>CM052439.1:111467762-111483822 GCA_028533085.1 Varecia variegata
GTTTCAATTACTTATTGCTGCATAATAAACAATCCCAAAAGTTAGAGGTGAAGACAACAACCATTAATTATCTCTCATGATTCTGTGGGTGGACTAAGCTGTTCTTTAACTTCATGTGATGTCATCTGGGGCACAGTAATGGTTGGAATTTCCAAAATGGCCTGATTTGTAAGGCTATCAGCTAGGCTGGCTGCTGACTGGGAGCTCAGCTGAGGCTGTTGGCCTGGGGCTTTTCTCCCTCTCCATATGGGTCTCCTAATGTGCCTTCTTAGGATTCCTCACAACAAGGCATCTAGATCTAAGGAGCATTCTAAGCAGTAAAGACTAAAGTAATAGAGCTCTTAAAACTTAGCCACAGAAGTTACAGATCTTAGTCCTGCCGCCTGATATTGGTCAAAGCATGTCATAGAAGTAGACAGGATCACCAACCATCCCTCTTCACCTGGGGCCAAAGTGTTTCCTGGGATATAGGACTTTCACTGCTAGATAAAGGACAATCCTATGAAAATCAGGAAGTTTGGTAGTCCTAGACAGCCCAAATTCAAGGGTGGGGAAAATAGGTAGCATTTTTTGACAAGTACAAAACCAATCACATTGCAAATAAGAGATAATGGATACTGTTGCAATCTACTAAAATCTTTATATTTGGGAGAAATTTTATTCCTCTTAGATACATGTAAGGTTAATAAATCCAATAATCTAATCAGACGGAATTTCCATTCACTGGATTATTTAATACTTCATTGTATAAATAGTTTTAGATTCAGAAATTGGTAAAAGGTGCAAATGAGGATATACAGTCTTACTCTTGTTTATACAAACTGCTGTAAAGAAACCTGCAAGATCCAGATTGAGAGTCCTAATGTTGATTGTTAATACATTTCAGTGACTATTAAAGTTAAACAGACTTTGTATATTAGACAGAGAATATAACTTACATTTATAACCTTTGCTTTTTTCTTAGTGAAAATTTATTCTGCATTTTCAACCATCAATGTAACTTCCCTTAATACATGTTGCTTCTGTATTAGAAAAAAACATATAATATAATAAACTAGTGTGATTTAAGAGTGAACATATGCTTTGATAAAAGTGTTTTCAGTGTAACACTGTATTAGAAAATAACCATAAAATATAATAAACTAGTGTGGTTTAAGAGTGAACATATACTTTAATAAAAGAGTGTTTTCAGTGTAACACTATAACAACATTGTCCCAGAGGACTTTATTATGGTTTATTTTTAACTTAAATTTAAAAATCAGGTATTGTTAGAGGATACCATGTTGGGTTGCACAGTTTATTTATTTGTTGGGCTTTTTTTTGCAACAAAATTGGTTTTAGTATTTAAAATATTTGTCACAAAAATTTGCAATATGAGAACATTAAAGAAGCAAATGTTGAAAACCTTTGCTATCAGCTTCTGTGTCTTTGTGTATGCAGTGTGGTGACAGGCTAGGCCCTTTTTAATAGACTTTATTTTTTAAAATAGTTTTAAGTTCACAACAAAATTGAGCAAAAGTTCCCATATACCCACAGCCCTGACCCATGCATAGCCTCCGCTATTATCAATATACCCCACCACACTGTTGTATATTACTGTTATTGAATCACCACATGCATATCATTATTAAATCCATTATTAAACTCAAATCCATAGTTTACATTAGGGTTCATATAGTATGTGTTTTCACTGCCTTAAAAATTTTCTGTTTTCCATTTATACATCCCTTCCTCTCCCCTAACACCTGAAAACCATTGATCTTTTTAATGTCTCCATAGTTATACCTTCTCCAGAAAGTCATATTGTTGGAATCATATAGTATGTAGCCTTTTCAGATTAGTATCCTTCACTTAGTGATGAGCATTTAAGTTTACTACAGGTCTTTCCATGGCTTGATAACTTATTTCTTTTTAGTGCTAAATAATATTCCATTGTCTGTATAGACTGAAGTTCAATTATTCACTTACTGAAAGACAGTAAAATATTGATTTACATTTCTCTGATAACAAATGATATGGATCATTTTTTAAAATATGCTTACTTGCCATCTGTATATACTCTTTGGTAAGGTGCTTGTTAAGGTCTTTGGCTCAGTTTTTTAATTGGGTTGTTTGTTTTCTTATCTTATTGTTGAATTTTAAGAATTCTTCATATATTTTGAATAATAATTCTTTATCAATGTGTCTTTTGAACATATTATCTCCCAGTCTCTGGTGTATCTTTTCATTTTCTTGAAAGTATCTTACACAGAGCAGAAATTTTTAATTTTAATAAAATCCAGCTTATCAATTCTTTCTTGCATGGATTGAGCCTTTGGTGTAGCACCTAAAAAGTTATCACTAAACCCAATAACATGTAGGTTTTCTCCTATATTATCACTTAAAATTTTATAGTTTTGCAGGTTACATTTAAGTCTGCTATCCATTTTCAGTTGAGTTTTATGAAGTTGGAAGGTCTATGTCTACATTCATTTTATTTTTAATGTGGATGTGCAGTTCCAGCACCATTTGTTTAAAAGACTATCTTTCTTCCATTTTATTTCCTTTGTTCTTTTTTCAAAGATCAGCTGACTGTGTTTATGTAAGTCTATTTCTGGGCTCTCTATTCTGTTCCACTGATTTTTTTTTTCTTTCACCACTCCTACAATATGTCCATTGTTGTAGTGTCACTTACTAGGCATGAAGTTGGACAGCATCAATCCTACAACTTTGTTCTTCTCCAATATTGTGTTGGCTATTCTAGGACTTTTGACTCGACTCTCTATCCCTTTTATTTTCTTTTTTGTCTTATTTCATTTGTTAGAGCTTTCAGAACAATGTTGAAAAGCAGTAGTGAGAGGGGACATTCACGCCTTGTTCCTGGTCTTAGTGGGAAAGCTTTGAATTTCTCATCATGAAGTGTGATGTTAGCTGTCAGGATGTTTTGCAGATATTATTATCAGACTGAGAAAGTTTCCTCTTCATTCTCTGTTTACTGAAAATCTTTAACAGGAATTACTGTTGGACTTCATCAAGTACTTTTTCTTATATATCAATAGGAACATGTGACTTTTCTTCTTTCACCTATAGACTGATGGATTTCATTAACTGATTTTTGAATGTTGAACAGACTTTGCATCCCAATTGTTCATGGTATATAATTCCTTTTATTCATTGTTGGATTCAATATGCTCATATTTTGTTAAGAATTTTTGCCTCTAACTTGATGAGAAATATTGATTTCTAGTTTTCTTTTCTGGTAATGTCTTTGGTTTTGGCATTAGGGTAATGTTTGCCTCATAGAATAAGTGAAGAAGAATTCCTTCTGCTTCCATCTTTGGGAATAGATTGCAAAAATATATGTATACATATATATATATATATAATTTATTCTTTAAGTGTTTGGTAGAATACCACTGTGAACCCATCTGGACCTGGTGCTTTATGTTTGGCTTATCAATGTTTTTGATCTTTTCAAACAACCGACTTTAGTTTCCTTAATTTTTTCTATTGCTTTCCTGTTTCTAATTCATTAATTTTTGTTATAATTTTTATTAGGTCTTTTTCTGATTACTCTGGATTTAATTTTTCTTCATTTTCTAGTTTCTTAATGTGAAGTTTAGATTATTGTTTTTACATTATTGTTTCTTTCTTTCAGATCTTTTTTTCTTTTCATTTGATGCTATAAATTTCCTTCTAAGCACTGCTTTCATCGATTATTTGTGATTTCATTTTTATGTAGTACAAAATATTTTTAAATTCCTCTGAGATTTCTTCTTCACCCATGTTATTTAGAAGTGTTTAGTTTAATCTATAAGCATTTTGTCTGTTTCCAATCTCCATTCTGTTATTGATTTCTAATTTAATTATATTGTGGTATGAAAGTAAATATCTTATGATTTTTATTCTTTTAAATTTGTTATGGTGAATTTTATGAGCCTGAATGTAGTCTACCTTCTTGAATGTTCCATGGGAACTTGAGAAGAATATGTATTCTGTGAAATAGTGTAAAAATATCAATTATATCTAGTTGATTGATGATATTGTTGAGTTTAGCTATGTCTTTACTGATTTTCTGACTGCTGGATATATCCATTTCTGATAGTAGGGTATTGAATTGCAATTCTATTCATTTTTTTGCTTCACATATTTTGACACCATGTTTTTAGTTGCATACACAGTAAGAATTGTTATGTCTTCTTGGAGAATCAGCCCTTTTATCATTATGTAATGCCCTTCTTTATTTCTTATAACTTTCCTTACTTTGAATTCTGCTCTGCATGAAATTAATACAGCTACTCCTGCTTCTTTTGATTAGTATTTGCATGGTCTATCTTTTTCATGTATTTACTTTTAATCTATATGAATCTTTATATATAAGGTGGGTTTCTTGTGCATAACATAAGGTTACATATTGTTTTTAGATCCACTGTGAAAATCCCTGTCATTTAATTACTGGATTTAGACCAATAATGTTCAAAGTGATTATTGAAATAGTCGGATTAACATCTACCATAATTGCTATTTTTATCTATTTGTTGCCCTTGTTCTTTATTATTATTTTTATCATCACTCTTTTTCTGCCTATTTGTTTTGTTTTGTTTTGTTTTGTTTTGTTTTGTTTTTTTTTAGACAGAGTCTCGCTCTGTTGCCTGGGCTAGAGTGCCGTGGCATCAGCCTAGCTCACAGCAACCTCAAACTCCTGGGCTCAAGCAATCCTCCTGCCTCAGCCTCCTGAGTAGCTGGGACTACAGGCATGTGCCACCATGCCTGGCTAATTTTTTCTATGTATATTTTTAGTTGTCCAGATAATTTCTTTCTATTTTTAGTAGAGACGGGGTCTCGCTCTTGCTCAGGCTGGTCTCGAACTCCTGACCTCAAGCGATCCTCCCGCCTTTGCCTCCCAGAGTGCTAGGATTACAGGCGTGAGCCACCACACCCAGCCCCTATTTGGTTTTAATTCAGCATTTTATGTGATTCACTTTTTCTCCTCTCTTAGCATATTTGTTTTTTAAAATTAACAACAATATATTGCATGTTTCAAAATAGCTAGGAGAGAAGATTTGAAATGTTCCCAACACAAAGAAATGATAACATTCTAGGTGATGGATACTCTAAATAGCCTGACTTGATTATTACACATTCTATGAATGCGTCAAAATATCACATGTACCACAAAAATATTAATATGTACAAATATTATGTATCAATAAAAACATTTTTAAATCTAAGGAAATCTGAATAAAGTATGAACTTTGCTTAATAATGATGTATCAATATCTGTTAATTTATTGTAGCCAATGCACCACACCAATGTTAAGACATTAATAATATAGGAAACAGTATAGGGTATATGGAAGCTCTTGGCTATCTTTGTAAATTATTTATACATCTAAAACTGTTCTAAATTAAAATATTTATTTTAAAAGTTATATATGGCTGTTCTTCAAATATGCTTGTTCTTTTTTCCATTATGCTGTGTTTTGTTTTGTTTTGTTTTGTTTTGTTTTCATTACATCACTAAGAAGAATGGCCTCCAGTTCCATCCAGGTTGTTACAAAAGATACTAGATCTACATTTTTTTAATGGCTGAGTAGTACTCCACAGTATACATACACCACATTTTAATAATCCACTCATATATTGATGGACATTTGGGTTGATTCCACATCTTTGCAATTGTGAATTGTGTTGCAACTTTATGAAAGTTTTTTTTTCCTTTTTTTTAAAAGGAAAGTTTTTGAAGTTTCCATTTTTTTTATTTCAGAATATTACAGGGGTGCAAATGTTTTGGTTACATGGATTGCTTTTGTACTACTTGAGTTAAAGTTATAAGTGTGTCCATCATGCAAATAGTGTACACTGTACCTGTAGGTATCCTTTCACCCATCCCCTCATCGTGCCTCCCACCTACATGATTTCCATTGAGTTTTACTTCCTTCTGTGCACATGAGTGCTAATCGATTGTTTCCAATTTAGTGGTGAGTACATGTGGTGTTTGTTTTTCCATTCTTGCAATACTTAACTTAGGAGGATGGCATTCAGTTCCATCCAGATTGTTGCAAAAGCTATTAATTCATTTTTTATGGCTAAGTATTAGTCAATGCTGTACATATACTAACCACATTTTATTAATCCACTCATGGATTGATGGGCACTTGGTTTGGTTGCACATCTTTGCAATTGTGAATTGTGTTGCAATAAACATTCAAGTACAGGTGTCTTTTTGACAAAACGGCTTTTTTCCCTTTGGGTAAATAACCAGTGGTGGGATTGCTGGCTCAAATGGTAGGGCTACTTTTAGTTCTCTGAGAAATCTCCACACTATTTTCCATAGAGGTTGCACTAGTTTGCTGTCCCACCAACAATGTATAAGTGTTCCTTTCTCTCCACATCCATGCCAGCATCTATTGTTTTGAGATTTTTTGATAAAAGCCATTCTCAATGGGGTTAGGTGATATCTCATTGTGGTTTTGATTTACATTTCTCTGATAATTAGAGACATTGAATATTTTTTCACGTTTCTTGGCCATTTATCTATCTTCTTTTGAAAAGCTTCTGTTCATGTCTTTTGCCCACTTTTTGTAGATTCTGTTTATTAGCCTATTATCAGATGTATATCATGAGAATATTTTTTCCCATTCTGTAAGTTGTCTATTTGCTCTGCTGATTGTTTCCTTGGCTGTGTAGAAGCTTTTTAATTTAATCAAGTTGAATTTATTTATTTTTGTTGTTGCTGTGATTGCCCTTGGGGTCTTCTTCATAAATTCTTCACCTAGGCCAATATCTAGAAGAATTTTTAAACATTTCCTTCTAGAATACTTATGGTTTCATTTCTTAGATGTAAGTCTGTGAACCAGCTTGAATTATGAACAATTATATGCCAATGAATTTAAAAATCTAGAAAGAAATGGATAAATTTGTGGGCACATACAATCTATCAAGATTAAATCATGAAGAAATAGAAAACCTCAACAAACTAATAATGAGTGATATGATTGAAGTCTTAATAAAATGTCTCTCATCAATGAATAGCCCATGGCTAAATGAATTCACTGCTGAATTCCACCAAATATTTCATAAAGAACTAATACTAATTTTACTTCAACTCTTCAAAAAAAATTGTAGAGAAGGGAATACCTCCAAATTCATTCTTGTTGGCCAGCATTACCCTGATAACAAAACCAGACAAGGATATGAGAACAATAACAAGAAAAAACTACAGGCCAACATCACTGATGAACATGGATGCAAAAATCCTCAAGAAAATGCTAGCGAACCAAAACCAAATGCAACAACACATTAAAAGATCATTCATTATGATCAAGTGAGATTAATCCCTGGGATGCAAGGATGGTTCAACATATGCAAATCAATAAAAGTGATACATCATATTAATGGAACCAAGAAAAAAACATATTTCAATAAATGCCAAAAAAGTATTTGATAATATTCAACACCCCATTATGATAAAAATCCTCAACAAACTGGGCATAGAAGAGTATACCTTAAAATAATAAAAGCCATATGTAACAAACCTACATATTATATCATACTGAATGGGAAAAAGTTGAAGGTCTTTCCCTTAAAATCTGGAATAAGACAAGGATGCCCACTTTCACCACTTTTATTCAACAAAATATTGGAAGTCCTGGCCAGAACAATTAGGCAACAGAAAGAAATAAAAGCATCCAAATTGGAAAGGAAGAATTCAAACTAGTCTCATTCACAGATAACATAATTTTATACTTAGCAAAACCTATGGACCCCACCAAAATACTATTAGAACTGGTAACGGAATTCAGTAAAGTTGTAAGATATAAAATCAACACACAAAAATCAGTAACATTTACATAGGCCAACAACAAATAATCTGAAAAAGAAATCAAGATAGAAGTCCCATTTACAATAACTACAAATAATATGAAATGCCTAGGAATCTATTTAACCATAGAAGTGAAAGGTCTATATAAGAAAAACTATAAAACACTGATGAAAGAATTGAACAAGACATAAAAAATGGAAATATTTTTCATTCTCATGAGTTGGAAGAATTAATATTGTTAAGTTGAAAATACTACCCAAAGTAATTTATAGATTCAATGTAATCCCTATCAAATACCAATGACATTCTTCACAAAAA
This sequence comes from Varecia variegata, assembly GCA_028533085.1. Taxonomy (NCBI): domain Eukaryota; kingdom Metazoa; phylum Chordata; class Mammalia; order Primates; family Lemuridae; genus Varecia; species Varecia variegata. Next base: position 111,475,886 of record CM052439.1, read on the forward strand.
TAGAAAAATTATCCTAAAATGTATATGGAACCACAAAAGATCCCAAATAGCCAAAACAATTTTGAGAATAAAAGAACAAAGCTGGAGGTATTGCAATACCTGACTTCCAAATTTACTACAAAGTTATAGTAACCAAATCAGCATGGTACTAGCATAAAACAGATACATAGACCAATGGAACAGAATAAAGAACCTAGATACAAATCCATGCATTTACAACTTACTCATCTTTGACAGAGGCACCAAGAATATACAATGGGGAAAAGATATAAAGGACAGTCTCTTCTGCAAATGGTTGCTGGGAAAACTGGATAACTATATGCTAAAGAATGAAATGAGATCCATATCTCTCATCATACACAAAAATAAAACAAAAATGTATTAAAGAATTAAAATGTGAGGCCTGAAACTATAAAACTACTAAACAAAACACAGGAGAAACATATCAGGACATGATCCTAAGCAAAAAAATTATGGCTAAGATTTCAAAAGCACAGACAAAAAAAACAAAAATAAACAAAGGACTATAGGAAATTGAACAGCTTATGCATAGTAAAGGAAACAATTAATAGAGTGAAAAGACGACCTGTAGAATGGGATAAAATATTTTCAAACTATTCATCCCACAAGGGACTAAAATTCCAAATATATAAGAAACTGAAACAACTCAACAGCAAAAAATACACAATATTAAAAAGGATCTGAGTAAACATTTCTCTAAAGAAGACTTACAAGTGGCCAAAAAATATAGACTGCTTCTTGAGTAGGCATATCTAGAAGTATCATTTGTGGGCCTGTCTGTGACTTCATTCTTTTCAGGCTATTTTATACAAACTTTGGAAGGCTCCTGTGTTGTACTGAAAGTGATAATGAGAAATGCTTTCAGCACAGTAGGCTCGGATCCCCATGAACATTGCCCTGAATCCATTTCCTGTTTCTCCAATAGACACTGCATTTGTACAACTCATTCTATTTCTGACAATGGTAAGCAGGTTTGTAACATATCTCCTTCATTTTACAATCTCCATTTTTATAGTAATTAACATGTGAGATTTATTTCTCATCAAAATAATAAATTATCTCCTCCTCAAAATAAGCACTTATATTTCTGAACTATTGTTACTTTTTTAAAAAAAATAAAGAAATATCTACAAAATATTCAACTGACTGAAATTTCTGAACATAAGCATTTATTTTATAACTCTTGCCTTTCTAAAGGAGATAGAAATCATTTATCTCAGCAAGAAATATCTTCTGGAGAATAGTGTGCAGATAGAGTTGACAATGGTATTCATCTAAACTGACTATACCTACTTGTCAAAAGCAAGATCAGTCAAAAAGTGAAATATCCCCCATTTAATTTTATTACAGAATGGATATTTTTAGTTCCCTAATATATTGATGATACTTTTTTTTTTATTTATGGATCACAAAATACCTTTGTCAATTCATTTTCTCTTGAACAGATAACATTCTGGAATTTCTTATTGTTTAAATAAATTTATGTTTGATCATGCCAAGAAAATTCTATAATATTTTTATTTCATTTTGGCCCAGGATTAAAAGAAAAAAGGAAATATTTATAATGACTCTGTATCACAGAATGTGCAAAAGTTTTTATTTACCTTAAGAGAACAATTTTTATGTATTAAAACAATCCTCTACTTTGTCTCAAATTGTTTGGCCTAGGTGTCAAATGAGTCCAAGGAGAGATGCTGGGAATCTGCCACTTCTTACCTTCTTTAGTTTTTTAACAGTTTTGGCCCAACAGGTTCATGAATCTACTTCTCTTTTCAGCTGTTTATATAAACAAGGCAGCAAGCTTTATTTTGTACTCTGGGTATATCCAAGAAATTAGTTACATGCACCACATAAGTGGGGTTCTCTGGAAGTACAGAAACAGAATTATGCATCTACTCTTAATTTTTCAGATAAAATTTTTTGAATTTTATTTCAGAATATTATGGGGTATAAAAATTTGGTTACATATATTGCCTTTGCACTGCCCAAGTCAAAGCTACAAGCATGTCCATCCCTCAGACAATGCGCACCGCACCCATTAGATATGAATATACCTATCCCCTCTTCCCTCCTCCCACCTGCTTGACACCAAATGAATATTACTTCCAAAATATTTTAAACTGAAACATTAACTCTTAATTAACCTAGAACAAGAGTGATGCTCCCTCCATATAATTGGGGGAATTATTCCTAAATGCTATTTTTAACCCAGCAAGACATTCAGTTCATTTCTCTTCACTTCCTCTAGCCTCCACCTCTTTAGTTATCTATTTTACATTCTATAATCCCTTTAGTCACTATTGTACCAATAACCTAAACTCTGCAGCCTCTTTGAGAGAAGAACCTCAGAAATGACTTCTCAACTAAAAGTTAGTTACCTTCTTGCACATTAGACATTGAAATCCCTAAATAAACTCTATCATTCACATCTGGAGACAAATGTTATTTTCTAGATACACTGATCACCTATTTGTACCTCTATTTCCATTTTTCAACTGGACATCATCATGCAGTTACCACACAGGCATCTCAGGTCCCTTTTGAATGGGCCAATTTTCCCCTAAACAACCACTGTTTGTTACCTTAGTTCCCTGTGCACATGGGAATCCTCCTTGACACTACTGTCTCCCACATGCATCACGTCTAATGCATAACTAAGTTTTAGCATGTCTCTAAGTACTTCAGGAATATGCCCATATTTCCCAAAACCCAGGTAGTTTACTAATCTGAGGTATCATCACATCTCTGCTAGATGAGCTCATCTAAGCTAGATGACCTTCACAGTCTTAAATTATCTCTTCTACCAAATTTGGCACCTTCAAGCTATTCTCCACTGAGCAGCCAGAGTGATTTTTCCGAAATGCAATTTGATGACATATAATAATTATGTGAATCTTTGTTTAAATCATTTCAATTGCTTCCAATTGACTCACAACCCCTTGAAAACCTGGCCTTCATCTAACACTCCAGCTTCATCTCTTCATTCTTCACCCAGAAATGGTGAACTTCATTTCTCTCCAGTCTCTCACATTCAAGCCTTCATATTTTCTGTTCTCTTTGAGACCTTGCACCTATCTCACTGCCAGACCTCTTTGTCTGCCAAACTCTTTTACTCATCTGTTATTTATTCTCTATGTTTTTTTGACTGCCTACTACACATCAGATATATAGTATACTGGGTGCTGGGACTAAGCAAGTTTTATTAAGATATCTGTTTCCCGTCCCAATAATAAATTTTACATATTACAAATATAGAATGTGTCAAATTCCTAAATTCCTATGAGAAATTTCTCTTTGTCCAGAAACTGTATTTACTTGCTCTATCATGCTTCTATGGGAGATTAGAGAGACTTGGCCCTCAGTGTCCCAAATGAAGTAAGAAAGCAGGAATTAGTGGTCACTATTAACACTACCTCAAATAACATAAGGATATTCAGAGCGTGTATCCTCATGGGCCTATCATTTCTGCCCTAAGTAAGGTAATAAATGAAGTCAGAGCAACTCCCTCCCATTGGAAGCCTCTGAGTCAGCCATTTGTTCTAATGATCCAAGACAGATCAGAGATTCAGTAACTACTCAGAGATTATTAATAAGTCAATATTTACTAAGCACCTACCCTGTGCCCACATTATTTAAGGGACATCAGTAAATGAAACAGACAAAATGACTTGCTTTCATAGGTTCTGAGCAGATCTTAGGGACCAGCTAGGCCATTATAAGGATTTTGGTACTTAATTGTACAAAAATGTGAGGCATTGTAAGGTCTTGAATAAAAAAGTATGATCTAATTTATGTTATGGTTTGGGATTCATGATCTGGTTTCTGTGTGGATACTAAACATTAAAGGGAAAACGTGAAAGCAGGGAGGCTAGTTATGAGGATATTATAACGAACCCCGTAAGAGATGATCAGGGAAAAATCCATAAGAAATAATAATTAGTCATGGTATATTTTGATGGTGTAGCCAGCAGGCTTTTTTAAACAAACTATTAATACAAGAGAGGTGAGAGAGAGAGAAAGGTAGAAGCAATTTTGCCTTCAGCAGAGGAATGGAAGTAGTGCGGGTGATATGTAAATGTGTTGTAGCATCGGAATGGAGAGAAAATGAAGGGATGGTCAAAATCCTTTGACTAGTTTTTCTCAGAGCTTTAAAATGTTGATTTCATTTCATCTATAAAAACAAAGAACGTCCTGGAGCAGAAACAAGGTTGACTAACAATTTGCTGAATTGCAAAATAGAATCAAACCCATAATTACCACAGAGAGGACACCAAACTATTAATATATAAAGAGAACTGCGAGCAACTTTTACATAGAGTAGCCAATTGGCAGCAAAATGAAAAAGATTTGGTATCATCTGGGTAAGGGAACAATTTTAGGTCTGCTCAGTGAGAGACAAATGGTTGTATTCTGTCATATCCATCCATGTATCCTCAGTGATCAAGACATGGAATGGCTGCAAAAAGCTGAGTTTTCTCAAGTAAAGCATGCTGACTTCATTACACTATGTCTAGATGCTGAGCATAAATTCATAATTGTCATAATCTGTAAAATGTAAACAAAAAGGAGAGGGAAATGTTTTAGCATGTCACCCCACTCTACCTAATCTCCAATAGTAGGCATTCCTGTAATCATTGAATGGATTTAAGGTTAACTATTCTGATAATCATTATAGGGGTATAAGCCAAACTGGTAAAATGGTTCTGTCACTAATTCCTTTGTAGGAACATAACCCTCTAGTCACTGAAATGTTCACGTCTATTACAATTTATTTACATCATCTCAGAAATTCACCTGAAACTACATTTACATAGAATGCACACTGAATATATTTCCTTAATTTGTGTTTAAGTGAATCATTCTTCCCATTTTCCAGAATCATAAGACACCATTATGACATTTTTTGAATTAGAGTCTAGCCTTAAAAATCTGTCATTGTTTCTGTGCATAGTCAACCAATTAATAGTCTCATAATTTCATCCATAATTCTTATAGATTCTGGTTACATTTGTAAAATTGTTTACAATGCTGACTCTCCTAATCATGTAGACATCTCAAAGCATTTGACAAAAAACCCAATAAAATCCAAATATCTTAGTCATGTAGCTTCCATTTAAATAACCTGAACTACTCTTTGAGTGCCTCTGGAGATATTGGACTTGGGAAGGAGCATAGGGAGAGTTTATAATTCTACTTCCTCGCGTAAGAGACAAGAAAATTGAAACCAAAGTCATTTTGTTATGAAACTAAGGATATTGGATATTAATGAAATCACAAGTACTTAGAGTCAAACGTCTTTCTATTATGTACAAACTGCTTACTTGAAATAATATTAATGATGTATGACTAACAAAAGAAACATATTACTGTGTACCGTTCTTGAATACACTATGGAAAATATATGCAGGAGGGCCTAGAAAGCCATTCGCCTTTTTCAATGTTTCTATTTCTCCCTCCAACCTCCCTTGCAATCCCCCACCCCTACCACACACCTCCCACTTACCTTCCCTTCACTCAAGAAATGAAAGCACTGTGTTGCATCCCTCTTGCAGGTGAACATAAGAAACGTCTGCCACAGTTAATCTAGCCTTTCTCTTCTGATATTTTGATTTCCTCTTTCCTCAATGGCTAATGGGGCACTAAGTATCAATTTGAATTTAAAAATCTTTTCCTAGCAACTGAGCTTTGATTATGGAAAGACATGCTAATGTTACTTCAATCTTTCCTCCATCTCAGATTGATGACAGTAATAGGGAAATCAGACTTCATACCCTCAAACACATTATGATTAAAAGAGTGTTAATCCCTTTTCAAGTCTGCCCACTGTTGATAACAAATATTAATGTGACAGACATAAGGCACAATGCACTGGCCAGTAATCAAACTGCCGATGTGCCAGGGCTATGACAGATGAGTGAATGAATAGAAACCTATGCCAGTGTAGACAAATCATAAATGTCTGGGGCAAAAGAACTCTAACACAAGCTTGTATTTTTGCAAGTGGTGATGGCAGCAGGCTCCTAGTTAGTGACTCAAGGACAAACAAAAGTAAAACACTCACTATCCCAGTTGAGCCAGAGCGTGTGATGTGTTCATTTCCACTCTCCCTCCACTGACATCTTACCCACATCAATGTGGCCTTATACTTTTTTATAATATCATGGCAACTTAACACCTAAAAAGATCTCAGATCTTACTTAGTGAAACCATTTTTACTATCAGTAGAAGCCTGTATCTTTATACTAGTTACATTCCATTGAGACTATTTTACAGGCAACTTTTTGTCTTAGATTCAATTTACTTGTAATGCAGAGAAAGAGTTAGCTGGATTAGTTATAGGAAACGTCTGTCATGCAAAATCTAAATCATACAGAACATAAATTATAAAGAACCTCAGATAATATGTGATATAAGATAGATTTCAAATATAGTGACTAATAATTCTGAATAAGTCTCTCATTAAATCTATCACTTATCATTAAAAATAAACTATGAAATCTTGAAAATTCAATTCTTTCTTTTTGACTCTTGCATTTAGGAGAGGGGGTTGAAAATTAGTTTTGAAGTTGCACTGGAGAAGAAAGCAGAGCTATTTATTCACTTTTCAGAAAGTGTCAAGTTTTTATATTTTTTGTAATCATTTTAAAATTATATTGAAACACATCACATATATAGCAACATATTTTCTATAACTTCTTGAAATATGGGAAAACATTAGTATTAGTATCACTGCAAATCAAATCTAATTACTTTGACCCCTTAGTGATGTGATTGGGTTAAAGAGTAAATAGCTCTATTGTTTCTGAAATAATATTGTTTAATAAACAGCCCCATATTTCAGTGGCTTGATCATGGCAAGTGGTCGCTATCATGACTGCTGTGATTTCTGGGTTGGGTTCAGGTCTTCTCTACATGTCTCTCATTGGGTCCCGGGAAAGTATTTCACAAAGGAGTAGTATTGAAAATATTTATTCTGAATCTAAAAGTTTAAGTGTTAGGTTATGATAAGAAGCCAGACACAGGAAGGATACTGTGTGATTTCTCTTACATGTGGAATCCTAAAGAAAACAAAAAAGTAAAATACAGAAAAACAGAACAGAACAGTAGTTACCAGAGGTGAGAGAGGGAGGGGGAATGGGCAGCTGTAGGGCAAAGTGTACAAATAAGTTCTTCTATAATAAAATAAAATTTCTTGAAAATATCTTCTTAACTAAGTATTCTGAAGTGGAAAACAGGAAATAGTCCTAGGGAATGAGTCTGCCTGTGTGTTTGTATTATAACAGGGCTTCTCAATCACGTACCTATCTTAAGATATATGACAATTGACATGCCCATTAATGAAAATTATGTAGCCATATATATTCATGGCTGTACTATGGCCCATATTCATGGTCTATTTGCACGGTTTATATAGTAAATATTTTTCATTGGTAAATATTTTTCATGGGTAAATAGTATTATGCAAAGATAATGTTGATTACAAATGATTTTTTCATGTCAATTGTTAAATCTACTGGTCACATATATTTGATTGTACCTTTACTTCTTCTAAACCCCTTTTTTAGTAACTGATTTTTATAATGCCTAATTCTGAGGCATATTGTGATATTGAGGCATTGGCAAGCTTATTGAAATTTAAGCAGAACTTCGGTGACAGTGAAAACAATCCTGAGTAATAGAAGCCTTAAATTCTCAATGTTCAAAAAATTATTGAATCGGGACATGGTAGCTCACGCCTGTAATCCTAGCACCTTGGGAAGCCAAGGCAGACAGATCGTTTGAGGCCAGGAGTTTGAGACAAGCCTGAGCAAAATAGTGAGACCCTGTCTCTACCAGAAAAAAAAAAAAAAGAAAAATTAGCCTGGTGTGGTAGTGTGTACATGTAGTCCCAGTTACTTGGGAGGCTGAGGCAGGAG
>CM052439.1:111484322-111540942 GCA_028533085.1 Varecia variegata
CGGTCATGTCTTAACATCAACTGCTCGATGCTGGCAGCCACGACTGTCAGCCTGGCAACTGGAGTCTGTACCTAGAGCCTTGGGGGAGTCTTCTGGCTCTCGTGCACTCCACAATGCTTGCCTAGGCAGGGACACACTGTTGCCAGTGGAAACTCTGGGCTTTCGGAATGGCAGATGCTCAACTACTGCTGCAACTGAGCCCAAGGCTGTGGCTCCCTAAGCCCCATAAATTGGGAGATTCTTGCCAAGAGCCTCCGTGTTATATGGCAGACAGCAAGTCCTGACTATCAAGGGACTTTAAGGGGCTGTGTGCTAAAGCTTGGCAGGCAGCCACTTATAGAGGTTTTTGAGACATGATCGTTGTATTATTCTAGAATTAAAGAAATACCTACATAGTCACAGTGTGAAAACCATTTTATAAGTCATGCTCTCTTTCAAAATATGCTTTGTCACATGGGTTTAATGATAGAAATATCTGGGGTCTAAAAATAATTTGGCTTTTATAAAGAGAAAAAAAAAACCTAGTTCAGTTCTAAAATTCAGCTTTCTTTGAGAAAGAAAGAGGACTAAGAATAGAGGCAAAAATGTAATTCCTATCTACAAAAATAGCACAGAAATAGTGACACATTATTGTGGACTGAATCATAGTTATATGCCAGATATTTGGCTTTATGTTCTTTTTAACACAGCATTCCTGTCCATTCTTATTAAGTTTGGATTCCTCCCAAGAGTTCCTTTGTGGCTAATTTAACACCTGTGAACTTGTGGTGATGCTAAATATAAGTTCATTGCTTACTAGATGGATAATTTTTTTTACTCCAAAGTTATTGCAATAATTAATGAAATTTCATAAAGTTCATATTGGTTTAAATCATTTTATTCATTTTCCCATCAAATAATTAGAGAATATTTTTTACATTAAAAATAACTTCTGATTTTATACATTGACAAGCTAAGTTGGAAACATAACTATTTACCCATATAAAAAGCTCCTAAAAATAATGTCTTGTAAGCATTGATTTAAAAACATCGTGTGAAGTCAAGTTAAAGTCTAATTCCTTCTTCTAGTCTTCCTTTTCACCTTTCACCTCCTTTTACCTTAAAAGTAGGTAAAATTGTATTTTATGAAACATTGTTTGGATGGGGTTGCAAAAATTAACCTATTATAATAGTTGGATAAGCCAACCAGGAGACATGACTATATAATAATATATATTGTATTATATAGACAAAATAAATTTTTTTCTCCTGTAAGTCATTTTACATATATCGTATTTTGTACACAAGAGAGGAAATAAGCAAGGTAGAATCTAGTTATAGCCTAAGAGCATAAAATAAAGTTGAAAAAGCTAAATGTAGTAGATGTTGAAGATACAAATTATTCCAGATTATAGAATTTTAAGTACATTTAAGAGATTTAAAAATATAATCATATTAGAAGCAAATAGGAGCTAATGGATTATATCTAATGCATATTTAATATGTTAGTCTTTAACTGAGGGTTATATCCTTATAAATTAAGGATACTTTAAAAAACATACCAAATATTTAAGCATCATACATCATGGTATAAGACTCTTTTATTAATTATAGGCACATATCTCTAAGCATCTGGAAATGTTATACATATACCACATTTTGTTAATCCACTCATGAATTGATGGGCACTTGGGTTGTTTCCACATCTTTGCAATTGTGAATTGTGCTGCTGTAAACATTCAAGTGAAGGTATCTTTTTTATAGAATGTCTTTTTTCCTTTAGGCAGATGCCCAGTAGTGGGATTGCTGTATCTAATGGTAGTTCTACTTTTAGTTCTTTGAGGTATCACCACACTACTTTAAATAGAGATTGTACTAGTTTCCTTTCCCACCAGCAGTGTATGAGTGTTCCTATCTCTCCACATCCATGCCAACATTTATTGTTTTGGGACTTTTTGATAAAAGCCATTCAAACTGGAGTTAAGTAATATCTCATTGTGGTTTTGATTTGCATTTCCCTGATGATGAGAGATGTTAAGCATTTTTTCATGTGTTTATTGGCCATTAGTCTATCTTCTTTTGAAAAGTTTCTGTTCATGTCCTTTTGCCCACTTTTTGGTAGGATTGTTTGATTTTTTTTCTTGCTGATTTTCCCGAGTTCTATATAGATTCTAGTTATCAGCCCTTACACACGTGGATGTGTAACACGTGAGTATTTTCTCCCATTCTGTAGGTTGTCTGTTTGCTCTGGTGATAGTTTCCTTGGCTGTGCAGAAACTTTTTAATTTGATCAGGTCTCATTTATTTATTTTTGTTGTTGCTATGATTGCCTTTGGGGTCTTCTTCATAAATTCTTTGCCTAGGCCAATGTCTATAAGAGTTTTTCCTACATTTTCTTCTAGAATTCTTATAGTTTCATGCCGTAGGTTTAAGTCTGTTATCCACTGTGAGTGATTTTTGTGAGAAGTGATAGGTGCAGATCCTGTTTTGGTTTTCTACATGTGGCTATGCAATTTTCCCAGCACTATTTATTGAATAAGGATTCTCTTCCCCAGTGTATGTTTTTGTCTGCTTTGACAAAGATCAGATGGCTAAATGAGGATGTTAATTTGTCTTCTTTCTTTGGCTACTTTTGTGATTTCCTCTTTATCCTTAGTTTTTTAGGCACCTTGTTAAAGTGTTTAGGTTTTATCCTCCTTTATTTGTACTTACCAAGAGTGGTGTTTGTGTGTGTGTGGTGGGGGGGATGTACTTTTGTCCATGAATTCTGCATCTTTTCTGTTCTTTTCTGTATTTCCTATCTTTTTGTTTTCCTGGCTATAGTATGGATAAGTTTTACTAACATATGTTCCAATCACTAAGCATCTTTATTTTCCTCTTTTTATTCTTTTGTAAAGCCCATATATTGAGCACTGAATTACAGAATTTTATTTTCCCAATTATCTTGTGAAATATTTCATTTTATTATATATTTTTAAATATATTAACACCTTTATTTCAATGTCACCATTGTAGAATATGCATATCTATATTTACTATGGATCTATTTGAAAACTTTTTTTTTAAGTCATTTCTTTCTGCCCCTTATCATTCCTGGTCATTTTCTTTAAATGCTGGACATTGTGTATGGAATACTGAAGACTTTCTGGATAATGTTATCATATTACTGAAAGGAATTAATTTTTTTCAATCAGGAATTAAGATGACAAATAGATCATCTTGACCATTATTACCCAGTTTCTATATACCCAGTGTCAAGCTTTACCAACATTTTCAAGGATTCTGTCAATCAAGAAGCTCAGTGAAACTGAAAGTTCTGATATATTGAAAATAACTCTAGAGATTCTTCATTCCTGATTGAAATTGTGCACTGTATTTAAGTAATATTTTTAAAAAGTTGGTGTCCTTTTTCAGGAAGCCTCTTTCTAACTCTTTACCTGGAAAAGGTCTTCTCATGAATAACAATTTTTATTATAGCACTTAGCATAACTTTAACTTAATACATAGTTTTATAATCATTTGTCTCTTCCACTAGACTCCAAGCATCTTTTGTGATATACAAAATCACTCCTTCCTTAAAGGAGAATTCTACATCTTAGATTAACTTTATCTGTAAAACCTATTTTAAAATAGAATATTCAATATATTAGCATTTAGAATATAGATATCCAACTACTGCTCTGCGTGTCAGCACCAATTAAGTTTTCCTAGTACTGGATATTACTGTGAAGAGAGAAAAGATGGACAGACATTGGCAGTAAAAATGTTCCTGAATAGAAATTTCTCTAGTGAGTAGAAGGCCAAGGATATAAAATAGAGTATTTAAATGCATGTTGTCTTCACAAAGCTAAAATGTGGGCAGACAGCTTATTGCTGTTTTAATGGCACCTTGCAGAGATGAAATTAACATTTGATTTACATGAGTGTCCTTGGGCAGAGGCAATTGTGACTACTCATATCCACTGATAGCAGCTGAATTAGTTTTAACCTCTCAAAGAAATAATCTAGAAGTCATAATGAAAAGTTAAATGCAGATGTCCACTTAATACACAGTGATACTTCAAGTAGTAACAAAGAGATTGCGGTGTAATAGTATTTTATACTTATTAAATAGCTGTCCTTTAAGGAATCAAAGGAATTTATACCATTTTCGAATGTGATAAACTAGTTACAGAATGTGACTTTATCGTTTTGAAAGTAATCTATGACTTAGGACTCATGAGATTATGCAGTTAGAAAACTTTAGGGCCACAAACTCAGATGCCATCAGGGGTCACTAAGGCTCTAAATATGAAGTAGCCAATATGACATTTTAAGAAAGAGTAAGGACTGTGATTAACTAGAGAGCACAAATCTTTCCTAAAGGCAATAAAATTAATTGTTTTAAATTATTTTGATGGCAAAATAAAATATGCACAAAGAACAAACTGACCCATGGACTACTGATTTTTCACAAATGATTCTAGTTCAATCTCTTTTGCATGAGTCACACAATTTTCAGATAGGTGGTGACTTGCCCAAGGTCATACAGTAGATTACTAGAAATGAGAGCTGTTCTTAGTCTAATGCTATTATTAAATTATCAAACTTCCTTAGTTTAAAATAGTTATAAATTCCTATAAAACTTACAACATATATGGAATTTATCTTTCACGTTTATAAATAGGAACAGCAACACACTAAAATTAAGTGAATTACTGGTGCATCCTAGAATACAGAATATGATATTTAATTAATTGGGCTCCAAGTTCCATGTGGATTATACTATAAACAGTTGCAATACTATTCGATACAAAGCCTGAAAGTAATGAGTTGAATAGTGTCTCCCCAAAATTCATGTCCAGGTAGAACTTCAAGATATGATCTTATTTGGAAATAGGGTCTTTGCATATTTAATTAGTTAATATAAAGCCACACTGGATCAGGGTAGGCCCTAAATCTAAGGACTAATGTCCTTTTAGAAGAGGATATACACACAGAGACACACAGAGAGGAAAGCCATGTAACAATGGAGACAAATATTAGAGTGATGCAGCTATAAGCCACCCATGCCAAGGACTGCCCATAATCACAAGAAGCTAGGAGAGAGTCATGGAACAGATTCTTTTTCAGAGCCTTTGGGACCAATCCTGCTGGCCTCCTGAACAGAAAAAAACATTCTATTGTTCTAAGCCACTAGTTTGAAGTTCTTTATCATGGCAGGCCAAGGAAACTAAGACACTGAGGAAAAACACATTTTTATTTCACTAATAAAAATAGTGAAAAATGTTATAGCAACCTCCTTACCTAATTTAGGAATCTCAGGAACACATGTTGTAATGAAAGTACAATACAGACCCAAAAGTAATTTACTTTTTTACCATATCAATTTTTTTTTTCTCTCTGTTTAAAGAGACAGGTTTAGGCCAGGCGCTGTGGCTCACGCCTGTAATCCTAGCACTCTAGGAGGCCGAGGCCGGTGGATGGCTCAAGGTCAGAAGTTCGAGACCAGCCTGAGCAAGAGTGAGACCCCCATCTCTACTAAAAATAGAAAGAAATTATCTGGCCAACTAAAATATATATAGAAAAAATTAGCCAGGCATGGTGGCGCATGCCTATAGTCCCAGCTACCCCGGAGGCTGAGACAGTAGGATCTCTTAAGCCCAGGAGTTTCAGGTTGCTGTGAGCTAGGCTGATGCCATGACACTCACTGTACCCCGGGCAACAAAGTGAGACTCTGTCTCAAAAAAAAATAAATAAATAAAAATAAAGGGACAGGTTTACATGGATTTCAAAGCCATCTTTGTTAGTTTTAAGGTTGATAGTCTCAGTATTATTTGGGGGGAAATATTTTTCATTAAATGAAACAGAAACATTTGAATTTTCAGCATCTTAAAAGTTCTTATAACCTAAAATCATGGTCTTGCTTCAATAGTGTGTAGGAATTGATAAGCCACCAAAAGCAAAACTAGATTATTGTATACTTTCAAACCCTCAGGAGTTGGTCTAGTAGGAGGATAAGAGTCTTAATGTGAATGACAGCTAATATAGAGTCTCCATCAAGACAAGTGACAGGATCTTTGATTTTTGAAACTCAAGCATCCAAGTTCTAGATGAGTTGGCATTCTTCCTGTGTGCGTTTCACCTGAAAATGATGATACCTGAGAGTAGAAACTGAAGTGATCTAGGGAAGAACACGCGGTATAAAAAAATATGCAACAACATTCTCAGTGGAAAAGAAAAGGTAAATAACTAGATGCCTGGATGGTGATTGTATATTGAAATAGAATATAACAAGGGAAGGGTTGACACATAATCCCATTCAATGTTTTAATTAAAAACAGAAATAATACTATTGAGTATTTGATTATAACAATCTTAAATGATATGAAGTAAATATTAAATGATTACTTTCAGTAATCATTTAGTAGACAAAATAGGCCCAATAGATTATTTTATCTATATATAACTGTATAGTATTATATTTGCAAGGCCCACCTATATGAAAAATGTATTGATTATCACCTATAGTATAAAATAATATTTACTCATTTGTTAATCTTCAACCTAAATATGTTTTATAACAGTTGATTTGACTGAAGAGAAGTGGATTTGAAAAATCAGACACATTTTAGGTCAGTAATAAGGAATTCCAATTATAGAAGTAAGTCATCTAGTCTTATGATTAATTTAGATTATAACATCAGGAATTCCTTGAGAGTGGGCTCAGATTTATATATAAAATTTTTGTTATTATTATTCATACTTCAAATGTGGAAGAGCTGCAAGTCAAGCACAGATCCAAAATGTGATTTTTAACTCAGAAGTATTAAGATTATTGGTGACATTCAACTTAATCCATAATGTGGCTAAATATAAGACATGTAGTGGTATAAAAACTATTATAATATCACCTCCTTGATTAAATCCCACTTTCAGTTTTTAGTTAATGAATTTGTTTCTTGTCCAAATTAGTCTCCACATTAAATATTGTCCCAGGAGACTGACTTTTCCACTCATACCCATGTTAACTCTCTCCTTAAGGCTCCTGCTATGAGCAGGGTCTGAGAAAAACTAAAATTGTGGCAAGTATCAGAGAAAGCTATTTGGGAATTTGCTTAATATTAATATTAATATAGATGGCATTTATTAAACACATACATGCATTAGAAACTCTTCTGAGCATTTTACCTTTATAAACTCATTTAATTATCTAACCTTAAGAGGTAGACTATTAGAAATGTTCTAATATAATGAAACAGAGTACAATAAATTCCTTAGTGAGTAAAATAATACATATAAATGTATATAGGGGGTTGTAGGGATTCAGGAGCTAATCGGGAAATAGCTATGACCAATAGGCCAAGAAGCGTCAGTGGCACACACAAAGTTTACTGGACGAGGCGTGCACAGGTGTGGTATGTGGTCGTGGGGCAGAGGAGTCCTTCACAGCATGAATCTGTCCAGGGCTACAGTGTAGAATTCTTACTCCGAAGGGAAGAAGAGCAAGCAAGGGAAGTCCAGGGGAGGGATGCTGGAGATGGGGTTTACCTGCCTAAATGATGTCTTTCGGCAGCACTGCAGGTATTCTGAGTTAGAGGATTCCATAGAGCACCAGCTATAGTGTCATGGTGTCTTTTAACCACAATGCTTATTTTAGGGGTGACTGGCAGATGTTGGTTTCATAGGATATACAAACAGGCAGTCTGTAATGGCTAAAAAATCTGCATGTTTGGGCAATTTTGAAAATAGTAGAGTGCATAAAAATAGGAGTTTTTTTTTGCTATGGAGCCTTTGAGCTAACGGAACTTAGCCTATGATAAATAAATAAATAACCTAGATGTCAATACAAAAAGGCCATCTTTTGGGCTCATTTACATAACAGTGTTATAATAATGTTGGTTATTTTTATTATCAGTCTCTATAAAAATACATTTACTGAATATTTATGGGATATAGATTCTGAAAGTAATTTAGGAATGTACAGTAATTATTATTATTATTATTTTTTTGAGACAGAGTCTCTCTCTGTTGACTGGGCTAGAGTAAGTGCCGTGGCATCAGCCTTGCTCACAGCAACCTCAAACTCCTGGGCTTAAGCAATCCTCCTGCCTCAGCCTCCTGAGTAGCTGGGACTACAGACATGTGCCACCATGCCTGGCTAATTTTTTCTATATATATTTTTAGCTGGCCAGATAATTTGTTTCTATTTTTTAGTAGAGGTGGGGTCTTGCTCTTACTCAGGCTGGTCTCGAACTCCTGACCTTGAGCGATCCACCGGCCTCGGCCTCCCAGAGTGCTAGGATTACAGGTGTGAGTCACTGTGCCCGGCCTGTACAGTAATTATTATACTGTTCTTTTACTCAATGGGATTATGATTCATATCTTAATTTTTAATATGCCTTTATGGAAGTTTTTGGATACACCCAAGTTGATTTCAAATAACTTTCCAGACAGATCCTTCTGTAGTAAGTTAAAGTCTAATGTTGACAAGGTACGAACCTTCTAAGGTCATTTATATTTTAGCATTGGCCTAATGTTAGCACTTCCTATAAGACACATTTTAGCTATTACATCATACATCGCTACTAGGCGATGCTTGAAGTCAACATGTTAGTTTATTTACTTTCAATTTTGTCCAGTAACCGATATATAAGTTCAGAAATAATGGTCAACTGAATAAGCATGTGTTCTGTGGCTTTAACTAGAATGTTGATTGTATGCAAAAATTCAGTTAGTTGTCTAGTAGAAATAGTGAGTAAAATAATCATAAGCTATCTTAGCTGAGAGGAATATTTCAGGAAAAAAATAATGTAAAAGACTACTTTGTATATAAAAAGACTAATAACAGAAGGGATACTAGTTAAGTCTTTGAGACTACGAAATATGATACAGCAGAAGAAAGTACATTGTGTTAGTAAAATTTCTCATTTATTAAATTTCAATTCTGTTTTAAATTTGAGATCACTAGCTTTTGTAAAATGTAATCCACTATTCTGTCTAATCTATTATCCTGAAAAAAACTACTATTATATCAACTATCTCTTTATTCGAAATGTCTTTTCAGCAATCTTCCTCTACAGGGATCTGACAATACTTGATTGCAGAATCCGGTCAACATAGAAGAATAAAAGGAAAGGAAAATAGAGCAGAAATTTTAAGTGAAGTCTCCAGTGGGGCAATTATTTTAGTGGTCATGGAAGAGAGCTGTGACATCAGATTGTCTCTATTGAAACCTGCCATAAACTAATGGCTAAGTATGTAACCATGGACAAATTCTAACATCACTCCAAGATCATTTCCCCTTTCTGAATGGGTAGAATACTACCTGTCTTAGAGATTCATTTGAAAAATAATCAGATGATCCATGTAAAATACTTAGAACTATACCTATTAGGTATCACTAGTTATTATATGATTTGGTGAATGATTTTTTTTAAAAAGGAGAGTGAAAGTCAATTTCAATATTTCAAGTTTGATAGTGCCATTAGCATAGACATAGGAGTTTAAAAAGATAAGTTTAGTCTGGCATGTTTTAATATATATTAACAGTAAAGCACCTGAGCAGAATTTCCTGAGATACAGAGTTTGAAAATCAAAGCTTACATGAAAATACAGCATCAGAAATACAGTAACATAATTAAATATTTGTAGGATGGAAGAATGAACACTATGCTAGAAATGAAGAGACCTGACTATGGTTTTGTCAATCACTATTATTTTTGAACCACATTTTTTTCAATTAAAAAAAAAGCCTCTATATACTATACAATCTCTGAGATATTTTTGGGTTTAAAACTCTTTGGCCATGTATAATAAACACTATGGCTGTGTATGAACAATTTTGTATGTTTTGCAGGACTCTTTAAGCTCTTTTCTTTAACTCAGTGAACTATTTTACTTGGGCTAATGACACAAAATTCACTTTAATATAGTAATAGCATAGGTGTGGCTCATTGCAATTATGGCTATGAAATTACTGCTTGAGGGATCAAATATTTAAAAATCAATCTCTTTGCTAAAAGGGTTATGGAATTCAGTTCAGATTATTATTATTGAACCAAAGTCTGTAGAGGCATCATCACAATTAACCTAAATTAAGGAAAAGAAAGAAGATGGTAGGAACAAGCTGTGAAATAAATTACTTTTGAATTTCAGTATTTTATAGGGAAAGTCACTGATACATTAAATTTTGAGAAATTCTTCATTCATGTTACTTTATAGTAATAGGTCACCAGGGTCTCAAAGAGTAAAATTACTTTCAAAGAAGCTACCAGGTCAAATAAAGTAAACTAAAGTTCACATACTAAAAATAAAATTTAAATTTGTACCTCATCTTATGATTAAGGGTAGATTTTTTTTCCTTCTTTCATATCATCATTTTGAATTATAAAGAAAATTATATTACTGATAGTTATGAAAGTTCAAAAATTCAGATGGAGAACAAATCACTGGAGCCTATGACAGTATTTATAATATGCTATAATAAGAAGAATTAGATAATTCTAATAGGATACCTATTTAAAGACACTTTACTTGATTATAGATTTTTAAATTTATCTTGTCATGTATGCTAAAAATGATTAATTTAATTAATAATAAGGTGTACTTACTTTGGGTAAGATTTCATACTAAGTTTGGTAGAAGGGTGGATAATCATTGAAAATGATAGCAAATACTTACAAAATTAAACAATTCTTAAAGATCCTTAAAATGTTGTAGATAATGTTGTGAAATCATTTTAACCAAGGTAGTCAGAAAGAATTTTTTAATGCACTCTATTAGTGCTACATAATTGTACAAGTCCTCTCCCTCTCCTTCCTTATACATTTATTCACAGACATTTTTGTAATATAATTTTAAACTATAATAAGAAAATTGATATTTAAAGTTTAAGACATAGTTCACAAGAGGCCAGCAGATTTCTCAATATATTACTGAAAGCCTTTCTTATGTGATTAGAACAATATTATTTATCAAATTGTCTAAATTTTTAATGGTCTTAGGTATCTTTGCTTTATTGTTTTCTTTTTTTTTTCCAGTTCACTACAAATATAACTGTTAAGGAATAAAAAGCCACAGCGTCATCACAAAAAAGAGTGGAAAATCCTTTTTTTCTATTTATAATACAAAGTAAAAATAGCTTTTACTGCTGCCAATTTCAAACCTGCTCTTCATATGTTCTTCAGCATAAAGCAAATCACATCAAAAAAGTTAGAGCATCATTTTCCAAAAGAATTTGTTCTAGTGAAGAAAAAAACAACAGAATAGCGACAAGAACAACAAAACAGTTACTCACACATTCAGACTTATACACATATACTCTTATTTATTTACTCATTCAATTCATCCTATGCAAGTGCCCAGGCACTTTGGTATTAGGTGCATGCAATGTTGAATTAGAGATGAAATCTTCCCTGTGTAAGCTAATACTCTAGCAAGGAAGACAGACAGTAAATTGGTGATTATTGACCATTGAGTTAAATTATATGATGAAATCTGGCATTTAATTAGTTCAAGGAAAACTTCCGGGAGAATAGTTTTAAATTGCCACAGTTTATTGTGCATTATCAATTTGTTTTTAAAATCTTTACTATTTACTCATTAAAGGTCATATTTAAAAGCTATAAAACTCTTGTCCATTTTTCTTATTGCCTTTTTTTCCTTTAGAAAACTAGTCCCAGGGAATTACATAAAAGATTGTCATTGGAATACACTCAACATTGTGAACTCCCTTCATGCTCATGCTGCTATAATTGCCATGCATCTGTAGGCCACCTATTTCATCTCAGGAACGTCACAAAAATCCTTTTAATAACAACTCAATCCCTTGTCTGAGGATTATAAAGAGTGGAAGCAACTATAAAATGCACACAGAAAAATACAAGAATAGCAACGTGTACATTGATTTTATTTGATCTTATCACTGTCATGTTGGATTGTCATTGATGTGACAATGCAATCTGAAGAGCTTATTGCACATTCTTGCTGAGGCAGAGTAGTAGGTTTGTGTCATTTTAGCACATGTTAAACAGTTACTTTTTAAGCACAAAATACATTTTAAATTTTGAATTTTTTTCTTTCAAAATTTTGGCCAATATAACTTAAGAACTTTGAAATAAAGTTCACTTTATATAAAATTTAATAATCCTTGATAAAATATAGCAAGTCCACTTAGAAGTGCTGGAACAAAATCCCTTACTGATAAAGCTTTGATAATATATTTGCTTGAACCACATGAAAGCATTTTTTTTGTAGGTTAAAAAATAGCAAAAAATATTAGTCTTCTGCCTAATCTTATATATTGGTGAAACTGTCAGTTATTTGTACTGGATACTAAAAAGCATGTATCTCTTTAGTATATATTTACTTAGTAAAGATATATATATATATATATATATATATATATATATATATAAAAGCATTTTTGGCCTTTTGTTATATCTACTATGTCCTTTAAAATATTTTAACATCTGAATATTCTATTGATATCTTTAAAATGAATAAGGATTTAATGTTTGGAGTTTGTGATATTTGTTTGCTTTATGAATAGTAATTCCTGAATGTTTATTTATGCACTATTAAATTATAAAATCATATATCTATGGACATATTAAAAGTAGACTCACCAAAATGAATTTGATTGTATTATGAATTACCACATCAAAGCTAAACAGCTATTGCTAGGAATTTAAAATCAGCAAATCTAAGATTGTTCACTTAATTGTTCACTAAGTACCAGTAGCAAGGAAAGCATTTCATTTTTTTTATTAGTGTTGTTAGGTTTTATTTTATTTATTTATTCTTTTTAATTTTTTTCAGCATATTATGAGGGTACAAATGTTTAGGTTACATATATTGCTTTTGCCCCACCAGAGCAGAGCTTCAAGCGGGTCCATCCTCCAGACGGTGCCCACCGCACCCATTAGATGTGAATATACCCATCCCCACCTTCTCCCTCCCACCTGCCCAACACCCGATGAATGTTGCTATTATACATGCACATAAGTGTTGATCAGTTAATGCCAATTTGATGGTGAGTACATGTGGTGCTTGCTTTTCCATTCTTGTGATACTTCACTTAGTAGAATGGGATCCAACTCTATCCAGGATAATACAAGAGGTGCTAAACACCCTTGTTTTTTGTGGCTGAGTAGAACTCCATGGTATACATACACCACATTTTATTAATCCACTCATGTATGATGGGCACTTGGGTTGTTTCCCCATCTTTGCAACTGTGAATTGTGCTGCTATAAACATTCTAGTGCAGATGTCTTTTTTACACAATGTCTTTTGTTCTTTTGGGTAGATTGCCAGTAATGGGATTGCTGGATCAAATGGTAGTTCTACTTGTATCTCTCTGAGGTATCTCCATATTGCTTTCCACAGAGGTTGTACTAGTTTTCAGTCCCACCATCAGTGGATGAGTGTTCCTATATCTCCACATCCATGCCATTTATTGTTTTGGGACTTTTTGATAAAAGCCATTCAAACGGGAGTTAAGTAAGTGTTATCTCATTGTGGTTTTGATCTTCATTTCCCTGGTGATTAGAGATATTGAGCATTTCTTCATATGTTTACTGGCCATTAGTCTGTCTTCTTTTGAAAAGTTTCTGTTCATGTCCTTTGCCCCCTTTTAAATGGGATTGATTGATTTTGTCTTGCTGATTTTCCTGAGTTCTATATAGATTCTAGTTATCAGCCCTTTATTGATTGTGTAGCATGCGAATATTTTCTCCCATTCTGTACGTTGTCTGTTTGCTCTCGTGATAGTTTCCTTGGCTGTGCAGAAGCTTTTTAATTTGATTAAGTCCCATTTATTCATTTTTTTGTTGCTGTTATTACCTTTGAGGTCTTCTTCATAAATTCTTTCTGTAGGCCAATGTCTATAAGAGTTTTTCCAACATTTTCTTCTAGAACATAGTTTCATGCACATACAGTGGGGGAAAGAATCCTTATTCAATAAATGTACTGGGAAAATTGGATGGCCACATGTAGAATATTGAGACAGAATCCAAACCTCTCACCACTCACAAAAATCAATTCAAGATGGACAAAGGACTTAAATGTAATGCATGAAACCATAGAACTCTAGAAGAAAACGTTGGAAAATTTCTTTAGATAATGGCCCAGGCAAAGAATTTATGAAGAATACCCCAATGGCAATCACAGCAACAACAAAAATTAATAAATGTGGCTTTGTGATCCATCTGCTCTTCCATTGATAGTTTCTTTTTATTTATTTATTTCAGGATATTATGGGGGTAGAAACATTTTGGTTACATGTTATGACTTTGCCTCACCCAAGCCAGTATTAGAGGCATACCCTTCCCCCATACAATGCTCACTGCATCCATTAGTTGTGAGTTTACCCACCCCAACTGTCCCAACCCCCAGTGAATATTACTACCATGTGAGCTCCTTAGTGTTGATCAGTTAGTGCCAATTTGATGGTGAGTACATGTGGTGCTTATTCTTCCCAGGGAGGAGCAGAGGTAAAATATTTAATGGATCAAGCACGAGTCCCAGGCACAAGAACTTTACAGGCTCAGCCATTTACTAGATGGGAGACCTGGAACACATCACTTAATCTCAGTGAGGCTCAGCTGTAAAATGGAGGTAATGCCCCTTACCTTGCTCCCTGAAAGAAGCTGCCATAAATATCAGACTAAATGATATATGTGAAAGTGCTCAACAAAAATAAGTCATTAAAAGAGACAAGATAGCTATTAAAATAATAAAAATACAAAATAAATGTGAGGGGCATGGGCAATATATTTAACCAGAACTGTTGTACCCCCATAATAAGCTGAAATAAAAAAATAAAGAAAGAAGTAAATGTGACTGGATTAAATTAAAAAGCTTCTGCACAGCCAAGGAAACAATCAATAGAGTGAATAGACAGCATACAGAGTGGGAGAAAATATTTGCATACTATACATCTATTTCTGGCTAATAACCGGAATCTACAAAGAACTCAAACAAACCAGCAAGAAAAAGTCAAATAACCCCATTAAAAAGTGGGCAAAAGACATGAATAGAAACTCTCTTTCAAAAAAAGAGAGACTAATAGCCAATAAATATATGAAAAAATTCTCCACATCACTAATCATCAAAGAAATGTAAATCAAAACCACCATGAGATATCACCTAACCCCAGTGAGAATGACTTTTATCCAAAAGTTCCAAAACAATACATGGTGACATGGATGCCAAGAGAAACAAACACTTATGCACTGTTGGTGGAACTGCAAACTAGTGCAATCTCTATGGAAAATAGCATGGAAATTCCTCAAAGTACTAAAAATAGACCTACCATTTGATCAAGCAATCCCACTACTGGGTATTTACCAGAAGGAAACAAAGCCATTTTGTCAAAAAGGCAAACTTGTACTCAAATGTTTATTACAGCACAATTCACAATTACAAAGCTGTGGAATCAACCCAAGTGCCCATCAATCCATGAGTGGATTAATAGAATGTAGTATTTGTATACCATGTAGTACTATTTAGCCATATAAAAAGTGAAAAAAGATCTTTTGTAACAACCTGGTTGGAACTGGAGACCATTCTCCTAAGTGAAGTATATCCCAAGAATGGAAAAATGAACACCACATGTACTCATTATTAAATTGGAACTAATTGATCAGCACTTGTGCACAGATGGAAGCAAAACTCAATGGTAATAAACCAGGTGGGAGGGAGAAGAAGAAGATGGGTGAAATCATACCTAAGGGGTTCAATGTACACTATGGGCACACTTACAACTTTGACTTAAACTGTACAAAAGCAATTCATGTAACCAAAACATTTGTGTCTTCATAATATTCTGAAATTAAAAATAATAAATTAACCTTATTGTTGTAGTAAAAAAATTCAAGTCTAAATTTGTCTTCATAATTGTATATGTGTCCATGTGTGTATGCATATATATCATATCTTCCTTGAAATTCACTAAAGGATGTAATATCTATTTTAAAAGTAATATTTATATGTAAATTTACTATAGCTAATGATTTTAAAATAACTACAAATAAATATATATTCACCAACATACTTACATGCATTTGGCATTTTTCATAATTCCTAGTACTGAATGTATTAGCCTGGTAATTTTTGTTAACCTAAGTATTTTAAAAACATACACCTTTCATATTTTCTATTTCATTCCTCATAAGAATTGGCATTTTGATGTTAATGTAATATATTTGCTGTTATAAATTATTTTTGCCTTTTGATTGATAAAAGCAGACTGAGACATAAAGCAAGCAGAGAAAATATAAAGTACATCCATGTGAAACATTGCTTCTGGGTTTTATCATGATAAAGTACATTTATATGCAAAAGGTACACACTATCATAAGAGCTACAATAAAGAATTGCCCAAAATAGCAGATAATAGCACTTATTTTATTCTTGTAATGCCACATTTTGTCTTCCTGTTCCTCTGGAAGAGTCTGTATTTTACACATCTTTTGGAAATAATACACTCTGAGTTTTACTATGGAAAGGGTACAAAACTAGCTTGGAAAACTAATTTTAGGTCTATTTCTGCTACTTATTACCTGTGTCATATTAGGCAAACAAATTAGCTTCTTTGGTTCTTGTTCTCCTCTCTACAAAATGATGGTTGTACTGCATTATCTAATTTTATATGCTTCTTCTAGTTTCAAAATATCTATGAATAAATTACTCACCAAGTGATTTGTTTCTTTTAATTTTCACTTGATTTTTCTCACTAGGAGTTGTGACAAGTTGTGACAAGAATCAGCCACTGTCACTGTAACTTAATTTAAAGACAGCCAGGGATTTGGGGGAATTTGAGGCCTTTGGAGTTTGTGGACTGGAAACCATTATAGAGGGTATTTTGAATCCTTTGCTGCTTGCAATACTACTCAACAGTGTAGGTCATTCATTGTATCATCTTTTTATATCTCCCAAAATGAGCTAATTTAAGACATATTGAAAGTTTTAAGCATTAACACAAGTTAAAAGGTGGAAGAGATCATATTCTTGTTTCAAAATGCAATTGTATAAATATATATTTTAGAAATTAGTTTAAACCATTATCCAGCATTATAATTCTACTCATTCTGTATACATTAAAATGATCTTTTTCTTAGTTCCTCTTTGCTGTTTTGATTCTAGACCAGATTTATTTATCATGATGATATCTAATACTTATTAAGTGCAGATATGAACCAGGCACTGCTTTAAATTCTCTTCATGCACTATTTTATTTCTTTTGTATCACATCTACAAGGTATACAATTTTGCTTCCATCCTATTTCACAGAAAGGATAGCAGAGATTTAGAAAGCTGAAATGACTTATCTAAAGTCTAAAGTCTAAAGTCACACAGCTATTAAAGTGCAAGTATCCAAATCCAAGTCAGCCTGCATCTAAAGCTCATCCTCTGAACCGCTACATTTTATTTCCAGGAAGGAAGGAGGGAGGGAAAGAAGGAAAGGAGTTAAGTAAAGAGGGAGGGGAGGAAAGAAAAAACAAAACACATACTTTAATAGGCCTGGCTGACTAATCTGTCTTCTCCAGCTTTTAACCCATGCCATACTGTTTAGAGTCACAATCACAACTCCTTATGACAATAAAAAGTGATGTTGGGAATAAAGAGGTAGTAAGATTTTTCTTAATGTAAGGCACTAAACATTAATTATAATGAAAGTTTCCTGAATGAAATTCTTGGGGCAAATGTGTCAGAATTTAGATTCACTGTAAGGTCAAAAATGCAATAAGGTATGTATACTTTTTATTACATAATACCTTAATGTTTCACCAGCAAAATTTGTGAATATTCATATTAAGTTGAATGAACAAAGACTCTAAAATAGCTTTGTGTTAGTTCTGGTCAGGATTTATAACAAAATAAGTTATGAAAGAGCTCTATAAATTTTTGAGTTATGGATAAGAAACCATAGACCTATATTTCTCTTTATATTATCTATTTAGTTGTGCTTCATTTTGTATGTGACACTGTGTGGGCTCTACTCTTGATTACATTCTAGTAAAAGTCCAGAGTTTCATTTGAAAAAAATTATATTAATAAATGTATAATTTGAAGTTTGTCTAAAAATTCTGAGTTTATATTCTATGGAGTGTACCAAGTTGTGTCAATTCTTGTACTACTTTACAGACCCTCATTATAGATTCCAGAAAGCCTTATGCTAATTTATATTTGTTTAGGTTTGCAATTTTCTTATAAGGCCTCCTAAAAATTATAAATGTATTAAGAAGTGGGATTATGATCATTCTTTTCTTTTTTCACAAATACCCTTTAATAATGCTGGGTATGTTGTGAGTACTTTGCAAAATAACTCATTGGCAATTTGAAAGATGTTAGCCTTTTTGATTGCTTCATATAATTTTGAAGGAACCTAGGCAACCATCTTTATTTTGAAGAATGTATTTTAAAATATCAGCAAAGAGTCAATTTTTTAAATTTACATTGCTCCATTAACTTGAGTAGCTTAGAATTACTAAAAAGCAAAACCAAATTTGAAAATAAACAATTATCCTGTCTTGAAATTACCAGAGTCATATCTCATTTCCTTGAATTGTCACCAAAGAATCAGATCTTTTTTCTGAATTCCTTTCTAAATATGAATAAAAACTTTGAAATTCAGTTTTGCCATGAACTAACAGGCTAGTATTACTTTACTTGTAAGAAACAGTTAAGGAAATTTTGTTTAGCTGATAGAAACAGGATTTTCATAAAATCCCTAAGTTTCTGGTTAATCATCAAATGCTTCAACATAAATCATATCCACATGTTACCAAACAATACAAAGACAATTGCTGCTCCAAAGAGGAAACAGAACAAGAGAAAGAGGAAATATACCATTTCAGTGGGCTAAACCACATAATGTCGGTATTTATGTCACTGGATCATACTAGTGCCTTATTATGACATATCATACATCAATATTGCAAGCTGGAAAGGAGAAAGTATTAATAGTAGCAAAATCATTTGATGCCATTTTGAGCAATCGAATGGTTTGGAACCTCATTTTTGATAGCTTAAAGCTAAAGACATATTCTTTCTCCCCTTTTCCTCATTTCCTTTATTTCAACAGGTTAATATTAATAATTCAAAATAGCCACTGACATCTTAAAGAAGAACTAATACTCCTAAGAACATAAAAACTCTAAGGTAAACCCTAGGAAATTATTTTCTTTTATATCTAGGATAGGTGATTAAAAGGATTTTGTTTAAGATTAGCAAACAGGGCAAAATCTCAAAGAACCCTGGTTTTTTTTTGGACTCTAAAATGTTATCTCAAATATTGAAGAGCTGTCACATAAAAATATTTAAATATATTTAAAATATATAACTAAATTATTTCTATAAAATATGAAATATTTAAAAATGTAAAAAGAAAATACTGTCTTAAATGGACATAAATGTATATTTGGGGTTCAATTTGTTATTTAAAAAAAACTCTCTATATAAATAGTAGCAGTTATCTCATATATATATATTTTTTTGTTATCTCATATATTAACCAGAGACAATAAGAACTACAAATGTAGTTTCTCTAAAGAATAAACCTTTGTATTCTTCAAGGATCAGTTTAAGTATTTTTAAATGATTTACTGTCAGAGCATAGTTTAATTAATATAAAAAATGTATTTATATATCATCTAAATGTCTTTAAAAGTTCTGTGGGATGGTTTTCATAATTGATATTAAATTTTTTGTTAATAAGAAAATGATGGTATAAAAATTACAGAAAGAGTCATCAAGTTACATGTTCATAAATAATGCTGTTCCACCTGAGGAATAAGCTTCCCACAGCATTGATTCTATATCAGCAGAAATAACTCATCGCAAAATACTACATAATTGCCAGGCCTGTTTTCATAGCCTGTGGAAATAGAGTGCTTAATAACTAGACTCATTAATGCTAATGGTAAATCAGTGAGATTAAATATTTCTATAAATCATTTCATTAATAAAACAGAGGGCCCATTAAAAAACTATTGAACTGTTAAGCTACAATATTTCAGAATCAGCATTTTATAAGCATTTCAATTAGCACAGGTTGACAATATCCATAAAAGGTACAGCACACCAATGCCAAAGGATAGAGAAACATTCACTGGCCAAGTGGATAAAATCATGAAGAATGTAATTTTCTCTAGGATATTGTAATATACAGCAGCATTATTTATATATATATGTATATATATTCATAATCATGTTTTGTCTCCTGTTGCTTTCAAGAACCATCTGAAGGATGGTATGCTATGATATTCACTGACACACTCTTATCATTTTACTATTATTCTTAGATCGATCTTGGACAACTTGAATGATATTTGAACAGTTGAAGCTAAAGGAAAGAATACTTACACACACACCAAATGGCTTACAATCCTCAGTAAGAATGTTCAACATATATAAGTGCTAAAAAATAAGAGGAGAAAGAATGCATTTCAAATACTGCTCCAAAGGCACAAAGCAGTGAATGACCACAAACAAAATGGTACATAAAAGTACAGTGTTTTAGGGGTCTCTCATATGTGAAAACTTTGCTATTAACTTTTATTTCCTCTTTTAACTGACTGCCAAGTGTATATACGTATACATTTTTTAAAGCCTCCAACTACACATTTTGATGAACAGGGGAAACTATTCAGTTGGTAGAGTTAATTTTACCCTCAAGCCACAATCTCTGCTCCGGTTCTGAATGCCTTTAACTTGCCAGGGAGTGTGTATTAGCTTAGGGGCGGTGGGGAGCCAAAGTGTAAGAAAAACAACCGGATCTCCTGGCAGAGGATTGAGGAAAAAAAGAGCCTAGGATTCAGAGAAGCTGGGTAAATATCTAAATTCAAATCCCTTGTTTACTATAATGTTTTCTGTGTTGGGAAAACAAGTCTATGCAGCTTGGGTCTTGTATATCAGAGGGAGGAATTCAGGTGACGTTTTGCCAGGCCAGTGTTTGTACTGGCATTTGAGGACTGAGCTTTTTGAAGCTTTCTCATTAGAAAGTATATGGTGAGCTATATGTTAACTAATGCAACACTGGTTTGAAATAGAGCATGCAAAACTATTAATAAGAAGTAAAAGAATATTTCAAGAGTATCTTTTTAACAACTATGTATGTCAAATTAAAGATTGCCACAAATCTCTTTCCTACAAAGAAGTGGGATCTACTTTTTTCTCCTCCCCTTGAGTCTGTGCTGGATTGAGACTGCTTTGACCAACAGAATGTGGTAGAAGGGCCATGATGCCATATCCTGGTTTAGGAACCTATAGGACTGGCAGATTTCACCTTGATGTCTCAGGACCCTGAGCCACCCTGTAAGAAGTCCAAATGTTGTGAGGTTGCCATTTTATGAGAAGCCTAATCCATAGGAAGAGCCTTAGAGGATGATTTACCTTGCAAAACATTAGAGAGAAAGACCAAGACCATGGAAGAGCCAAACTTTAAAAGAGATTCTCTGGTCCCAGACACCCCATCTGAAGTTTCTTCTGTCAAAGACTAAGCACCCAACCTAAGATCAAAGTCCTTGCCAAATTTTTGATCCATAAAACTGTTAGGTAGATAGTGAGGGATTCTGGGTCTCCTAGGGATGAAAGTGGGTGCTGTTGCCCCCACCTTGGTCCTGTCCAACCCTAATTCTCCATACCTGGCGGAGGAGGGAATACTCTACAAATCTGCCAATCAGAACTTGGCACGCCAGCTGCAATAGAATGCAGAGGACTCTCTAGCCTATGGGCCAAGCTGCATGGGTACCATAAAGTCCGGAATGTGACCTAGAACCCACATACACAATAAGACTGAGGTCATGTAGCTCCCCACTGTCCAATCAAAATGGTTCTATGCTGGTGTTTGAACTATAGGGAGGTCCCTATCCAGACACCATAAAGCAAGACCCAGATCATAATGAGGGTCTCTCTTTTCCTGCTGTGACAAGGGGCCTGATTGTCATCTGTGGTGTATGTGCCATGCTCCGTAAACTTATATCTTGCTCTTGCCCTATAATCCTATGTTTCTCTCCTCAATAAACCTTATTTTCATGCTTGCCTAGCTTTGGCATGTCTGGTCATTCCTACCAAGAACTGATGGCTTCAGATGAAACATAACAAAACCATTAGTAAAATGAAATTGTTTTTTTAAACCATGTGGCTTCAGGGTAGTGTGCTACACACCAATAGATAACTAAGATGATGTTAGCATGCTAATCCTCAGATTTACACAGATTTGGACTTATAAAGAAAATCAATGTATCAAAGTTATCTTTTCCTTTCTTTATACCTCCTGATGGATGCATTCTTTTGTTGTTTTTAATAAGAGCCATTAACTGTAGTAAGACATCTAAAGTCACTGAAATAATTGGCTTTCAATAAATGAACCATGCAATATTGGCATTTATGCTAGTAAATATTCATGGGGCATGAACTTTACCAGCTAGGAAAATTTCTTTGTATTTACAAGCTTAAGACTTTAAAAAAAAAAAAAAACTGATAAAAGATTTTCTCTATCTCAGGAAATATTTTAATAAAATTTGCTTTTTTATTAATCTTTTATGATAAATTATAATTTTTAACAGAATGGACTGTCTAAAGGAAACAAATTTTATGAAGGGTATGTGTTTCTTTAAGAAGGTTGTGCATTACAGGTTATACTAATAGTTTTATTAACCTGAGATATTTATGCTCAACGAGATAATTATTTCAAAAGATTTCCCAGTGACAAACCCTCAGTTTGCTACTAATTGTGCACACACCATATTTCTAAATGAACCAAAATATTAAAGAGAAAGAAACAAAATTGTAGAATAAATCAAAAAGTGTTTTTTGTGTTAAGAATTAGCCATATGAAAATATACAGGACATAAGTATGAGGCTTCTCCAATCATTGAATGGAAAGAAGAAAATAAAATGTAAAAGCAGGGCAGAGAAACAACTTTAGTAACATAGTTAAATAAATACAGATGCCAAATGTAATAAGAGGATAAAATTTGTACATTTAATCTTTTTATTTTTAAATCTTCATACTGAAATTCATCTATTCAATAGCCATTATTGAATTTTCCTAAAATGCTGCAGCATTTTATCAACTATCCTTCATTATAAAGGTTTAATTTCATAGGGTCACAATATATAAAGTTTCAAAAATAATTAGCAAATTCTATCTAAATACATTATGACATAATATTTAGCTAAAAATACCCTACATTTTATCAATATTTAATCATCTGGATTATTTCATTCAAAAGTGAATCTAATCAATATAAAGATATCATTTTAAATACATATTATTTAGTAAAAGTATCAGTTAAGATAGGAGACTTTGGAAACAGACTTTCTATGTTCAATGAATGATTCCACTGCCTCTTATCTATGATATTTTAAGGAATTTACCTCACTTTTCTGTGCTTCAGTTTCTTCAACTGGAAAATAATTTTAATAGTACTTCTTTATAAAGTTACCATGGGAATTAAACAAGTCAGCAGCTTCAAAGCATTTAAAACAGTTCCTCTGTAATTATTAGCTATCGTCATCATCTTCATCACTATTTGTTATCATTATTGCATGTATGAGTCACTGCCAGGGTCACCCTCACCCATCAGCAGAGTTGCCACTTGTCCCAGAAGCCTGCATGAAGTGTACTCACAGATTCCCCTGTCCTAACTTACATTCTTTCCTGAAATTCCTTCAGAAATAGCAACAAGATATTGAAGGGACATTTTCTTGTACTTCGGAAATTGGGCTATAGGCTTCTGAGCTGTAAGCAATAGGTGCTGAGTATGTCCACGTTTGAAAGAGGAAGGGAAGAAAGATATTCCTTGCGGGGTTTAGTAAGAGGTGACCCAACTCACTGTATGGACATCAGTACACTCACCTCCACAGCCTGGATGAGCAGATACCTGGGCAACACAAAGGAATTTTAGAACATTTATAGACAGTGAATCCTGATTAAGAGTTTTCCATTCCTTCTTTTGAGATCTGTAGAAAGACTGACCTGATGGGGAAGAACCATCTAAAGGTGGAGAGCTAAACACCAGATGTGGGGGAACCTGAGGGAAGGGGAAAACGCTTTTGTAGAAATTGGGGCTCCCTGAAAGAAGGGAAGGCTGGCATTATTTTATAGTTAGACATTGCCGTTTACCCTCTGTTCCTATTTAAACAGGAAGAAATTGAATAAAAGAAAAGAGTTAAAATCGGTGTCTAGACTGAGAGAACAGTATGTGATGAGGCAGTCTGTTTTCTGCTTCTTTGGCTTGGCAAGGCCATGTGATTTCCTGCAAGCCAACTGGCTACTGCAGAAGATGGCTAAGGCTGGCTTGTCAGCACCTGGCCAAGAGGACTACCGAGCTGGCAAGACAATACAGGAAAACAGGGCTTTGGACTTCTGCAGAAATGCCTGAGGACTTCCAAGACTTATTAACTGCTCAAATGTGTCATCCAAAATAGAGACTACATTAGGATGCCTGAAACCCAAGGATTTTCCTTTAGGGAGGGCATAGTAACACTAGTTAAGTAAGGGGTTAATGTTTATTATTTGTTCCCCCATCAAGTTCAGGCTGAAATAGACCAATTAAATTGTATTTTTAGTAATTTACTATATACAAGGCATTTTTACAAAGAGACTCAAAATCCTCACAACAATCTAAAGAACTTATACTCTATTTTTAAACACAGAAAACAGAGGTTCTACATTCCTTTGAGTAATAAAGGTGAACTTTCCAAATGTATCTCATTCTTTGTTTAAGTCCTGTTCAGCCACTGGTATTTACTAGTTTAACTAGTAGAGTAGGCCATGGGGGACTGAGACTTACCTCAAGTAAGTACTGACAAGAACTGGCAAATTGCCAAGGGACAGAGAACTATTTACTGAGACATTGGAAACCAAGAGGTCAGAGAGGAGCGATGGTTTCCTGAAACACTTACGTTAAGGGGCACTAAAGAAGCATGTGTGATTGGACGACAAAGATAAAATTAATTCTCCTTTATTTTAATTTTCCTGGACTCTGGAGCTGCCCTTGTATGTTCCAATATGTAAAACACCTTATTTTTCTATCTCAACTGTCTGATTGCTTGGATTAAGGATGCTAAAATTGATGGTAGTAATTATTAGAGAATCTGAGGGATCATCTACTGTTGCAACTAGGCCTCTTGTTGACAGCTCCTATTTAACAGTATGGAAGTGAAATTACATGGTGTTATTTGAGTTCTCTTTAGAAAGATGGCTTTACGTTTTTAGTTGTTAGTTGAACAACATAGACTAACTTTGTAAAAATACTTATAAAAATAACTGGATATTTTAATCTTGTATATTATCTGTTTGCATATAAATTTTATATGCATATAAAATTTTATATGCATATATAAATTTTAAAAGAGAAAATATAAAGAGAACAATAAATGTAGCAAGGAAAAATGTAAGGACCAATAGCAAACTGACATTAGAATTGATATGCTTTGCTGCAAAAGGGTGATCTAAAGCAGAAAAAGATCACAACAAAAAAAATGTTTTTCTTTAACCTATCTTTAATCACATGTTACTTTGGGAGAAAGCAATAAAAGAGAAAAGTGTCATGAAATGTAGTAGAAATTCTAAAGGATCATAAAGGGAATGGGGAAAAGTCTTTCAAATTTAGGATTTAGAAAAAGTGAAGTATCAAAACTAATATGAAATCCAGTTGTTGAAATAATAGGGACCGAACTTGCCAATATGGAGGCAAAGAAAACTATTCCTTTGAATTTTAATGTATATATTATGTGAACAGATGAAAACAAATATTTTCCAATGAGGCTGCTTTCTCAGGGGAATTATATGAAAGGAAGCTTTGGGCTTCTGGCATCCAAATAACAAATGAAATTGAGAAGATGGAAGTTTCAACTTATAAAATGTGCCATTAAACATTCAGTATGAAACCATTAAAATGCATGATGTTATTTAAGAGGAAGAGACTAGTCAACTGCAACTGAGTTCTGCTATTGCATTCCAAACACCACATCAGCTGCCACCTGGCTTTCATTCCTTCTCAGATCTGAGTAGTTGTGTGTGAGACAGTTTTTGTCCTGCAGATCCAATTCTTCTGCTGACCCACATTTTCTATTCTTGGGCTCACTGTCTTCATCCTTTCTTTCCAAAAACTTCAATATCCATTAGAATTCTCTTGCCAGTGCCAAATATATATATATATATATGTATGCCAATACAGAAAACACAGGGGAACAACTCTGTATGATTAAATATTCATTAACTGAAATTCTCAGGAAATGGGATACAACAATTCATTGAATGG
This sequence comes from Varecia variegata, assembly GCA_028533085.1. NCBI lineage: Eukaryota > Metazoa > Chordata > Mammalia > Primates > Lemuridae > Varecia > Varecia variegata. Next base: position 111,510,563 of record CM052439.1, read on the forward strand.
TCTTGATAGCATCCTATTGAAAATACTTAAACAGTGCTTACTAAATGTCAGGCATAACTCTCAGGGCTTTTGATTTATTAACACTTTGATCCTCTCAATAACCCTATGTTGAGGACAGTTATCTCTATTGTCAGAGAAGGAAACCAAGACACAGAGAAGTTAGTAACCTAACCAAGGTCAGTAAAAGGTAGGGACAAAAAGTGAATGAATCTGGTTTCAGATATAGGTCTCCTAAACACATGAATTCCACTGCCTCCCAGTTACACTAAACACTTCTCAAGTATTGTTTTTTCTCTGCTACAGTGAGTGAATATACTGTTTAATTCTATTTAAATACCTTGATAATAATGCAGTATTTTGAGATCACTATGCTGACAATGAATTCTCATTATATAACTTACTAAATGTAGAAAAGAAAATATAAGATATTGAACACACACTTATTCATGTTCCCAGTAAACTTTCAGTTATATCATGTAGGAAGATAGGACATGAAATAATACAAATCTTGTCAATTCCCTTAAAAAAGTACACATTTTGAGAAGACAGACATGTAAATACATAACTACAATATTCTAATACAAATGTTGATAGAGGTATGACCAAAATATTAGGAAAGAACCAAGAATAGGAATGAAGCAACAAAGTAGTTGGGAGCTGGTGAAGAAAGGCTCCAGAGAAAAGGCACATTTGAGCTGTCTATAAAATAATGAGTATTCTCCAAAGGATGCAGAACATATAGGATAATTTAAAATGAAATTTCCATAAATTGATCAATCACCAGATGTCTAAGAATTTGCCATTTAAAAGAAGGTGAAAGATACATAAAAAGCTTCTGCACAGCCAAGGAAATAATTTACAGAGCAAATAGACAATGTACAGAATGGGAGAAAATACTCTCAGGTTGTACATCCAATGCATGGCTAATAACCAGAATCTACAAAGAACTCAAGCAAATCAACAAGAAAAAATCAGCCCCATTAAAAATTGGGAAAAAGACATGAACAGAAGCTTTTCAAAAGAAGATCAACAAATGGACAATAAACATATGAAAAAATGCTCAATGTCACTAATCAGCGAAGTACAAATCAAAACCACAACAATATATGACCTTACCCCAGTCAGAATGTCTTTTATTAAAAAGTCCAAAAACAATAGATGCTGACATGGATGCAGAGAGAAAGGAACACATACACTGTTGGGGGGACTGAAAATTAGTGCAACCTCTATGGAAGATAGTATGGAGGTTCCTCAAAGAACTAAAAGTAGACCTGCTATTTGATCCAGCAATCCCACCACTGGGTATCCACACAAAGAAAAAGAAGTCATTTTATCAAAAAGACACCTGAACATTAATGAGTATTGCAGCACAATTCACAGTTGCAAAGATGTGGAATCAACCCAAATGCCCATCAATTCATGAGTGGATTAACAAAATATGGTATATGGATACCATGGAATACCACCCAGCCGAGAAGAAGGATGACTTTATGCCTTTTACAACAGTTTGGATAGAACTGGAGACCATTATCCTAAGTGAAGTATATCAAGAATGGAAAAACAAACACCACATGTACCCACTATTAAATTGGAACTAACTGATGAGCACACATGGATAGAGGGAAATAAATCTCAAAGGAAATCAAGCAGGAGATGGGGGGCGGGGAGAGGATGGGTGAAAACTTACCTAATGAGTACAACAAAAACTATTGAGGTGACAGACACACTTTTAACCCTGACTTGAACATTATAAAAGTGTTTTATGTAAACAAAAACATTGTACCCCCATAATACTTTGAAATAAGAAGTAAATGTGTCAAAATATTAAAAACTTTATTGGAATATAACATTTCAAAATAAAATGCTATAATATGAAAAAATAAATGGCATGGAAAACCAAAAAAGATACTAATAAAGAATATAAATCATTCTCTTTGCTCTTGAAACATCATTTTTATATTACCTATTAAATTATTGACTCAAGCAAAAAAGTTGAAAAGCCAAATAATATTGTAGGTGTTACATTTTTGCCCCTTATTCCTAAAATGTTAAATATAATTAAACAAATATACATTAAATATTAATAACTGCTGTGAATGTAAGACATTACTGGTCAATCTTAGATGATGAAGACATAAGGCTTGATCTATAAGAGCTCACAAAGTCATCAAGACAACAGATACATACACAGCAACCCCAATAAAAAGTGGACTCTGATAAGTCCCTGAACAGAGCTTCTGCAAAGCAGTATGTGAGATTAGAGAGGAAAGAAATTAATTCTAATGGAGATATATGTGGTTAGTCAGGTAGAAAAAGATCATTCTAGGCAGGAGATATAATAATAGCTAAGATTTATCAAGTGTTTATGCTCTGAGAACTTGTAAAATCTTCATAACAGCCCTGTGATGTAGCTACTATTAATACTAAAGTCTCTATTTTACAGATGAGGAAACCATAACGCAGGGAGGTTTTGGTAACTTATCTGAAGTCCACAGAGTAGGGGGATCCCAGGAACTCTTGCTACATTGCCTCACTCTAACCACTAACTTTACTACCTCACTAGTGCAATGAAAATAAGAAAGTGTAGAACATGTTTAGTTTCAGCAGAAACAAAATGACTACTGTATTTGATAATAATGTTCACAAGGGAAATCTATGATAGAGCACATTACTATAGAATATCAATAAGTGATGAGTACATAAAATAAATTTATTTACAAAGTTTGTTAAGGTATAATGATATAATGGGTTTATATGCTATTCATTATGTTAGTAGGAACAGCGTATGCCAAATCAGAGCATTCCACACCATTCATAAAAATACCATTCAAACACAATAAGGAAGCAGAGGTTGCTGGCTGTTTTTTATTCTTATGATCCAAAGAGTGAGGTAAGATCTCCGTTGGAATACAAGAGCCTCATTTTCATGTTAATAAAAGCCACATGAAAATGAACTAACTACTAATTAGGAATAGGTGAGCAATACTCATTTCAGTTAACTCCACCTGAATGAGAGCTCTCAGGTGGAGTTTCCAAGGGATTTAAGTGGAGAACATCAGTGAAATCATGTGGAGAATGACTGCATGGTGAAGAAAAGGGTGAAACAATACTGAACTGTTAAGAACTTTCCAAGTTACTGCAAATGCGTTCTATTTCCAGCAGATTTGGTCGAAAACGGTGCAATTTAACCAAGTGTTTTCATAAGCTACTGGATCTTATCTATTCTATCAGGCATCTTTGATATTTGGGAGGAACCCTGGACCAGGAGAAAATTAGTTTTTATAAATATGTTTGCATTACAGCTAGATCAGTAACTTGCTGCCTTCATACTTTGCATCTTCTTTGCTGTCCTCCAAGAAAACTGTTTCTCTACCTAAAGGTTTTGAAATACATAGACATGGAGTCAAGAGAACATAGTAGACATGGTATAGGTTGGAGCAGTTGTGTGTTTCTCACCCCAGTACTCATTCTCCTTTTCTTTAATATTATAGTAATTATGTGTAAGCTTACACTTGGAACTAAAACTCAATGTCTAAGTTCCATTTCTACCAGATGTGCCTTATGCCTGAGATTTAGATAAGAGACAGAAGCAGAAATGTTGTGACAGCACCTTCTCTTTCCTTCTTCTTTGTTTTCCCTCCCATATTTTGCTTGAATACGGTATCAAGTGTTGTGGATATCAACACTTGAGCTTCATTTTGGATTATGAGGATGGAGGACATATTTAGGGATGGCAAACCACAGAAGTGGAGAGATTTTAGTTCCTCAAGGACCTTATGTAGCAAAGCTGCCATGCCGGCACCTGATTGCTTGCCTTGAGAATTGTGCATAAAAGATAAATACATTTCAGTCTTCTTTCAGCCACTGTTATTTTGGACGTTTTTAATTCTTTGATAAAACCTAGCCCTACCTGATATATTTGTGTATTATAGAAATTTTTTATCACTAAAACATCAGAAATAATTCTGATTGCTGAATTTATGTTTCTAGTATCTGTGTCCTGGAAAACCATTGTTACACACACAACCAAAGAATGTTTTAGGGTTAAAGAGAAACATCAAACACTGGACTCAAGTAGCTACTGGTCAGGAGGCTATTATAATAGAAGCAGGAATATAATGAGCATTTGAACTAAGGAAATTAGATATAATAAGTGGTATTTTTTTAAATCTCTCTACTCCATATTCACTCCTCTCCTAAAGTTTTGATTTTAGTATATTTATTTTGATAAATCATTTTCTTAAACAGTAAAAATACATAAAAACTCTTAAAAGTAACCAATCTACTCTCTTTTTTTTTGAGACATCAGATTTTTTATTTGTTCTTTTATTTTTTTATTTTTAATTATTAGGGATACATAATAGTTATTATCTTTATAGCGCATATGTGATGTTTTGATACAGACATGCCTAGTAAATTAATCAAATCAAGGTAATTGGGGTATCTTACACCTCAGACATTTTTCATTTCCTTGTGTTAGGAGCCATTCTAATTTCACTCTTTTAGTTATTTTTAAGTATACTCTAACTTATTGTTGATTATAGTCATTTTGTTTTCAAATAGTGTTCTTTCTAACCATCTAAATATGTTTTTGTACCCATTTACCATCCACACTTTATCCCTGCTCCCTGCTACCCTTCCCAGTTGCTGATAACCATTATTCTACCTTCTGTCTCCATGAGATCAATTGTTTTTAATATTTAGCTCCCACATATGTCCACTCTGTTTTTTGAAGTAGTGGAATTTTCTCCAGCTTATTTTCGACTTTGAACAACATTCATCATTTTTTCAAAAACAATTCTGTTAAATTTGCCCAGATTGCTGGATCTGTAGGACAGTGGCAAAGAGAGTTGTGCATTTGTGTACAGGATTAGCAGATCTTGGACAAGCTTAAATGCTTAATACCCTATTTAAAATTCAAGGTTGGTTTGTGTGAGAATAGTCCACAAAGGGTAAAAACCTAAGGGTTAGTTTTTATTCCAACAATATTTTTCCACAGAATTGTATTTTTGTTACTTTATGTTATTCTAAGACCCTTGCAAGAGATGCCATTATTTATGAAATAATTTTCCTATTTTTCCTTTGAATAAAATTCCCCTATCATAGGCACATTATCATTATTTCCTATATAGTTATTAACATATTGGAGAGTTTTTAAAATTTAGGTGACCTTATAAAATGTATGCCAAGAATTTTAAATATAAGGAAAACTTTCCACTTCATAGGCACATACTTTTGGTGATATTATATCTGTTTAACCTAATGATTTTTGCACTAAAGTTACTCCTTCACAGTTTTATATAAGTAAATATCAGTTTTGAACCTCAAAGTTAGTAGATAAATTTGTTTATTCATTCAATAAATGCTTACTATGCTATGACCTGTGTTAAGAATTGTGAAAATTTTATTTTCTTACATATTTTGTCATTTATCTTCCTGGAAGTATCCCTTTCCAGGGCCCTCTACACTGCAAACACTGTTTTCTACCAAAGGCTAACATAAATATTTTATTTATGAATATAGATGAATAGATGCATAGATAGATTATGAATAGACTTAAAAAAAACATGCGGAGGAAGAAAAAATGTATGCAAAGAAGTTGACTGGGGAAGAATCTTAAGTGCACATCTGTATTTAACAGTTTGTAGGAAAGAAAAAAGGAGATAGAAATTTAGAGGACTTGTATGAATAAAATGAGAAAAGCACATGAGAGTGGTGTATCATACATAAAGGAAGAAAAAAATTTAAGAAGAAAATGATCAACAATTTAGATTGCTGCACAGGAGGCCAAGTAGGATAACAAAGAAAAGAAAAAAGAAAGAAAAGAAAAGAAAAGAAAAGAAAAGAAAAGAAAAGAAAAGAAAAGAAGAAAAGAAAAGAGAGACTTTTCTAAACAGAGTCACTAAAAACTAATATAGTGAATTGGACATTTGTACTTAATGTATATTCTGAATCAGTGAATATTTAACAAGTTGCAAACATAAAAAGATTGTCATAGACGTTGCCTTATTTTGGTGAATGGAAGGCAACAGAATTCTGACCAATATGTACATATTTTGTAATTGTTGTTTTAGACATACAGTACCATGTATGCACAATATTTTAGGGTCTAGTTCTTAAAGTAAGATAACTATTTAATTTCAACCATGAAGAACCCTTCTAAGATCAGCAATAACCAAAAGAACTGGAAGGAAGCTTTGCATATGCGGGGACAGGGGTATGTAAAAATCTCTACACCTTCTGTTCAATTTTGCCATGAACTTAAACTGTTCCAAAAAATAACATCTATTTAAAAACTATATATTATAAAATTTATTTTAGAATTTAAAATAATTAAAATTTATTATAGAATCTATCCTGTTTGTTGTCTCACTTAATGTCTCTACTGTAAGCCCTCCGGGGTAGGGGGATTTCCTTATTTTGTTTACTGCTGCACTCCCAGTGCCGAGGTTAGTGCTTGGTAGTAGGCTGTAATACATCTAGGTCAAATGGATGAATAAATGTCTCATATTTTTGCTTTTCTGTCTTATGAACTTAACCTTCTCCAGTTAACTGAAGTTGTTTTGTAAGTCTATTATTTCTACCATCAAATTTCCTGGTATAAAGAGATCCAATGGCACAGATGGCTTTGTTGTAGCTGATGTTTAATGGCTTGCTGTAATGAACAGTGAATCCCTAAAATCCAAATACATGTACAAAACGGTGACTGTGGTTTCCACAGCTGAGTGCATAATAGGCATTGACTTTTTGGCTGTTTGTGGCACAGAACATCACCACTGCCTTAGGGAGCATGCCCTCTCACAGCTAAGACTTAGAGCCATAACAGTGGGGCATATCCACTCCTGCCTGTCACCTAAACTATTCAAACCCCAGTGGGTTATTCAATAGAAGCAGTACTACATACTCTCTTCAGAAAAGGAGATGGCTTTGTTAATTCAGGACTTGCTACAGACAGGGATGTTATAAACCATCTTGTCACCATGTCACAGTCCAGTTTGGCTGATCAAAAAGGCCTCCAGGACAACAGACTACTACATGCTGAACGCCAAGGTTCTGCCTTTGGCCTCTGCAGAGCCAGATAATCGTCAACTTCACTGGGACAGTTGTATCCAATAGTGGAGATTGGTATGCTGTTATTGACTTGGCTAATGCCTTATTATCAATGTTCTGGGGGAATGCTAATTGAGACCAATTTGTGTTCACATGGAATGACCTACAGTACACTTTCACTGTGCTTCCCAAAGAAAGCTTCAATTACCCTGCAATATGCCACCAGTCGGTGGGGCTTGACCTTCAACAAGCCCAAGTCCTAACAAAAGTTCTACTCATCCATTTATATCAATGACATCCCCTGAAAAACAGGTGGAGATAGTGCTGGGCTTAGTTGTTGATGCACTGACTAGTGCTGGTTGGGTCATTGACCCTAATTAGAGCCCAGGATCCAGCACAACAGGTATAATTCCTATGGACCCCTTGGGTGCAAAGCCTAAGATGTATCTCAGATATAGTCAAGCAAAAATTGCTGGCCCTAGTTGCACCCACTAATAAAAAGGAGGTCCAACAATCTGTAGGCTTCTTTAGGTACTGGAGACAGCAAATACCCTACCTGGGTGTTCTTTTACCCTCCTTAGTCAAAGTGATCCACAAGATGCCAACTTTGAACGGAGCCCTTTTCAGAAGAAGGCCTTGGAAGCTATTCAGCAAGCTGTGTGTGGCTTAGTCATTGCCTTTGGAAACTTTAAAGTCTGCTAACCTCGTGGAATTTCAGATGTCCATAACCTCCATGCATATTGATTGGAGTTACTATCAACAGGAAATTGCCACTGGGGTACACTAGTCTCTCAGATTTTGGACAAGTAACTTGTCTGAGGCAGCCACTAGATATATTCCTTTTGAATGACAACTCCTTGCTTGCTATTGGACACTGGTATAGAATGACGGTCTTACAGTGGGAGAGCCACATGTGATTCTGTAACCTGAACTGCTCATCCTTACTTGGGTGCTTACACTCCCCCAATAAAACTGGACATGTTCAGCAGAGCTCCACTATAAATGGAAATAGTATAATATATTCAAGATCCAGCCTAGCCAAGACCCCAAGGGAACAGGCGTGCTCTATGAACAAGTGGCTAGCTTACCAGAAGGGGCTGAGTAACCTTTGGGGATGCTCTGGTCCCTCCTATAGCTGTGTGTGATACATGGATTCAGGAACATGACTACTGACAGTATGGCATGTGACTAATTGCTCTGCAAAACTAAAGGCATGAGAAGTCCACTGGACTGCAGGTACCATCTGGCCAGCGGATGGCTATCCTTTGACAGAGATTGAACATGGACATTTCACCCTACATGCGATGGTGATGGTCGTGCCTCCCTCAGAGAAGGGGGATGGGACCAAGGAGTATCAGGATGCCAGAGTCCCTTCAGGGCACCAGGGACATCTGATACTTCTATTCAGGTGAGCAATATTAGCAGACATGTCAGGTTTGTACAAGATGTTATTTATCTTCTTAGATCAGATGACCAAAGCTGAATAGTCTGGGTCAAGCAAAAAGATCAATCATTGCCTGCAGAAGTAGTAGCCTTGGAAATGGGATGGACAGCAGGGCTTGCAATACCTGGACAGCCAGCAACCCAACTAATAAGCAGGAATACCTCTGATCACAGGAAGTATGAGAAGTGAGCAGGGATGGGAAAACTAATCTCTCTCTCTCTTGTTTCTTCAGAATACGCATCGGTGCCTGGATTGACAACATGCTGGTAAAGATCAGTATGGCAGTAGCAGCAGATGGTGATTTGAAGTGTTGCTAGATCTGCTACCAACATGTTTGTAACATTCCTCCCAGATGCAAATAGTCTATGTGTTGCCTATTACCAATCAAACAGGGATCCCAAATGTCATTAATGGCTCTGATCAGAGTGACACCCCCAGTACAGGTTCAGCTCAGCAGAGTACCTAATATGCCATGCATGAAGACCATCAACATAAAATCAGAGAGACTCTAAGAGTCTCTAAGAGAGACTTCTCATGAATGGAATGAGAAGGTCCATACATCCTGCAACTTTACTCTGCCACCTAACTCATAGCTAAACCAGACATAAGCTTAGTATAATTGAACTAGAATCTCTTATAGTGGCTGCTCTCTGACTGAAATGACACACTTCCCAAATTATACATTCCAGTGTGTGGCATACTATGGAATATGGAGAGCTATGGAGTACCTGTCACTTTCAGGTGGGGCATGGTCTTTGGGAATTGTGGGTGTTCAGGGATTTGTGCAAAATGGCACTCTAAACTGGAAGGGCCCCACATATCTGATAAATAACAGAGTTGCCCAAGACACCCTGCCAGCAAGACAAACCGACAGATGATTCTACTCTGCAGTCAGTGTCCTCATACCTGGCTAACGGATACATGCTTTGGAAAAAAATGGTACTTAACTTGTCTTTGACCATGACAAAGATAGCTAACACTACAACTGAGCTATTCAGGACCAACAAGACTCACTGAACTCACTAGCCAAGGAGGTGACTGATAACCAAATGGCCCTCAGTCACCTGCTGGCAGCATGGGGTGCTATTTGTGTTACTGCCAACACCTCCTGCTATAATGAGATAAATACCTCAAGCATTGTAGAGACACAAGTGGAAGAGATCCAGAATCAGGCCCATTTGCTACACACAGAGGACCTGAAGGATCTGTCTTTGATCTCTTTAGCAATTTCCTAGATTGCTGAGATCCTGGCCAAGGTCACTGCTCCAGGCAAAGCTGATCATCCTACCTGTGGTAGTAGTTTTCCAGGGCCTAGTGAAATGCCTTTTGGCTGTGAGTCTAGGATGTTGCACCAAGGTCATATCAAGCAAAGTGTAACATCTGTCTGAGGAGACAAACCTCTGCCTCTGAATTTGAGATCAGTGGTCATATGAAATGGAATAGTTTTTCTAAGGGGGAGATATCTAGGCCAGGGGGTGGACTCTAGAAATACAAGTCTTCAGATAGTCTTGGACAAGCCAGCTGTCCCCTTTCCCATTCATAGTTTTCAGAACAACTGTAGAATGTACTGAGAATGCAATGTCCTGAGCTGAGGAAGAACCGCTCAGAACAGCCCAGCCTGTGTCCTCTTTCCTCTTAGAACAGAATGTTCTGTGATGCTTGAACTCAGCAACACAAGCAGCAACCACGTTACAAAATCCAGGGCAGAATACTTTCAGTATTCCTCAGCCGGGGGAGTGATGTGGAGCACATGCAGAAGAAACTCCATCCACCCTGGGCAGCTTTCCTGAGCACTGGGGGGTCAGCTTATCATGGAGCCTGTGCTTCTCTTTCTGTTTATTTCTAATGCCTATCTGGAAGTAATGAATCTGTTTTGCCTGACTTGTCTATTTCACTGGACTAGACCTAAAAAATTTTGCAATACTGATTTGTATTTTAATAAATGTAGGATTTTAAGAATAGTTATGATCCTTAGATATATATTTATACCATTATCTTTCTATTATGTATCCATTTAACCTTCCATTATTTTCTCTGTCTTTACTTGTAATATATTATTATTTTCTCCATGCATATTACACTAGATTTTCCATCTTCTGGGGGTGGGAGGTTCTCCTGCTACAACAGCACTTTGTGTTATTAAATATTCTACTTATTCCCAATACCATTCAGTTGAATATATGTTCCCAGCAAATATGGTTTTTACATAACAGAAATTGTGTAGACACTATTTCTGTGTTGATTCCCAACCCTGTACCAGAAATGATTAAAATTTTCCAAGTAATATATTTAAATAATTTAATTCTAAATTTGTCAATATATTAAGTATTTTATTAAGTAGTTTGAAATTAAATTGAAGTAGAAACATTACCTTTAATTAGGAATGTAATTGTTAGAGTAATTAAATATATGTATATATAAAATCTTTACATATATTTATAATTTGTTGAATATTAAATCAAAATTCTCAGAGTATTATCTATAGGATATCATCCTCTGTAATATTTTACAGAAGAATAAATTGCCTGGAAGATACAGTACATTACTTACTTTAAAGATTATCTTAGATATTAGAAAATTGTTATTGTGCATTTTATTAACTAAACTAAATATATATATATATATCTGAGAAAAATTGGTATCTGCACTTTGCCTGGAAAGATTAGTTGACAATGATCATAAGACACCTGAGGAATTTTTCCTCCCCAGGTCACTGATATTCAAGTATTTAAACTTCTACATTTAACAAAATTTATAAAGCAATATATCTCCTTTCTAATAGCAGCTTTTGTCTTGAAGAGAAAATACCAAAGACCATATCAAAACAAAAAAATATGTCAACACATTTTTCATCATTTCCTTTTTCTTGTGTTCCCTGCCAATAGATAAGAGTTTTCACTTTGAAATTCCTTAACAGCTTCAATTTGGCAATTATGGTCATGCTGAGGGGATAAACGGATTCCTTGTACACTGCTCTCGTTTCTGTTTACTCCTAGACCTAGACATCATTGTCGTTCTGATTATCAGACCACAAAGAATTTACCGCTGCTGCTACTTACTTTCCATTTTCCACCTTCTCTCTCTTTTCTAAATTATAAACAAATTGATATTGGAAAGATATAAGACTAGTGGTAAGAAGAGGATTGATGAAGGGAAGGCATAACAGAATATTCTCTTATATTTTTGCCACCTCCTCCTGAGTGGGCAACTTGATATATACATGCATACATATATGTATGTGTGTGTGCATGTGTGTGTTTGTGTGTGTATATGCACCATATAATGATATTTCAGTAAACAATGAACCCCATATACAATGGTGGTCCCTTAAGATTATAATGGAGCTAAAAATTCCTATCACTTAGGGATGTCATAGTCATTGTAATGTCATAGTGCAATGCATTACTCATGTGTTAGTGGCTATGCTGATGTAAACATACTGTGCTGCGAGTCATATAAAACTATAGCACATACAATTTTGTACAGTACATAATACTTGATAATTATAATAAATAACTATGTTTCTTGTTTAAGTATTTACATACTATAATTTTTATCATTCTCTTAGGGTATATTTCTTCTACTGACAAAAAAATGCTTACTCTTAAACAGTATTCTATGTTATGCTGGCATCAGAGTGATACATCTACCTTGTCTCTTAAAAGCATCATTTTCTCTTGTGTTTGATTCAATCTAAGGTTGTTTTGTTCATCATGGCCCATAAGCATACAAAATAGACAGCTAATGTTGCCAGTAGAGGCCACATTAAGTGACTGGCCTGGAAACACTTTTGTAGTTCTTAATTATTTTTAATTTTTAAGAGCCTCTATGTGTCCCATACCTTATATGTAGTAACTCATTCAATTTTCACAACCCTATGAAATAGGTACTACTACCATCACCATCTTACATATGAAGGAACTAAGGCTCAGTAACACAACTCGTAAGTGGTAGAACCCAGATGTGAACCCAGGCAGCTGACTTCAGATTCAGTGCCCTGGACCATTGTTCTAAGACCAAATTCAAACTATAGAAATTATAGAATAAAACATAGGAAAAACTCTTCTGGACATTGGCCTAGGCAAATTATTTATGGGTAAGACCCCAAAAGCAGATACAGAAACCACAAAAATAAATAAACTGGACTTAATTAAATTAAAAAGTTTCTGCACAAGAAAGGAAATAGCAAGAAAGTAAATAGATAACCTACAGAATGGGAGAACATATTTACAAATTATATATCCAACAAAGGACTAATATCCAGAATCCACAAAGAACTAAAATCTGCAAGAAAAATACAAATAAATCCATCAAAAAGAAGGCAAAAAATATGAACAGATTGTTTTCAAAAGAAAATATACAAAATGGCCAACAAACATGAAAAAATGTTTGACATCACTAATCATCATCGGGGAAATGCAAATTAAAACCACAATGAGATACCACTTTACCCCTGTTATAATGGCAAATACTAAATGTCAAAACACAATAGACATTGGTGTGGATGTGGTAAAAAGGGAATGCTTATACACTGTTGGTGGGAATGTAAATTAGTACAACCTCTATGGAAAATATATGGAGATTCCTCAACGAACCAAAAGTAGATGTACCATTTGATCCAGCAACCCACTATTGGGTATCTACCCAAAGGAAAAGTTGTTTTACTAAAAAGACACCTGCACCCGAATATTTATTGCAGCACAATTCATAATTGCAATGATACAGAATCAACTTATGTGCCCATCACTTGATGAGTCCAAATAAAATGTGGTATATCCATGTGTGTGTATTATGTATATACACCATGGAGTACTAGTCAGTCATAAAAATGAATGAAATAATGTCTTTTGAAGCAACTTGGATGGAACTGGAGCCCATTATCCTAAGACCAGTATCTCAGGAAAAACAAATGTTACATGTTCTCACTTATAAGCGGGAGCTAAATGATGGGTATACATGGTCATAAAGCGGTGTAATGGACATTGGAAACTAAGAAGGGGATGGAGGAAAGGAGATGAGAGATAAAAAATTACCTGTCGTGTACAACATAGAATATTTTAGTGATAGGTACACTAAAAGCCCTGAATTCAGCAGAATGAAATTCATCCATGTAACAGATAATACTTGTACTCTCTAAATCTATTGAAATAATAATAAAAAAGAACTACAAATGTAGAAAATTAGTGATGGTTGTTGCTCACCACTCAGGCGTGCCCCATTCCACCATAGCTACAATCCTGAAGGACAAACACAAATGACTGAAGCTGTAAAAAGATCTGCTTCATTGAAGGTAATGAGACTAACAAAATTTCACTAAGTGACTATATATCACATATGGGGAAACTTCTAATGACTTGGATTGAAGACCAGCCACAGAGAGTATTCCTCTCAGTATCATGATGATCACAGCCAAAGCAAAAAGTTTCCCTGTGATGTTGAAAGAAAAGGCTGTACCCAAATACAATGCTGAATTTACTGCTAGCTCTTGGTGGTTTAAATGATTCAAGAATCATTCATTACACAACGTGAAAGTGAGTAGTGCATTTGCAAGTGCTGATATGAAGGCAGCAGAAGAATGTTGGAAACTCTAGATAAGCTGATTGTGGAGGAAAATTACTTGCCAGAGCAAGTTAATACCTAAACTTGTTACATATAGATGAAAATTCCCTATTCTGGAAAGGGAAGCCTGAAAGGACTTTCATCCATAAGGAGGCCAAGTCAATATTAGGTTTCAAGGCTTTTAAGGACAGGATAACAGTCCAGCCAGTGGGCAATGCTGCAGGTTACAAATTAAAAGCTTTTGTAATCTGGCACAGTGAAAATCCCAGGGCCTTCAAACATCGGTAAGCACACACTTCCGCGTACTACAAGAACCATGAGAAGTCACGAATGACTCAGCTTCTCTTCCAAGATGCCCTCCTTATTTGCTACACCAGCAAACTGGAGAAGTACTGTTTGGAGAATAACATACCTTTCAGGATTTTGTTTATTGTTGATAATGCTCCCACACATCCTTCTTTTATTGGTGATCTTCATCCCAATATCAAAGTGGTATTGCTCCCTCCAAACACCACCTCTTTGATCTGCAACCAATGGATCAATGAGTTGTAATATCTTTTAAGGGCTACTATCTGAGGAGGACCTTTACCCAGGCTCTTGTTGCAACTGAAGAAGACAATGAGAAGACATTGATGCAATTTTGGAAAGATTGCACCATCAATTACTGCATCAGGAACCTTGCTGGGACTTGGGGCAATGTCACTAAGAAGTGTATGAATAGCATCTGGAAGAAGACACTCAAAAGGTTGATCCATGACTTCAGAGGATTTTCTTAGGATGAGGAGGTTGAAAAAATTAACAAGGTTGTTGTTGAGATGGCAACCATCTTTGACCTGGGTGTGGATAAGGATAACATTGAGGAGTTCCTAGAGGTGGTTTCTTAGGAATTGACTAAAGAAGAGTTGTGGGAACTGGAACAGCAATGCATAGCTGAAGAAGAGGCAAGAGAAAAGGAACTGCACTAGAAGAACAAGAAGAAAAAAACCCCAAGAAAATTCACAGAATTAGCAGAAGCTTTTGCAGACCTCATCAAGCTCGTAAAAAGTTTGAAAACATGGACCCCGACACCAAAAGGTGTTCATTGATAGAGAAAAATGTTCATGATTTATTGTCTGCTTACAGTAAAATCTATAGTGGAAAAAAAAGCCAATCAAATCACCATGGACATATTTCTAAAAAGAGTCATACCTCCTCAAGAGGAGCCTCTTCAGAAGGTAGTAAAGAAGAAAGCATTTTTATCATAAGAGGTAACACGGCCGGGCGTGGTGGCTCACTCCTGTAATCCTAGCACTCTGGGAGGCCAAGGTGGGCAGATTGTTTGAGCTCAGGAGTTCGAGACCAGCCTGAGCAAGAGCGAGACCCCGTCTCTACTAAAAATAGAAAGAAATTATATGGACAGCTAAAATATATATATAGAAAAAATTAGCCGGGCATGGTGGCGCATGCCTGTAGTCCCAGCTACTGGGGAGGCTGAGGCAGTAGGATCGCTTGAGCCCAGGAGTTTGAGGTTGCTGTGAGCTAGGCTGATGCCACGGCACTCTAGCCCGGGCAACAGAGTGACACTCTGTCTCAAAAAAAAAAAAAAAAAAAAAGAGGTAACAGCTCCATGCATGCTATTGCCCCTGAAGACCTTCCTTTGGGACAAGATATAGAGGTGGAACACAGTGATATTGATGATCCCAGCCCTGTGTAGGCCTAGACTAATGTGTGTACTTACGTCTAAGTGTTTAACAAAGAACTTCAAAAGGTAAATAAATAATAATTATAAAAATAGGAAAAGCTTATTTAAAATAATATAAAAATATTTTTGTATAGCTGTATAACATTTGTGTTTTAAGCTAAGCATTTTTACAAAAAAAGTCAAAAGTTAAAACAATTAAAAAGGTTATAAAGTAAAAAAAGCCATAGTAAGCTAAGGTTAATTTATTATTGAAGAAAGAAAAATATTTTTTTGTAAATTTAGTACAGCCTACATGTACAGTATTTATAAAGTCTACAGTAATGTACAGTAATGTCCTAGGCCTTTAGATTCACTCACCACTCGTTCACTGACTCACTTACAGCAACTTCCAGTCCCAGAAGCTCCTTTCATGATAAGTGCCTTATACAAGTATACTATTTTTTATCTTTTATGCTATATTTTTACTATACTATGTTTAGATATGTTTAGATACACAATACTTAGCATTGTGTTACAATTGCCTACAGTATGCATTATAGAAACATGCTGTATAAGTTTGTAGCCTGGGAGCAACAGGTTTTACCATATAAGCTAGGTGTATAGCAGGCCGTATCATCTACGATTGTATGAGTACACTCTATGATGTTCACACAGTGGTGAAACTGCCTAACCACACATTTCTCAGAACATGTTCCTGTTGTTAAGTGATGCATGGCTTTATACACACAACACACACACACACACACACACACACACACACACACACACAATTTCTGAGCCTCAGTGTCCAGATCTAAGCATTCAAATGTAAAGCACCTGACCATCATAGATACTCAATAAAAGTTTTCTACATTTTTTGAATATTAAATCTCTGGCACTTCTCTCATAAGCCTACTAATAATTACAGATCCTTGTTTTCAGATATCAGCCTCAATAATCCTGACCTAGAAACTTTGTTTCATGTACTGAATTAACATTCAAACTTCTGAAGCTATAGTGACAATAACAGGCAGTGAACAGTGACCATTTTAGTTCCATTTTTCATTTTCTTAATACTAAACTCCCTTATATTTTTCTGCTACTATAATTTATTTTTAAAGGAATGTTTCAAAGTGCAAGTTTCATACAGTTTTAATTGTTTACAAATTATTTTGTAAACAAGTGAACGAGTCAATCAAATCCAAAACACTTAGAAGTTTTTAGATCCCTTGAAAACCATGGTTGACTCAGGCCCCAAGGTTAGAGGGCCATTCATTCATAGTGAGATGATTGTTAATGGTTACCATCCATATGTTCCATGCATTTTAATATAGCTTAAGAGTAGTGGGGAATTTTCATTCTATTATAAAACTTTTCCAGGAGAGCTTTACTTGATTATCTAAGTATCTTAGGTTTAGTATTCAGTCAATTAGCCACCAAAACGGTGTAAAGGAATAGAAGAAAGGAGGAATGAAGGAGAAATAGAAGAAAGAAAATTAATTTCCACTGTGTCCCTGTTTTACATCTGGTAATAACTGTGAGGCAAATAACCTTTGTATTTATAGATAAGGAGATTAAAGCTACTAATATCTCAGAATGGCAGTCTGTTATCTCATCAAATTTCACATGGCAGGAGACCAGGAACAATCAGAAGTCAAACCTGGGTGATTATGAGCTAGGTCTTTTAGGTAAAACAGATAGCTTTTTTTTGTAGGTCATTGCAATAAACTACAATAAACTTTAACACCTGCAATCTTTCGATTTGCCACACAGTATAACTCTCTCCTTAACCCTGATTTCTAGTTTGCAAAATAGAGCAAAGACTAAAACCAGCAGGAAACAATGACATTAAAACTCTTCCCCACCCTGTCTCTCCTCTCACTTTTAGACTAATGATTTAAAATGGAAAAAGCAGAGTCCTCACCTTCAGCATTTTGAACCATATGCTAAAGAGTACAGTACATTTAGATTTAGACAAGATTTATTCTTGTCTGAAAATTTCTATTATGTTGTTTCACGGAGTAAATAAGCCTATTAGTTTCTCAAAAAGAATAAGGCAAGCCATATCAGTTATAATAAAAACTGTGGCAGCTTTTTGTTTTTCTTAATTTATTTTGCAAACATTGCTGATTATGATTGTTTATGGGCATGTGACATCACTTGCCAAATCATACTGCAAGAGAGAGAATTAGAAAGTCCTTCAAGTACTCTTGTCCTTTTGTTTTGTTATTTGGAGAATAAATCTTTCAACAATAGTCTTTCAAAGCAGCAAAGTTAAAAATATCCTTTGCCTACTGTACTCTGGGGCAATGGTAGAGACTTTCTATTAAACCTAATTAAGCTGCACTAACATGCTACTCACATTCAGGAAAGGGCTATATGTTCTCCTTAATTTGTTTGATTTTTCATTTCATTATATAAATAGTTTGGGGAAAATTATTTTATAACTAGCCTTTTAAAAATTGGGTGGAATTTATTTTGGATTTTAGTTTTCAAATGTCAGAATAATTTGTAAATTTTAGGTATAAAACTATGCCATGGTGATTTTGTTTTTTACTCCTGTATTTCTATCTATTTGCAAAAGTAAGATATTTTCCTACTTTTTTCTCAGGATTTAAGTCAGTAGCACTCTAACAAAAATATAAAAACAAACAGGAAATGGTACTGGGAAAGGGTATATAGTTCCAAAGGCAACATAAGGTATCCTGTGGAGAGAAATATTTATATTTATTCACAAAATATTCTTTATTAAACTGAAAGAGAAAGACATAGAAGAAGTTTGACATTGTATTCACAATGTATTATATTGAAATATGACATTCACTCTATTTTTATGCTTATTGTGTATAAGATTATGTACATGAAATTATGAAAGTATATATAGAATATTTGGAGAGTTATGAAAGATATACGGGACACAAAAGCACACAGTAAACTAATATAACTGTTAATGTTCTATTATATGTTTTTTATTGCTTATTTCTATGCCCATGTATTTGTTAATAATGAGGATAAACTGGGTTTATATTATGCATATTAAGTTTCTAAGCATGTGATCTCAAGTTACTCTTTAAAATCACCATTTTAATGACTGCATAAGAGTCTATCAAAGAGATATGGCATAATATATTTTTATTCTCTTTATTTTTGGCTATAAATATTCTTATAACCTTTCATAATTATAATGCACATGAAGGAAACATATTTACATAAATCCTTATCTGTTATTCTACCTTTTCTTTAGAATAGATTCTTCTAGTATAATTGTGTATATATGATATATAATACTTATTCTATACATAGATATTTTAAAGCTTAATAAATATACCCAGATTTTCCGGAATATAAAAGCTAGTCTCTAAGCATTTTAATACATATGTAAAATATATTATTTCTTATAAAATTTTAATATGCACATCGCACTCATCATGTAGGTATACACCCATCCTCTCCCTCACCCCCTGGGAATGGACACTCTTGAAGCTCAGACTCGGAGGTTTGGGAGGGGCATGGGCAATATATTTAACCAGAACGGTTGTACCCCCATAATAAACTATAATAAATAAATAAATAAATAAATACAAATTTAATATGCAGAAAATACTGTCATAGTTTTTACTAACCTCACATTTATTTAAAAGCAACACTGTGAAAAATTTATTCAGAAGTATTGTCTACTTAAAAATTTTAAGGAATTGTGAAAATTTTTTCCATTTGCCACACAGTATAACTTTCTCATTAACCCTGATTTCTAGTTTCCAAAATAGAGCAAAGACTAAAACCAGCAGGAAAAAATGACATTTAAACAAAAAAAAGAATTTTGAGAATTTTTAGGAATTCTTCAATTTTGCCTATTTTCTTTGAGGTTTTTAGAGAATTTGTTTTGCTTTATTTTATTTTTAATTCAGGTGAGCCAATGATAGTATAGTCTATTAATTTACCTTTTACTACAGGCCTCACAAATAAACATGCACATGTATGTGTGTCTGTGTGTGTGCTGTTTTGCAACTTTTCCCCTCATTTTATACTTAGAAAATGCACCCCACTACTTGTGATATTTTTGTCTGTTTTCATTATTTTATGAATAATTTTTAGTTTTTTACTTAACATAATGCTAATTACTTTTATTAACTCAGCTTTTTATTTTTAAATACAATTTTCAAATATTTGGCCTTTGCATTTAAACCTTAAAATTTCTGGCTTTTTGTCCTTTGGTCAGAAAAATCTATGTTATAATTTTTTGTTTTGTGTCATATTACTTTGACCTTAATTTTAACAATAAATTTGATAACAAGCTATATTAATTCAATATATTTATATATATATGCACACATAAAAAGCCATACGTGTTTGTGCATGTAATTGTTCAATCATTAATGATGGCACTCAAATCATCAATATTGGTATTGACTATTCAATATTATTCTTTGGCAGTACTTTAGTACCTTTCCCCCTTTTATTTTGTTATATGCTACACATATTTTAACTTTTTTTGCTACATTTTGATTTTAACATTTCTGTGTCACTTTTATTTGTGCTCTTTGTAAGTAGCATATGATTTGATAATCTTTAATTATTTTAAAAATTGTTTTAAATCAGAAAGCATACTTCCTTTGCAAATGTTACTGTAAGTGATAAGTTTAATTTTACCTCAGATATATTGTTTTATTTTTTTCCTAATGAATCCTTGTGTTATCCTGTCTCATGTACATAATAATATCTGTCTCATGAGCATAATAATATACTTCTTTGCTTTATTATGAAAACATACAATTTGTATGTAGTCCTGCAAATATTATGTATAGAGTTGTTATATTTTACTATAAAAATCCTTAATAAATCTCAAAAATTAATATTATATGTACTTTTACATAAAATGAAGTTTCTCATGCTTTTATTTACCCTCTAGAATACATTTTGGGAATTTTACATTCATTACTTTAAAATTGAAATATTAATTTTCTATTTTTCTTTCTCTTATAAATTATTTAAATATTTACATTTTATTTTTTATAACTATATTTAGGAAAAATGTCATCTTGCAATTATCATTACATTTATCTAGTTTCATTTCTTATTTTGGTGAATGTAGCTAAAATGTTCCCTTTTCATGAGTGCAATATTTTGGTTTAACACAATGTTGTCTAGGTGATAGACTGAATGAAATCTTTTTTTCAGGAAAAGCACATGAACATTAGTCTTCCTATGCATTTGAATATCTGAAAAAAGTTTTATGCTATTTCTACATAAAATAAAAATTACATGGCTAAATGTAAACCTCTTGAGTCACAATTTTGTTTGATTTGGGGATTTTAACATTGCAAAAATAAAAGCCAAATAACTGAGGATAGGCTTATATTTGTATTCATTATTTTTCCCTAGGCAGGATACACATAGGATTTTTTAATACAAAATAATTGTCTGGGAGGTGAATATCTTTGACCTTCTCTCCTTGCTGTTAGCTTTCTGTTTTCCATTTGAAACTGCAAGGACAATCAATTTGCATAGCTCTTTTCCAGGTTTCTAATTTCAACAGTCATTTTTCTAATGTAACTTTATTTTGTACTGAGAAAGAAATCCTTATTTATGTCTGTGCATGGTCATCTGTTAGTGGGAAATAGTTTATTTCTAGCCTACTTACAACCACCTTCTCTTCTCAGAAACCATGCAAGAACTAGTACAACCTGCAGAGTGTAACACATGCCAGGATCTTGTTGAATCTGTCCTTTCTGTTCACACTTCTACAAGCTAGATGCGATGCTCTAATGCCTTTTCATTGTCACCCCTGGTCAGGTTTTAAATGGAAGTTGAGGTGATCAAATAACTTTCAAAGAGAGATACTAATAGAGCATAGGGATTAGCGAAAATGGATTGGAAATGTCACTGACTATTTCAGACAAAAATTCAAGATAGTCGTGATGGATGTATTGTCTGTGTAAAAAAAAATCAGTATTCCTAGTTAGGGGTTGTGCTGTAAGGATGAATGAAGGCTTTCTTTTAAATTCTCTCTTTATGACCATGTTATTCAATTACAGAGTGATACTTATGCTTTCATTGTAGAAATCACTAAATTGTTACTAGGAACTGAAAGATTGTATCAAGTATCATTACTAGTTTCTAGTAGCACTGGAGTTTGAAAGTATCTCTTATATGATTTCATGAATATTTCAATAGGAACATGGGGGATTGCAAATTAGGGGCATCTTGACAACATCTTTATTTAAAATCAATCTCTAATATCAAACAACCTGTATTCATTGACTTTGTTCTAGTCAAAATACTTCAATTGCATTATTCTTGAAACAGGATACCATAAAACCTACACAGAGAAAGACACTTCCACATAACTTACAAGAACACTTCCTTGTAGTTTCTAACAGTTGACTATCTTTTGATTACATGTAACTTGGACAAAGGTTACATTGACAACATTAATGCATTAATGTCACCCATATCAATCAGATCCAGTTGAAGGATCATTTTCAGATTGAACAGCTTAAAGTCAAGTTGCCAACTGTTAATGCCCTGATATACTAACTGTTCAGATAACGGTGGACCTGTGCTATATATAATCATATTTCAGGTAGTTTGGAAAAATAATAAGATTATTCCAAAACTATTTTGAAAATACATAATATAATTGCATATTCACTTTATTACTATTAATTATACTTACTTCAAATGTGAATGCTAAATTTATTCTCTCTTCAAATCTTTTGTTACCATTTCCAAATCTCCATAAAATATCAACATTATATGTAACATTCTATGACTTTTTAATGTAGTCAATTTTTAAATAATGAAAAACTGATGATTGAAATAACAATTTGATGTAACACATAACCTGGCTGTGCAATAAAAAGAAAAGTTACGTGAAAGATGCATTTTAAAAGAATACAACACACCCAAAAAGTACTCTGCAGGAGCCATTTGTCATTACAATTAAGATTCTGTGGATTGCAACTTGTTTTAATATTATTGAGAGAGTCTTAGCTAAAAATTTTGGAGGAGAATTTAAATGTTAAAAATGTGAAGGATAGTTTAGGAAGGAAATCATAAAAATGCAGAAACCAGATTAAATCTACTTAGAAAAGTTTTGAAACCCAAGTAATTTGGATACCAAAAATAATCAGTGGCTTATATCCTCTTCCAAATGTAAAATCTTCCTTTCAGCCAATTGCTTCCATAATATCCAGTAAGCTCAATGTCAGACCAGCACTGTGTGTTTTTGCCATGACTTTAATAGATTTAGCTTGCAACTATAGCTTCATAGAAAAGTTATATGGGGGAAAAACACTTATAAACCACTTCAAAGACCTACAACTCTTGTTTTATACAATAATGATAAAAAACTTCATGGAGTAAAATCCTGCACTGCCCCTTACTAGGTCTGTGATCTTGTGAAAATTAATTAAGTCCTCTGTGACTCAAGTTTCTCATCTATAAAATGGTGATACCAATAATCATTCAGGGTTTTGGGGATAATTAAATGTAATAATTTACAGAAAGCATTTAGAACAGTTCCGGGCACAGAGTAACTGCTATATTGGTGTTAGATGTGACTATTATTGTGAATATGACTTTCCATTCTGCTCCACCTGCAATCTACTGCCATGTAATAATGATATCCAACAGGATGGGAGAAGAAATATGGATGTCTGAAGCTTATATTTGTTATTTACAATATCTACAGTTGATGTCAGTGGGAGATTAAACAGTTGTGAAAAACCAAGAAGGTTTCTATCATAAGAAGTTTTTTATTCATAAGTCCTATTTCACTCCTCATTTACTACTCATGTCACTCTTAATCTTCTCTAACATGTCCCTTAAAATCATTGCTTAACATGGTGTTTGGAGAAACCTGTGGTGACATCTTGCTCCTTTTCTATTTAATGTTTACTTCATTAACATGTAACTGTTTGGGGGAAAATCACCCTCCACGGATTTCTTGCATTTCAGCAAGTGTTGTGACAGATTTGTTCCCAATCTTCTTTTCAATAATATATTTGTAAAGACCCTCGAAAGATAGATACTGTCTCTCTCCAGAGGAGAGGGCAGAATTGTTTGCTGCTCAGGATAATAAAGTCTTTCTCTGGGGAAAAGTTGGCCAGATTTTCTTTCATCCTTTTTATAGTATTGAAGTTCTTTAATCTTGGGGTTCCTCAACTGTGATATAAGCTCACTACATGCACAGCGTCCACCTAGCCTCTCTCATCCTCACCCCATGGGACTTAGAGGACAAGGGAAATGATACGATTTGAAGGTCATGCTGCCTGATGTGCCACAGTAAGGAAGTCCTTTGTTTCAGACTCAGAAGTCTCATGTCTTCTGCCAGCTTCTACACAACTGTTTCAGGCTAAGCTGTAAGCTTGCAGGCAGGGTAAAATGTCAGACCTTCGCAATTATTGACACCTATTATCATGACTCCATATGCATAAGGTAAGGTAGAAACTATTCCTTGGAAAGTTAGAGGGGTATGTACTCAAACTTATTCTTTACCTACACCTTGACTATAATTGACTAGAGTCCAATACAGTATTGATTTACTTTACTTATAAATTTTCTGCACTATTCTCCTTTTGTTTCTTTCCCACTGGCCTGTACTTTCCCTTAATTTATTACATTTATTCATTTAATCCTCATTAATACTCATACATTGTTTTCTCAAGTACAAAATATTCATCTTCTGGTTAATATTGCCCATTTAGAGACTACTATTATTATTATTCAGAATCTTGAATGAAATTCTAACATCTCTGCCAGTTAGCAATATGGTTTATTACAGAATATTAGAGTGCGTGATTACAACTTTATGTATTCAAGTTTCTTCTTCCCTATTCTGTATCTTAATCTCTAATTCTGTGAAGAGTTATAACGAGAAAACATTTCCAGGGAAGATGTGTTTTGACACATTTCATTTTCTTTTCCTCTATATTTTAAGTATATGCATTTATAAGCATGTTGATCACTATTTCTAATCACTATTATAGTCACATACATGACATTTGTGCCTAGTAAACATGCAACAAATTGATGCACCAAGACCTCCAAGTACATTCCAGTGGTCCAGAAGGGGCTTGACATAAAACTGGCATATCATTTACAAATCAAGAATGATGCCAACATGTAGAACAGTTGAGGAAATGTGGGTTCCATGTAGCAATTATTCCAATGGTGGAAATAATGGACAGACACAGTGCCAAAATGTTTTTTTAAAGTTTCAATACAACCTCTTAATATATTCCTCTTTCACACTAATTATATAATTCACATATGATTTTATTTTTTACTCTCACAAACTTCCTTTAATTTCATGCCAGTTTTTCCTGTGAGGAAAGAAGATTCTTTCAACAAATGGTGCTGGGACAACTAGATAGCCATACACAAAGAAGGAAGTTGTATTCCTACTTTATATTATATACAAAAATGAACTAAAATGGATCAAATACTTAAATATAAGTACTAAAACTATGAAACTCTTAGAAGAAAACATAAAAGTAAACCTAATGACCTTGGATTAGGTAATGAGTTTTTAGATACAACACTGAAAGCATAAGCAACAAGAAGAATAAATAAATAAGGTGAACTTCTTCAAAATTTAAAACTTTGGTGCTTCAAAGAACATTGTCAAGAAGGTGAAACAACAGTACACAGAGTGGGAGAAAATGTTTGCAAATCGTATATTCTCATA
The DNA here is from genome assembly GCA_028533085.1 of Varecia variegata. Classification (NCBI taxonomy): domain Eukaryota; kingdom Metazoa; phylum Chordata; class Mammalia; order Primates; family Lemuridae; genus Varecia; species Varecia variegata. The sequence goes on from CM052439.1 coordinate 111,535,967, forward strand.
AAGTATTGCATTCAGAATAAGTAAAGAACTTTTACAACTCCATAATAAAAAGACAACCCAATTAAAAATTGAAAAAAGATCTGAATAGACATATTTCCAAAGAAGATATACAAATGGCCAATAAGCATGTTAAAATATGCTTATCATAATTAGCCGTTAGGGGAATGTAAATCAAAACCAAAAGGAAATACAACTCCATACCCATTAGGATGTTTCTTATCAAAAAAGACAATAACAAATGTTGGTGAGTGTTACTGGTTGCATTGTTTCTCCCTGAAAAAGATATATTGAAGTTCTAAACCTTAGTATCTTAGAATGTGACCTTATTTAGAAATAGGGTTTTTGCAGATGCACTGATGTTAAGATGAAGTCTTTATAGTGGACCCTATGCCAGTATGAGTGTTTTCTTTATAAAGAGGGGAAATTTGAACACAGAGATAGACATGAACACAAGGAGAACGTGTTCATGTGGTAGTGAAGGCAGAGATCGGAGCAATATAGCTATAAGCCCCAAAACACCAAAGATTGACAGCAAAACACCAGAAGTTGTGAGATTGACATGGAACAGAGCTCTCACGTTCCTCAGAAGGAATTAACATTGAAGACATCCAGATCTTGGACTCTGAGGCTGCAGAACTGTGATACAATAAATTTCTTTTGTTTAAGTCACCCAGTTTGTGGTACTTTGTTACAACAGCCCTAGCAAACTAATATAACCAGTATATGGAGAAATTGTAACCCTCCTACAGTGCTGGTAAGAGTGTAAAATGGTGCAGTGACCCTAAAAAAGACTTTTGCAATCCTCAAAATGTAGAGCATAATGTTACTATCTGAACCAGCAATTCCATTCCTAGATATATACCCAAGAGAAATGAAAATACAGACCTATACAAAACTTGTGAAAAATATTGATAACCAGAACGGTTGTACCCCCATAATAAGCTATAATAAATAAATAAATAAAAACTATTAAATAAAAGTGGTTTTGGAAAAAAAAAAAGAAAAATATTGATAACAGTACTATTCATAATAGCCAAAAAGTAGAAAAATATGAGTGTCTATCAACTGATGAATGGATAAAAGAATGTGGTATATCCACACAATATACTATTGTTTGGTCATAAATATTAATGAACCACTGACAACGCTTCAACATAAATCAACCTTGAAATAGTTATGCTAAGCATATTGTATACTTTTATTTAGATAAAATGTCCAAAATAGTCAAATCCATAGAGACAGAAAATAGGTAAGTGGCTACCAGGGTCATGAGTGTAGGGAAGAATGGTAAGTGAGTCACTGTTAATGGATTGTGATGAAAATGTTCTGAAATTAGATTGTAGTAGTGATTGCACAACCATGTGGATATAATAAAAATGCTAAAATATATACTTTAAATGTATCAATTTTATAGTGTATAAATTATATTGCTCAAACTTTTATTTCAACAAAATGAAAATAACAAAATAAAATTTAAAATCATAAGTGTAGAACTGGAACTAGAATTTAGAATACTATTTGCCCTCTAGTAAATGGCATGATATGCAATTACTTATGTATTACTTCCAAATAATTTTTATCACTAAATAAAAAAATTCTTTTCAGTAGACAGCATATAGTTGGATCTTATTTTATTATCTAGTCTGATAATCTTTGCCCTCTAAATGGATTTCTAAGCCATTATCACTTAATGTTACTATTGATATAGTTGGATTTACATTTACCATTTTAATTTTGTTTTCCTTGTCTCCTGTCTTTTTTGTTTCTCTATTTTTCTTTTACTGTTTTCTTTTTCATTAAGATATTTCCAATGTAACATTCTAATCCCTTTATTTCATATTTTAATGTGACATTCTAATCCCTTTATTTTGATAAGATTTATTTGTTTTACCATAGACATCATATGAGATTTATACTTATTTAATTGAAGTGAGATACAGAAATGTTACTCCTGTATAGCTCTATTTCTCTTCCCCTTTTTGTCCTACTTTGTAATACATATTATACCTGTGTATTTTACTGATAGAGTGAGTTCTCCATATTTATTCTTCTTTTTCAAAATTATATTGGTTATTCTACTTCCTTTGTCTTTCTGCACATATTATAAAATCAGTTGATCAATCTGTATACACAAAAAGATAAATGGGATGGTGATTAGATTATAGGGAATCTATATCAATATGGAGAGAATTGACTTATCAACAAAACTGAGTCTTCCAATCAAAGAACATAGTTTGCCTTTCTATTTCTTTAGATAGTCTTTAATTTCTTTTAAAAATGTTCTATGGTTTTTAGTCTATTGTTTTTTATATACATTTTGCTAGATTTATAAGTAAATACTTCATTTTTCAGTACTTGTGTGAGTAGTATATGTTTTCATATTGTATTCCAATTGTTCTTTGCTATCGTATTAAAAAATAACAGATTTCTGTGTATTTACACTGAATCCTGTAACTCAGCCTAACTCAAATGCTGATTCTAAGAGTCTCCCCACCACTGTATTTCTTGAAATCTATGAGGTACAGTATTATACCTTTCTTTCTGATTTATTTGTTGTTTATTTTTCTTGCCTTATTACACTAGGTAAAATTTCCAGCAAGATGGAGTGATATGAGAGGAAATTCTTGTTTAGTTTCCTATCTCAGTGAGAAACTATTCCATCTTTTACATTAAGTATAATGTTATCTGTACATTTATTGTAGATACACTTTATTAAGTTAAGGAAGTTTCCTTTTTGTGAAATACTGATTTTTTATCATAAAATATCTAATTTTATTAAATTTTATTTTATACATCTAAATAGATATGCATTTTTTTCTTCTTTAGTCTAATAATATGTAATATGACAAATGATTTTTTTGAAATGTTGAACTAGCCTTGCATTCCTGGAATAAATCACAATTGATCACAATGTATTATGTCTTCATATATTGCTTGATATGATTTTTATAATATTTGGTTAAAGATTTTTGCATCTATATTCATGAGAGCTATGGGTCTATAGGTTATTGGGTTTGTTGTTGTCGTTGTTGTTGTTTTGGTATAAACTAAGGCTGTCTTCACAAAATAAATTGTGAAGAATTTTTTCCTCTTTTATTTTCTCAAAAAGTGATATAGAGTTGGTACTGTTTCTTTTCTTATTGTTTGGTAGAATAGGCCAGTGAAATAATTTTGGCCTATAGTTTTCTACATTGGTTAATCAAAATATTTCACATATTTCTTAATTTTAGGTTTATTGAAATTGTCTAGTTTTTCTTGAGTGTTTTGTTAGCTTTTGTCTTTCAAAGAATTAGTCAATTTTATCTAACTTTTCAAGATTATAGGCCTAGAGTTGCTTCTAGTACTGTCATATTATTTTTAATATCTGTAGGAGTCAATAGTGATATCTCCTTTTCATTCTGATATTTCTAATTATATCTTCTATTTTTTCCCCTTGATTAATCAGAACAAATTTTAATAAATTTTCTTGATCTGTTTGAAGAAGCAGTGTTTTATGTCATTGATTTTCTTCATTGCTTTTGTGTTTCTAATTCCATTAATGTCTGGTTTTATCTTTATTATTTCACTTTTTCTTCTGGATCTTGTTTACATTTTCTATTATTTTTCTAATTTTTGAGGTAGAGGATTACATTACTAATTTAAGATCTTTCTTTTCTTCGTAAGTATTTAAAGCTGTAAATTTCAATCTCAGCAGTTTAAGAATCTTTCTACAAATTTTGAAACAATTTCTTCTTTTTTATACAACTCAAAATATTTTAAAATCTTTCTTGAGATTTTTAAGTTGAAGTATGTAGTATTTATAGTTATGTTGTTTAATTTCCCAATAGTTAGAAATGTTCCAGATATTTTTCTGTTATTGCTACTAGTTCAATTCTGTTATAATCTGTGAACATCAATTAAATAATATTTATTATTTTAAATTTATTGAGGCTTGTTTTAAAAATCTGAATTTGACATATCTAGATTAATGTTGTATGTGCATTTTTAAAGAGGATGTATTTGATTTTCATTCAAGTTTTCTATAAAAATTCATTTGATCTAGTGGGCAGATAATGTTGGCCAATTCATCTATAACTTCATTCATTTTCTATTCACTTTTTAAGAAAGCAGTATTCAAGTATCCAACTATCATTTTAGTTTCTCTATTTTTCCATTCAGTTCTATCAGATTTTTCCTCGTGTATTTTGCAACTTCATTGTTAGGTGCATACACATTTAAAATTGGTATCTCTTCTTGGTGAATTGACCTCTTTATCATTATGAAATGATCTTTATTATTTCTAGTGTGATTTTTATACTCTCAAATCTAGCTTGTCTGATATTAATATGAATACTCTAGCTATGAATTTTGTAGATAATTCAGACTTTTATTCTGAGTGTTGGAACAACATATTATTAAGACTTTCTTCACCCTATACAGAAGCAGAACCTCTGACACTAATAGTTTTTATCAAACCAATCTATTTGGAATTTTGTTTTCTGAAAAGTCCTCCCAGATTTTGACAATTGCTTGTCTCTCAAGCTTAGTTTCTTTTGATGCTATGAACATTTATCTGTTTCCTGAGTATTCACAGTTCTATTAGCGGACAAGGAGAGTTTAAGTGGCAGTCTATTTTAAACTAAAAGCCTAATAATTAACTTTTAATTTATCTTATCAGAGCCTGATTATGATGACATGTCTTTATAAAATATATTGCCATTTAACATAAGGAATAAATGTCGGCCATAAAAAATTTGAATAAACTATGGTGACATTTTACACTCAGTTGCACATGAATATAGCCTTAAAAAATAAAGGTTATCAAATGTATCCAACTTTAGATGCCTGTAGGTAATCTCATTTAAGAGTCTACAGACCAATATCCCTTATGAACATAGATGCAAAAATTCTCAACAAAATCCTAGCAAATCGAATCCAAGTACTCATCAAAAAAATAATCCATCATGATCAAGTGGGCTTCATCCCAGAGATGCAGG
>CM052439.1:111541442-111585230 GCA_028533085.1 Varecia variegata
TTGGGAGGGGCATGGGCAATATACTTAACCAGAACGGTTGTACCCCCATAATAAGCTATAATAAATAAAAAAAAAAAGAATGATTATATAACTGGAACTGAGAAGACTTGTATTTGAGACCTATTTTCACAACTTATTAATAACCTTAGGGAAGACATTTAATAGCTATAAGCCTTACCTTCTTAGCAATAAGAAATGGAGACAACTTGACTTAACTATTAAGAGGCTTAGTATGAGGTAAAATTAAATATCTAGAGTGAGAGTGCTATAAAGTGTTACACAATTATTTGCTTTTTAAGAAAGTAATTATTATTAAGTTGATTTAGTTTTAGTTTCTTTAACAAATGTTACAAGGTGCCACTTTCACCCAGTTGAGCACTGAAGTTTTGAAATTGCAATCACATAATGAGGTACATAATAATATTGCAGTTACAATAATGAGAAGCCTATTTCTGCAACCCTTGAATTTAGAAAGACATGACTTGTTTTCTTATAGAGATAATATCAAAATCAAGTGTTAATTATGACTTTGTTCTCACTATCTTCATCTTAGCATTTTGCAATCCCCTTGTCTCTCTTAGGATGTTATAACTTATAATTTGACATTGATGAGTAGTACTAGGATCAGGAAATAGCATGGTTAGTTTCCTGGCAGCTTCATACTGTCAGTTCCATCAGTTAATCTCTTTTCTCACATGCCAGCTTAACACTGCACAGTCATTTGAAAGCTCTATGTAAGAGACTCCTACCTCCTTTTCTTGTAATAAGGAAGTTCTCTGAGTTTCTCTGACATTATACATTCTTTAATCTCTATGAAGGTAATACGACCTACTGTATGGTTTCACTTTTATTAATGCAAATATTCCTTAAATGTCTAGAATTAAACATTTTCCATCAATTTCAGGGGATGGAGTTCTGTTCAGAGAATGCTACTATGAACCTTGATTTAATTGCTGCATTATAATCTCTAGACCTAAAATACCCTGGAGACCTTGATACATAAAATGCCTTTCAGCTATGCAGGTGTGGAATTCATTACAAGTATGTTTTAAGTAGGACTATATCTTAAACTGACTGAAAATATCATTGCCTTAGGGTATTTGATAACTTGAACTATTATTTAAAGTACAATAGTGACACATTGAAAGATAGTAAAAGGAAGAATACATGTAAGTATAATTTTGAAGACACACATATACATGTGTGTCACTAAAATTACATTATTTTAACATGGTTGATTAATGGTAAGCTTAAAAGTAAAGTGTCTGCCCGTTATAGAATTAGTGGTCCACTAATTATATTTATTATAAACTTACATTTTAAATGAAATTTTTAGAAAAATGAAAAATATCAATGTTTTCCAATAATATAAACCTATAATATAAGTGATGCATATGTATGCACCTAATCTTAAGAAAATTTTTCTCCTCAAAATAAGTGTATCATGAATCTAAACATAAAATCTTTGTTTTGTGGTCCTTATGCATTTTGTTTAATAGCTAAATCAATGGCAAATTCACATCTTGCACCAATCAACAGATTATAGACTAGTGTTCACACATTTCAGCAATAACAACAATATAATATGTGGTATGGTTTTCTCATTCCATTGAATCATGCTGAAGATAATTTCTGAGGCCAATGCAAGGGCAATTTGAGATTAGTGCATTTTTCTCTCTCTCAGTTTTTTCTTTAGTCACTTAAGAAATTCATGTCCTCTAAATTAACTGCATGGGTCAGGATGAAAGAAAAAAGAGGGAGCGCAAGCCATGTGAGTGAGTGCATTAATTGGCCCTGTGCATTATTTTTTCTTTGATGACTTAATTTAAAACCATTTTTGCTGATAAATCTTTTGAAAAAGAACATACGATTTTCAAAGAAAAGTTGTGAGACAAGCTGATCAAAGAGCCCATCAGCTGGAATAACATTTAACTGTGGGTGACCTGAAAATCCTTATAATGGAGCTTAATCACATAAAACAGAGAAACAAAATGAACAGCAAGCATGAACATAGTGAGACAGCCCTTCTCTGCCAATCAAGCAAACAATGTCTCAGTGCTTCACAGAAATGACCCCAATCAGTGTGGTGATGTGAAATCTAACTTGGTACTCATGTTGACCTCCTTATCTCCTGCAGAGAAGAGGTTTGAGAATGAAGCATGGCACTGAAATAAAATAACAACAGATATAACAACACCAAGATTCCCTTGATGCTTACATTTATGTTGACATACTGAGCCTCAAAAAATAAAAATACTACATTAAGTATAATTCATTAGTAGAAAGTGCCGAAACATGTATTATAATTTGGAATAAACAAAAATTGCAATCAACCAAATACATTTGTCTTAGCATTACAGTATTTCTAAGAGTATAATATTCACATAATTGTAGGATTTTATTCCATGTTTTTTCCTTTGTTCTGTATTTTATAGACAAAATTAAAATGATCCTTTATGAAAAATTGTTTTTTTCTCCTAAATAATACACTCAAATGGAAATTCCAATCACAATCATGCAAGAAATTCCATCTGCTATCCAAAGGCACTAAACTCAGCTATCTCCGGGATTTTTTAGTTTGTCTCCCTTAGTGTGCCACTTGGATAGCATTAAGTGACTTCTATGAGTGTTTCTGTGTCTCATGTACAAAATGTTGTTATAAAATACATAGACAAAATATACCCAACTGACTGAATATGCTGTATATAATGGGTGTCCTCCATATGCTCTGCTTCCTTGTTCGATCGGAATACCTCAAGTTTTGCACAAACTAAATATATCTGACTATATACTATTTGATGTTTACACAAACAATATTATGAGGGCAAGCTAGTTTCTGTCTAAAAGTTCAATGTTTTGTCAAAATGAAGAGAAGGTTGTAACATTTTCCGTAGATGTCAATACATAGGAATTAAATGCTTCCTCAAAGTCTTTTGGACAGTTATAGGTTTCTTGCCAGTCCATTGCTATGTCGTAATCTATGTCACTGTGTTACCACACTGACCCATTTGGCATAGTCTAGCAGAGAATCAATGCCCTCAGAACACAGGGATTCAGTGGGTATAGATTCTGACTAAATGTTTTTACTGTATAATAAAACTTTAACACAAAAAAAATAAGAAAAGAGAAATACTAATTTAATACATGCCATGGTGATTGGGAGGTTACAAATTTAATTATATTTAGAATGTTAACTGAGTTATTAATCTAGGCAAAATAATTCAGTATTTACTAGTAACTTTTATTAATTCAAAGAAATGTGGAATGACACATTTTAAAATAATTTCGGAGCTTCATGCATTAGCAAAATGGATTCACTTTTTAATATAATTCAAGGAAATATGATTAATAGGAGTAATGTTTAAGTGGCCAGTTGTCACAAGGAAATTTTACTCTTCTTTAGAAAGAAAATAAAATTACAGAAAGAAGCATCTATTTGAGGCATCCTTTAGGGGAAACCAAGTGGCCTTCTTCTTGTATGTGGTTGTGGGACAAGAGACGTGAAGGTTCCAAGCCACAGTGCCTTTTTTGTAAAGCTAAATTTCCTCCTTTATGAAAAGACCCTGTTTCATATTTTATGCTCACATACTAGAGAAGCATGCTTGTGGTAAAGCCATAGCAATGGGAAGTAGTTTATGTTCTGCACTTATGTGGGAATAACAAATCAAAACCAGACATATGTTTGCTTTTGAAAATAGGGTTTTGTTATAAAAGATTTACTTAATGTTTGAAATATTGAAGTGCTATTAGCCTGGGGTTTGGATGGGAATAGAAATAAGTTAACAGGTTATATTTTTGCCAAAGTATTGATTTATAGTCCACTGAAAGTCTTTTGCTTGTTTTATAATATATTTTTCTATGTTCATGGAAACAGAAATCTGCGTTCAGTATAAATATCAAGTTGTAGGACAAATGATGAATATATGTTATTGAGAGGTCGAATTTCCAAGATAATGTAAGTTTAGTTTAGTTCTGAGATCAAGATACTTCTAAAACATGTTCTGTGGGTTCACTGTAGTCTCAATTAAAACTAGCAACATGTAACTTAAAAGTTTGCTCATATTATTTTGATCAAAATCAAGATGATTTGGGTCCACACAGAGTTTTAGAATCTATGCTATTGCTTGCAAAGTAAGGCAAAAACAGAGAATAACATGAATTACTTTCCTTTATAATATGCAAATAAGGCACAATTCATAGAAAACTTTCTGTGCTGTTCTTCTGATGTTAACACTTACATTACAGATAAGATCAGTAAATTGTCTCTTCCTTTTGCTTGCTATTTCACCTTTTCCTTTTTTAATGATTTCCTAAAAAAATTAAGAATAGCAACACTTTTGAAATTGTTGAAAAAATCCATCATTTTGGTGTAAATATTTGGCGTAAATCCTACATTATATAATCTATTTTTCATGTAATAAAAACATGTGAGAATTACTTCTCCCTATACAAGTCACTGGACTATGGCAAAGTGAAATAAGGTGAGTATAATATTTGTTTTACCTTGATTCAATGAGAAATGTCATAATTATATCTTCCTCTTGTGTGGACCATTTCCTGATATGGCACCAGCTTGTTCTCATAGGGTTGAATTGCAAAATCTAATTTGGAAATGAATCTTGTTGATCTTCCATTTGCTATGTTTTTCCAATACACTCATTCATCAATACTGACTCCTTGTGGTATGACTATTTACCTTTATAGGAGTTTTAATGTAGGAGTAAGGAGGCCTATTCTTTAAATGTTTTATCATCTAGACTTTGCATGCTGATGTGACTCCAAAAGTCATCTAACTTCCAATGAAGCTTTTAACATCATTAGGCAATACTAATAAACTTGATCTAAATATAATTTAAACATACTGAATTTTCATTCAATAAATCTTAAAAAGACCAAAAATTAATAATTTGAAGGTAAGGAGTTAGATATGAAAATTGTGTACATAATATATGGAAAACTGAAACTGGTAAGAATAATTAAAATACTTGGAAATATAGTTCTTATATATATCTAAATATAGTGAAGTACAGGTAAAGGCAATTCTATAGGTTTTTCTCATGCAAAAACTATGTGAGCTCAGTTACATCAATTGAGAGAAAATTTATGTTGGATTTGTCCTGCCAATTCAAAAGAATGCTATTTTGAATGCTTTTAAGTAAATCATTTCCAAGCAAAAGAGATTGACGATCTATTGATTCCAAATTGGCTAATTTGAGTTCAAATATTTTATCTGAATAAATGTTATGCATTATTAGATATTTAAATGATATCTACTAATTTAAATATTAAAATGTACCAAAATGATCTATTTGGGGAATATAAACAAATATTTTAGCATTTCTCATGCTGTACATTTTTGTGGTTCTTTATAGTAAGATTTATAATATGGATAAACTATTATTGAAGTGAAAAATAAAATAAAGCTACCAACTGCAGTTTTAAAACTGCAACACAAGTTTGAAAATGGCAATATAAAATAGAGTTTCATATACTTTTATAAACATTTTGATGTGTTGCTTAGTAGAGCTGTTGCTCTTAATTTTCTTTAGAATCCCAATGCAACTTTACATAAAATATGATTTGTTTGAATACAGTACTGTTTCTGAACATATAACTGTAATTTGTAAAAAAATTATCTAGACACATATCATTTTAAAAATGTAGTTTTATGTAATTTAAGATTGACTTAGGCAAAATGGATTTTATTTTAAATTCATAAAATATTTAAATTATTTTGTATCATGCACATCTCAGCTATTCATAAATATACTATTTTCCAAAATGGTTTAAATCTATTAATGTGTGTCTCAAATTATCTTACTACTCTGCAAACATTTAACAAAATATGGGGCCGGGCGCGGTGGCTCACGCCTGTAATCCTAGCACTCTGGGAGGCCGAGGCGAGTGGATCGCTCGAGGTCAGGAGTTTGAGACCAGCCTGAGCAAGAGTGAGACCGGGTCTCTACTAAAAATAGAAAAAAATTATCTGGACAACTAAAAATATAAATAGAGAAAATTAGCCGGGCATGGTGTCGCATGCCTGTAGTCCCAGCTACTCGGGAGGCAGAGGCAGGAGGATCGCTTAAACCCAGGAGTTTGAGGTTGCTGTGAGCTAGGGTGACACCAAGGCACTCACTGTAGCCTGGGCAACAAAGCGAGACTCTGTCTCAAAAAAAAAAAAAAAAATGTGGTTTTAATATCACATACTCGCAGGATAAATCTAGTCCAAACTTATATTTAAAGACCAACTGTTGTATATTCCAGTTTCTGGAGATCTGTGATGATCTCTTAAGCAGGTTAGCTTATGACAATTAGATCAAATGGGTTTCTGGGAAAGCATGAATTTATAGCATGTTTTTTTTCGGTTTTCACAGGGATTTGCCTATATGACTGTATGAAAAACGGGATTTTCAATCCTAAAAATACTACCCTTAGTTAATTTTCCCTAGGATTCTTTTTAGTATCCTGAATTTTTAAAAATCTTCTTGCTTTTTTACATATCTATATGGTACATATTATTTATTTGTATTTTTAAATGAGTAAATGGCAGATTGGGGTCCTGTTTGTTTTACAAGAAACACAAATAAGGGCAAAAATAGTGGTAGTTTGTTTATGTATACAAATTAAGAAGCAAACTTGTATGTAAACACTAAAGATATTTTGTGTATTACAGTGATGAATACTGTACATATAAACAAGGTGACATGTGCCTATTGGGAAAACATAATTTAGACTTAATGCTTATACTTGTTTTATTTAAAAACATGAATAGCAAGCAGTGCAGAAAATATAAAATTAAAATATATAATAAATATTATTGATATTATTTTAATATATTTTTTTTTCACCTTTCCCCTCTTTATTTCTTTTTTTTTTTTTTTTATTTTTTTATTTTTTTTATTTTTTTATTTCAGCTTATTATGGGGGTACAAAAGTTCTGCATAGATATATTGCCCATGTCCCTCCCAATCCCCCGAGTCCGAGCCTCAAGCGTGTCCATTCCCCAGACAGTGCACATCGCACTCCTCCTGTAGGTATATGTTAAGATAAAAAAGACAGAGGTAAAACTATTTGAGAAATTAATAGCAGAAGAGAAAGTTTACTCAGCTATAATCCAAATTTTAATTAAAGCCATGATTGATGACAAATGCCATCTTGCAGTGTCACCTCTAGAAAGATCTACAGCTGTTGAATCAGTTGAGAATATGATCTCCACTGTTTCAAAGTAAAGCACAAAGAAGATAAATTAAATTTAGGATTATTAATCACATGAACATTATACTAATGATTTGGAAATCTGAAGATGCCAAATAGTCCTAAAAAATGAAGTAAATATTCAGATAGGAGCTTTGGGGACGTCTTATTTGGTAAGCCATAATTTCCAGATTATTAACCTAATCATTTAAAAAGAACTTTTCGCTGCATTAATCCCATTTAAATTTAAGATGGCAACATTGAATAAAGATGAAACTCTATTAGCTGCACAATGTGAATTAAATAGGACTACAGATAGGCTAGGATAAAAATGGGAAGGTAAGTAGACTTTCAAAAGACATTATTAGCCAGTAAATATTCAGGTAGGAGGACATTTGTGTTGGAGGACTTCTTTACCCACCAAGAGTTGCTATATCCATACTCATTTGATTAAGTCCTTAAAAGAAATCAAGTGATTGGAAAATAGCATAAAGGGGAAAAAATACAAGGAGTTGCTCACAGTGTTTTGACGTTACTGATGAAGACCACAGGGCAGCTGTGGAATTTTTTTAAAGGATTTAAACAAAGGTTTCCTAGAAAAGCTAGCAAAATCAAGGTCAAAATCCCTCTAGAACTCACTGATATGAGTCCATTAATGAAAAAAAGAGGGAAAATAACTCTAATGCCAAGAAGAAAGTTAAAGACAACCATATTGTTGAAAAATAAGTGATTTAATAAAAGTTAAAGGCATATTTATTATATAGTTTGAAAAAGAGACTTTTTAGGATCTGTTTTGAAGTATAGGGAATTCTGTTATTTAGACATCACTGTGTTCTCAAGAAGCTGAGCAAAAGGCAACAAGCTTAAATAGCATTGAGTTGGATTTATGCTATAAAAAAGATGGGATTTCCTGCAGTAGGGATTGTTAAATCCAGGAATAAAGGACAGAAGGAAGCTGTGCTTTCCTTTGAAGGGGTAAGAATTAAGGTAGCTAATCATCTTTCAGGAAAGTTTAAGGCAAGATGAATGGATTAAGTCACCTTTCAACATTATTTCCGTCTCAGGATTTATGATGTCATTATAAACCAACAGCCCAAATGGAAACCTAGGCAAGAACTACTGACTTTTGCACTTGTTTCTGCTCTTCCTTGAATGTAGTCAGGTATCTTGGTAGAAGCACTAATAGTCAACAGTGCAAGTTTTTCAATCAGATGGCCTGGGTTCCAACACTCTGCAAATATCATCTTCTTCAGCCACAAAATGCAGGTAACTAACACTTGTACCATTGGATTGTTGAGAAGATTAAATGAGATGATTTATGTAAAATACCTACCATGAAGTAGGTACACAACCAGTATTCTTATTAAACTCTATTCTACCACTACATCAACCATTGTGGTATAATGTGGTGCTATTCCAGTGACAACTCCACCTTTCTTACTCTATTTCTTTTTATAAGACTATTTTTAGAGGAGTTTGGGGTTCACAAAAAAATTGAAAGGAAGGTGCAGAGACATCCCATAGACCTCCTGCCCCTATACAAGCATCACCTCCTCCGTTATCAATATCCCCCACAAGACTGGTACATTCGTTACAATTGATGAACCTACGTTAACACATCATAATCACTCAAAGTCCATAGTTTACGTTACGGTTCTCTCTTGGTGTTGTACAATCCATGGGTTTGGGCACATGTATAAAGACAGGTATCTGCATTTATAATATCATATAGAATATTTTCACTGTTTTAAACGTCCTCTGTGCTCTATCTATACATCCCTTGGCACTTTCCTTGTATTTTATCTTCCTCCCTACTTCTACTCTCAGTAGAAAATCCTGGAGTTCTATCAAGAGAAACTTCTAAATACTAAATTTCACCACTATATACAGACAATATGTATTCTGCTGATGTATGAGGGGCAATGAAGAGGACAAGTAGAAAAATAATTTAAATATGGAAATGAGCCAAATATTAATAAACTATGGTTTATTGGATAAAATATTTTAATATGCATCTATTAAAATGCATCTATTAAAATATTTTCTATAAATATTTAGAGACATGGGAAACTGCCATAATGTAAGCAAATAAAATGGGGTTAAAAACTGTGTGCAAATAAAAATAATGCAAAAACACATAAATTCAGAGATAATAGATGTTGGAAGATAAAATACTCCAAAATATTTCAGTATTTACCTTTTTTATGCTGTTGATTTGAGTTTTCCTTTAATGTTTATTTTTTCTATATTGAAGGTTTTATTAGTAGAAAAAGGTAATATTTTTGTTTGTTTTGTCTTACTCTATAAAATATGAATTTTTCTTCCTACTCTTGTGTTATAATGCTTCCAAAAAGCTATCTATGAATTATTAGTAATTATCAATCAATCAATCAAAGAATTAGTTCTTCTGATTGTTCTTTTAGGGAGAAACTGGCCTTTGCATTTCATTTTTGACATGTAATTTAGAGATGGCTTGTAAGCATAAGGATTTAATAATTTTTTTAAAAAATTTGCTAAGATACTCATGCATACATATACAAGTATCATCTATAGATACTATGACAAAATGCTAGTGGTGAAATGATCATAAATCTGACCTTGATTTTCCTTTGTTCTTTTATCAGACTTTTACTATAGCTCAGTTAAAAAAAAAAACCAGCTTCATTTTTTTTTTTGATAAAAGCCATCTTAAGAGTTCATTCAGGATTTTGCAAATCAGTGATATGTTATCAAATCAATCAATAATTACATGGATATAGATACAAATATCATGTATCAACGTTCTACAGGTAATAGTAAATTATTTTTAAAGTATATAGTGATTTGCCATAATTATTCTGAATTGTTCATTTTCTGTTTACAAGAATATTTCTTCCCAAAAGTCAACATTTATATTACTTTGATTGTTCTGTATATAGCCTCATTCATAAAAGTTTATTTTCTCTATCCACTATTCCACTATTTTGAGACATAGAAGTTTCTATACCCTCACCCTCATTATCTATTGATAATTCCTCACTCATAATATTTCAGAAAATATTGTAATAATCATATTGATAAAAATGAGTGATGATAAGACAAAAAAGGACTAACAATAACAAGGACCTCTATTTCTTTCACCTTTATACAACTAACATTTATTCACTACTTTCTTCACTCCTGAAGCCATGATGAGGACACAAAACCAAACATGGCATCTGTATTTTCATGGCCCATTGCATTCCTTTTAGCAGTTCCATATTTCATTACAGATAATTATATTTCCCCCAACTAAACTGTAAGCTACCTGAAGACAAAGGCTATGTTGATTTTTATCTTTGTGTTTCTATGCCTGAGAAGCATCCAGCTTTTTTAACTGACTGAGTGAATGAATGGACGTTAAACTAAAGGTGTTTGTCTTCTAAGATAATTGTTCTTTCTTATCATAAGAGAAACCACAAGCCTTGGGTAAGGATGCTCAATTTCTTATTTTCTCTAGGGATATCAGGCCTTATTTTCTTTGAGTCATTGCTTCTAACTTTAAAAATGTAAATAAATATTAATAAGAGGAGCACTATTACCACTTAACTTTCATATGTAAATTAATTGTGTCTTTTGACACGTTAACTGCCATGTGAGTTGTATTTAACTTACACTAGTTTTGAGCCTTGGCCCTTGTGAAGCATATGTAACTCACGTCTCTTCACCTGGGGAGCCATGTGAACTATTTTTAAATAGTTTTGAAATAAAAACAAATGAAAAACAAATTTTTCATTAAATTAGAAAGGATCATTTTGTTTTCGAAGTTTTTATTCTATTTTCCTAATAAAACACCATAGCCCCAAGGAAAAAAAAAGATTTGTTTCCTGGTTTGGTAGTCAATGTGTTAAGCAACTTTGGAAGAATCATCACATAGTTTAAGTTGTCTTCAGATTACTTTGTGCTTCAGGGTGTTTGTTAGTTTGTTTGTTTTAAATAAACTCCAAGCAAATACTGATCAACTATGTACCCACATCTCTATTGGATGCTAATTTGCAAAAACATGTTCTTTATGCAAGACAGAGACAATTCGTCAAGTAATCCTTGAAATGTGCCACTTCTTTTTATTCCCCAGATAATTGTATCATTACTGCTGTTTCCCCAGTGAGATCTAACATAAAGGAGGAAGCCTCATGAATACAACTAACTGATAATAAAAGAACTGATGAAAAAACAAAACAACAACAAAAAAATTCTGTTAGTCATCTTAAGAAATATCACCTTCAGGAAAATAAAACTGAGCATGTATCTTGTACTGCATCTTTCTGGCTACATTCGTTGGGTCAAAATAAAAAAAGTCTTATTTATGTCTTTCACAGCTCTGGCTTACTGATCTTCTCCGGACCTCTTGGCTGTCAATATTTTTGTTTGGGGCTAATACATTTTCTCCTCCAAGCTGAGAGTGAAATACAAGCTTGTTTTCTTTTTCCCTCCAGGATATGGAAGAGGAAAAACAGCAGTTAGAAAGAAACTCTTTTAAAAAGCAACTGCCATAAAAAAAGGAAGCAGACACATAACATGGAAAGAATTCAAATGTTTGCTTATTTCATAAGAAAGTTAATGTGTCAGAGTGGTGATTGCCTTAACCAAAGTATCCTTCCCGCATTTACCATAAAGATGAATCATCCCTAATTAAAAAGGTAAAGGAAACCTCAACATATTACATAGGTTGTATATTAAATAAAATGATCTCCTATGTATTTACAAGGACTTGAGTCTTATTTCCAGAAAGAGATGATAGTAACTTTGATGAGGACTGTCCTAAGGATCCCTGTTGTTTGGCTCAATATTTCTTCTTTTTCCTTTCCAATCCAAACCAATTAGGGCTATAGAATTGCCAGTGTGACTTCATCAGCAACTGCAAAGATAGCACCTTATTGCAGAAGGACAGATTCCACATGCCAATACCCATTTATTTCTGGTTCATACACAAAGAAATGCTATTTTAAAATCTTTATTCATTCTAAATCAATATCTAGTTTGCCTACTGAATGCATTTCTTTATTTTTTTTTTATTTTTTATTTTTTTTTTTGGAGACAGAGTCTCACTCTGTTGCCCGGGCTAGAGTGAGTGCCGTGGCATCAGACTAGATCACAGCAACCTCAAACTCCTGGGCTTAAGCAATCCTTCTGCCTCAGCCTCCTGAGTAGCTGGGACTACAGGCATGCGCCACCATGCCCGGCTAATTTTTCTATATATATATTTTTAGCTGTCCATATAATTTCTTTCTATTTTTTTTAGTAGAGATGGGGTCTCACTCTTGCTCAGGCTGGTCTCGAACTCCTGAGCTCAAACAATCCTCCCGCCTCGGTCTCCCAGAGTGCTAGGATTACAGGCATGAGCCACCGCGCCCGGCCTGAATGCATTTTTTTAAATCGAGAAATTCTATATGATCAAGAGAATTGAGCCTCTGTATTCTGCTGCCTAGAATCAAACTAGTCACCTCATAAAAAAAGTTTCTGATCATGTTTTTACTTGATTCCAAAGATCTGAAAGTTAGAAAAAATCCAAATAAATATGCATGAATCTTCCATGCAAAATAATAGGTGTGCCCATGCTTCTATTGTTTGGAACTGGCATACTTTCATCCAGAATTCTCTGTCATGAGGTCATATATAATGTACTTTAGACACTACTGAATTCACAATGTTTTGTTTATCACTAGTCTCAAAATGCTATAAAGATTGTGAGAAGCTCTATGATTTAAAACAATAAAACTTTTTGTTCATCCTTTCTTCTCTCAATCCATCATATCCTGTGGATGGTTTTACATTTTTACAATTAACCTAAAACATACAGGTAAAGCTGGTACTTAGAGTATATTTCCATCTGATGCATATGTTTACTACTCTGAAACAAAAACAAATTACATGTTTTAAATGCAAAAATCTGCTGCAACGGAAAGAACTTTTAAAGTCTCCATGGTTTTTGAAACCCGTGGTGTACTTGCTAACAAAAGTTACCTTCCAAATTCTCCGAATAAAGAGCATGGTTGAAGAAGGAAACAGTGAACGTACAGTAGCATTTTGATTGAATACTTTGGTTTTAATGAAGCAAACACAAATATCCTACATTTAGCTGTCCACATCTCTTCAAATATTGATTTAGAAATTTCAAGACTAAGTTCAAATCACAGAGGAACAATTACAGCCGAATAAAGTGAGCTATAACTGAAACTCTCTACCTGTTGAAATTATTGTTAGCGTTTAATGGCCTGGCAAGATGAATCGCTTTCATGGTAAAAAAAAAAAAAAAAAAAAAAAGGAGCATTTTGGCCCAGATTTTAATGATCTCAATGAGATTCTTACATGCCCAAAAATGCACATAGAACATCTGGCGCTGTTTGTTAACAATGATAATTCAAGAATTGTTCTAAATGTTATATAAAAAGCCAGCAACCAAATATAATCTATTTAAACAGATGATTGTAGGAGGTATAATAAGAGGTATAAGTGGTGCGGACTGAACATTGTCCTTAATTTTAAGTCTAGATAATACTCAGATTTTTAATTTCTGAAAAGCATATGTAGATTATTTTTCCCTAAATTTTCTGGTTCAGAAGCTCTTTAAATAAAAAAAAAAAAAAAAAAGGAGGGAGAGAGAGAAAAAGCAGTCTGACATTTCTTAGCCTCTGGGAGCTTACATTTAAATAGAGTAGCTATTGAAATAATCATTTGTTTGAAAAACACCAGTAAGCACAAAATTTTGAAGTAAGACAGTAAAGGTGAAAAACATATAACATTAGCAAAATTAGTAACTATTTACTGGAAACTAGAAGACTCATTTCAACCACAGTTGTAAAACACATTTGGAGAAATAGTCTATGTTTAGAATACTCAGTTGGAAAACTGAACACTCAGTTGGAAAAGGAAAATTAATGTTTCTTCTTGCCATCAGCACTATCATTTTTGCTTCTCTGAATTGGTTGCTAGGTTTACATCTCATTAACTGATCCAAACAGAATCATTAGGGCCGGAGGGCTGATAGATGCTTCTCTGTCTCACAATGCCTATTAAAGCAATCAACACATCTTTAATGTGGTGTAACTTCCAATTAATTTTTTAAGGTCATTCTGTCACATTGCAGTCAGCAGTGGTATTGTCAGTTCTACCAGCTTATGAATAAATGTCCAGAAGATCTGTATTCTGAGCCACTCTCAAACTTGATAGTGGGTTACAGAGGCCATGGCCATGCTTGCCCTCATTCTCTCAGAAAACATATTTGACAATATTTTGCAATAATAATGTATCATACATAGCACTAATATAAATATATATATCAATATATTTTACTATCCAGTTCCTCCATTTTTATAGCCTAGAAGTTTTAATGGCAATTTAGTCGTATTGATTTTGTATAGTAAATTATATCTTTAATTGTAAACAAGAATAAAAATTACTGCTGTATTAGACAACTATCCTCATAGATTGCAGGAAATTAAATTAGAATTGCTATTTAAAATTAATAATGTGTATCAAAGTGTCTTTCCATAAAAATATGTAATGATAAGAGACAAACTAATGAGACTGATACTTCATGTATACAGGTCTGTTCAAGGTAAGTAACTTAAAAACATCGTTTTTAAATGCCAGTCTCTGAAAACATAGTTTCAAAGTAATTCTGTCTAATAATTTAGAAAGTAATTATTACAATATCATGCTTAAAAATCAAACACAAAGTATACATTACACAAATTATAATATAATGAACACCTATATTATAAGATGTTTTCAAAAAG
Source organism: Varecia variegata (assembly GCA_028533085.1). Classification (NCBI taxonomy): domain Eukaryota; kingdom Metazoa; phylum Chordata; class Mammalia; order Primates; family Lemuridae; genus Varecia; species Varecia variegata. The sequence goes on from CM052439.1 coordinate 111,556,394, forward strand.
TTTGTGGTTGTGATCACTTAAAGCAATAATAAAGACCAAAATGTATAATTAGTTTCTGGAATGCAGTCAGTAATTTTATGGTGAACAATCAAGTGCCTTATTTCCCTAAAAAAATAAGTAAAATTTTCTCCTTATAACATGTCTTCTGCAAAATGACAACATATTTATGATAATACACCAAAATGAAGTATTACATAATATAAATTTATCAAGTTTTTTCTGTAGCAACCCTTAAATTGAGTAACCAAATTGCTTTTATGTATGTATATTCATCAAATACATACTATAATGTCCCAGCAAAAGTTGGGATTCTGTATTTGAGAGTCTTATTTTTAATTTTTGAGGGACTCTTATTAAGTTTAAAACATGAGATAATTCAAATTGTGTTTCGTGATAATGCCAAATCTAAAATGATCAAAATTTTATAGAAAAAAGATTTTCTTTTTGTACTAAATGTGCAAAAAAGGAAAGTAGTACTTTATAACACCAATAATTCTATATTCTTTGCTAATAGCATTTGTAAATCCCAGGATTTCATCATTAGGACTTAGGCAGACTGTTACAGACAGTACCTAAAGCATTTAACAAACCTCACATACTAAATAACAAACATGCAGAAATAGCACTGTTGTCTACACCAGCGGTCCCCAATCTTTTTGGTACCAGGGACTGGTTTCATGGAAGATTATTTTTCCACCGACTGGGGTGGTTGGTGGGGGATGGTTTCGGGCTGATTCAAGCACATTGCATTTATCCTGCAGTCAAACATCTCTGCTAATGATAATTTGTATTTGCAGCCACTCCTCAGCGCTAGCATAACTGCCTTCAGCTCCAATTCAGATCATCAGGCATTAGATTCTCATAAGCAGCACAGAACCTAGATCTCTCGCATGCACAGTTTGCAGTAGGGTTCGTGTTCCTATGAGAATCTAATGCTGCTGCTGATCTCACAGGAGGTGGAGCTTATGTGGTGATGTGAGCAATGAGGAGAGGCTATAAATACAGATGAAGCTTCCGCTCACTCACCAACGCTCACCTCCTGCTGTGCGGCCTGGTTTTTAACAGGGCACTAACTTGTACTGATCCATGGTCCAGACATTGGGGACCACAGGTCTACACAGTGTGCTATAATGGTAAATGGGAAACAAAATGTTTCAGATGGACATATTTAATCAGCATAGGTAAATCGACTTTATGTTTCACAAGTACAGAATAACTTGTTCTTCTATTCGACGTATGGAAATTATATTCTATGTTTAAATGGAGCCCTATCTTTGGTCGAAACTACATTTTATATGCAAAGCAATGATTAAAACAGTTGAATGTTCAAGCTTCTTTAGTTTATGGTAAATGATAAATAAAAAAGTAATGTTTAAAATTGTACACTGAGAATGTTCTGGTTTGTGATGGGCATGAGTTTTAGCTACCCCTTGATCAAGAAAAAAAAAAAAAAACCCAAACCTATATTTTTAAATATTCTATGGTTTCTCTGCAAAACAACAAGTATCCTCAGTCAACTAGAAACCATGATGAACTCCTGAATGATCAATAGCAGATAGAATCTGATTATAGAGAGAAGCCTTAGTCCAAAGACCTACGAAAGAACATTTCTGAAAAGTGTGGCAGAGACTGTGATGGGGACTCTCCCCTCTTTCCATCCAAATAACCCAAAATCATCAAGTTTATGATAAATCTACAAAAATGTTTATTTTAATATGTCATTTAAATAATCTTGATCCAACATCCCAGATGGTTAGTAACAACAGGAGAGGAAAGAGGAAGTGAAAGTAAGTGAAATGACACTTTATTGGGAAGGCTGGAGATTTTAATTGACACTAGTCATTGACTGAAAATGGGATATTCAATATGTATTTAGATATAATGATGAGGTTTCATGTTCCGCAAAGTAAAAGTAGTGGCCTAGTGGCTTGGAATAATTATCCCTTAAAAACAAATAGGTGGGGCGGGGGGAGGGGATGGGTATATTCACATCTAATTGGTGCAGTGCACTGTGGGGGGAGGAACAGGCTTGAAGCTCTGACTCGGGCAGGGCAAAGGCAATATTTGTAATCCGAACATTTGTACCACTGTAATACGCTGAAATAAAAAAATAGAATATTGTAAAATCACATATATATTAAGTGAGTGTGCATATACATGTATGCATATATGTGAACACAATGGACATCTTCCAGAAAAGTAAGGAATGGTAAGGCATAGATTCATGAGAGTAGGAATGCATGTATGTATACCTAGGATTTGGTACTGCTTTTCCCCCAACAGATATTTGCCTATGCATGGCAGATGGCTGACATGTTAATGAGCTGAAAATAATTTTCAACAGAGTACATGAAATTAGGTACAGGGGAAGAACTGGACAAAGCCTTGTTAATTCCATAGGTTTTGGCCAAGAAGCTGAAGTGCTAAATCCTAGGAGTAAAGTTAAGAAAAAAACAGAGCATCCTTCCCAAAGATAAAAATCCAACTTCAATTTACCTCAATCTTTTATTATAGTAAGTTAATCTGGGATTTTTAGTGGCCAGTCTCAGCCATGTCCAGAGGAAGATAACATCATTAAGAATATCAAATAATCTTTAAGTTTTTTATTTATAATTTCCAGCACATAGGAATTTAAAATACGCAACGTAAACCATGAGTGAAATCAGAGCATGTAAAGAAACTACACAGGTACAAATAATGACAATTTCAGTCACAGACTTTAAAGTAACTATAGTACATGTGTTGGAGAAATTAAATGATGGCATTAATAATTTTATCAGAGTACTTTAAAACAATTGCAGTAGACACGTTTCAAGTACTCCATAGTCACATGCAACTAGTGGTTACCATATTGGATATAACAGGTGGAGAACATCTTCATTTATACAGAAAGTTCTATGGAATAGCAGTGAGTTAGAGAAAAGCAGTTTTAAATATCTTTCCTACACTTATCATGGTTTTCATTCTAGACATCAGTCTATTTTATTTTGCTCATTTAAAACAACTAACAAATTTTATATACTTGAGACGGTATAAAAAACATTTAACTCATACCTTCCTCATAGTATCCTTTGAGGTAGGGATTATCAGTGTTTATATTATTATTATAATTTTACAGATAAAAATACTGAAGATAAATCCACAGAATTAGTGACTAATCTTGGCTGGCCATGATCATAAATTGCATATTTAAAATGATACCCTCTTTTCTTTCTATTCTGCAGCCTTTCATACAGTAAAGAATTCAAATTCATCTACCAAACTTGATACATTCCAAAATACAGTCCAACTCCTTTGTATTAATTCTGTTGTTCATCAAACAATATTCTGATGTGTCCTTTGGACAAAGAACCATTCTAGGTATATACGTAGTTGCCTTATTCAGGAAAAATGTTACTTTCACCTCCCTACTTACACCTATCCCCACCACCAGCTTAAAATTTATAACTTAGTTTGTTAATTTAAATTTCTACAGAAAGGAGTTTCCCTAGAGTCTGGAAATCTTAGATAAATGGAAAAAAATTGAGTTTAGAAATATGCAAATTTAAGGACTTGATCCTGGATATTGGCACCCCACTTAAAATGCATCAAGTCCCTAAGGCCATTCTTGAAAGAATTGATGATGTGTTCAAAGTCAGTGTTACCAATTCTGAGGTCACATTTTCATAAGGTATTCAATTAAATATTCCAAGGTGTTCTTTTGAAAGTTCATTTGAGAGTTCTTTTGAAATTGTTCAAATATTGGAAGTATTTTTATCTTATTGAACTTAGAAGATTCAAGCAAAATCATCTTTGTCAATTTTATTTTTATATTTGATTGTATGAAGCTTATAAATTAATTTCTTATAGTTTTCACTTAGAATATATGTACAGACAGACTGCATGATATATTTTATGCATGTAATCCCTAAACCTATGAGTATGGTGGTAAAACTTTTGGCATTATAGATGCAAGGTATGTCTAGTATTGTATTAGAAATAAAAGTGTCTCCTGTAGGACTTTAGTAAGATATTTCATTCTAGTGTGAAAATATTTATTTCAAAAATAACATTCTACATCTACCAGAATATTAATATTTAAGATAATTTTATCAAGGAAAAGTGATAATTTCATTAGTATCTTTAGATACTTCCATTAGTATCTATAGAAAGGTAAGTGTTAATTTATCTGTATTCTTTTCTTTCAAAATATTATAGAAGTAAATGTTAAAACATCTTAGTTAAAGGAACATGTTATAGCAAAATATGTTTACTTTTTTTTTTCTACTATACTTTCTTATTTATTTATTTATTTCAGAATATTATGGGAGTACCAACATTTTGTTTACATATAATGCCTTTGGCTCACCCAAGACAGGACTACAAGCCTACCCTTCTCCCATACAGTGTGCTTTGCATCCATTAGTTATAAGTTTATAACTCCACAGCACCTCCCCACTACGTGACTAGCACCTAGTGAATATTACTTCCATGTAAGCACCGTAGTGTTCATCAGTTAGTATCAATTTCATGGTGAGTACATGTGGGCCTTGTTTTCCCATTCTTGTGATACCTATTTCAAAGGATGGGCTCAAGCTCTATCCAGGAAAATATAAGGGGTGCTAGTTCACCATTGTTTTTTGTAGTGGAATAGTATTCCATAGTATACATATACCACATTTTATTAATCCACTCATGTATTGATGGGCACTTGGGTTGTTTTCACATCTTTGCAATTTCCACATCTCAAAATGTGCTGCCATAAATATTCGGGTCCAAATGTCTTTATTATAGAATGTCATTTCTTCCTTTGGGTAGATGCCTAGTAGTGGGATTGCTAGATCAAATGCTATTTCTATTTTTAGCTCTTTCAGATATCTCCAAGTTACTTTCCACAGGGTTGTACTAATTTGCAGTCCCACCAACAGTGTAAGAGTGTTCCTATCTCTTCACATATACGCCAGCATTTGTTGTTTTGGGATTTTTTGATAAAGGCCATTTTCATTGGAGTTAGGTGATATCTCATTGTGGTTTTGATTTGCATTTCCCTAATGATTAGAGATGTTGAGCACTTTTTTATATGTTTGCTGGCCATTATTCTGTCTTGTTTCGAAAAGTTTCGGTTCATGTCCTTTGCCCACTTTTTGATGGGGTTGTTTGATTTTTTCTTGTTAATTTTAGGCAGTTACCATGCCACATAGTTATTGGGCTGGCCAAAGCAAACACAAAAGAGGCAATCCTTCAAGCCAATGGTGAAGACAGCAGGCTAACTGCAGTTTTCTCAACTGAAACCTTACCCGCCAGAAGGAACTGAAGACCCATCCTCAATCTTCCAAAACAGAACAATGGCCAACCTAGAATTCATTACCTGGAAAAACTAAGCTTTATCTATAAGGGAGAAATAAAGACTTTCCCAGGCAAACAATCACTGACCATCAAAGTAAAATCACTCAAGGGTTAAAGTCCAGAATGCTGATTCCACAAAGGCTTGAGAGGTAAAACAAAACAATAAGAATTTATCCAACAGTATGAACAGAAATCTGCCCTAAATATCAATTCTCTCAATAAATGTGAATGGCTTGAATTGTCCACTGAAGTGGTATAAACTGGCTGAATAAATAAAAAAAAAACACAACCCAAGTACCTATTGTCTCTGGGAAATGCATCTACACACAAAGACACTTTCAGACTCAAGGTGAAGGGTTGGAAAACAAATTTCCAGGCAAATAGAAACCAAAAGAAAGCTGGTATTTTTATATAAGATAACATAAATTTTAAAACAGCAAAAGTAAAGAAAAACAAAGATGGTCACTATATAATGGCGGAGGGAAAAATCCAACAAGAAAACTTAACAATTCTCAATATTTATGCACCCAACACAGGAGCACACAGATACATAAAGCAAACCCTGTTTCATCTAAATAGCATGATAAACAGTAATACCATGATAGCTGGATATTTCAACAGCTCACTGACTGAACTAGACAGATCCTCCAAGTAGAAAATAAGTAAAGAAGCAATGGACTTTAGCAGAGCTCTAGAACAAATGGGTCTAACAGATATCTACAGAAATTCCACGCAAATAAAGCTGAGTATACATTCATCTCATCAGCTCATGGAACTTTCTCTAAAATTAGTCACATCCTAGGCCACAAATGAGATCTCAACAAATTTTAAAAAAGTAAAAATTATACCATATATCTTCTTAGACCACAATGGTATAAAATTAGAGATCAATTCCAACAGAAACACTAACCACTTCACAAAGTCATGGAAATTAAACAATATATTGCTGAATAACTACAGGGTAAAGGAGAAAATCCAGATGGAAATCAGAAGATTCTTCGGGCTATATGATAATGGGGACAGAAGTTATCAAAATCTGTGGGATACAGCAAAACCATCCCTGAGAGGAAAACTAATAGCATTAAATGCTCACAAAAGACACAAAGTTCACAAATTAACAAACTAATAAGCCATCTCAAGGAACTGGAAAAGGAAGAGAAAATCAATCTTAAACCTAGCAGAAGAAAAGAAATGACTAAGATCAGAGCAGAACTAAATAAAATTGAGAATAAAGAAGATTAATAAAACCAAAAGCTGGTTTTTCAAAAAGATAAACAAAATTGACAGCCTTCTTGCTAGATTGACAGGAACCAGAAAGAAAAGCACCCTAATAAGCTCAATTAGAATTGAAAAATGAGAGGTCACTATAGACATCACAGAAATACAAAACTTTATTTTTGAGTGCTATAAAAATCTGTATGTCCAAAAACTACAAAATGTGGAGGGAATGGACAAATTCTTAGAAATACACAACCTTACTAGACTCCATCAGGAAAAAATAGAACTCCTGAACAGACAAATACCAAGCACAGAAATTGAAGCAGCAACTAAATCTTCCAACAAAAATAAAGTCCTGGACCAGATAACTTCACACCTGAATTTTACCAAATGTACAAAGAAGAACTCATATCTATACTGCAGAAATTATTCCACAACATTGAGAAGGATGGTATGCTACCCAACTCATTCTATAAAGCCAATATTACCTTGATACCAAAGCCACATGGCACAACAAGAAAAAGGACACACACAAAAAAGAAAACTACAGACCAATATCCCTCATGAATATAGATGCAAAAATCCTCAAAAAAAAATCTTAGCAAACCAAATCCAACAACACATCAAAAAAATAATTCATCATGACCAAGTGAGCTTTATCCCAGAGATGCAAGAATGGTTCAACATACGCAAATCTATAAATGCAATTTACCACATAAATAAAAGCAAGAACAAAAATCATATGCTTCTCTCAATAGATGCAGAAAAAACATTTGACCAAATCCAGCACACTTTTATGATAAAAACTCTTAACAAAATAGGCATAGATGGTACACACTTTAAAATTATTTAAGCTATATATGATAAACCCATGGCCAATATTATACTGAATGGGAAAAAATTGAAAGCATTTCCTCTTAGAACTGGAACCAGACATGATTGTCCACTATCTCCACTTCCATTCAACATAGTGCTGGAAGTCCTTGCCAGAGCAATCAGACAAGAGAGGGGAATGAAGCATGTCCAAATGGGGACAGAAAAGTTCAAACTCTCACTCTTTGCTGATGATATGATGTTATACCTGGAAAACCCCAAGAATTCAACCAAGCGACTCCTGAAATTGAGAAATGAATTTAGTAAAGTCTCAGAATACAAAATCAATGCACAGAAATCAGTGGCATTCATATACGCCAATAACAGTCAAACTGAAAATCAAATCAAAGATGCAACACTTTTCACAATAGCATCAAAGAAAACTAAATATTTGGGAATATATTTAACAAAGGAGGTGAGAGATCTATATAGGGAGAACTACAAAGCACTAAGAAAAGAAACTGTAGAAGATGGAAAACACTACCATGCTCATGGATTGGCAGAATCATTATTGTTAAAATGTCCATAATACCTAAAGTGATCTACAGAATTAATGCAATCCCTATTAAAATACCATTATCCTTCTTTACAGATTTAGAAAAAATAATTCTATGCTTTGTATGGAACCAGAGAAGACCTCGTAAAGCCAAAGCAATCTTAAGCAAAAAGAAAAAATTTGGAGGCATCGGTCCACCAGACTACAAGCTTTAGTACACGGCTATAGTAACCAAAACACCATGGTACTGGCACAAGAACAGAGATATAGACCTTTGGAACACTACTTAGAACCCAGATATAAAACCATCCTCATATTGTCATCTAATCTTGGACAAAGCATACAAAAATATACATTAGGAAAAAGAATCGCTATTCAATAAATGGTACTGGGAAAACTGGATAACCACATGGAGAAGATTGAAACTAGATCCCCAACTCTCATCTCTTACAGAAATCAACTCACAATGGATAACAGACTTAAACCTAACACATGAAACCTTAAGAATTCTGGAAGAAAATGTTGGGAAGACTCTTTTAGACATCAGCCTAGACAAAAAATGTATGAATAAGACCCCAAGGAAGCACAGCAGCAACAAAAATAAACTAATGAGATCTGATCAAATTAAAAAGCTTTGGCACAGCCAAGGAAAGGATCATTACAGTGAATAGACAACCTACAGAATGGGAGAAAATATTTGCTTTCTACACAACTGACAAAGGGCTGATGACAAGAATCTATACAGAACTTAAGAAAATAAGCAAAATATATTTCAAATATTTTTCCAGGCATCATTACAGGGAAGAATACCTGGTTGCTTTTGGCATTGATATGAAAATCTCAGCTTAAATATGGTAAGAACCATAATAATTTTTAAATTATAATTAGTCATTGCAGATGGTAAATTTTCTTTTGAAAGTTAGAACAAAATTCATTTTTAAAAAACGATACAGTGCTGAATGACTTTTAGCTATGCTATTTAAAATGTATAAATGTGAGTTAAAATATTTTTTCTCATTTCCTTCTCCATATATTATTTCACCCAGTGTAGGATTCACTAACTTAAAAAAAAAAAAAAAACTACTTAATTAAAGAAAATAGACATGGCAAATTATAAATATAAAAAATTATCAGAGAGTAATTTTACTTTATCTGACATTTATAAATTAGCTTTTAATTATTAAAGACCACATTCGTTTTTTTTACATTTTATCAGTTTATTCATATTGTATTATATATTATCATTTCTGCAATAATTCCAGGCATTAAAAATTGAATAATGAAAACTAAAAGTATGTTCCATTTTTGTATCATTTTACCAATGGCAAAAATTTGTTTAATAGAGTTGCAAGTCATCTTCAAACAGACTAAAACACTAAAGTTGTTTTTTTTTTTTTTCTTTTCATTCTATGGTAGGATAAGAGCATTCTAGATAACTAAGGATAGAAAAGCCAAAGAATGAAAAGTCCCCTTTTACTTCCATATCAAATCTGTGTTCTCTGCCCTCTGAGTAGGGCCAGAAGCACTCTGCAGATACCTATGAGTTAGTCCATTGTGTTTTGGTTTTTCATTTTTTTCCAACCTAACTGAATTGATGTTTACCTACAAGCTGCCTTTTCCTAATATATCTGACTTTTGACTGACAGCAAGTTTATTCAGTATCTAAACTTGAAGGGTATTGGATGCTTCAAATATCCTTTTCTCTTGCTAGGTCTCTTCTTGAAAGAAAACAAGAATATGACTGTTGATTCCTAGGGAAGTATTTTCTATGTACATGTGATTTTTAGTCATTGAAATTCATGACAAATGTTAAATAAATAATATCAACAGTACAATATGTGCATTTGTTCAATGTATACAACACTCTTAAACCTCTAATGTCATTATGGTTCTTGAACATGTTTATGTACAAATGAAACATACTCAGTCTTAGAAAACTGTTTATTTAACCTCAAAAGCTTGAGTGCAGCCAATAAAAGCAAGATAATTCATAATAAATAGTGAATCTCCATCCTGACACTTCTATTCATTTTATGGTATTAAGCTTTCCTTTTTCATTTTACTTTTTAAAGTACAGTTATAGAAAGGCTTGCACATTCTAAAACCATGAACAGACAATAGCTCTAAAATAACCACAGTACAATAAATAGTAAGGAAGTTTAAACATTCTTCCCTATAGCACAGATAAGTCAGCAAGCAGATTAACATTTAATGTGACAGATCCATATCTGTTTACTGTGCTTTAGAGCAATGGCACTTTAAGTAAGGATTTTTTTCAGTACATTTTATGCAGAAATACCTCTGGAATTCACAATATTTTGACATGAAATGAAAACAGTAAACTAGGTTACTATGAAACTTTCTGCCAACTGTGTATTTCTTAGAGGATACAGAATTGTGAATATTCATAAAGAACATTTCATATGCAGCATTCGCCAAACTTATTTGAAGACAGAATACCTTTTTTTTTAAGGAGAATCAGTAGAGTTTTATATATCTGAACATCCTTTGTCAAACAGTGGACTACGGAAGGATATAAAAGTTTTGACACTCATCTTTACTATTTTGTGTCTCACTTGTGGATTTTATTGCCCCTTCTCTGAGTATCAATAATTTGATTAACACCTTGGGGACTTTAAGAGGAAATGATTTCTGAATGGAATGCTTATATTTCTAATTTGTGATTTCTTTTTGTTTTTCCTTTTTAACTCCTGTAGGTACATATTAATAACTGTATACTCTAATAGGGTAGATGTGATGTTTTGATACAGGCATACAATGTGAATGCCCTTACTAAAGTTAGGGTAATTGGGATATCGATCACCTCAACATTTACCATTTCTTTGTGTTGGGAACATTCCAATTCCGAATTTAGTTATTTTGAAGTATACCCTAACTTATTGCTGACTATAGTCACTCCGTTGTGCTGTCAAATATTGTTCATTCTATGTAACTATCTATATATGTTTTGACACCCATTAACCAGCCCCACTTCATCTCCCCTCCCTGCTAATGTCCCAGCTTCTGGTAGCCATCATTCCACTCTCTGTCTCCACGAGATTAGTTGTTTTTAATATTTAGCTTCAATATATGAGTGAGAAAATGTGAGATTTCTCTTTCTTCACTTGGCTTATTTCACTTAACATAATATTCTCCATTTCCATCCATGTTGTTGCAAATGGAAGGATTTTGTTCATTTTTATGGCTACATAATATTCCATTGCATATTTTTAAATCCATTTATCCATTGTTGGATACTTAGGTTGATTCCAAATCTTGGCTATTGTGAATAGTTCTGAAATAAACATGGGAGTGCAGATATCTTTTAAATATACTGATTTCCTCTCCTCTGGATATATACCAGCAGGACCATTGCAGGGAAGTTCTATTTTCAGTTTTTTGAGGAACCTCCATACTCTGTTCACCATAATGGTTCCACTAATTTATATTCCTACCAACAGTATATGAAGGTTCCCCTTTCTCTACATCTTCACCAGCATTCATTATTGCCTGTTTTTTTGATAAAAGCCATTTTAACTAGGGCGAAATGATATCACACTGTAGTTGCGATTTGCCCTTTATCTCTTTCTCTTGTCTGATTGCTCTAGCTAGAACATCTAGTGCTATGTTAAATAACAGTGGTAAAAGTGGGCATCCTTGTCTTGTTCCAGATCTTAGAGGAACAGTTTTTCCTCATTCAGTATGATACTAGTTCTGGGTCTGTCATATATGGCTTTCATCTTGTTGAGGTAAATTCTTTCTAAACCAGTTTTTTGAGAGTTTTTTATCATGAAGGAATATTGAATTTTATTGACTGCTTTTTCTGCATTAATTTAAATGATCATATTTTTTTTCCTTTCTTCTGTTGATATGTATCACATTGATTGATTTGTGTATGTTGAACCCTCCTGCATCCCTGGAATACATCCCACTTGATCATAATGAATAATCTTTTTAATGTATTGTTGAATTCAGCTTACTAGTATTTTATTGAGAATTTTTCCATCTGTGTTTATCAGAGATATTGACCTATAATTTTCTTTTTTTGTTGTGCCTTTGTCTGGTTTTGGTATCAGGGTGATACAGGCCTTGTAGAATGATTTTGGGAGTATTTCCTCCTCCTCGATTGTTTGGAATACTTTAAGTAGAATTGGTGTTAGTTCTTTTTTGAATGCTTGGTAGACTTTAGCAGTGAAGCCATCAGGTCTTTGGCTTTTTTTTGATGGGAGACTTTTATTACTTCTTCTATCTCATTACTTGTTATTGGTTTATTCAGGTTTTGGATTTCTTCCTGGTTCAATCTTCGTAGGTCGTATGTGTCTAGGAATTTAGCCATTTCTTCTAGGCTTTCTAATTTACTGGCATTTGTTGCTCATAGTAGTCTCTAATGATCTTTGGATATCTGCAGTTTTAGTTATGATATTTCCTTTTTCATGTCTGATTTTATTTATTTGGGTCTTCTCTCTTTTTTGTTTTCTTAGTTTGACTAAAGGTACATCAATTTTGTTTATCTTTTGAAAAAATCGACTTTTCATTTTTTATCTTTTGTAATTTTTTGTTTCAAGTTCATTTATTTCTTCTATGATCCTTATTATTCTTTTTCTTCTACTAATTTTTGGGTTTGGTTTGTTCCTGAAGTAGCATCTCACAATTCTGAATGGATGATTGGAAAAGTATAGTGTGTGAACACTCCCAAACTGGAAGTAAAGCACATATAAACACTGTTTTGTTTCTCTGAATTTTGTTTCCCATATTATTGCTCAATTTTCCTCTTTATGAAAAGTGAAGCTGATACAATAAGACTAAATGATAAAAAGTTGTGTCCAAACAGTACAGAAATCAAAATGGCCCTTCAAATGGAGGAAGGAGAAACCCTACAGAATCAGTTTCTTTAAATTTCCCTAATGTTCATCACCAAAATCTCAGAGATGGTGAAACTGTTTTTCTCCTACTTATAAAGCAGCAGTTACATGCCCATTTATGTTTTTAAAAATATCTGTGAAAAAAAATCCTCTAATTGTTAGCTTTTTCATTTCAGGAAGACCTTTCTTCTGTTTAAGCTAATTCCATTCTGATAAACTTTAAATATTGATTTTATTCAATTCTTAGTAAATATGGAGAACAATGGGTCACTAAATTCCATTAATTTGATTAGCTGTCACCAGATGAAACATTTCTACAAATGCAAACTGCCAAACTCTTGATGTATACAAGAGTTGTACCTGCTAACAAACAAGAACTTGGAGGGTGGGAGAAGAGACTCCAATTCATTTTGAATTATTTCCAAAGTGGATGTAGTAGTTTTTAATATTAATTTTTAAATATTGACTGCATATGAAACATACATGATGGTATTTCAAATAGTTTTTTTCTTTTATGTTTGATTTTAGTAATTTAAAATTAATATATATTTAGAATTTCAGATGCACATAGATGTATTAGTGAATAAAGATTACATAGTCACTGCCATTCTGGATTTTAAATATTATGAGTAAGACAGACAGTAATTTAACAGAATATAAACATATACTAGAGACTAGCATAAAGCAAGGGAAGAAGCTTCGATGTCAGGACGGAAGTGAAGTAAGAATGTGGCCTCCCTGATACTTAGAATGATATGAAAAAGTATGAAGGAACCATACACCTCAGGAAAACAGAAAGCTAAGGGAAATGGCATGTTTCAAAGCCCTAAAGTGGGGAACAGCTGGTCCTGTATTAAGAATTGAGAGGCGACAAGTAGAGCTGGCAATACTGGACAAGTGGAAGAGTGCTTAAGATAAATCAAGAGTAGTGAGAAACATCTCAGCACTTAGGACCTCAGAGAAAAGCTTGGATATTAACAGGTATATTGAGAGGTGGATAATCTAAGCTTCCATGCATTTGAACACAAACATTCCAAGCAAATTTTAAAAACTACATCGTTATTGGGGGATGAGGAATCTTTTCTCTCAGAACATAATAGAATGCCAATAAAAGGGCTAAAAATTTCCATAACTGATAGATCTTCTAAGATTTTATTAATAATTGATTGATATATTAGACACTATAATTTAGCTTCAAATGTCCATGCGATTATCCAATGATAGCAGTGTGAAGAAAATTTGAAAGTGAAAAAAGGAGGAGGAAGAGAGGGAGGAAGACGAGAGGGAGGAGAAGGATGAGGAGGAAAACAAATGAAGCCTTATTTTGTTTCTTAAGGTACCCAGCACACGGCATTAAAGCGTGAGATGATAACGAAACTTTTTAAGGATTCCAGTCTAGCAAAAACAGCTTCTTCCTCTACAGCTTCCACAGCGCAAAGGATCACTCTAAAATAAATTGCAATTTTCCTGAGAGAAAAAAAGAAGCCCTAATGCATGTGCACTGTGGCTTAGCATAAAGCACACCATCTGGCGCTTGCTTTTTATTTGGCAATGATCAATAATGACATATTATAACAGAGTTTATCTGTTAATTACTAAGTAGCAAAAGTGATTCTACTCTCAAATTCAACAGAACAAAATGAAACAGTTACAGTAAGAGAAAAAGTGTTCCTTAAGAATTGAAACATTACCTCAGAATTCCTAAGTCTTTTTGTACAACATTAATATTGCTGATACATAAATCTACAGCAGAGGTTTAGAACATTTCTTATTGCTTGTATTTCCATTTTTAATTTGTAGATGTTTTCATAAGGACGAAATCCTAACCATGTGTTAAAGACACATAGTAAAATACTAAAACATGTATCTGACAAAAGAACTAAAAGATGCTTTATGTTTATAATTTATGTAAATCTAATTTTAAAAGAGTTCATCTCTATTCTTAGAACATAGACAAAAACATTGTACATTTATTTGAAATGCGAAATTTTATCCTGAGACCTGCTAAAATGTGAAGGAATGTGAAGAGTCAAATTAGAAATAGAGGACATGTGATATCAAGACAGATGACCCAAATGGTTCCTCAGGAATATCTTTAAAGAATTGTTTTGATAAACTAAACTTTCAAGTTCCCTGGAGGTTTGCTTTTTTTATCAAAAGTAATAGACAGTTTGGAAACATATTTTCTTCACATGAAGCTGAATGGCTGGAGGAACATTCATGGGAACACAGGTCAACATTTTCACTATTTTAAAAGACATCAGTGACACTGATGGGTACCCTATCTGCTAGAAGTTGTCACTTGCAGGTTCAAGTGAAAGTAATTTCGTCACCTTAAACCTTTAAGTTTAAAGGGTTGAACCAGAAATCATAAAGTTATATAGATGAATGGAAGGGGGTTTTTAAAGGTTATGTGTCCAGTCAAGCTGAATTTGACATTAGATCAACATTGTATTGCAAGAGTAGACTGCTGCATATAATTTAAAAACATTGTAAATATTTTTACATTGGAGCTGAAAGAGGTAAGCACTTTCACAGGACGTCAAATAGCAAATTGAATAGATTAACATGTTTTGTTGGTTGTTCTGGGATTATGTAGAAACAGCATTAGGATACTTTAACTACAGCCTAACAGATGCTACTTCTTTTTCATTTAGTTTTAGCTGTTTGCCGTTTTGGTCTTGGTCTTGAACTCCCAGTGCCCAGCTTGGTCCATAAATGCTTGCCATGAAAACAACATTTTCTATTCTCTTTTGTAGCTGGCCATAAGATTAATGGAAAATAAGAAAGCTACCTGGGTTAGAGAATAGCAAATCACTTTATAATAATTCTTATGTTAATAAACTAACACAGTAAATTATTTTCTTTTTTCTATATTGTGAAATTAATTGATTAAAATCAAGAAGAAAAAAGGCAACTATCACTGTTTTGACATAAATAATATTATCAACATATAGAAAAAAAAATCTGTTGAGTTTACCTAATCATAACTGAGAGCCATCTGTATCTATAATTGCCATACTGGTTCAGTTTCATTTCACAATAAGCAATCAATCACCAAATATTCTAACCACAGAAAAATGGATATTCTATCATGTGGAAGAACCATTTGACAGCATCCCCAGTATATATTCTCCACTTACTCCTTTTAGTAATACAACTGCCTTTGCAACTAAGTGAGAACATAAGACTAAGCTCTGAGATGTAAGTGGAAGTAATAGGTTCAACTTGCCTACAAAGAAGTTGCATTTTCCTCTAGGTCCACCTGCTCCTTCCTGCTACCTAAAAATGGTGGTAACTTTGGTGGTAACCTTGGACCCAGAGATGGAAACCACATGTTAAACCTGGTAGATCCACACCATAACTCACTGACCACTAAACCAGTGACCAGAGACATAAATTATATTTTGTTCAATCTACTGAATTTGCTATTAGCAGCTTTTATGAATTCTTAAAAAAAAACCCAAAATATAAAAGAACAATTTGAAAACCCAAGCATCTTAGTCTTATAACTTATAGTGAGAGTTCAAATTTCATATAACAATTTCAGGTTTTTAGTAACCGTGGAGAAATTAATTCACAGTGATTTTAGAATTCATGTCCAGGACTTCATACTCCTATAATTTATTTTTTTTTATGCCTGTTATCATTTGCAAAATTCTTAAGCCAATCCCATGTAACCATCTGCTGATCTTTAATACTAAATTATAACTCTCAAACAATATTCAAATTATAGAATAATTTGTTGATTAATCATTTATGAAAGTAAAGCTTTTTGAACTATATTTTATATTAAATAATAAAATCTACTTGGATGGTATAAAATATTTCATATAGAATTATTCTGAGTTTTTACTACATTTAACTTTATATCTCACAGATAAAAGTAAAGCAAAACATTAATCTTATTAGAAAGCCGTGCTTTCCAAGGCATAAATATGTAAATAAAACTAGAAACAGTGAAACAATCTGGACATTCTCTTAGTATTACTTACCATCATTAGTTATTCCTAACACTAATATTAAAAACAGATTTAAACATGAACTTATTTCTTCTATTTGAATATGTTTACCTTACGTGTAAGTCATCATATTCAGAAAATAAATAACAATTTTAGTAAAGTGTCCGTTAAGAGTTTTAAAAGTTCCAATAGTATTTTATATATCTAATTAACATTTGCAATAATTATTTACACTATTAGACTTTTCTAATAACTTTATTTCTATTTCAATGGTTATTTCCTCCTTGTCAGTGTTTATTGTCTTCATTTGTGTTTCTTCCATGTTATACTTTTGTCATTTTCAATTCTTTTCAAATAAATAATATATGAATTCATTAAACTGTTTTGTTTTTATTTTCTATTTCAATATTTATTTATGTATCCTTTATTTCTTAATAGCGCTTTTCATTTACAACTTTTAGCTTTTTGGACTGGAAAAAGAATTTTTACATTACGTTTATTTCCCTTGCCGGCCCCCCCACCCCCGAATCAGAGCTTCAAGTGTGCCCATCCCCTAGACGGTGCGCATCACACTCATTATCTATGTATACACCCATCCCCTCATCACCTAAGAGCACATTTAGGAATTTTTGCATTATTTGATATGTAGATATTTATAATTTTAACATCTTCATTGTGGCTCTTAACATTAAAAATGTGTCCTTTTTCACTTATAATGGTTTTTACTTTAAGTTCTACAGTATATCAGGATTAATATCTGCCTATAGATTTCATGTTAGCCTTTTAAAATAATTTTAGGGTTCTCTCTATTATTCATTGCTTTATAAGATAATTGAAAATCAAACTTTTTCTTTTAGATTAGTTTAGTCCAATCACATTTTTTTATATGACTGATATGTGTGGGCTCAGCTTGATATTTTATCATCTAATACTTAATGTGTATATTTTATCATATTTTCTGTGTCTTTCTCTCCATGATGTTTTCTTTAATCTTCCCTTTTAAATGTGTTGGTATTTGGGAAGGTTTGGATTTTTTCCCTACTGTGTATCTTTGTACTTATAACCCATTTAATGTCCTTATTTATGATTTTCTAATTTAAGTTTGTACTATGTATAGTTTCCAGTGATAACCTCTAATTACCAGCTATTTTACTAGTTTGCTCTATTCTTTTCTTTCCTCATCCTTCATATCCTATTTTATGTGTATTATTTCTGTTTTGTCAAAATATTCAACACATAGCATATAGCATATAACAAATTATTCTTTCATCTATGCACTCACTTTCAGTCTTAGATCTACAATTATATTAAATAGTAAGTATATTAAATTAAATCACCATTAGTCCTGCTGTTAAAATTCCCCAGCCTTTTCTTAGCCGAATGAATAACTTTCATGTTCTTGCAGACTACTCAAGAAAGATTCACAGGTATAGAAACCCCTGCCCTCTAGAAAGTTTTAAGCTATGTTTCTATATCCTTGATACTTGACAGACATCATGGCTGGACATAATCCGTGGTTTCTATATTCCTTCCTTAAGTTTCTTGAAAATTCTTCACCATTTGTCTTTGTTTTGTTTGCTATTTTTAAAAAGTCTAAAGCCATTCTGATTCTCTTGCCCTTGTTGAGTTACTTGATCATTTTTGCCTGGAGACTAAGGATTTTGTTTTTGTTATATTTCAAGTCTAAAGTTTTATTAGAATATGTCTTAGATTGATAATTTTGGGTCAGTTTTCCCTGGGATGTAGTGATTCTTTTCAGGGTAGATTTCAGTCCCCTCTTATGTCTGTACAGTATGATTGGATTATAATTATAAGCTAATTTCACGCCAGTGTTTAGTATCTCCCATTAAGCATATGTGATTTCTTCTTTTCCTATGTTCCATTCTCATAAATTTCTCTCTGACCTTTTCATGTATTTATTTTTATCATTTGCTTGATTTTTTTGTTGTTTTTTATCCCACTCATATTCCATGACCCTTTTGTGTTTTGCTTTTTAAAACAAATTTTAATATATAAAGAATACTTACAAATCAGTAAGAAAAATGTAAGTTAACCCAGCAGTCAAATGGACAAAATTTATAGGTATATAATTTACAAAGGATAATGACAAAGGTTTTAAATCAAAATATGTACAGCTTGGATTCTTGAAAGGATATTCTCTCTAAAAGATTACTTACTATTAATATTTTACAACTATATGAAAGAATATTAATTGTTAATAGAAGAGAACTTGTGACTGAATAAAGGTGGTAAAAAACGATACCCAAGGATTTACAGTGTTATGGTTAAAAATCTTCTATGGTTCTTACCATCCCTTAATTAAGAATTCTAAAGGAAAGCATCTTATGTCTCTAACTCCACCATGTGATGTGTGCATTGTAGATCTTTGTACATGTGTCCCTTAAACTTTGTATTTTGTAATAATTTAAAATTTTTTAAAAGTTGAAAAAATGGTACAGATAGCACTCATGTACCCTTTACCCAGATTTGCCTGTTGTTAATATTTTACCCCATTTGTTTTATTAGTTTTTCTTCTTTATGTCTTTCCTTTCTTCCTCCTTCCTTCTAAGTCTTTCCTTCCTCCCCAGTATTTCCTTCCTCCCTCCCTCCCTCCTCCCTCCCTCTCTTCCTCCTTCCTCTTTCTTTCTTTCTTTTCTTTCTTTTTCTTTCTTTCTTTCTTTTTCTTTCTTTCTTCCCATGCTTGCTTCTGTCTATCTCTCTATCTATATCTATCTATCTATCTATCCTTAGATTTAATGCTTTCATTCAAATTTAATCTTCCTTGGTCACCTTATAATTTCATAATCATTTCTCTTATGATTTTTATCATTCCTTTCTTTTTTCCTTTGGTTCTATCAATTTTGTTTTTGCTCCACAAATATTGGTTTAAGATATGCAATTCAGTTTAGAGTGCTGTGTTTCAGTTTTCTTCTGCCTCCTCAGGTGTTGGATTTTTTTGGGGGGGGAGGGGGGAAGGATTTTTTTGCTAGCTGAATTGTATAGCTTCACATTTTTATGTTAATTTTGTCACAGTTTTCAGGGAAGAAAAGTTGTCTGATACTCTAAATTTTTGTGAGCAGGATTGGCAGCCTGTTGCATTTTATAAGGATCTTGGTTCAAAATCACCCATTTCTGTCTCTGTAACAAAGTATAGCTATTTACTAGATTTTTCTGAAGGGGAAGTGAAGAAGTAGGGAACAGGTTGTTTGATGCTTTTTAAAATTCTCTTTTGCCCTGAACAATCCTGCTTTCCTCGACTTATTCTTTTGCCATTCATCACTCTGCTTCCAAGGAATGATTTTCCATTTGTATTAACTCTTTTCACTGTGCTTCCCCAACTACTAGGACGTTGTGTTTTCAACCAACATGCCTTTGAACTTTACAAATCCTATCTCTGTAATCTCTATTTTCACATATTGAATGTTATTCCATTTTCTTCTGATGGTTTGGGATTAATTTTAGGCTCTGTGCTAGCTGCGCTCTCCCCTCCTCCATGAAGCTTGCTTGCAGGGATTTGCTGATGTTCTTGGATATCCTTGTTTGCTTGTTTGTTTCTTTGATTTATCTTTTTCTAACAGATAATTTGAAATGTTTCCAGTTTTGATGACATCATGAATTTTATGCAATTGTGTTTTTTCCTTTCTTATTTATTTATTGCGTTTGAATGATAAATTGAATTATTGGATTTTAAAGTTGTTGTTGCCTCAGCTACTAAAAACTCTTGCCAATTTGCTAGATGTGGCTGTGTGAGAAGACAGCTGGGCAGCTAGACTTGGAAGACGTGAAATGTAGAGATAAATTTAATTTCTCTTCTATGTTTCCCTTTTTTCTCAAATAATGTATTGCTTTTTTAGCTCAAGCTCTTAGAGCCAAGGCAATGGATTATTCTCAGCTCGACAGGAATAGATCTACTTGCGTTCCAGATAGGGGTTCTCTAGTACAAAAAAGAGAAGGGTAAAATAAAAATAAAATAGAAATACCTCAATTGGTATTAAATTACAGAAATAAGGTTTCAGGGATAGATACGTGTATGTGTATGCACGTGCATGTGTGTGAAATATATGTTAATACAACTCTCCAGTTTTTCCACCAACATTGATTTCTCTGAATATTCTAAGAGCAGAAGAAAGACTTTTTGCAATTTTTTTATATTAAGTATTAAAGTAGCTTATAGAATGATTATAGGTACTCTACTAATGCTTTCAATCTATAAAAATATTTCTTTTAGAAGCACATGAAAGTTGTATTCACTCACTGTATAAATCAGGTTCCAGGCAAGAAACAGATGGTACATTGAAGCTGGGTGCTTTGAGGAGGTCAGCAAAGAACAATTTATTTGTGGGGAGAAATTAAGGAGACCTACAAAAGATAGTGTAGTACTCGGGGGATAATAAGGACAAGAAGTCCTCACAATGTCTAGGCTAACAGTAGTTGCATGGAAAGGACTGCCTGACACAATCTATGGCTGATAGGAGAGGGAAATAGAAAGATAAACAAATATGATCTATGAGGAACAGAACCAAGAAAATATTACCCCAAATTCAGTTTTTCCCCTCCCTTCCTTGCCCCCCACCTTTTGCTGGTTCCTCTCTTTAGTCAACTCAAACCAGAAAGAGCAAAGGAGCGCATTGATGTAGTTTATACAATAAACATCCTAAGGGAGAAGTCAAAAGGAAGAGATTCAGTACATCTACACAAGTTTTTATTATTATGGAAAAACTTACTGTGAATATCATAACAACATCAAACAAAATAAAAGCTCTGGTCAGGATAAAACTTTGCAATAGGGCAAGCAGTTTATCTTCCCATGCTGTACCAATGAATATTGACATCATTATTTACTCTACATTTTCATTCTCTTCTGTTTTGCACAACCTACATCCAATATTCCTTTAAATTTATGACTGAAGACAGAATATTCATTTGCAAGCTAATAGGGCCAGTGATAGGTATTAGATGGTTAGAATTGGGAAATGAAACTATTTGCAATAACGCTATACCAAAACTAGATCAAACTTTTGCATTTTACTTTGAAGAGACGAACTTCAAATTTTATTTTGCTATTCAATACACAATAAAAAAAATTTTGCCCACTTTCTAACTTATTTTTACCCTGAAAATGAATATGAGAGCAAGGCATTTTATGGCATTTAGAACCCATATAAATTCTATGTGATCTGTATCATGTGAATTCCAATTATCTAGAGTAATTTGCCATTAACCAACAATTAAGAATAGAATATTGGAAAGTTATAGTAAGATTTGGAAAGTCAATGACAGAGAAACTATTTTTATAATATAGATTTGGAACATAATACTATTCTGATGCATTATCAGTCTTGGCAATTAATAAGTCTGTTACCATTATATCCTTTTCTAATCCCAACCATTTTTAGGTTTTTGTTTTATTTTGATTTTAATTTATCAATATTTGCATATGTCAGATTGACTTGGGACAGATAAATGTGAATAATCTGTGCTCTGGTAAACATTCAGGGTTGATAGACAGATGTTTGACATGGCAAAAATAACTCAACCAACTGTGATGAAAAATATGTTAATTTAGGAGTTGAGAAATAAGAAAGAAGAGATGATTTCTATGAAGATGGTATACAGAGGATATCTAAAAAAATGTTTATTGAAAGAAGAAAAGACAAATAGGAGATACATAAAAATGAGAGTACTGCCCTGTCTACAATGTCTGCTTTATTGATACAACAACAAGAAAAAAATAACTTTCCCTCTATTACTGTATCTTTGTAAATAATGGAAGTGGTCAGAGTGTAATTTTGGTGAGAAGCTAGCTGCTCCTCTTCTAAGATGCTACTCTACACTATACGCTGTCCAGTGAAGCTCTTTGTGCCTCTTCTATATCCCTAAATAAATTTTTCATCTGGAAGATAAATGTAAACTCATGGATATTAATAGAGGAGGAGAAATGTAGGGAATTATTTATCTAGTGGATCCATTTCAACTGCTTCATGTCATGAATAATTGTTACATTATATCAAGCAATTGATAAAAGAATTATCCAAGGGTAAAAATCTCAAATGTCACTCTAAGGAGTACTCCAAATACACAAATATTCAATGACCTTTATTTTATTAACAGCATCATGTATTCTGTGTGTGTGTGTGTGTGTGTGTGTGTGTGTAGTGCACTACTCATAAGGATTTATGAACATTTCAATTATCTTTTGAGATTGTAAGATGCAAAAAAAGGTAATGTATCTCTTTATTTTCTGTATTTCATTACAAATTTGATATTGTTACTGACTGTATGGCTATACATCTTGACATCATAAAAGTTTCCCTAATATTTTTCCGGTAATTTGACTACATAACTGAAAAGTAAAAGTTACATATATATGTATATATTTTTCCTATATAAGAAAATTTTAAAACAATATATTTTTAGGGGAAGATAGAGATAGAGGAGACAGAGAGATTGCTCCAGCAGATGTTTTCAAGTATATATACATTTTAGAATGGTTGACAAGGCTCACTTCTACAAATGCTGCCATCAGAACTTGTCATTCCAGCTGCATCTAAGCAAGTTTTCCTAGTTCATAAATCCCTATGGAATAAATGGAATGTTCCAGCTTTGTTTTAACATTAGAATGGGTTTCTCTAATCATTACAGTTTCAAGATCAGACAGCTTTTCAAACAGGAGAGGATTGTTTTTCATACTGCTGGTCATCTCTCAATTTCACAATACAAACCAGAGGTATCTAAGGATCTAAATACAACCAGCTGACTTATGCTAAAGGACTCACCAAAGAATTAAAGACTATGAGAAAATATCACCCCCAGTTATTGTCCCAGCTCTGCCATTAGCAAAGCATGTAGCCTTGTGCAATATCTTTAATCTCTTGTCTTCATGTTTTTTCATTTTTCAAATAAAAAAGTTGGGTTATATAAATTATAAAGACTCTTTTAGTTTAAGGTTTTCTGATCTTGTATACCTTCTTTATTTTTCATCTTAAACTACCAGAGGTCATAATCTTAAGAATGAAATATTATTCTTTTTTCAGATTATTTTTCAAGATACAAAACAGATTAGGGAAGGTATCAATTTCAGAGTTGATTCTTTTAGTGTTTTTCTATTATTTCTCCTCAGTATCAATTTTTATTGACAATCTTATAGACTTAGGTAGGTTGATATAAGACATGTACAAGTAAGTGCCCCATTGGTTGGTTTTCACCACCTCTGAAATTCTGATTACCATTACAAATTTTGAAACAACCATAACGAAACATTATTTCAGTAAATATATTTCACTATAAAGCAGCTATATACTGCTCTCAAGACAAACTATAATACAGCAAACAATCTTGTAAAAATTAAGAAATTTTTGGTGGAGCATGAAAAAATGCAATACTAAAATTTATATGGAAACACAAAAGTCCACAAATAACCAAAATAATCTTGAGAAAGAAGAACAAAGCTAGTGGTCTCACACTTCCTGATTTCAAATATATTACAAAGCTATAGTAATCAAAACAGTGTAGTCCTGGCATAAAGACAGACATATGTACCAATGTAACAGAATAGAGAGCTCAGAAATAAAAACACACGTATATAGTCAACTTATCTTTGACAAGGATGCCAGGAAACACAATTGGGAAAGGATAGTCTCACGGACAAATGATAACGGGGAAACTGAATATCCACATGCAAAAGAATGAACTTTAACTCTTATATTACAGAAATCAATTCACAACGGATAAAAACTTAAATGTATAGCCTGAATTTCTAAAAATCCTAGACGAAAACAGAAGTGAAAAGTTTAATAACATTGGTCTTGGAATGAATTCATGGCTACGACACCAAAAGTACAGACAATAAAGCAAAAATATACAAGTGGGACTACATTAATCTAAAAAGTTTCTACATACAACAGAGTGAAAAAGCAATCTATTGAATGGAACAAAATATTTTCAAATCATATAGTTATATATTAATGTCCATAATATATAAGGAATTCCTACAACTAGATTGCATATCTATCAATCTCAACTTAAAAATGGGCAAAAGACTTGAAAAGATATTTCTTGGAAGAGACATATAAATAATCAACGTATATGAAAAGATGCCCAAAATCACTAATCATCAGGGAAATGAAAATCAAAACCACAATGATATTGCCTCCCACCTATTAAAATGCCCATTATAAAAAAATGGAAATAAGTGTTGACAAGAATATGGAGAAATTGGAACACTCGTGTACTGTTGGTAGGAATGCAAAATAGTGCAGGTGCTATGAAAAATAGTATGGAGGTTCCTCAGAAAAGTAAGAATAGAAATACTATATGATCCAGCAGCCCCACTTCTGGGTATTTTTTCAAAAGAATTGAAATCAGGATATTAAATAGACATCTGTACTCCCAGGCTCACTGCATCATTATTCACAATAGCCAAAGTGATGAAAACAAACTAAATGTCCATTGGCAGATAAATGGACAAAGAACATACTTTATTTATATACTTATATATATGAATATTATTCAGTCATAAAAGATAATGAAATCCTGGCATATGCTACAACATAAATGAACCTTAAGGACATTATGCTAAGTGAAATAAGCCAGTCACAGAAGGACAAATACTATGATTCCACTATATGAGATGTCTAAGGTAGTTAAACTCATTGAAGCAGAAAGTAAAAAAGTGGTTGCCAGGGCCTGAGAAAAGAGAAAACAGGGAATTGCTGTTCAATTGGTATAAAGTTTCTGGCATGCAAGATAAATGGCTCCAAAGATCTGTTATACAACATTGTGCTAATAGTTGATAATACTATACTATAATGTACACTTAAAAATTTGTTAAGAGGGTAGATCTCATGTATTTTTTGCTTCAATAAAAAAAATAAATAAAATGAAATGTAAATCTTCATGGGTGGGGTGGGGAAAGATGAGGATTATCTCATAAAGATTGAGATTTATAGGAGTGAGTAGTACATATTTTGCAATAGGAAATGACATGCAAGCCTCTCTTGTTTCTTCATTTGATTTTAGGAAAATTCCAGGTCATAAAATTGCTATTTTAAATTTTTTTGTATTTCTCTCTGGGTGAAAGTACTAAGTTTTTATTTAAATGTATGTTTGGCATTTTACATTCCTATTACCGCTTTAAAAATTGAGAGGAATCTTTAATTTCAAGGTAGTACACCACAGTTTAAATGATTAATCACTAATTACATCAGAAAACAATGGAGATACAGATAGATTAAAAAAATAATTGTAAAACAAATTTTAAATAACACACATGGATGAATATTTTTGTGATCTTAGATTATGAAGTTACTTTCTACATTGTGTCAAATAGCGTTCTGCAAAATTCATGTCCACCAGAACCCTATGAATGTGACTTTATCTGGAAATAGCATCTTTATAGAAGTAATCAATTTAAAATGAGGTCATACTGAATTAGGATGGGCCCTGAATCCAATATGAAGTGGTATATTTATTAGAAGAGTGAAACTGGGCAGTAAGACACATACATAAAGGGGAGAAGGCCACGTAAAGATGGAGGCAGAGACTGCAGTGATGCTAAGACGTCTACTATACAAGGCAATGCCAAGGATTGCTGGTAACCACAAGACCTAGGCAAGAAACATAGGGACAGATTTCTTGTTAGAGCTTCCACAATGAATTCATCTGTCAAAACCTTGATTTCAGACTTCTAGCCTCTATAATTTCTAGAGAATAAATTTGTGTTGTATTAAGCCATCCACTTCATGGAAATTTGTTGCAGCAGCTTCAGGAAACGAACATACATCCTAAATGTAATAGAAAAGAAAAAATGCACACAAAATGATCAGTTATTCAGCTTAATAAAAAATTCTGAACCTTTGCATTTAAAAAGACAGAAAACTGAAGGAACAATTGAAACATTTATGTCAAATACTGGTTTAACAATATTTTTAGTTATTTATTTTTCTGAGACAGGATCTCACGCTGTTGCCTGGGCTAGACTGCATGCAGCAGCAGCATCATAGGTCACTGCAGCCTCCAACTCCTAGGCTCAAGTGATCCTCCTGGCTGAGCCTCCCAAGTAGCTGGGACTACAGGCATGTGCCACCATGCCTGGCTATCAACATTCTTAGTACATAAAGAATACATTAGAATAAGCAAACAATATTTGAAAGTTGTGCTAGGATACAAATAGACATTTCATCATGGAAGGAAAAAATGTCCAATAAATATATAAAAGTGTATGCCATTTCCCTAATAATTAAGAAATAAAATGAGAAACTATTTTTGCCTGCCAAATTTTCAAATAATAATAGCAAAAATGTTCATGATATTGCTCTAAGTACTTTACATATTACTGACTTATTTAGCACTTACAATCCTGTGGGGTAATAGAGTTATTATAAAGTAATAGTATTATCTTTATTTTGTGAATGATGAAAGAGAGATAATATATTATCAGTAATATAAGGTAAAATTGTGACCTTTATGTTTAAATGAGAAACTGAGGCACAAAATTGGTAAGGGTGCCCTGAAATGCCATATACCACAGACTAGAAGGCAATTTGGCAAATGTTTCAAGAATTTTGAAAAAAAATCATATCTTTTGATGCAAGAATTCTGCTTTTGGGAATTTGTCCTAAATAAATACTAGCAGAAACTTTAAAAGTAGAAGAAAAAACAATAAATAATTTCAACCAGAACTATAAAATAGAAGGGAAAGCTAAACAAAATCAAGTACTAGTGGCTGTTTGGGCAACAATAATTCTATAAATATATAATCACCAAAAATAGTAAAAATATTAGCTGATGCTTTAAGATTAAAAAATGCACCTACTTTATAATATAAGACACATGCACACATGGACACATAAGTAAAACACTTAAATATTTAGGTTTTCAGTTTATTTTTGTAAGTATATAAATCAAGTTTTAGAAAGTGCTAGTCTGCTTGTCTGAAATAGGCCACAAAAAGTTTTTTATTTTACAAACATTAAGTTGGAAATATTTGGTGATTTAAATATAACTAGACTCAAATTATTCATAGGTGCCAAAACTTTATTTTATCTTAGACTTTATCCAGTTCAAACTTTTGTGCCACTAGGTCCTTGAAGATGGTTAAGATAGTAATAATTTTAAAAATTACATTTTAAAAAATGAATTAAAACATTAGAGACTAAATAAGGAATTCAGTCATTGCATAACAACATATTAGAAGGATTTCTTATTAATGAGATAAATATTTTATTATACTAATTTTAAAAGAAATATTAAAATGTGGTTAACTGAAAAGCAAAGGGAGTTAAAACTTTTTAAAAAGTACGAATTTGCATTTTTCTTTTTCTTCATATGAATTAGACAATATTAATAGCGGGTCATGAAAAAGAACAGAACAATAATATATTGTATTTACCAAGAACAAACTCCACCAACTTTATATTATAAATGTATTGTCTTTCAAAGATAGAACAAGAATGGAATTCAATAAATCTGGCTATTGATAATGACCTACATAGCCTTCAAGCAAGGTCTCCTTAACAGTTTTAGATTAATCCAAATCACCACAGAGGCTGAATGTCTGAGGCATCTGACAGCTATTCCAGAATTGATATGACATTATTTGGCTATTCACTTCACTACTTCTTTAAAGACAGGTGTTTACCTCATGAAAGCAATATCCAAATTGCCCTGCCAATATCACTTAGACATTGTTATCACCTTCTGGCCAACAAAGTAATACTGTGTATTTAAATTAAATCAATCATAGCTGTTTGATTGAGAGGTCTGTATAGGCTTTAAAAATAAGGAAAAAAAAAACGATGTCCTGAATAAATAACAAAATAAAATCAAGAAACAAATTTTAATTCTGTTCAGGGATTTTGGTTTATCTTCCTGTTACAGACTTTTTGTTTCCCAGGACTACTCAGATTATCTAAACATAGATCAAACTGTAACTGTTACTTAAAGATATGTCTGATTGGATGTTGGGTGTTGGAGTTCAAGGAGACTTTGACAAGAATGTATGCGATTTGTTATTATTTTATTAGCTAGTCCTAGTGAAGAATAAAATAAGTGAAATATTAGATATTGGATAACTCAATTTTTTTTATTTATTATAGCTTATT
>CM052439.1:111591185-111651329 GCA_028533085.1 Varecia variegata
GTTTACAGAAGCAGAACCAGGCTATTTAGGCAGCAGTAAATCATTTCTGCTTTACACTAGTTTGGTAAAAGTCTATAAAGAATAGACATTGATGTTTCAAATGCTTTTTCTTAAACTATTGAGATGATTTAATCAGTTTATCCTTATTCTGCTAATGTGGTAAAATACATTGATTGATTTTAAAATAATAAAGGAACATTTTATTACTGAGAAAATACAAATTGTGGCATCATATTTTCCTTTTGTAAATTGTTACATTTGATGTGTTACTATTTGGGGTATAATTTTTCATCTGTGTTCATTAATGAAATTGGCTTCTACTTTTCCTAATTTGTTATGTGCCCATCAAGTGGATTCCAAAGTTATACTGGTCTCATAAAATGACTGAGAAATTTTCCCATATTTTCTATTCTGTGGAAGAATTTGTACATTATCTTCATTCCTTTTTAGTTACTTTACAGTTATATTTCTGTAGCCATATTGGTTTCACATTTTCTCTCTGTGAGTATTTAAGTCTTTTAAAGTTATAAACTGTACATATTATGTATCTCTTTTTGTGGCAGTTTTGATAAATTAGATTTTTTAAAGAAATTTAGCCCTTTCATTTAAATCTTAAAATTGAGCATACTTCCCTCATAAAAAGATGAAATTGACACTTGTCATTAAACATATCCTTTTTTAGTTTTGAAAAGAAATTTTTGTTCCAAATTGTAATAAAGTATTTTTACCTTGCGTTCTGTATATTTTGAGAATATTTTTACATTTTTGTTAAATTTTAACTCACATTTTTATCAATTATTTGGACTTAATTTTGTGTTGCTTGCCATAATTCTCCCCATCTGTTCTTTTTAAATATATAAAAGCTTTTATATTCTTAAATTAATTATTTTCATCAATATCTGAGGTCTCATTAATAGCTTTTCAGTATTTTATTTTTGAATAAATACATGAACATTCTACTTTCCAATTTATTGTATACATGAGAATATCCTTCTGTTGCTTTCCCAAATGGCATCCTGACTAGATATAGACAGCTTCAGTGACAGATTTTAACCCTCTAAAACATCTATAAAGGTTGCTTAATTATCTCCAAGATTTAATGAATAATTGAAAGAAAAAATATGATGTCATTCTTATTTGTGTTTCTGAACAAGAAAGCTTTTTTTAAGTGTTCTTATATTTCATTTCATTTTATTTGTTTGCTTGTTTATCTATATGGTTTGGGAGATTTTAATAGGTTATATTTTTTCTTAGAGTAGATTTGTGCCTGGAAAATGATAAAGTTAATGCTCCCTAGGTTTCTTTTTTTTCCCTTTTGTTTCTTGTTTCCATTATTTTATCACCAGCACAGTCACAATACTGGGTATTACATTCACCCAGAGATACAAAAGAAGAGTTACTAGTGGTGACTGAGAATATCATAAAAAGATGTGATGAAATATCATGAGCTATTTTAGATAGTAGACATGGAAATGGTATACCAGTTTAATGGCCTTGAATGTCACTCAGGTCTATGACATAGATACATTCATAAAAAATTCAAATGAGTTTTCTTCTTACTATACTTCAAGCCAACTGGTTTGTCTTCACTCAAGACCTGCAAATTGTGTGTGAAACCTGTGTTCCACTATGAGTGATAGTAAATGAGGGATTGAGAGAATGGGTATAGGGTAAAACATAATGCCATTTTCTAGTAGTATGGCCATGCAATGTTAACTAATTTCTCTGAGAGTAAATTTCTTCTATAAACTGGGAAAAGTAATATCATCCTCTTAACTTCTATCACATCATAAGTAATCAATAAATACTGGCCATCCTTTTATTATTACTACCCTATTATTATTGTTGGTATTGTGATCATCAGCATCAGGACCACTATTTTAACATTTAGGTTTACTGTTGTAGTTAATGAAGACGTGATTAGCAGATAATTTTCAATTCCAGCTTTTGTTATGATCTGTGATTGGTTATCTTGGTATCTAAATGAGTCATAATTTCTTTTTTTTTTAATTTCAGCTTATAATGGGGGTACAAAAGTTCTGGTTAGATATATTGCCCATGTCCCCCCCATCCCCCCAGTCTGAGCTTCAAGCCTGTCCATTCCCCAGACAGTGCACATCGCACTCATCATGTAGGTATACACCCATCCCCTCCCCCCACCCCCCTCCTCTGTCCAATACCCAATTGGTGTTATTCCCAAATGTGCACTTAGGTGATGATCAGGGAAACCAATTTTCTGGTGAGTACATGTGGTGCTTATTTTTCCATTCTTGGGATACTTCACTTAATAGAATGGGTTCCAACTCTATCCAGGAGAACCAAAGAGATGCCATATCACCGTTATTTCTTATAGCTGAGTAATACTCCATGGTATACATATACCACATTTTATTAATCCATTCATGAATTGATGGGCATTTGGGTTGTTTCACCCGAATTTTTATAGCAGCATAATTTCTTAAAATATCACAAGAATGGAAAAACAAGCACAACATGCACTCACCATTAAATTGGTACTAATTGATCAACACTCACACGCACATATGGAAGTAACATTCATTGGGTGTTGGGCAGGTTGTGGGGGGATGGGTAAATTCACACCTAACGGATACAGTGTGCACTGTCTGGGGGATGGGCACGTCTGTAGCTCTGACTCAGGCGGTGCAAAAGCAATTTATGTAACCAAAGCATTGGTAACCCAGTAATATTCTGAAATATAAAAAAAAAAATAGGTGCCAGTTAATATAGAGTTTTGTTTCTTCAAAATTTTTATATTTTTTTTATTGCACACTACTTGTTTAAACAAATTTCAGTATCTTCTCCCATAAATATAAAAGTGATGCTTGTTCTCTGTGTCTTCCGTTGTTCTGCCATTTAGATTGTTTTAAAGCAGCATTTTAACTTCAGGGAGTTTCATGCTCTTTCCAGAAGTACCCTGAGGTACCATGAAAACATCACTCCGAGATTCACCTGTATAATTTTTAGTTGGGTACAGGGTCAATTTTTCCCCCTCTACAAACCTTCTCCTGGATGGTCTCCTGGAAATTTGTCTAACTGATGCTTCCAGATTTGAGATTTCCCTCTGGCTTTCAAAGCTGCTTCCGTATCAGCCACCACCATTCACATCATCACATTTACCTAATTTTTGAACTAATATTGTAACAAACCATCTGATCTGAACTTCCAATGTCACTTTATCTAAACCATTTTTCACATTATACTTCTGTATTTTTCTATAGCAATCAGTCTTAGATAGTGACTCCTCATATTCTGCAGAGCAGGCAAAGTCTGTTTGGCTCAGGCAATGCTGTGGATGCCTTACTTATACAGTCTCCAGGCTTCATGCTAATATAAGAAGTATTATTGCAATTTTGTAGATGAGCAAACATAGAAACAGACTAGTTAAGTTTCCTACACGGCTCATAAGCTGCAAATCTAAGGTGGAATCAAGCTCTGAGTTTAAAGGCATGCTCTTTTTTCCATGTTATTAAGTCATCTCCCATGTAAGCCCACGATATTGAACTTGGACTGCATAAATTGGGTTTAGTTGTTTTTTTCTTTCAACATTAATTTTATTCTTTGACTTCATATTTTCTATAGTTTATTGAAATTTATGCCATCCTTAAGCATGCCTGCTGATTTCTTCTTCCATTATGCCATTATCTTTACTTCTTTAGCTCTTGCTGTCTTTTACAATCTCTGACTTTTGCAATTCTTCTCATTAGGGGTGTTCAAAAATTGCTTCCTCCAGGAAGGATTGCCTGTTTTCCTTCTGAGAAGTAATTAGCAATTTTTATTGTTCTGTAGGACATTGTTTTATAGTAGCTTGTATTAGATTTATTCATATACAGGTCTTTTTCTCCTTAAAATAAATTATACATTCCTCTAGAGAGGTAATTTATCTGCGCTTTAGTTTGGTGATTATCAGAGTGACTTACACAGAGTGGGTGCTTAATAAGCTAAGTTTACTTGAAGTGCCTGTATTAAAATATTACATTATTGTTCACTGAGACTAGAAGGCAGGAAACACAATGCTAGATTTCTTCCGTTATATGTGCCCTACCTTGAAGAAATTATTACTAAATTTTTATATAAGTTCAATGTAAATAATTTTAAGGACAACTAGTAAAATTAATGAAAGTTATGAAATAAACATCATCTCATAATATGTACTTCCAAGTTCTATAACTTAACATAAATACTATTTTCTCTTATATCTCTTTCCAGAAGAGAGAGAGAGTGAACCTGTGATTGAGAGCTGATTATACGGTTTGTAAATTATCCAGGCCACTGACTTCTCCTTCTGCCTTCTGCTGGATGACTTTTGCCCATTTCTCCCTTCATTCGCACAACAGAATTCAGAGACATTTAAAAACATGTAATTCAAGCCATTCAATTTTGCTTTCTTGTAGTGAAATACACAGTAGAAGACAAATTTCAATCCTTTGTCAAAAAATGCTTATGGATTACCTGGGAATTTTTAGTGTTCTATCTTTGTCATTGATACAATTAATTGACAGTTGACTCCACATTTGGTATTTAAGAATAAATCAACATTTTATATTGCCTCTCCAGCAGGGTTAGTGTTCATTTTGATGGTGTCTATTTGAAAGACTAATAAACATGCATGTGCCAAAAGCTCTACAAATTACTGTACTGTTTGTTCTTAACTAAGTAAACACTATAAATAGGAAAGCTGTGTCATATTATACTATCTACCCTCAGTTATAAGGTTGTACCTTAACAGCTGAAGAGGCTGTCTTCCTAGGCACAACTCATAGTAAAATACGTATTACTTATGGTGTCATCTCATTATATATGCAAATTTCATTAAGAATATGCTATGAGTTATACCCTACATGTTCCAAAGAGTATGAAGTGAACACTAGAGAGAATGAAAAAGTTGATTAGGGACAATCCAAAGGGCTGCCTATGTAAATCTCTTACTGCTCAGCCTATAATATTTCCTATAATACCTAATGCCAATCCACTACTCACAAAACAAATAAACATATTAATTTAAATTTATTTATTTAAAATTTTATTTCAATTTATAAATTAAATATTAATTTTTAAAATAAATAAAATTTACTAATTTATTTAAATTAAAATAAATAAATAAGCCGAGAGATCAAAGGCCTAGTATACATGGAAATGACTTCAAATAAGCACTGATGGTAAAAGCAAAGACAGGTCAGCTGTGTAAAAAGAAAAAACAGGACAGACATTTGTCCCTGCTATGTCTAAGATCTATGTGATTTTAATAAAAATAGTTCCCCCACAAAAAGGTTACATTTCTTACCAATCTTAATATCAGACATGCTTAGTTACTTTACTGAAATGCAGGATCTTAATTAATATGCAAGATCTATATAAAATGTAGAGAAAGGAGTCATTTCTCAAAATATAAATACATAAAAATACAGGAAGAACACATCAGATTATGCAATTAAATATAATTTAAGCCATCTATAAAATTATGATATAAATTGGATAAAGGAGGACAAAGAAAAGGATTTAAGTAAGAAGTAAATTTGAGATAAGATTAAGATTTAGAAGAATATTTGTATATTGTACCTGAAAGCCTTATTTCTAACTGAACTGGTAACAATAATTTCATGTTATTATTGGACCTACTCCTCCTTCAGGCATTAAGATCCATGGAAGCATGAACTCTTTTGTGCCTATTTTTGCTAGCAAATGGAAGAGGTCTGCCAGAAATCTAGTAAACATAATTTTCAATGACATGAGTCTAATCCTAGCTCAAAGGACACTAGGCTTGCCTTTGAACTTACCAGTTATATAAGCCCATGTATTTCCTTGTTGATTAACCTGTTTTGAGGAAGTTTTCCCAGTATGCTACCAATATAGCATAGTTGTACACATCCATGCATGAAGAGGACTGCAAAAGTAGCTAAAATTGGTAGAGTTGTTTATACGCATTAGTGGGTGGAAAATACACATGTCATAAGTAGAGGATCTAAGTAGAAAAATCTTGAAAAATGAATAATACAATTTAGAGAGAATTATACATTGAGTAAGAGTATAGCAGACTCATACTATTATATATATTTTTAAAAACATGAAAACACAAAAATTAAAATAAAAGCCATCTATAATTTTGTTAACTAAAGAAACCATTCTTTACATCATTAATATATATCTATATATATATATCCATTCATATAATTTGCCACAATCTTTAGGGATATTTAGAAAGCTTTCAGTTTTTAATAATGAAAAGCAGAATTATGATAAATGTAATTTATATTCTTCTCTGTTAATTTCCTTTAAGTTGATTTAAAGAGAATTGCTAAATCAAGTATAAATATTCTTTCAATCAACTGTTTGATAGATGGCAATAATAAAGCATTATTATAGTTTTGTTTTCCTTTAATTATTAAATATTTTATGTACTTACTGTATATTTATTCCTTTCATCATCAAATCATGTTTTTTTCTTCTAGATTGTATTTTTTTCTTACTTGTATGAAAAATCCATTAATATGTTAAGAATACTGACTTTTGATATCATTATATATATTGTAAATATTTTCTGTGATATTTCCTTTGCCATTTAATTTTATTTAAAATTATTTTTATAAAAAATTTATAACTTATTAGAAATTTTAACTTGTATTACAGTGCATTAGTAAAATTCATGCCTTTAAAGATTACAATGAAAGAATAGACCTGAAAGACCAACCAAAAAAAAAAAAATAACAAAATAGGAAAATTCTATGATTCTTAGTGAAGAGAAAGAGGAAAATGACCCCAAAGTAACACCAAATTAGCTTGGGGTATCAGGTAGTGCCAAGGCAGGAGAAAGATGTTTAAAGGAGACAGTAGATGACAGTCATAACTAATTTCTCAAATACATATGACTTCTTTTTTCCATTTGGAGAGATAATAAATAAAACAATGTAATTAAATTACTGTTGTAAGAGAGCAAACATTTTCCTTTCCTGTCACTTTTCCCTCTTGGAATGAACTCTTATAATTTTATTTTGCCTGTGCATCCATTTTAAATGCAAGTTTAACTTTCTCATACCAGAAGCAGGGCTCAGTCTCGACACAATTTCCAGTTCTGTACGACACCGGAGCGGCTCAAGCCAGTCAGTGGATAGAGATAAAATCTTAGAGGCATCTCTCCTGCCTAGCAGACTGGGCTCCTTGCTTTCCTGCCCCTTCCTTTACAAGGAATATTCAGGTATTTGCCCGTGAACCTCAAGTGACCCACACTCTATTCCCTCACATTCACTGCTAGTTACCTCTCTCTCTCTCTTACTCTCTCTCTCTTCTCAACTCTTCATTCCTGACTTGCGTGACCCTGGACAGAAGACTACCTTCCCAACTCATTGTGCCCCCCTTGCCCAGGATCTATAAGTAAAAATCTTTGACCTTGTTTCCCACTGTAGTGGTGTATGAAATTTGCACCTTCTGTCTGAAGAACTAGGGACAGCCCGGGTCTGTTTCCCTAGGACCCTAGGGGCAACCTAAGGTCAGGCTCCCAGTGCCAGAGCGATAGGCAGGCATGAACTGGACGCGATCAGACAAGAGCCACAAGAGCATCTGCCAGTACAAACTAGTTTCCCATGTGAGGGAATCCCTCGTTATTGGTTAGACAACTAGGCATTAGGCCATCTGCCAGATAAAAGAAGTATTCCGGGAAAGGCACACTATAAATACCCATGTCCAGCTCTTCTTCACTTCCTGTTAGGACAGGGTTGCTAGCTGCTCTGGTCCTGGAACTCCAATTTAGCTGGAGGCTCTCAAAACGCCCCTCTCCTACCTTCTTCCTGCTTCTCCTCGTCTACCTCTTCTTATTCACCTGGCTTATGCCTTTCTATCTCTTGCTCCTTCTCCTTTTGGTTCCCCTCTTTTTTCATTCCTCCTTTCTCTCTTCCCTAAAGACCTTTGTATCCTGTATTGCCACAACTCTAAAAACAGATACTCCATTTTAGGATTTTAAAGATATGTTGGTTTTATGGTCTGTTATGGAAGCATCGTAACTCTGATCTCTTCCTCTAACTTCTGGATTGTATGAAAAAGAGAATTTTAAAAACCTCAGTTTCCTTATGCAGGTACACCTATACTCTTGACAATTGTTCTTTTAATTCATTGCTCCCATTAAAGCCTTGGCCATTTTTACCCAAAGCTTCTCACCTTTGTTCTGTTCCAATACTCAGTCTTATTTTTTAATTGCCCCTAATGTAAATTTTGGCACAAGACACTCTATTAGAAACTTAGAAAATATATTTATAGAAGTTCAGTCTTCAAAAGCCTTTCCACACAGAATAACCCAATTAAAGACAGTATATCTAATGCGGTTCTATCTGACATGATTTTAGATGTTGCTCACTTGAGGTAAAAGCTTTGGTAGCATTCCAAAGTAAATGTATTAAATCTCTCCTAGAAAATTTACATTCTCTGCTTTTGCACATTTTAATTTATGTCATTCAGAGTTGCTGTATATATTTCATTAGGGATGCTAATTGATCTCAACACATTATTTATAGAAACATCTTTAGCCTACAAAGTTCCATTGTTATTATTTATTAAGATGTTATTTGCATTGCTCATAACACCTTAACTGGTACAAACTAAAATAGAAATCTAATTTATTTTTCCCTAAATCTTTTCTTAGGTTCATTTAATTATTAATTCCTACACAGCTATTGTAATCTTCTAGGGCAGAGATAACATCCTAGAACGTTAAATATAAGGAGTATTCTTTTTCTGTTGTTGTAAATATTGTATTTATAGCACTTCTGTCACTACAATTTAAAATTTTTTTCAGAGAATAATTGATTTTACTGTCAAAAACGTTTTCTTGGCAGTTGACATATCTCAGGGTCAAAAGAATGATATACTCTTTCAAAAATAAGAAGGATTTGGCTCTAATCATAAAGGCATTTGGATGTGAGTTGTCTGGTTTATGATGGGGTTTAAGGAGTTATTTAGTTTTCATCCCAGAAAAAATGGGAGAAATGAAGAAAAAGGTGATATTCATTAGGAAGGGCAAGCACTGTTAATCCCAAGAATCCATTGGTAATATAGTCAGGTTTGTATACAGTTTTGCCGTTTTAGAATTGTGTGATTTTGTGAGCTAAGATTAAGTTTCACTGTTTAAAATAGTAAGAGTACCCTCTATCTCTTAAAGGTATATGTTGAACGTTAAATAATAGCCATAAGGAATATAGCACAATGTCTGACATATGGTAAATTTATAAGTGATAGCTATCATTATTAATTTCATTCTATATCATTTATCCTGTAAAATAAATGGCAAAAATGCAACCGTATCATGGACTACCATTATCTATCGTGGATCCTTTAAACAGGAATTCATTAATGCATATTGTTATATAATCCAATCTGCTTAAACATTGCACTCATGTTTAACATGTGGTTTTATTATCATGATCTTGACCTACAGGCAGAGTTAAGTACTAGGTAAACATGCTGGCTGTAAGAATATAACATTTAAAACTAAAAATATAAAAAGTCATCCCCAGCAGGTAAATTCACTGAAAGACAATATTAAAGATGACTTTTTTATTTCAATAGATTTAGGGAATGTAAGTGTTTTTTGTTACATGGATGAATTGTATAATGCTGAAGTCAGGGCTTTTAATGTACCTGTCACCAGAATAGTGTACAATGTACCCAATAAGTAATTGTTTATTCTTCACCCCCTCTGCTTCTTAGTTTCCAATGTCCATTACATCACTTTATGACCGTATATACCTGTGATTTAGCTCTCACTTATAAGTAAGAACATGTGGTATTTGTTTTTCCATTCCTGAGATAGTTCACTTAGGATAACAGTTATCAGTTCTATCCAACTTACTGCAAAAGAAATTATTTCATTCCTAGTAAAGAGGACATTTTAAAGTTCATTCATTTTGGTGAGAAGATTCTTGAAAATCAGATATTTCTCAGGTCAGTACTGAATTTCCCTAAGAATTTGGTTGGCCTACTATAAATGCTTATCTTTTTAGATCAAATCATCATTTTGTTTTAGACAATGCAACCTGTAGGTATTTGGACTTTCTAAATTCACAGCTATTAGGAAGTCACTGTTTGAAGAAAATATCAAACCTACTTTTGGATGATATCAAGATCATCTCTCATCAAGACAGAAACTGAATTCCTAAACTTACACAGCAATATCAAGCAGACCTTTTCTGCATGTGTAATCTGTTCAATCAACCGTACGTTGATTATGATCAGCACGTTGGTGCCATTAGTGTAAAGTAGTCCCACAATCACAAGCCATCTGCTTAAACCATTTGGCTCAGAGAGACAGCCACAACTGGGTAAATATTTTTTTATTTTTACTCAGCTCTTTTGCCCTGTATATAAGATCATCAGAAGCAATGTACTTGAAAAATGTTTGCTGTTAAAATACTTAATATTTATAATGCAGTATTATTAGTAATGAGGCAAGGAAAGAGCACAAAAGTTTAATGACCTTGAATTAAGTTTTGTATATGGCAAGAGATAGGGGTCCTGTTTTCATTCTTCTGCATGTGGCTATCCAGTTTTCCTGGAACCATTTGCTGAAAATGGCTTCCTTTCGCCCATGTATAGTGTTGTCTGCTTTGTTGCAGATCAGTTGGTTGTAGGAAGATGGTTTTATATCTGGGTTCTCTATCATGTTCCATTGATCTATGTCTCTACTTTTATATCAGTACCATGGTGTTTTGGTTACTATAGCCTTATAGTATAATTTGAATTCTGATAATGTGATGCCTCAATGTGTTTTTTTTTTTGCTTAAGTTTGCTTTGGCTACTGGGGCTCTTTTTAGGTTGCTGATGAAGTGTAGAATTATTTTTTCTAGATCTGTGAAACACGATGCTGCTATTTTGATGGGAATTGGGTTGAATTTAAATCACTTAAATGTATGGAGGGATGACTATTATAGGCTTTTATACTTTCTAACCAATGAGGCTGCTTTCTTGGAATGGAAAGAGATGGCTTGGGCTTTATAGAGAACCAGTGGTTAGTTGATGAAGCAAAAACCTCTGAAATCCCTACCAAGTCTGGCACTGAATTATGCTTTGACATAGAGAAGAGGAGTTGCAAGTTCTCTCCTGTTGTAATATTTTGTAAATGTCAAAATAGTCCATTATGTAAACCTGCCAATCTTCCTCAAAGCTCTCCATTTAGTTTAAGGGATGAACGTAGATTGTAATCAAATGTCTTTGATTCAAACAGCATTACAGCTGACACATGAAAAGATTCAGGAAAAAAAAAAAAGGAAAAATGAACAGATTTCACATCTTCCATAGTCTTAACAAGAAAGACTCATTGCTCAATTGAATGAGCATTTCCTATAGCCTTGACAGCTAGACTTTGAAATAGTTACTAAGCATTTTGTACAGTCTGTTAAAGTACAAGTCTTCTTGTGTGCAATTAAAAATATGAATGTAACTTCTGTTTTTTTAGTACAAATTAATAAAGTAGAAAGTATATCATCATAGAGTGCCTTAGAGGACATGAAGAGTCATACAGAAAGGTTGTGTAGCATGCTGATTAAGGATATAGGTTCATAAGTTAGACCCTCCTGGATTTAAATCCCAGCTCTACATACAACTTAACATGAAATCTTTATCAATGCAGTGAGCATCTCTTTGCCTCCATTTCCATATCACTCTCATATGATTGTGTTGAGAATTAAATGTATACTGTAGAACTGGGAAGGTGGAAGAATAGGAAGCACTAGGAATGTCTCACCCTACTTAAACAATAATTGCAATGAAGGACACTGACTTCTGTAATTATTTTGGAATTCTGGAGTCTATTGAAGAGTTGCAACTTTCAGTGGAAGGTTTGGACAGTAAACTGTGGTTAATTTTATAGCAGGTAGCTATGCATGAGTTAATGGAGCAGCTTGAACAAAGCTTGTGGAAGCTAGGGTGGGCAAAAAAGTACCCTGACCTCCAAATTTCAAGAATATGTGCTCTGATTGCTGATTGCTGTATTTGATGACACAGGTACAAAGATGCAGGTGGCCATTGTTTTGTATCTCCTCCCATTGTTGCAAGCTGCTCTTCCTCTAATGAAGTGACTTCCAGGAGATTTAAAGAGATGGTGCTTTCCCTTCACCTTCATTATTTGCTTTTTCTCCTTTCAAGAGCCAAATATTAAAGACTAGGACATTTAAAAGCAACTTCATATATAGTGAAAATTAAAGAATGATTAAGCATGCCCAGGGAAAGGTATAGGCTCAGAAAAGACCTGAGAAAACATTTAATTTACACTTCAGTCTGGCACAGAGACAACCTACAACAATTTAAAAAAATGCGATAAACAAAAGAAATAATAAAAAAAATAGCAAACCCTGGAGAAAGGGGAAAATATGATTTCCAGAGTCACCTAATTATTTGATTCAAATGTCCAGTTTTCAACAAAGAAAATCACAAAGCATAAAAAGAAACAGGAATATATAACCTATTAAAGAAAAAACATCAACAGAAACTGTCCCTGAAAAAGACCTGATAGTAACTCTACTAGACAAAGACTTTATAACTGTCCTAAGGATGCTCAAAGAACTAAAGGAAGATACAGAAAAGCATAAAGAGAAAAATGTATGGACAAAATGGAAATATCAATAAAGAGATAGAAAATGTAAAAAGAGACCAAAAAACAAATTCTGGGGCTGAAAAACACAGTAACTGAAATGAAAAATTGGCTAGAGTGATTCAAAGTCACATTTGACTAGACAGAAGAAAGATTAGTGAACTTGAAGATAAGACAATTGGAATTATCCAGTCTGAGAAACAGAAAAAAGATTGAAGGAAAGTGAACAGACCTTCAGAGACCTGTGGGAGACCATGAAGTAAACCAACATGCACATTATGGTAGGTCCAGGAGAAGAAAAGAGAGAGAAAGGAGCAGAGAAAATATTTGAAGAAATAATGGCTGAAAACTTCCCAAATTTGATAAAAGATATAAATATAAACATCCAAGAAACTCAATGAACTCTAAGTAAGATGAACTCAAAGTGATCCACAACAAAACATATTATAATCAAACTCTTAAAAGCCAAACACAAACAGAGAATCTTGAAAACAGCAAGAGAAAAATGACTCATCACATAAAAGTGAACTGCAATAAGATTATCAGCAGATTTCTCATCAGAAACATTGGAGGCCGAAGTCAGTGGGCCTATATATTCAAAATGCTAAAGAGAAACAAACAAATAACACAACAAAAAATGCTAACCAAGTATTTGATATCCAGTAAATAATACCTTTCAAAAGTGAGGGAGAACTTAAGACATTCCCAGATAAACAAAACTGAGGGAGTTTATTATCACTGGACCTATCATGCCAGATGCACTCAAGGGAGTCTTGCAAGGTGAAATGAAAGTACAGTAGGCAGTAACTCAAAAATATATAAATTAATAAAGATCTAAATAATCTATGGCAATAATAAGGGTGCTATAAGTTTATGATGATGAATTTAATTTCCTGGTAACCACAAAGTAAATAGCTATAGTATATATACAAAAGTAAACAAGAAAAGAATTTAAATAGTTCACTACAAAAAATCAACAGAATATGAAAAACAGTAATGTAGGAAATGAGGGATAAAAACCTATAAGCAATATTGAAAACAAATATCAAAATAACAGGAGTCCTTTCTTATCACTAATTATTTTAAATGTAAGTGGATTAAATGTTTAAACTCTCTAGTCAAAGGAGAGAGATTAGCAGAATGGATAAAAACACATGATTCAAGTAAATGCTATCTTCCAGGGTCTCACTTGAGATCCAAATGCACAAATAGATTGAAAGTGAAAGCATGAAAAAACATATTCTATGCAAATAGTAAACACAAGAAAGCAAGGGTAGCTACACTAACATCATATGAAATAATGTTTAAATCAATAAAGTTTACAAGAGACAAATATGGACATTGTATATTAATAAAAGTTTCAATACAGCAAGAATTATAAATATTTACACACCTAATACACACCTCATTAAAATATGTAAAGCCAAAACTTATATAGAATTAAAGGAAGAAATAGGCATATCTGCAATAGTAGCTGAGGACTTTGATTACTCACTCTCAATAATGAATACAACAATCAGATATAAAATAAGTAAAGAAATAGAACACTTAATACAACAAACCAAATAAATCTAGCAGACATATACAGAAGACTGTATTCAACAACAAGAGCATACACATTATTCTCAAGAGCTCACGGGATATTTTCCAGGATGAGCTATATGTTAGGTCCCAAATTAGGCCTCGATAGATTTAAAAATATAGATGTCACACAATGTATCTTCTCTTATCACAACAGGATAAATTTAGAAATCAATAACAGAATAAAAGCCAGGTGCAGTGGCTCATACCTATAATCCTAGCACTCTGGGAGGCTGAGCTGGGAGGATCACTTGAACTCAGGAGTTCAAGACCAGCCTGAACAAGAGCAAGACTCTGTCTCTACCAAAAATAGAAAAAAAAATCATCTGGGTGTTGTGGCCCACTCTTAGAGTCCCAGCTACTCAGGAGGCCGAGGCAGGAGGATTGCTTGAGCCCAGGAGTTTGAGGTTGCACTGTGCTATGATGATGCCACTGCACTCTAGTTTGAGAGACAGAGTGAGACCCTGTTTCAAAAAAAAAAAAAAAATGTGGAATACATATAATGGAATATTATTCAACCTTAAAAAGGAAGAAAATTCTGATATATACTACAACATGGATTAACCTTAAGGCAATTATGTTAAGTGAAACAAGGTAGTCACAAAAAGGTAAACACAGACAAATTCCAGTATATAAGATACTTAGAGTAGTCAAAATCATGGAGACAGGAAGTAGAATGGTAGCTTCCAAGGGATGGGTAAAGCGGGAAATGAAGAGTCATTGTTTAATGAATATATATTTTCAGTTTTACAAGATAAAAAGAATTATGGAGATGGATGTTGGTTGCACAACATTTTGAATATATCTAACAATACAAAACTTCACACTTGAAAACAGTTAAGATGACAAATTTTATGTTATGCATATTTCACTATAACTTTTTTAAAAAAGGTTTCCTCTAGGTGAATTGCTTAGAGCAGTACTTGGAATTTGTTAAACACTCAACAATTAAGTATTATTATCTATTACAACAAACATTTTTATAGCGGAGTAAACTAAAGCTGTGACAGAGCTAGAAATAGAAGTTTGACATTAGGTAGTCATTCTAATACGGTGCTCCTCAAAGTGTGGTAAAGGAATTGGTGGCCATCG
Source organism: Varecia variegata (assembly GCA_028533085.1). Classification (NCBI taxonomy): domain Eukaryota; kingdom Metazoa; phylum Chordata; class Mammalia; order Primates; family Lemuridae; genus Varecia; species Varecia variegata. The sequence continues at coordinate 111,606,448 of CM052439.1, forward strand.
TAATCTACTTTTTACTTGTCCATGATGAAATATGTACATAAATAGAGAGTAAGAATTTAAAAATTTTACAGAAACTTAAAAGAATGCCTTGGACTCTAAAATAAAAATTGGATATTGTATTCTGCATATATTTGATCTTTTAATTTGCTTTTCCACTATATGATTTTTATTGTATTTCATATAATTGGATTGGAATTTTTTTTAAAAACCTAATCTTTCATCACAGTCTCTGAAGTAGTTAGCGTATGATGTGAAGTTGACTAGCATGAACTTTTTTTTAACTAAATCTTCCTGTATTTCAAAGTGACTGATAATATTCTATGCTTTAAAATTTGTTTGAGTAGCATAATCATTTATACCTAAGAAGAAAAGTATGAACTTTCAAATTAATATATTTAATATTTAAGGTAGAAAACCCACTAAAAAATATATCAATTTATCTAATATCTAGCTGCAAAGTATTGTCCTTTAGGCTGGAAAATATAAAAAAAAAAAATCATACAGAATTTCTGCTTTCAAGAAGTTTACAATCCAAGTGATATATGGGGATATTTTTGAAGCTTAATTCTTGCTTCAAATAAGAATAAATAAATAGGAATAAATGTTATTAACTTCTTAGTAGGATCAAGATCTGTGCAACAAGAAATATTTCATCAAATTGATCTTATGAAATTTTGCAACAAGTTATGGTAAAGGTCATTTTCATCTAGTCAAGATAGGTGGCCTTAAAAATAAAATGCTAGCTGGTTCTTAGTCTCCTGGGACTGTAAACTAATGGGTCTATTTTTTTGTACAAGACACATTTTTTTCTCTAAGTACACCAAGTTCTTGTCACATAGCTCGATTGAAAGGGCTCCATTGTATGACCAAATTGTCCCTTTTCCATTCTGAACTTTTAAGATGAATAAAGGGAATAAAGTGGGTTCTGAGTAAAAAAGTATAATTTAGAGAGATAAAATATAATTCAAAGGAGAAGAATTAGGTGACAATATGGAGACATAAAACTAAAGAAATAGAAGCTATTGATAAGATAAGCGCATTCTATTCTTTCCTCATGCCTTGCCCACAGATTATTTTTGATACCTAGATGAATTTTGTGCTGAAATAAAGGTTGTATTTTATGCATTAGCCAACCACCACATGTTTGTCAATGAACAACAGCTTTGAAAAATCTATTAGTTTATATGTTATACAGTTATCCTTTTCATGTTCAATAAGCTGTTTCACAAATTTATTTTAAAAATTCATGATTAAATTATTACATAAATAGTATCCTTTCTTATGTGAAGTCCTTAACATTGGTTAAGGAAAGATACTTTATCTAAACCTTACTTGAATAATTCCATTTTACCTAAACTAATTTAAAAGGAGGCCTTCATTTATATCAGCAGATGCAGAATTGTGCTGAGAAACTAATGTTATTGATCTATGTGAAAATTACACTGTGTAGTTCTCCTTAATTGTGTGTCAAAATCCAGTTGGCTCCAGAGGATATTTATTGTCAACTTCCGCTGCAAGATCATGTTTTATTGCCAATATGAAATTCAAGCTAAATGTAGAAATATATACCTGTTCCCAAAAAAGGCCAATAAAATATAGCACATATTAATTTATACTTGAATGAATGCAAATTTACAAATTATTTCATGCAGTTTTCACTATTGAGGCACTCAGAAACCATTACAATATATCACATTCGTAAAGAAAAATACATTTTACTATGTTAACTACAGTAATATATGAGGAGTTAATATCACAAACAAAATTGGCTGCTGTACTTAGGAATTCTGCAGTGCTGCGGTCCCCAGTCCTCAGGCAGCAGACTGGTACTGGTACTTGGCCTGTTAGGAACCAGGCCACACAGCAGGAGATTATGGGGGGCAGCAAGGGAAGCTTCATTTGTATTTACAGCCACTCCCCATCACTTATATCACTACATAAGCTCCACCTCCTGTCAGATCAGCAGCAGCATTAGATTCTCATACAAGTGTGAACCCTACTGCAAACTGTGTGTGCGAGAGATCTAGGTTACATGCTCCTTATGAGAATCTAATGCCTGATGATCTGAGGTGGAGCTGAGGCAGTGATGCTAGTGCTAGAAAATGGCTCCAAATACAGGTTATCATTAGCAGAGAGGTTTGACTGCACCATAAATGTAATGCACCTGAATCATCCTGAAGCCATCCTCCGCGTCCCCGTCCGTGCTAAAACTGTCTTCCGTGAAACCCATCCCTGGTGCAAAAAAGGTTGGGAATGGCTGCTATAGTACATTAATAAATAAATACTTAAATTTATCTATAAATTATAAATATAATTTAAATATGAATTTATTGAATAAATATAATTATAACATCTACAATTTAAATATAAATTTAGAAAGAACAGCAATAAGAGTTTCTTTCCTAATCGTTTTTACTCTTAATTTCTCTCTTATTCATCACTGCCTTCTGGTAGAGCAAAATTTACATTATTGCAAGAACATATTGCAGTGCTAGCAGGATATCATTAAACTATGATGGGTTATCTCCCTCTATCTGGTATAACAGTAAGGCCATTTTAAGAAATAGGATTCAGGTGGAGCTATATCCCTTAAGCAATATCGTTCTAAAAAATTTTTCAATAATTTTCTGGAAATTAATTAATTAATCATTAAGAATTAATTAATTATGGAATGAAGATTTTTTTTAAAAGAGGTATATTCCACTGCAAATATTTACAAATGATCTTATTTGGAAAACGTGTATTGTGATATATACCTTTAAATGGTGGATATGAAATAAATCAGGGCAAATCTTTACTTTGGTTTAATCCCTGATGTATAAATATCTTAAAACCCTAAATGCGTTGTTCAGGAATTCTTTATTTTGGTTGTCTATTATTTGTTGATTTTACACAAAAAATAAAAAGGGGTCTCATTATTGCAATAACCACCATAGATCTTTCACAAGATCAAATCACGTCTACGGTTATCTGTCACAAGGCAGCTTATAAAAGGGACACAGATAATTTCTGCCTCTTGGTATCCAAACCCTCTAATTCTCTTCCCTTCAGTCTGGGCAGGGCCTGTGACTTGCATCTAAGCAGAGGCAAAGATGATCGGGTGTTAACTAACCTCACTGGCTTACATAAGATAGTAGCTTCCACCTTGCTTGCAGACTCTTGTTTCTCTTGCTGGCCTTAATGGAGCAAATTGCCATGTTCCATATGCCCACATGGTAAGCAACTGAGGGTGGCTCCCTCCAGGCAAGAGTCAGCATGGAAATGAGACCTCCTGCCTAACAGTCCTGAAAAAACTGAATCCTTCTGTCAACCATGTAAATGAGCTTCGAAGTGTATCCTTTCCCAGTCAAAAGAAATCTCAGCACCGGCTGACAACTTTATTGCAGCCTCATAAGAAACCCTACCACAGAGGACCCAGCTAAACAATGTCCAGATTCCTGATCTACAAAAACTGTGAGATAATAAACATGCTGTTTTAGGCTGCTAAATTTGGAGATAATATGTCCTGCAGTAATAGATAACTAATAGAACACCCATTGTTAAAACCTCTGAATGGATTAAGGTATCTTACAATAGTGCTAAGGTTGTGCTACCTAGTAAATTATTTCAACTGGACAAAATAGCTCAGGAAAAACAGCCTAAAAACTTTCTAAGAAAAATGGGATTAACTCTAACTAACTGCAGCTAAGTGGTAAAAATGAAACAGAGAGAAAAGAAAGCAGTGAAACCAAAAGTTACATGACTCTAAGAACTCTTATTCTTCCTTGAACTGATTAGAATTAAATGGGCAAGAAAATACTAAATTTTTAAGAGTTATACTCCTGAAATGGGCTTGCATTCAAAAAGTCTGTGATTCTTTAAGCCTTAAAAAAGACCTGTAGGTCTCCAGTCTTGTACGGGTAGGAATCAAGCTGAGAAAGCTGAGGAGGGTCTATTTTTCGATGCTCACTTCAGATGTGATGTGGCCCAGAAAGATAACGAAAAAAGAAAAAACAAAACAAAACAAAACTCCCAGAGGTCATGGCCAAGGGACTGGAGATCGCTACAATGAAGCAAAATTCAGACGTAATTAAAAACCTTTGCCTTCCTCAATGTAGGGGTTCTCATGGCCTCTGCCAAGCAGGATTTCAGAATTGTGGGACCAGGGACTGCTAGCGCTTTCCATGTTCTCCTTTTTAAATGAAATTCTTTTCTATGGTTGTCCCTGTTTGGCCACTGAATATTAGATAGACGAGGAGCTGAGAATGTGTCTTTTGAGTTCAAAAGGCTCCGAGGCTCTGTGTTGAACCTGATGTTGAGGCTCCTGTATATCACGTAGAAATCCTGAATTTTGAGACTGGAGCTATGAATGGATGGGGTACTTGGGCTTTGCCCCACTTGAGAAAGAATGAGTATGTTTTGCCTATGGAAAGGTGAGCTGAGTGTTTGCTGACTAGAAGATGTAGCCATCCATACTTATGCCAAATAGCTCTGGCTTTCCCCTTCCCAGGCACCTGGTAGCCTAAGACTTTCCTGCCCCCTGTGAAATTATACATAGCTATGCGATTTTCTTTAGCCAAGGAAATGTAAGATGAAATGGCATGTGTCATTTCCTAGCTGAAGTTCTAAGAATCAGTGCACAGTTTGCCACATCTCTTCCCACTTCTGAGGTGATCTTGGAAGAATGGGAAGAATGAAACTTCCATTAGAATAGGAAGAATGAACTAGAACCTTCAGGCAACCTGTGTTAAGGTGAACTACTGTGTTAAGTTAGTAAGTTACTGGTACTCATTACCACAGTGTAGCCTAGCCTATCCTGAAGTCAGTCATCCTTGACTTCTGTACAATAATTTGAAACAATGTGATTCTAGTTTCTTGGGTATAGTGGAAATGGTTTAGAAGAAGGAGTGTGGACTTTGTAATTGAACATATCTGAGCTTTAATTTTGGCTCAGTCACACTTATTAATTTCCAGAAAACTTCTAAAGCTCTTTGAATCTTTTTGTTCTTCTCCAAAGTGGTAAAACAATACAAACCTCATAAAATTATTTTAAGGAATAAGTAAGAGAGCTGGTAAACAGTATGACTATGAATAATAGGTAAACATAGTAGACACCCCATAACTTTTATTTCTCTCTCTTTTATTTCTACTGAAACACACTATATACTCTTAAAGACTAAATTGAGTTAAGGGATAAAATGTCATAAGTATGTAAGATGTTGGGAAGTTAACTTCAGAATTTAATGCATTAATTATACAAAAAACAAGTAGGAACTAAAATTAGTTTAATGGCATGAATTCTATTTGCCATGATTGAACCATTTTTGACATTGTGTGGCAGGACCTGATTGATAATAACTCATTAAAAAGCCTTCCATTGATTCACTTATAATTAACTTTGAGAGATCATAAATACCAACTTACATATGCATCCAGTTTTTAAGTTTTATTTCTACTAAAATTTTTAAATTCTTATAAAATCTGTGACTTTAATTGGGATTTGGATTCTTAAATTGATGAGATCTAAATATTTACTTGAACCCATAAAAATGTAAACTTTATTTTATTTAATATTTTGGTTATTTACTATCCTACCTTTGGTATTATTGAGAAGTCATAGGATTTTACTCCTATGTATATATATTTTTAAATCGATGTTGTCTATCAAATACAATGCTCAAAGAATAAACTTATGTGTTCAGTGTAATTTAATTATTTTACATACATAATAATATATATAGAGAGAGAGTATGTGCTAGCCTAATAATATGTAATATATCAATATAAAATATTATAGGATGGATTAATCTAAAACTTTACCGCACATTTCTAGTAGTTATATGGAAGTTCATTATCAAACTTTTTCATTTAACAACCATTCTTTTGGTAACATTGCATAACTCCTTCCAAGCAGGCAATGAAAAACATTCATTGTTAATATAGATTCCAAATGATTATGTTGTAATATAGACAATAACTGATTTACTTGATTTAACAGAGAGCTGATTTTACAAAAATCATAAAGAAAAAGAAAATATAGCCAAATTCAAAATGATTATGAAGTTCTCCATTGAGATTATTTATATATAACTTGTTCCTGACAACACTTTAATTATACCTCTCCTCCACACATAATGAAGCATATTCTGAGGACCAAAATACTACTTTAGTTTTTTTTTTTTTTTTTTTTTTTTGAGACAGAGTCTCACTCTGTTGCCCGGGCTAGAGTGAGTGCCGTGGCCTCAGCCTAGCTCACAGCAACCTCAAACACCTGGGCTTAAGTGATCCTACTGCCTCAGCCTCCTGAGTAGCTGGGACTACAGGCATGCGCCACCATGCCCGGCTAATTTTTTCTATATATATTTTTAGTTGGCCAGGTAATTTCTTTCTATTTTTAGTAGAGACTGGGTCTCGCTCTTGCTCAGGCTGGTCTCGAACTCCTGAGCTCAAACAATCCACCCGCCTCGGCCTCCCAAGTGCTAGGATTACAGGCGTGAGCCACCGCGCCCGGCCTACTTTAGTTTTTATCTTATTTTATTAGGTTCATCTTGCTGTTTGTCTAATTTTATATTTTTCCCCTAAAACTTCCTACCAATATGAAGCATTATAATATGTTTACTAAAAAAAAAAAAAGGCCACTTGCCAAAGTATGTTCTTAAAAATTTAACGATGTTTTAGCTAAATTTAGAAGCAAAAAATACATATGTGCCCACCATAGGAAAAGGATAGACTTAGCTATATGTATATTTTCAATGTTATAGTCTATTTTGTCAAAAATTTTGAATTATTCAGTACTTCACACAGATAACTTTCTGACTTCATATTTAAACCCATTTCTTTAAAGGAATGAAAATAGGTGTATTACTGATTCATTATCTCTCAATATATATTCCTGAACAGTTAAGGGATTATGTGAATGAATATTATATAACTCCCTAGTGAAAAGATGTATTGCCTGAGTCTTATTATGAGAGTTTATATAAACACATTTAAAAATTTCCTCTAGGAATAAAGATGATTCTAAACATTGATAGAAAAATAAACTAGGATAATATAAATTTTAAAGTGCTAAAACTTTAAGATGTAAAATTTTGTTAATTTCATAAAAAACAGGGTTTGTGTCTTTACTTATTTCTTAAAAAATATGTTACATATAACATCTTAAATATGATATATGATATGTATAAACTATATGTCATGTACAAAATACATATGTATGCACTCACACATACATATATATTCATGTGCATATATATATAAAATATTAGTGGTTTCCAAATTAATAAAAAATAAGTACTTAATACAGAGACCTCATTATTTTTCCATCTCTTATTTATTAACCCATAACATAACATTATGACAACATGCATCTTAATTAGCTGTCTACTATGTACCAAATACGTGCATTATCTATGATTCTCACTATAACCCTCACAAGTTAGGGTTGTGACAACTCCATGTTTGAAAAAAATGACATGGTATGGAAATAATTCTAAATAGTAGGTATAAAGGTCAAGATTAAAACCTAGGCCTATCTAACTCTAAAAGCTGTGTCTTCTTCCACTGCATAACAAAAACACTCCTCCAAAATATTTGTGAACTGACAGAGCCTCAGGACTATGAAACAAAGTTCAACCCAAAGAGACATAAATGTTACCTAGAAATCTTTGAAAATACATCTAGTATACTTACTTTAATTTCATTCCTACCAATATTTTTGTCATCATTTCCACTGGACCCAGAAACTACTTCTAATGTGGTATGTTCTTGATTTTGGTTTAAAATTGTACTTAATAATTCACTAATAGAAATCTGACATTGGCTTGTGGTGCAAGAAATGTTTTCTCTAACTCAAAACTATTATTGATTTAAAAAGAGATTTGGTTATGTAAATACTAATAGTACATTTGGCCTATTACAAATAATTTAAGTTGAGCAAAAAAAATGTTGTGCCTTAAAATTATTCTCATAATAGTTTATGTCAACTATGCAAAGTTCTAAATGCAGATACTTTTTAAAAACAATGACTTCCCCAAGCTTATGGGCTCATCTTAGTAGCTCTTACAGAACTACTTGGAATCTAAGCAATGTGATACATAGTGAGTTAAACTTTCTTAGCTATATGTATTGGCCTACTATATGTGAACATTAGTATGCGGTGTATTTACTTATAGATTATATAATAATTCTTCCTTTTGCCTTAGAAGTGGGATAAAGTTGGATGGAAAAAATTAATAATGGGAAAAACCAAATCGCTGATTCCCCAACATGAGTCATCTGCTATTCCAACATGGTTAACGATTCACTATGAAAAATGATATGAGAGCAGGGCACAGGTGCTTTTGCACTTCTCTTTTAGCCCCATCAGGAGCATCTTTCAGCAAGCAGAATGTGTCTGTTGTCTCTTGGGGACAGAGAGTAAGTAGATTTGGGAACCAGTGCCCATGGGCAGTGTAAAGGAGCATGGTTCACATTGTCTGAAATTGCTCATGCCCTGGTTCATCCAGCTGGTAATGAAGCAGTCAGCATCCCATCTCTGGAGTGGAATAGGCAATTATTCTAGCTTGAAACTCTGCCCTTGCAAATTGAGTGTGGCAACAATTCACATTGGCTGTCATTATAAAGTCTCTCAAAACAGGGTAGCTATCCGTATCGGTTCAGAAGAAAAAAATCAGAGATGGCTATAAAGTTTACCTTAACTCCCAATAGATTATTGTATATTGATGATACAAATATTTATTGTGCTTTCTGGGAGGCCACTTTGTAGAGTTTTATTCTTCAATCTTACTCCAAACTGATCCAAATAAATCTAGAATTCCAGTCACATAGAATATTTCTGTAGATCCTTATTAACTGCCCTCCTATCTTCCAATACATTTATAGAAAGAAAATATTTCTCATTCTCCTTGTAGTCACATTTTAATGCTGTTATACGCAACCAAAGAAAAAGAAAACTGCCCTGGGAGTCTGACTCTTGAATGTACAGGTAACACTATTTTTGTACCTGTAGCTCTCAAATCTGGCTCATGTCAGTGTTTTCTGGGAAGTTTTTAAAAAAATACTAGCATTCTGGCCCCACTTTATACAAATCATCAGAGTTTCTCGTGGTAGGATCTACAGGTGGTTGTTTTATAAAAGTACCACAGATAATTCTAGTCTGTTCAAGGTAAGCAGTATTAAAGAGTTAACATGCATACAAATCTCTTGAGAAAGTATTTAAACTGTAGATTCTAATTCAGGTGTTCTGCAGTGGGAACTAAAGATCTAGATTTCTATCAGACTACCAGATAATATGGATGTTTCTGGATTGTGGATTGCATTGGTAAGAGGCCAGAATTTAGATGAGCACTTTCCTAGCTTAATAATAGAATTTCCTAGGGAGATTTAAGAAATTCTTATGCCCATGACACACTCTCAACTAGTTACATTAGAATTTCAATGTGTACAATTTAGTCACCAGTTTTAAAAGTGTCACAAGTGATTCAAATATGCAGACAATGTTGAGAACCCCACTGATTCAGATGTTGTCATCACCCACTATTACCTGACAGCTTTTCCCTGACTTTTCTCATTGACTTATTGACTCATTGACTTATTCACACCAAAAATCTTTCATTCAGCAAGTCTTGTAAACTTTGATTTCTCCCTCTGCAGCGTCTTCAAATCAGTTGCCATGTTTTATTCACTCTGTATTTGAAATATCTGTTAGCACTCATATTCTCTCCCTTATAATAGTCATCATAGATTTAAGGTCCTTATTCCCCCTGTCTATTATGATCTACAACATTTGTTTCTAATAACTTATATCTAACTCAAATTGTTTGCAAAATGATTCAATGTATTTTACTTTATTATATATGACTATGTCTCTGCTCTACTTTTTTTTTTTTTTTTTGACAGAGTCTTGCTCTTTTACCCCAGGTAGAGTGCAGTGGCACCATTGTAGCATCATAGCTCACTGCAACCTCAAACTCCTGGGCTGGAGCAATTCTCTTGCCTCAGCCTCTCGAGTAGCTGGGACTACAGGTGCACCCCACACCTGGCTAATTTTTCTATTTTTCATAGTGCCAGGGTCTCGCTCTTGCTCAGGTTGGTCTGGAATTCCTGAGCTCAAGCAATCCTCCTGCCTCAGCCTTCCAGTGTGCTAGGATTACAGGCATGAGTCACCACACCTAGCCCTCTGCTGTCTCTGTAATCCAGAATACTTAACTATGTCTTTACATCTTAACTATCTATTAAATCTTAAAAGCTACCTTTAAATCTCATACAACAAACAAAATAAGAATCTCTCCTTTGGACCCTGATATATTGTATTTAGTTATACATTGCTCTTAGAACAAATTGTCTGTTAATTATTCTTGATGTTTGCTTTATCTCTTTCTCAAATTTCTCTCTTTAAACATTAAGATACCCTCCCAGAAAACCCTGGCCAAGATACATAATCATTGTGTACTTACCAAATTAAAATATATAAATATTTTCTTTTTTGAGTAACTATCATGTTCGTTTTAGTTTGGAAAATGATTTCTTACCATTAGAAATTTAAATAGTGTCATATAAATATAATTGAAATTCCACAGGTAGAAGTAAAAGACCAGACCTGGAAAATAAATATTGAAGAAATAATGGTCACAAATGTTCTAAACTTCATGAAAGACATAAAAATCACAGATCTAAGGATGTAAGAGCAACGTCAAGCAGGATAGAACACACACAGGCTACTGATACACACGTGCATATACAAAACCTAACACACATCCCCACACACAATGAGCCCATTTCCTCCATCTTATTATTGTCAATTAATTGAATTAAAATTACTTCTAAAAAAAAAAAGAAATTTACCACATACAGAGTTTGAATCTGTAAAACAAATACCACACAAGAGGGTATAGCTAATTCTCCAATTAATGAGTGAGTTTCATAGCAAAACTGAATATTCTGGAATCGAGGTAACTGTAATTGTACTGGTACATAGTATTTGAGACACAATAGGTTCCCAAAAAATAGCTTCTCAGAATTCAAAGAGAGGGATACTTGTGTCAACATGGGCTTTGAAGAGAAATTTTAGAATTTGTAAAGCTTGTGAATAGAGATGAAAATGTATGCTAGATGAGAAACAATATCATAAAGGCTGAATGGGAAGAAATGCAAATAGCAGGTTGTATGGACAATGAAGAGACAGGCTTGGCTAATCCTGTGTTTGGTGGTTATTGAATGTTTGAAACTGGTAATGTCTGATAAACAAAAATTTAGAAAGTATTTATTAATTAGTTTCATGTTGCAGAAAAAACCAAAACCAATTAAAAATATTTCAAATAGCATTTAATCAACAGAAAGATCATGGTTGAAAATCAAGTACATTTTTATTACTTACCTTGAGTCATTTAGGACTTTTCCAAAGTGAAACATAATTTGAAACTGGTTGCAGGATTTCTTGGATGGTGGTTCTAGAGTGAAACAATAGAGAAAACCTCAGATGAAGATGATTGGCCACATTCATGTCCTTGGAGAAAAGGCTATTCCTATCATTATCAGAGGAAAAAATCATTTATTATAAAAATCTTTGTTAAGTCTTTAATTGTAATTATAGATATAGAATTAGTTCATATATAATTATAGTTATATTATTGTTTAAGATAATAAAGATTATTATAAGCATAATTTATTATTTCAGAACAAATATAGTGGTGGCATATAGATTTCTTAACTGCTATTTAAAACATAATAGTCCAGTTTTATAGCTACAAAATTTTATAAAATTTTCCAATTTTTCAAGAAGTAATGTGTCACTAGGTTAAAATTCTTTAATCTTTGCATTTGTTCTTGCACTGGAATTTGTAAATGCAGGATTTTTCAGTGTCTCATTTATCAAGTTTTTTTTTTTTTTTTTAAATATTTGCTGACAGTTAGGTTCCTTGGTGTCTTGACTTTTTTTCCTCTCTTGTGGTACTTGCCTTAATCCAATTATTTTCAAACATTTTCTTTCTACAGAATCTTTTTGAAAGGATACCAGCATGACTCAGATTTTACCAAATAAAGCTGATAGCAGTTTAAATAGTTTTTGAGTTCTCATGTTGTATCTTTAAATTTCATGTAAAATTTGTACATATGCCACAATATATTAATTTTAATATTAATCATCACTCTGAATTAATTCTATTTAGATAGAACATGCAATTCAATGAAATACACCACACTTAAGCCTGATAAATACTGCCACATACCTTTGTAGGGAAAGGTTCTTCATCTAAATTTGAAAGAAACAATTTCAACCCATCATACCTAACTATGAATGTGTATCATCTCTTTCTTTTCAAATAAATACGCCATCTATATCTCTGAAAAACTTGTATCATTTAATACACTGCCTTTTAAATGGCATGCAAATACAACAAATATTTCTGCCTTCAAGAAGCTTGAAATTGAGGACAAGGTGCAAGACACAAATTAAAAGATAGAAATTAACATACCCTAAACATGTTGTACAATGAATAATAAATGAATAATGTAGCTTTTAAAGGTGGATAAGACCAAGCTTCCTAATGAGAATAATCAGGAAAATCTTTGTAAAGAGGTATCATTTAAGTTGGTTATTAAAAATGAATAGGATTTTGGCAGGTAGACTTGGAAATAGAAGTGTCTGGAAAGAAGGAAACATCTCAGTAAACAAAGGCAGAAAATACAAATGTGCAAAGCCCTTTTCAGGAATAAAATAATAAATTGGTTTTAATTGTCAGAGAGAATACATATGATAGATGGAGCAAAGACTGAAGGTTTTTAAATTGAGAGTGACAAGATTAAAATTCTTCTTTAAAAAGTTATTTTGATGGTGAAATATGGAATGGCAGGAAAGCCACTCAGTAATTTAACATTTATAATCTATATGTTATTCATTTTTCAATAGAGTAAAGCTTAAAAAAATCATTGCCCAAGAGAACTGAAAGAATCCATTTTTAAACAATAATTTCTTAGGTGTCTTTTTAACTATAAGGTCAATTTTATCAAAACTTTCTGGAATATTTCTTCTAGAATTCTAATAGTTTCACATCTAAGGTTTAAGTCTGTTACCACCGTGATTTAATTTTTGTGAGAGGTGAAAGGTGTGGGTCCTGTTTCAGTTTTCTACATGTGGAATATATCAGAGCACACATAAATTCAAAATTAAGAAGGAACAAAGAGAAATCAGCATTTCTTCTCTGGTAATTACTGTAGTTCAGATTAACCTCTAGTCAGAGAACCACTGGAAAAGATGGAAAAAATTGTTAAATGCTTAAATATATAGGATGAATAACAATATGGTAAAGATTTATAGAACTTATTTCTGGGATAAGAAAATACAGTGATATGAGCTCTGATACTGAAGAATTTTTTTTTTAACTGAAAGCTAAAAATATGGATTCTGTATTATAGTATAAATAACTAAGGGGCCGATATGCTGAGCAGAGCATTCAAAAGATTCACAGGTCTAGGAAAAAAACAAATGTTTTTTGAGTATCAAGCATTTAGATCTTGGCAAACCTGCCATGATATGTGTAGGCTTTCATTGTTAGAATGGAAATAGCCCTTGAAAGGACTGTGCCTCCATTTTGAATCATCTGAATCCCTGGTTGCATCAGGTGACCTGGGATATCTGAGTGTCCTTAACTTTCATGGAGAAATTTGTCATCGTGCTGTAAATGTATGTAACTCATGAATTCATATCTGCAATTTGATCAAAATTTTGAATGGAAAATTAATTCAAGATCCTTTCCTCTTTCCTAAGGTTTTATCTGTTCATTCATTCATTTAATAATAATTATTTGTATGCCTGATGTTTAATCAAGCACAAGTGGTAACAACAGCGCATGACTCAAAACCACAAAAGAACAAAAAAAGAAGGAATAGAAACAGTCCATGGGTTATTTAGCTAATGAAGATCTCAGACATGGATTTTACTATTAATATGCCAATAAGTTCTAGAAACTAAAAGATCTAAAATTTCAAAAGAGTACTGGAAATCATAGAAAATATCCAAATGAAAATTCTAGAATAAAAATACAAAAACTGTAATAAATAGCATGTTTATAGCATGAATCTAAGCATGTTAGACTCATTTGAAGAAAGAATTATAATAGTAACTTGGAAAATAAGTAAAAATAAAAGATCCAGAATGAAGTATAGAAAGAAACAAGGATGGAAATTCGACAGAGTATATAGCTCCATAGATAATAAAGTGGAAAATTTTAACGTACATGTAATTTCAATTTCAGAAAGAAAAAAAGGGGCAGAACACATATTTGAAGAGAAAATGGTCTTTTCTTTTTCTAAAAGTGATGAAAGACATCAAACCACATATTCAGAAGCACTACAAACCAGAATGCACACTCACAGGTTTTATAAAACTGTTGAAAACTAAAGACAAATAAAATCTTAAAAGCAACCAGATGGTAAAGAGAGAGAATGGGGGTATAATAATGAGACCATGAGCCCAAAAGAAACAATATAAACCAGAAATCAATTAAATTATATTTCTATAGTGAGGAGTGCATGTATCTGCCAGCTTAAAACTTTGTATTTCTGAAAGAAATTTTTCAAAAATAAAACTGAATTAGTATCTTGTGTTAAAGAAGCAACAGTAGAAAATAAGTGAATAAATAAAGGAATAAATAAATTAAAAATCAGAGAAACTTGAACACTGTATATTTTATATTATTTAGCAATTATCATTAATTATCTTAAATATCATGGGGATGGCAGTTGACTTTTAAAAGACTTCTTGAACACACAGAAATACATACTGAATCTCATTATCAACTTCTAAATTGATTTAATATATTCCCTAATACAATTAATTTATCTTCTTGAATGGAAAATTAATCCAAGATCCTTTCCTGTCTTCTAAGGTTTTGTCTGTTTACCCATTCATTCAATAGTAATTATTTGTATGCCTGGTATTTACCAAGAACTGTGTTAGACACTGGAGGTTAAAAAATACATGGAACAGTTCCTTTCTTCCTATATCACAACTGTATCTAGGGATACAAAAAGTCAAGCAAAATCTTATGTTACAATATGAAAAGTATGTAGTAAATTGAATAATGTTTGGATAGTAATTATTGAATAAAGGATTATGATAAATGTATATACAAAATTCCATAAGGATAATATAAAGAATCATGAAGACTGAAAATGAAAAAAATAGGGGAGGTAATGTCTGCATGACTTCAAAAAACACTAGTATCATATAATAGATATTAGTGCTAGAAGTGGCCCAAAAAGATCCTCTGGGCATTTCTACACCACCCTCCTCCTTGAATCTGGCCAAACTGGCATATAATGGAGGAAGAAATTCTATATTTGGTAAAACTAGAAAACAGGGAAAACTGAAAATTATAAACTATGAAAAATAGCTGTCAAATATGAGTGCTGGATAAGATTGAACAGAAGACACACAGAGAGTTCACAAAGCCCTAAGATTTTGTGATGTATATATTAAATATAGCTTTACAGTCACAGAGCTCCTAATCAATGTCCCCTTGCTTGGAATAGCAAATTCTGGTAGCATGAGGGCTACAGGACCACATATAAACCTGTGCCACATATTATAGTGAGTAAGGTGGGCTGTATGAGAAAATTTGAAAATACCATGAATGCACTAGGTGCACAAGCATGGAAGCTTGAAGAAGAGTTGGCAGGTGCCAATTAGATTTGTACCTGGTAAAAAGCCTGTGATAATGAATTATCTTGTACTTAAATCATCACATAAAAAGTATAAAATATCAGGCTCACTGTGCACAATAACGAATCCTTATTCTTGATAAAAAAGGAAAAGGGGATCACTCAGTATTGTGACTGGTGATAAATGACTAGGACAGAAAATACAGTAAATTTGGTGAGAAAAGAATTGGTAAGAGTTGGCTCTGCATTAATATTTATTAATTACTTAATATTTTTTTTTACTTTACTTTATTATTAATTACTTTAATGATTACTGGAGAGTGCAGGTGGATTGAACCAGAACTAAGTCCAGGGGCTCAAATAATCACACCAAGATATTCTTTTTCTCTATCTACAAACTTTACTTTGATTTTCTCTGTGTTGTCTTTATTCTTAAGCAGAATCTTTTTCCTAATGGCAATGATGGGTACAGCATCATTACTGACAATCTCTGCACAGACAGCATTTGGTTCCCTATTATTTCACTAAATATTCAAAGACTGAATCTCATTATTCTATCTCGCTGTGGATACCATGGAGTACTACTCAGTCATAAAAAATGGAGAACTAATACCTCTTATATTATTCTGGAAAGAGGTGGAGCCCATTCGTCTAAGTGAAGTACCACAAGAACGGAAAAACAAATACTACATGTACTCACCATTAAATTGGTACACATATGTGCACATATGGAAGTAACATTCACTGGGGATTGGGCAGGTGGGAGGGGAGAGGAAGGGATAGGTAAATTCACAAATAATGGGTGTAGTGCACACTGTTGGTGGGATGGACATGCTTGTGGCTTTGACTTGGGCGGTATAAAGGCAATTTATGTGACCAAGGCATTTGTACCCCCTTGATATTCTGAAATTAAAAAAAAAAAGATCAAGTTAATTGCTATTGCTATGGTAAAGAAGATAGGATCATCTGTTTGGTCATATGTGAGTTATTTCTGGAGCTAGATGGCAAAGTCAGCCTCATCTAAACCATATGTACTATGAGTTGATTTCCAAAAGAAAGAAAACTGAGGGGTTTATTACTAACTTTTAAAAGTATGATACACCAGGCAAGCAAAAAGTTATAATTAATTGAACTGAAGAAGGCTTCTTAGAAAACATTTAAATGATGAAATCAATTTAATCAGGCAAAGCATGAAGAAGCACTATGTTAAAAGGCCTGGTAATGAGTGTCTAAAATCTAAAAGCAGAAAAATATATTTAACTGTATTAAGAAGTTGTGGGAATTATAATTATTTGCAGAATATTTATGTTATAGATTCTGGTGATGTAGAAATGAGAATGTAGAGTTTAGAATATAAGATAATGCTTTAAAAACCAACAATTGTACAAATTAAAGTGTAAGTGACAAATAAGTAGATGAGGACTTATGCTATTATTATGGCATATATTATACAATTTAATTAATTTTAAATTTAATTTTACACTTTAATATTTCAAATTCTTCAAATTTGTGCTCTCCCCCTTACCACAAAGTTTGATTTTACTAACCAGTATATTTTATTAATTGAAATAAATGTCTTAATTAAACAACAGAAATTTATTTTCTCATAGTTCTGGAGAATGGAAGCCTGACATTTTAATTGACATTAAAATATAAAATAGTTTTACTTTAGTCCCACAAAGGAAATTACCCATTATGCCCTCATGTGCACATATTTGAAAAGGAAAGGTTTCTTAGAATCTTCACATACATGGAATTATCTCCAGATTGCCTTTCGTTATTAAGGTGAAGAATTGGTTTAGCCAAATCTGTGAATATTTAATGCAAAGATGAAATTCAAATGTTACCAGATATACGTTCTGGCATTCTCAAAAGCAGTGATCCTGAAATACTTAAAATGAGATTAATTTAAAGTAGAATGATATGTTAATTTCTCAAAAATGCAAATCATCTGCATGGAAATATTTAACCACAAAATAGAGTACTATTGCTAAGTGTTTTGGCTTAAAATTTTGTGGGCTAGACATGAGATGTCTTTCACCACATGTCTAAGAGAGGTGTCATAATGAATTCTGAAGCTGAGAATGAACTAATAAACCCTCTAGTACAATGAGACATCTCCTTCATGATAGCCTTCAGGGTTTCACAGTTTTTAGGGCTAATTAGAAGCAGGTCAAATACAATTTCTTTACCTTAGCCCTAAAAATGAGAACAGAGTCAGCTTTTTGAGCTCTAGCCAGATGCTGATTTTGTAACCTTAGCTATGTAGACTAACTGCTAATAGCTCAGGATCTGAGACTTTCAAAGTTATTTTTAGGACAAATCAGTTAATGAGCAGGTACAAACTTAAGCATAAATGAGCAGCAGGGCAGAGGCAGCCAAATGTCAGGGAGAGTCTCAGATGGTAAGACAAATTGTAATTATTTAATCCAGTTATAGACAGTGTTAAATAAAAATGAACACTTGCCAACTGCTATCTAGTCAAAAGTTTTAATTTTTATGTACAGGAAGAGAAATACACAGAAAACATAAATACACATTGCACGTCAAAGTAGCTTACTCTTTTACTGTCATTCATGCAAACAGAAAACAGTTTCCTTTTCTTTTTGGAGTTTCCCTCATTCTACCATGTTAGCTCTAATGCTTGCATTATAGCTCTAATGAATACTATGTCTTTGTTTTGTACAAGCTTATTTGTAATGATGAGGCTTTGCATAGTCCTTCAACATATTATAGAAGGCTCCAAGAAACCAGCATGGTCATAATTCACCACCCCCCACCCTGACTACTATCATACTACCAACCTCTGGGCCTTGTCTCCACCAAGAATTAATAGTCAGTGTCAGGGAAAGGCTCAAACAAATCAGTTAATTTGCATTGAGGAAATTACATCAGGTTACCAGCATCTAGGAAATAATGAAATCTAGGGACAGAGAAGGAAATTTTTCCAGGGACATGGCATGGTACAGCCTGAAAATTTTAGTTATTACTCTGCTTGGTTTTCAGTGCAGAATGCAACAGCAGGGAAAAAGGGCCCAAGAATCAGGTTGTTTGGATCAGCTACTATTATGATGTTTTTAAAAACATACCTTTTTTGTACCTTATTGTTTATGGATTATTGACCCAGGAAACATGATATTGGCCCAAAACTTCTTCCCAAAATATTTTAAGTTGTTCTTTTTCTTTAAGAAAAAAAAAAGTTTATTAAAATTATATTCCTCAAACATTTCACCTGCATACAACAGAGGTGAACTGGTTGTATACGTTTTGCTTTGTTTTGTTTGGTTTTGTTTGGCTACCAAGCAACTGCTATCACTGTTCCTAATGGCATCCTGTATTTTGGGAAAAGGAGTAGTCCTCTCCCATTCTGAACAATCTGTGGGAATGGTAACATAAGGTCCTATGCCCTGCCACCGAGAAAAGAGAAACCAAAACCAAAGCCTTGAGGCTTCTATCAAAACTAGATCATTCTTCTCACTGCTAAGATACAGTAAAGAAAGAGTAGGTAAGTAATCAAACTAAGCTTAGCCAATTAACTCTCTTTCTCAGAATTTGAATCATAAAGGGAGTAATAAAGACAAGTAATTGAAATGTGTTCATCCATCCTTGCCAATATACAATGGCATAATGTTCAGTGTCATTGAGACTTTAAAGCTTCCTTTTCCTATATGTTTTGAGACTAGATCTCTATCCCTCCTTTAACCTTGTGAGATACCTCATGTCCACCTGTTAAGCATGTTTTAGTTTAATTTAGCCAGAATCAGCTGGCAGAGCTTGCAACCAAAGTGTTTGCACTCTGAGACAGAGTGCTTTGGAAAAAAAAAACTTAAAAATGAATTGGTATTATGGTGTTTTCAATCAAAGAGGCAGGCAGAGGTTTTGATTTTGGAGGATTTTTTTTGTTATTTTTAATGGATTATTGGCTGAGGACAGCTAGGAAAGCTTGACCCAACATGCTTACCAATCCAAGGCTTTCATAAACAGAAATACAACTGATGATGATGATGGAGGTGGTCAAGTGATGGTATGTCAGACAGACATCTCTTGTCATTGAAATGCAAGTTTGATTGACTCTCACATTGCCACTTTAAAATTTAACCAGTGGAGCCATTGGATGAAAACTGTAGAAGGAGCCATGATTTTCTTCTCCCTATTAGATGATAAACAGTCTTATGTCACCTGGAGTCATAAAACACAATCACAATAGACTTAGGATGATTAATGTAATGCAGCAATCAAAACTCTGAACATTATTTACAGTTAAATCATTTTTCCTCCTTTGGCCAGGGCCAACTTCTAACAGGCTACCTATTGCTTGGGAAGTTAGTAGCATGTTCTTTTCTTTTATTCCTCAAGTGTGCAAAACACCTTCCTGCCTCAGCTGCTAGTGCTGATTTCCACTTGAATGCCCATGGTAGAATTGCATTTCTTGGTCTCTTTGTGATCAGGTGGAACTGTGTCAATAATTCTGGCCAGTGAATCACATGTAGGGACCAGCATAAGTCATTTGCATGACAGAGTATTTAATGGTTGATGCAAAATCTCTACTTTGGACACAGTGAACAGCCACATGCAAGAAAGTTATTCACCTAGGTCTCTTCTGAGCAGACACTCCCTTCCCATCCCACTAATCAACAAGCGAAATGTAGTGGGAGCAAGAAATAAACAGTTCTAGTAAATGACTGAGATTTTAGAGTTTGTCATTACACCAGGACAACTTAACCTCTTATGACTGGAAATGGCATGCTGCAGTAACAACACACATGCACACACACACACACACACACACACCCTATAATGTATGGCATTGGTTTAAGGGCCAGGTAGCAAGCAATGGAAAAACTGATATTAGACTATGGAAAATGACATCTGAGTTGATAATTTGTAAGATATTTACTTGATGAATTTGTAGCATGAAGGGAAGAGATTGAAAACCAAAACATTACCAGTGTGTTCTGGTTGCTAATAGCTGAGTTTGGCAAGGAAGATGTTTGTCAGTAAATAATATGGTGGTTTTCAAACAGAAATGATAGAAAATCAGGAGAGTCTTGAAATTTGGGAACTTCCATGGTTGGAAAATGTCACTACTTTTTATCACCTCCTAGTAAAAATTTAAACTGAGAAAGTCTGTGAGTAAAAAATGTCGATTAGAATTCAGCCTTGTAGCAAGGATCAAATCAAGAGCGTAGTCCTCACATGCATTGTTAAAACCATAAAATTAAATTTTATTCATCTTGGAGCAAAGACTCAGTTGAAACCGTGGTGCCCAATTACTTTGAATTGGACAACATGGCTCAGGGATATGAGACCAATGTGTGACTTTCCCATAGACATATGAAAAGCTTGAAGTACCTGCAATTAATTTTGGAGAGAGAAAGAAGCAAAAATGGGAAAAAGCGAAGAAATAGAGCAAATATAAGAGATGTATCTAGAAAAAAACTGAGGATGTGGCTATTTGCAACACGGAAATGACTGGAAGCAAATGGATTGCATTCTCATCTCTATGCACTTCCCAAGTCCTGTGGAGAATACTGCTGTCAAAAGAACCATCAGCCTGCTTTGAAAGAAACTGTCAAGGTTGGAGACTTAAAATGACCTTTGGGTCCCCCACCATACTTTGGCAAGACACATGCTGTGAAATCTGCTTAACCTCAAAAAGAACATATTTAGCAACTTCATATTTCCCAATTCAGATGTTATCAAAGAATACTGGAAAAAAGGCAGAGGGGATCCAGGTGCCCCAGAGAACAATAGGATTATTTAGAGCAGGGGGGGACAAAATAAGGGCCTAAACCATTCCCCATTGCCAGGGTAAGGAGCCTTTAAAATGTTTGTTTTTAAATTTGCTGTAGAACTGACATTTTACAAATGAAATTGCTTCCTATGGTTATTCTGTCCTGGTTTTGTTGTTGCATTTTGGCTGTGTGGGTAGCCGAGAACTTGTCCTTTTGTTTGTTGGCCTCCAAGTCAAGAGGAAATACATCAGACCTCCTATAGAGACTACTAGTCATCATGCAGGAATCCTAGACTTAGATTAAGACTTTGGGATTGTACCTGTTGGGAAGAAGGTGGCATAGTTTGACTGCAAAAGAGAAAGTATATAATTTTTTTATTTTTTAGCTAGAAAGGCAAGTTATGGCAGGTGTTGGTGATGTTTATCAAATATTTCTCACTCTCAATCTTCTGTGTATGTGGCAGCACTATTCTTTCTGTAGTACTGTGATAGGATGGACCACATGACTAGTTCTGGACAAGTTGTGAGTGAAAGTTGGCATTGAATTGTTGATGTGAGATCACTTTATTGACCACTTACAATGTGCTAACAACTGCACCAAACATTTTAACTTTACATCTATTATCTCTTTTAAGCCTCATAGGATCCTTATGAAGCTGGTTTATTATTTACAATTTTAGATGAGAACATTGAGGCTTGAAGAGGTTTAGTATTCAATTGCTAAGTGGTTTTCTTGTTGATGCTGTTGTTTTTAAGCTGTAAACTACATTAACTACTATTAAGTGGAATGTATATCAGTTAGTGGAAAGAAATTTAGGGAAACAATCTGCCTCATTCCTATGAGGTTTCCTATATGTTTTGGTATATTTTGAATATGATTTAAAAAGAAAAAAATTAATAAACTTCATTTTAAAATGTCCAAAGTGCTTAGGTTTAACTTTATTTTCCAAAATTTTAAACACGGCTGTTCTACAGGTAGTGAACTATCAGCATATTTTACTTTCCGTTTTTCTTGTAACGCTGCAAAATGGAAGGCATGATATACCCATATTGAGAAATATCTATTGCCATAGTAAATGTGTCATCTCACTCATAATTTTCTGGCAATAGATATTTTAAAGTGTACATACAAATATTTTCTATGCTTTCTCTCTGAGAACAGCTTGAAAGGTTCACATTTCAAGAGGGATTCCTCCTTAGCTTTCTCTCTGGCACCACCCACCCTTCCTTCTTTTATTATTTTCAAACTTGTTCTGTTCATTATCTTGTTACAGTTCTTCGCCATTAGTCAAGAGGCTCACTTATCACACCTATCATCCCCAACCACGCTTGAGAGCAGCACAGTAAGGGATTTAGTAGGATTCACGTTCTCTTGAATATGCGAATACTTTGGCATTAATTGTTGATTTTGTAGGTAGTAAGACTATAGGCCTACTGGCTTCTTCACTGTGCTACTTCATCAAACACGTACCAAGTGGCACTTGAAAATGCTCTGAACTTTGCAAATTTGTGCGTTTAAGTCTTAAGCTGCCACTTCAACCTGCAATGAGCAACTGTGCCCGTTTTTCCACATATACAACTTCAGCAGAGCCATCCTGAAACACCAAGCACTTTTCTTGAAGCTAAAGGATAACTGGAAAATATATGAAGGAATAAATATCTTCTGTAATTCTTGCTCTTAAAGCTGCTTTGAAATGAGTTTAGGTGAATCTATCATTTGTTAGGTAGGGTTCCTTTTAGTTTGTTAGGTTTTTTAATTAATTTTTTTAAAAAGTGTTTTATTTTAAGAAGTAAAGACTTCTCTGTCATTTCCTGTGTTATTCTTAGGACATGCATACTTCAACAATTCACTCCAAAAGAACTTGGTGTATTCAACACTATGCCTATATTTATCCTGGTTTAAATAATTTCCATTGTAAACATTTGAGTTCAGTTAAATGACATTTTTTCAAAAAGATGCATGGATGTATGATACAAAATTAACAAGTCATATTTGCATTTCATTTTTAAATTAGTTGTTTCATTTTTTGAAGAGACGTTCAAGGTCACAGCCCAAGGAAAGCTTTTCAATACGTGGTTGTGCTTCCATCTGTGCCTTGGAGACCACAGAAAAGGATCTTATCTCAGACTTCAATTTAAATAACATTCTGAGTATCCCACCCTACCTTCTCTAAACCAAATAAACCTGGTCAAAGATGTTGAGAAATAGCATCTCTCTTTTAATTTTAAGTAGATTGCATTTAAGTTTAAAGATGAACTGAGGAAAATTTGAATTCAAATATTAAAAACACACACACGCACACGCACACACATGCACACAGAAGAGCAATGCATAGAAGGAGTATGCAAAACACATACTTGGAATTTATGGTTACCCAGAATGAAAGAGGGAAATGAGATTTTATAAAGTAAAAGATAAAGTTTATGTAAAGAAACAACTCAGAATTAGAGGAAACTGGTAAAAATGGGTAGTGTCAGGGAAAGAAGATGAGCTTAAAAAGAAAAAAAAAATCAAAACTTCTTTCTCATCCTCAGAGAAGGCTGTTTTGTTTAAAACACTGTTATACATCTGTATCAAAACATCATATGTACCCTATAAATATATATAGCTATCATGTACCTACAATAATTAAAAATTTAAAAATTAAAAAAAACACTGTTAGGAACACTGTTACGTTATCAGAGAAGGTTAGCTTAGTATATAAGAACATGGACATTTCATGTACTACTAACTTTAATTTGTTATTAAAAGAACCTACTTTTGTCCCCAAAAAAGAGCTGATTTTTATTTTCTGTATGATTATCAGGTTTTCTGAATTTCATTAAAAATTCCAAATCTTTATAAAATGTAAGCCATTGAAAATTTATTTAAAAGTTATAGATGCTGTTTCCTTTGTTTTTTCTATTCATATTTTCTTTCCATAATAAAGAACACATAGTATCACCCTTGGAAAGCCTGAATGTTTGTACAGACACACCGTGAAAGACTTACAAGTATCACATTTTAGAGGCAGTGACTCTAAAACATGACAGTGATTTGTATTAGAATAAAAAAGACAAAAGACCAATGAGAACACTGAGAAGAAAGATATAGCAAGGATTATTAGCCACAAAATCAGTATAATAATCTATACTGAAGTTCAAAACCCTGGCAAAGAATAGGGATATTTCAACTAGTAAATTCCTGCAGGCTTTTAGTAATAATATATTTACCTAGGCTCCATCATATCAGATCTACAAAAAGCATAGCAATAAAAATAGCATTATTTTTTCTTTATAGTTATACATGGAGTTGACAGTGCAATTTGGCAATACTTTCTGTTTACAGTTTTTTCTTCCAAAGAAATGTTTGCTGAAATGCAATGTGTCCCTGGCCAAATTTTTCAAAAATAGTTCTAAACAAAACAAAAAGTGCTGTCCGCCATCATTGCTTACTTTCAAGGAACACAGTGTATTACCTTGAATGGGATGGACTGGAAAGAGAAGGGAGCTTAAAGACAAAATGTCTCCCCAATGTAAGGATATACAAAAAGTTCCTTTAAATTGCATTGCCTGTTATTAAGGAATGTTGTGGACTTATCAGAAAGCTATCACATATAGGATTTGTGCATGCATTTGGATTTTAGGGATTCACTGTTCATTGCAGCAAGTCATTGAACATCAGCTACAAAAAAACAATCTGTCCCCTTGGAGCTCTTCATTCTAGAAATTTTTTGTTGTTATTTTTCATCACTACCTTCCCATTGCATGGAGAAGTACATACCAAAAGATTTGATGGTAGAAATAATAAACATCAAAAAACTGAAGTAACTAGAAAAGATTAAGTTCATAAGATAGAAAAACAAAAAGATAAGACATTTATTCAGTCATTCAACATATGTGTGTGTATATATATGTATATATATATTATAGCCTACTACCAAGCAATACTTTAAGCATTGAGAGTTCAAAAGTAAACAAAATAGACATATACCCTTACCTGGAAGGACTTACAGTAGAGGATAAAGATAACAAACAGAATAAATAAGTAAAATTTATAGTTTTTCTTAAATAGAATTATTTTTTAGAGCTCCTTTGTAACTAGTCAACTAGATCTATTGACTAGTCATATTAGAGCAGATTAGAGCACATATTAGATCATACTAGTCATATTAGAGCAGATCCCACCATAATAATCTCAACTTAATCATCTTCAAAGGCCCTATTTCCAAAGAAGTTAACATTTACAGTTACCCAGGTTTGAGACTTCAACACCTTTTTGGAGGACATGATCCAATCCATAATATCATTCTTCCAGGATCAGGGATGAAAATAACCTCTCTGCCACTACTTTCATTCTGGGTTCCTTACATACATATCTCTATAAAATGACTTCATAAGTAAACTTCCTAATTACCATATTTGAGCATATTATCTGTTTACTGTTGGGAGCATAATTATATTAATGTAAAAGTCTATTACAATAATCTGGAAGAGGCAAAGCTGTAGCTTGCTCCAGAATGGCAGCAATAGCAGTGGTGGGATGTGATTACCATTCTGGATACAATAGATTGATAGATAGATAGATAGAAAGAAAAATATTTATATTTAGCTATATGTATACATATATATAGGTTGATTGATAGGTATATAGATACATATATTGATATGTATATAAATATATAAATAGATCTATATATACAAATATAGACATAGTTGATACTGTATATAGACAGACAAATATAAGGAGACATAAGTACAGACAGATACAGATATCTATATGAATAGCTGATACATGTATATAAATATCTATATGTAGAGAGAGAACAAGAAAGACAGAGGGAGAGAGACAAAAAGACAGAGAGAGAAAGAGATTTATTATGGGTATTGGCTCACATGATTATCATGGCCAAGAAGTTTCAAAATCTGCCTTCTGCAAGCTGGAGAACCAAGAAAGCTGGTGGTGTAATTCAGTTCAAGTCTGGAGGCTTGAGAACTCTGGGACCCTGGGTTGTCATTCCCAGCCAGCGTCTGAATGCCTCAGAAGAAGGAGCGGAGTTCCTGGTGGAAGTCCTGGAGACCAAAGGCCAGAGAATCTGGAGCTATGATGTGCAAATGCAGGAGATGATGGATGTCCCAGCTTAAGAAAGGAAAGGGAATTCATCCTCTGCCATTTTGTTCTATGCCAGCTATCAACAGATTGGATGGTGCCCATCCACATTAGTGAGGTGGATTTTCTTTACTCAGCCTAACTATTCAAATGCTAACCTCTCCTGGAAACACCCTCACAGACACACCCAGAAATAATGTATCTGGCACACCTTAGACCAGTAAGGCTGACATGTAAATGAACCATCACAATAAGGCAACAAAATTTGCCAAAGAATTGAATATAGGGTTTGACAGCAGGAGCTAAGTTCATAATTATTGACTGGAGTAGCTAGAAAAATTGCGCTGCTGTTTACTGAGATGAAGAAGGCTATGAGCAAAACATGTTGAGGAGAAGGGTGATGTCAGGATCTCAGTTTTGAATCTGTGATTTGAGATTCTCCTTAACAACTAAAAAGGATATGTACATCCTTGATATATGTGTTTGGAGTTTAGGAAAAGGTCTATCTATGAATATTTGAAAATTGTCAGTGTATTGACACCATTTAAAGCAATCATGCTGGTTGAAAAGCAGAAAAGATTTAAGTATAGACAGAAAAGAGATTCAAAGCTAACTCTTGGAACTGTAAAGTTCACAAGTCAGAGAAAAGAGTAACAACCAATAAAGTTGACTGAGAAGGAGCGGCTATAAAAGTAGAAGGAAAACCAGAAGATTTTGGGATCAGAAGGGTGATGGAGAGGTGTTTCAGGGAAAAGGGTGTTCAACATTATCAAATATCACTGGTGGGTCAGATAAAATGAGTTTTGAGAATTGAACATTGGGTTTAATTAAAATTTATGGAAATAAGTCAGAGCTAGAGACAGGTAGCACAGGCGGAGTCTTGTGCACAGCTTGACCTGCAAGTTAGATTACTAAAAAATTTTAGAACAGATAAGAGAAGGGTTAAAACAACTGTGTCACATTCATATCTGTTACTGTAGAGTTCAATTGATGTCATTCTAAAACTTAATTATTTAATAACTTAGCAGTGGTTTTTCCTAAGGTGTGGAATTAGCTGGAGGATAGAAGGAGTTTAATTATATTATTTTATATTATTTTTACAAAGGTCTGCATTGTTGAAATGCTTTGTAAGGAACTTCTGTGATTTTTGTAATTAAAAATAAAAAGAACACATTCAAAAGTATACCTGCGGGGAGAGGACATCAACTTTCAGCATGATAGTATAAGGAGTCTGCTGACCCACTGCCTGGTGAAACTGGTGAAATTATTTTTCAAACAACCATTTAAAGCCTCCAGAAGTAGTCCTATAGCCAAACAGAAAATGAGGAAACATCTAGTTGGTAAAATCTATGGAAATGTGATAGAAGAGGCAAGAATCTGGTAGTTAAACCAAGACTTCTCTCTCCATCTTCTCAACTCAACCAGGCAGAGACTCCACTCCAGATGGCTACAGTCAAGAACACTGGGCTTCCATCCTCCCCAGCTTGCAGCCAAGGGCTTTGTTCTCTGGAGAAACAAGACTGAGACTTTTCTCATCCTGCCCCCTTCCTGTCTTCTGCTGAGGCTAAGTCCTGGGCAAGTACATTCAGGAATAGTATGTTTAAACATATCTTTCTTATGAAAAACAATGAATTTCACTTTAGACCTGTGAAAAATTGCCATTTATTTTCCCTGCTCATTTCCCCAAAAGATAGAATGTTGAATTCTTGTAATGGAATTCACAAGTATTATAGACTCAGCCCGACAGTTGACTTGAACAAGAACATGTTCTCATGTATGAATAATGTATGGTTAATGTGATTCAGTAGCAAATACTTTTTACATAAAAATGTTACTATGAATACTTCAGGAATAGTGTAAATTGGAAATTCATTTTTAAAAACATAAAGTACCTATCTCTTCCAGAAAATCAATCAGTATAACAGATTAAAGCAAATTTTAAAATCACATGCTCTTCATAGTACATTTCTGAGCCATTTTTCTTCATCTCCCAGATATTACGCAGGCTATCTCTATTATAACCCCCACCTGTTACTTTTTACTTTTGTCAACATTACAGTATATTATAAATTTTTTTCTGCAAATTCTCATCTTTCATTCACATCCTTCCCTACTCCCTATTTCTTCTCATTAATCACTTTTCAACTTCACTAAAAAGCTTGTTTTTATTTTCATATGATTCTTCAAATACTTGCTAACCTAGTCCATAGTTCTTTCAAATCTTTATGGAAATATAGTTGGGCAATCATCTCTGACTACCAGATTTATGTAATAATATACTTCTTAGGGCATCAGTGTGAAATGGAGATACCAGTATGTATAGACCAGAAGACTTGTCATTTAAATGTTTCAACTTACTTAGAATTATATTATACTATGGTTTATAAAGTAAATCGAATATACTAATTCAATAAAATACTTGTTTAGCATCTACTATGCTAGCAGTGAGAGTATATGATTGAGAAAGATAGGACTGGTTGCGGATCTCTTAGAGGTTAGAATATTGAAAATATATATTTTTTAATCATTGATATATATATAGAAGTATGGAAGTGGGGCATCAGAGAGGATAAGTGAATTATTTATTTATTCAAATCAGTCCATGACTGGTGGTGAAACTTGAACAATTACACTCACTCAATATTTATTCTCAAATAATTCTTGTATGCTATCCTATTTTACTGAAAATTTACCATTTACATTGACAGGTAAGCAGAACAGGTTGAAATTAAAAACATTCTTCTTAGAAGATGTTATAAACATCAGTTAAGGTTAATTACTAACATGAAGAAAGCAAGGCTTTTAGTTTAAAATGTGTTTTCCTGCGTAGGAGCTTTGGGGCATTGTTCAAGTTATTTAACTTCTCTCAAATCTGTTTCCTTATCTATATAAAACGGGAGTCATGTGTACTTCATAGGTTATTGTGAGCAACTGAAAGAACTTAGTGGTTAAGAGACACTAGTAAATCTTCTGTTTCATATACATATGGAAGGTTTCTGTTCACTTTGTTTTCTCCTCATCTGCTGTAATATTACTGTGGTAGAGAGAGAAATGGGCCACAAAGATGTCCACATCCTATTCACCAGGACATGTGAATATGTTACCTTAAGTGGCAAAGAGACTTTGCATATGTGATTAATTGAAGGATCTTGAGATGGAGGGAATATCTTAGATTATCTGGGTTGTACGTGCTTATAGTCCCAGCTACTCGGGAGGCTGAAGCTGGAGGATCGCTTGAGCCCAGGAGTCTGAGGTTGCTGTGAGCTACGATGATGCCACTGCACTCTAGCCTGGGTGACAGAGTGAGAATCTGTCTCTAAAAAGTAAATAAATAAATAACTATAAATAAATAAATAAATTTGATTGTTTTAAGACATGAAGTTTGTGATAATTTATTACAGTAGTGATAGAAAGCTAACATTGGAACCTACTATTAGAACAAGCAAGCAAACCAAAGGAAGCTTTAAGGAGAGCTAAATTATGGCCCATTTTTAAAAGAAAGCAAAGAGGCTATAAATGGCTGAGAGGAGCTACTCCCAGACAAAGAGAATCTGAGTTTGTTTTCTGTTGAGAAAAAATTTCTTTTAGCCAGGCTCTTACTTTCATTCCATTTACCTAGGTGCAATAGATTTCAAAAATTAAAGACTCTTTTACTTAGAGTAAAAATTCACTTTTATTGATTACTCCATTTCAGTCATAGTCCTAAATGTGGTGATAGAGTATATCATTAATTACTCCCAGTGAAAGGCAGTATGACATAGTTACTAGTATTATTTGATATTTATATCTAAAGAAATTGAGGTATGGAAAGAAACTTGCCTAACACCATGCAACTGGTAAGCGACACAGATTCGAGCTAATGGATAACCACACTGGGCAGCCATTCTTCTCCTCACATTTAACCATTGCAGAACAGTAAATATCAATCAATCATAGCTGAGATAATTAGCTCTGGCTGATTGCTTTCTAGATAATAGCTGGTAGAATGAGATTTTAGTATAGGGAAAATCAAAACATTTGATGTATAAAGAGTACATTAGCTTTGATTTATTTATAAATTATATGGCAGAAGATACTGAGTATTTGTGGAAAAAGACATCAAGAAACAGTTAAAAGGGAGGCCCAAAATGAAGGTAGGTGTATGTTAAAAACAAACATTTTCCTTTTAAAGTTTCCCAAGGTTGGCCAGACCTCCACAAATAGGAAAGAAACCCAACCATTTAAATCAAGTCTACCTGTTCTCAAGTCTCAAATCCCAACCCTTTATCATCATTACTTTATATTAACTACACATTTTATTTTTGGAAATCTGTGATCTGGTCTAAAACTAAAAGCAATCCATGATTTATAATATTATTTTTATGGATAATGCATTTCTGGTTCCAAATAGTCAACTGACAAATAAGCTTTTGAATGACAACCAGCCCAAAACATAATCTTCAGATGAAACTTATTTTGTCTCCTTGCATCCTCAAAATTTAGGATACCACATCTGAATGCACAACCATTGAAATTTTTATACAATATGGTTTCTCTCTATGCTATCATGAATTACTTGGTGGAAATTTTTAGCTGAACTATTTAAATTTAAGTTTTGTCTGTAGCACGAGAAAAATGTTTCCTACATCTGCTCCCATAAGCATATAATAAGAGTCACTTTGTCTTTTGAATTACATCGACTTTACCTCTAAATTACCTAGCCTGGTACTACAAATTTTCTTTACATATCTTTTCTAGAAAACTGATTTTGATTTTTTTGAAATTGTATACTTGAGATAGCAATCTTCTATTTTCCAAGTGAGAATTTTAACTGGTAAATACAAAGCAATCATTATCTCTCAAAATTCAAACCATATCTTCAAAAGAACTCTTTTACATTTGAAATACTGCCAAGAACACAAAAGTAGCAAAGTTGTCTGTCACCCTTTAGAATAACACAATTCATGCTTTCCTATGATATTTCAGAGTATGTATTCCTATGTACAGTCTTCTAGCAATATCTTAGAATCCATTCTTTCCTAATTGATGTTGATTTTTGAGATTACCTGTATGGGATATTCAATTATATATGTTAGTATGAAACTGTTCTCATGTCTCATAGACATTTTACTCCAATTCTTTTTATCTCATAATGTCGATGGAGCCTTGTTGTAAGAAACGCTAAACCGATTATTAATATATTGTCAGGAATGATGATAGTTAACCATGATCTGGATATTTTTGTGCAAGGCCCCTTGTGCTAAAAAAAAAAAAATGACTTGATTCAAAAAATAATTAAAATCTGTTATGGCATCATAAGGGGAAAAGAAAGTTACCTCCCAAGTAAATAGGTTCTCAAGAGAACCAGAAGACAGTAGTGAAAAAAGCAGAGTAGAAACCTCCAAAAATTTTCTTCTACATGTAAGCAATTAGAAATCTTGCAAAAGATTTTCAGAATTAACTTTTTCAGAACTCTGGGAATTAGCCAAAGGCTTGCAGCGATTCTGGGACTGTATATTCAATAAAAGCAGTAATGAATCTCAGTAAGAACAGTGAGTTTTGTGGCATTTTAACTTGTCTTAATCACAATCCCATCTCCCCATTTTGGTGGTAACCTTGAAAACCACCAATCTGTAATCATAATGAAAACCAACAGCCTGGCAGCCAACAGGGAAGTGAGGGGAAGAACAGGATTGGAACTCTTTCAAAGCTCCATTTCAACACAATTTTTATTATTTGACTGGCCAGGTAATTCTCTGGAAGACCTAATTTGCAAAACTGTCTTTATTTTACCTTACTTTGAGCACACCCAGTTACAAAAAGCCTTTTCCTGGGGTGTATGTTGAAAAAAATTACAGGTAATTTTTTAACTTTGCAGCTTCCTAGAGTAGTGGACAAGAATTATTAGAGCAAACAAAAGACTAACCAAAAAGCTTAAAAGGAAAACTTGGAGAATAATATATACACAAGGGTCTTTAAAAAGTTCCAACATATTTCTGGGATTCCAGAAGGCCATGTGCCTTCATAAGGTTATGCACATGCCCAGGACTCTATACATGCAGAGGTCTCTGCACATGTTCAGGAAAGACTTAAGAAGGCCTTAACATCTCACCTCTGGATGACCTTGAGGCTCTGTTGAAGCAGTAAATAAAGGTAACCTTTCAACTGCCTGGCTGAGTGTTGAAGGCATGCCTCAAGACACACACAGAGTCGGTTGGCAAAAACAGGGACAATTACTGATTCCAGGTGTTAAGAAAATATCTCTCCAAATATTAGTCTACTAATAAGGGAGTGAGCAGAGTCTCTAGTGGTCACATAGGGTGAAGAATACAGAGTTTAAAAATTAGGTCAGAAAAGTCACTAAACAAACAGCAACAACTACAAACCCTGAGAATAGGGGGGAACATGATTTCCAGGGTTGCCACAGTATATTATTTAATATGCCCAGTTTTCACCAAAAAAAAAAAAAAAAAAAGTCTAGAAAAGAAACAATAAAAGGTATTTTATATGCAGGGGGGAAAAACAATGAATAGAAATTATCTTGGAGGAAATCTAGACATTGGATTTATTAGGCAAAGAATATGAATTAGCTACATATTTAGCAATAAAGAGATATAAATTATAAAAGGAAAACAAATGGAAATTTCTAGAGTTAAAAAGCAAAATATTAAAATGAAATCCTCTTACTAGGGGCTAAACAGAATATTTAAACACATAGAAGAATCAACAAACTTGAAGTTAGGTTAATTTATATTATCTAGATTGAAAAAGAGAAAGAAAAAATTAAGAAAAATGAACTGAGTTTCACAGAAGTATGAGGCATCATCGAACATGCCAGTTTAATGGGAGTCCAGAAAGAGAGAGAAAAAGAAAAAAAAGAAAGAAAGAATTTGAAGAAATAAAGGCCTCAAAGAATCCAAAATTTGGTGAAAAACGTGAATCTACATATGCATTAAACATAATACTCTCTAAGCAGAAAAAATCCATAGAGATCCACACTACACACATTATTGCCAAACTATTGAAAACCAAAGACAAAAAGAGACTCTTTAGAGCATTAAGAGAAGTGACTTGTCATATACAGATCCACAATAAGATTAACAACCAGTTTTTCCTCAGAAATTATGGAGGCCAGCAGGTTGCAGAAAATGCTGAAAGAAAAAAAATGTCAAATAAGAATTTTGTATCCAGGAAAACAATTCTTGAAAACCGAAGAAAAAATTTTAAAATGACCTTATGCATACAAAAACTGAGAAGAATTGTTGCTATCATACTTGCACAGCAAGAAATATTGAAGAGAGTCCTTCACACTAAAATGAAAGGACACTAGAGAGAAATTCAAATGAAATTACTCCTACCATGCACAATACACAAAGATTACTCAAAATGGATCAAATATGTAAGTGTATAAGAACTAAATTATCAAATTCTTA
Source organism: Varecia variegata (assembly GCA_028533085.1). NCBI lineage: Eukaryota > Metazoa > Chordata > Mammalia > Primates > Lemuridae > Varecia > Varecia variegata. Next base: position 111,640,322 of record CM052439.1, read on the forward strand.
GAACAAAATAGATGTAAATTTTCATGACCTTGGATTAGTGGTTGGTTACCTAAAGCACAAGCAGTGAAGGACAAAAAGGAGATAAATTGAACTTTATCAAATTTTAAAACATTTTTACTTCAAAGGACACTATCACAAAAGTGAAAAGAATACCAACAGAAAGGGAAAAATATTTATGAGCCATATATATCAGTAGAAATATCTAAATATATCTCAGGATCATATAGAAATAGATATCACACATCTAGTATCTAGAATATTTAAAGGTCACTTATCACTCAAGAGTATAAAGACAAATAACCCAATCAAAAAATGGGCAAAGGATTTGAATAGACATTTCTTCAAAGATTATGTGTAAATACCCAGTATATTTGGAAGGATACTCAACATCATCAGTCATTAGTGTTATGGTTTGACTGTATCCCCTCCAAAATACATGTTGAAACTTAATGCCCAATGCAACAGTATTAAGCATTAAGTATAAATACCCAATGTAACAGTATTAAGAGGTGTGGCCTTTGAGAGGTGATTAGGTAATAGGAGAAAAGCTCTCCTAAATGAATCTGTGCTTTTTATAAAAGAACTGGAAGGAACTAGCTAGGTCCCTTTTTTTGCCCTTCAGTCCCTTCTGCTTTCTTGACTGTGTTCAAGGTGCCATCTTGGAAGCAGAGAACAGGCCCTCACCACACAGCAAACTTATTGGGCCTTTGACCTTAAATTTCCCAGCGTTCGTAACTGTGAGAAATAAATTGTTATTGTTTATAAATTACTCAGTCTCAGATATTTTGTTATTACTGCAGGAATGGGCTAAAACAACTAGGTAAATGTAAACCAAAGCATCAATTGTTGGATGGCTATAATCAAACAGAAACAATATAAGCATTAGCAATGATATGGAGAAATTAGAACCTTGGTACATTGCTGATGGGAATACAAAATGGTAAAGCTGTTTTAGAAAATAGTTTGGCAGATCATCAAAAAGTTAAGCATAGGGATACCATATGACCCAATAATCCCACTCCTAAAATATCTCTAGATTTGAATGAGAAGAAAAAATGACATAAGCATGCTGTTTCAATCAATATAGTAGACCTCAGTGTCTCACAAGTTTTTTCTACAAAAACTACCAAAATAGATTCGGAGAAGCAATATCTGAAAAGAGTAAAGATCATTTTATTGTGCCACTTGTACATGATTTGTCTACTAAATATAAACATAAAAGGCACTTTAGATGCTTTAAGAGTAGGTCTTTACCCATGTATATGAATTGGGAGGAAATCATGCAAATTTCTGTTTCTGCTGCTAAACCAGGTGGCAATGGTTGTTTTAAGGTGCTGAGTTTATATATACACACAATGGGGCTGACAGCATCTGAGCTGATCCAGATATATCAATTACTACACATTAATGTATAGTTTAAGAGGATTTCTTCCTCTTTAAACCCAGAGGGGGAAAAACATAGTTGACATAAAAACTTTCATTTCTTTCTGTCCAGAGTGATTTGTGGCCTGTCATTCTCAAAGCAGGTTGGAAGAGAAGATTGACATCCTGACAGCCTCCTTATCTCTCTTTGAGAAGAAACAACTGGCTGGGATTTTCTGAACTTAAGCCATAGAGGCTGGAAGATTACTGAGAAACAGGTGTTGGAAATTGCAAGTAATTATTCACAATATAGAAATAAGCTTCTCTGATCAATTATTTCTTATGGAAAAGAGACTTTCCAAGAAATGGGACTCTCCAAAGTACATTAAAGATTTACTAGACATTTGCATATTTGGAATGCAACAAAAATTGATCCCTCTTGAATTTATATTACATTTTCTATGTGTCTCTGGAAATTAAGCCTCACAAAAAAAAGTACACTTTACCTTGTGTAGAAGTACTCTTTATGCGTGTTATATTTCTTATTAAATTTTAATTTCTTGAGAGTAGGTAACATGTCATTGTTAACATTCTCTGTGTATAGATCTGAAAATAGGCATTCAATGATTATTTATTAAAAGAATAAATGAGCAAATGGAATTCTATTCATCAGTAATAATGAAAGACAGCCTAAGCCCTTGAGAACCCAAAAGAGTCTCCATCTTTCTGATTAATATATTTATTCTCAGATTTTTTAAAGTCTGTCATGCAGAAGTTAATTTGATTGGCATAAGTTCATTGTCTTATAAAAATATGTCTTTAAAATATTACATTTCTGAGATATTAATTTTAAGTTTTATAGATCAGTATTTCTACTGAAGAATTGATTTTATGCAGATTGCCTAAAGAATTTAAAACCTTGTGTAAAGGTGCATGCAATTACCTAACAACTTTAAACAACTTTACTAAGTTTAGAGAATCATACAAGGTATGAGTCCATGACTCCTGTGTCAGAGCTGGCCAGGTCTTCTCCTCTTCCACAATAATAGAGTTGCCACAGAGCACAAGGCTTCCCAGCTAGAGATGATATTTCCCAGCTATGATCTGAGTATGTCCCACCAAATTCATATGTTGAAACTTAATAGCCAATGTGATCCTATTAAGAGGTCTTTTAGGACGTGATTAAGTCATGAGAACTCTGCCTTCCTGAAGGAGATTAGGGCCTTTATAAAAGGACTTGAGGTAATGCATTTGTCCACTCTGGTGGATGCAGCAACAAGGCACCATCTTGGAAGCAGAAAGAAGCCATTACCAGAGAGCAAATCTGCCAGGGTCTGGAATTTGGATTTCCCAGCCTCCGTAACTGTGAGAAATACATTTCTGTTATTTATAAATTACTCAGTCCCAGGTACTTTGTTATAGCAGCACAAACGAACTAAGACATCACTCTCCTTAGAAAGAGTTTCCAATGAGTTGTGAGGAAAGTGATTATTACAACTTTTGAGTCATCTCTGATGTAAAAGGTAGCCCACTTCTATACTAGTGTTCTCTTTTCCTCTTCCTGTGAATTGAAATGAGGTGTCTGCAATCTAGACTTGACAATGCATATGTATTAATACATAGCAACCTTGTGGATTGCAGAGCAAGAGAATGGAAAGATCCAAGCCCAGAATGTATATGAAATAGCCACCTTGCAGCCTGGACGTTCAGCTTGAGACTATTGTAAGATAAAAATAATATATACATATATATATATATATATATATATATATATATACTGCCCTCTTCTATAAGCAACTGTACTTTGGGATACCTTTGCTATAGCAACTTAGCCCTTACAAGTATTAAAACAGTCTTCAATATAGAAATGAGAAACCAAATTTCTTTGATTCCTCGAAAGCTAGATATTAGGCAAGAAGCCTAGTTCTGCTAATTAGACACACTTAGGCAAAACTTTGATTCAAAATCTATTGATGAAAAGAAACAGGTTGGGCATAAAGTCTAATCTGGTGAGAGTAGTGCATGTGTATTTCTAACTGATAAACTTATTAAATGTGTACATACATAAAAATTTATTAGAACTGGAGTTAAAAAGATATGAGAAAGTAAAACAAGTACCAAGTCCCATTCTGAAACTATTAAAATATAAAGTCCCAAAGTTAAAATTTGCTTATATTATATTCAAGTTACCAGAAACAATTGCAGTCATTTTCTTTGTGTTATGTTTTAACCTAAAGTCTCTTTTATCCCCTAATGAACAATTTGATAAGCCAGCGTAACTGTCACTTTATCCGTTCTTCAGCATTTATAAAATGAGACCTCTTTCACCAAGGAATTATGTCTTAGCATTGCTTTAGGCATGAAGAAATTTTGGAGTGTGAATGCAACACACAGCTCTTAATTTTTCCTCTGTAGAACTAGAGTGCAGGCCCCATCGCTGAAACTATTAAATATTGAGTTCTCTCCATTTGTCTAGATTTTATTTTTCTCATATTTGAGTACTAGGTTTGGCTACACTGCATAGTTGTATAATTCTAACTGCACTTTATTAAAAAATAGGAGTGAAGAAGACATTTGCTGATTGAGTAATTAGACAATAATATTTACTAAGCACAGAATTAAAGCATTTAAATAACATTTTATAATTTTATTTTAGGTTTGAGAAAGGGTCTAAAGAGTGTCCTCAACATTTATATATTTGTCAGTGACATTTAGAATATTGTAAATAAACCAGCCAATTGGCAAACTTCTTGTAAATTTCACTATTAAGATAACTGGAGTTTTTTGTTTGTTTAGTTTAGTTTTATTTTCTAGGTGGTTTATAATAATTTTATTTTCATTAATAGTCAGATTCATTGTATCATCACAGGTTGGGAACTGAAATACAGTATTCTTAGGACTGTGACAGATTGCAGGTTTAGTTAGTTTAATGAATAATAATCAGATTTTGTTTTATTGGGGCATGTGTGTGTTTTGTTAAAAAGTAATAGCTAGATAACCAAAAGCAAACCAAAATGTGGAAAATGTCAAAAGGGACACCTATCTTTAACTAAATTCATGAAATGCTAGAGTTATCTGACACCCAAATTTGTCCAGAACTACCAGGGGCTACATTATATCACAGGTTTGTGGGACTGTGCTAAGAAGATGCATATATTCAGGAATTCCTAATTACAAAAGGTTGAATTCCAGGTTTAAACTTTGAAAGCCTAATAAATTTATCAACATGTTAAGATATTTTATGAGACTTCAAACAAAACAGGTGTATTTTAGAGAACAAGGGAAGTGTGATCTTTTAATAAGTATTTTTCTCATATTGGAGGCAAATTTGCAACTTTTATAGGGAATAAAATTCTTTCAAATGTAATCTCTGCCACCTAATATTATTTTTCATCTTTATAGTATAATATTTGAAATTGGGTTCATTTTCAAAATAATAGGGGGAAATAATAGTACTATAGTACATTGAGCTTTCTTAATTACCATATGTTTCTGTTGTGTTTTATGCAAAATAAATTTATATTTAGAATTTAGAAAAGCAGAGGCCTGATTACTATTGGTTAATTGAATGTACTTGTTATCTGACATATAAAGAAATATGAATAATCAATATTCAATAATGTAGAATAAAATAAAGTGTCACTGAATATAATTATTTTCTTATGAATCAACATATTCATCTGTTCTTTCTGAGATATTCTACAGTCATCATAGTTAAAAATATGATATTTATTTCATTCTCTTCAAATATGTCTTAAACAACAATGTAACTTATCCAAGGTGCAGTGTTACCTTCAGATTTATAGATGTTACGTGAAATTTTACCCCTCTGAAAGAAAAGCTTCAATGACAGAAAAATAATAAAAATTCCTTAATTGCTGTAGCGGCTATTGCACTTTCTAATAAAAAGGGTAAAACTACTGTTAAAAAATAAGAACACAAATATTTAGGTTTTTTTCCCTCAATTATTACCCACTTGGGGAAAAAAACTTCACCTCTGAACTTGTGTTTCTTTTGAGGTCATTTTATGTCCTATCGTCATAATGGATAGGACAGAAAACTAAGAAAACTGAATAATCTGGGAGAACGGAGAACATTTTTTAAAAATTGGGGGTGTGTGTACATGTGTTTGATTTTATTTTTTGCCAATGTCTAAAAAAGGAGCTGAGCAACATTTTCCAGACTGACAGTATGTGCAGTGGATTACGTGCCAAGAGTAACATCATCTAACATTTGTATTGCGTGCTTACCATATGCCAGGATTGTTCTAAGCGGTCTACGTGTATTAACTCACTTCAACCTCACAAGGACCATATGAGTGCACTATTATTGAAATATTATTTTATATGTTTTATATCTGCATCTTTCTCTTTTATGCTATAAATGAAAATTTCCTCTGGTTATTCTAAGACTTTCTCCCTGACCACTGTGATTATGCACATGAAGTATAGAAACTGGAATAACCAGAAAGTTGAGTTCACTGATTAACTCTTTGTCTGTCTGTCTGTCTCTCTCTCTGTCACTTTTTCTCTCCTCTTTTTTTCCTGTGTTTGATAGAAGAAAGAATTCACTCAGAATGAGTAAACCATGAGTATGCCCTGGGATTATTGGACTATTCAGGGCAAGAAAGACTAAAAATAGGTACTGTGATTCTTCTTAATAAAATCACTTAATAAGTAATTAAGAAATAAGAGAGATGTAGCTACATTTACACCACAAACTAGTGAAAATATCATACTGTTTATTTTTATTTATGTACAAAAGAAGACTTAATCAAACGAGAAGCCAATCATCCATGTAATGGAAGTAGCTTGAAAGATGATCATATGAATTGGGTCATTTTTGTCACACCCACCTAAAACAGAATTGAGAGGCTGGGGAGAAAAGCACTCAGGGCCCAGAACATTGCTCCAAAAACATAATTTTCAGCAAGCCTGCCTGTTGAAACTGCCTGGTGTGTCCTGAAACCTGTTTCATCTAATGGCAACTAAAAGATTGGCTGCAACATTAAGAATAGCTTTGCCCAGCACTTACCAATGAGAACTTGCCAGCTTCTCAAAACCTTACCACTGCCAATGAAATTTCTCAATCAGTAATATGTGACATTTCTCCTTTTTATAAAACCTCTAGTCTTCTCTTTCTTTTTTGGACATACTAAAGACCAACCGGTCTGGGAGCATGCCCCGAACTGCAATTTTTTCCTGCCAAATAAAACGTTTTAATTTCAGAGATTTGTCTCTATATTTTATTTGATTTGACAATAGTTACAACATAGTACAGTGCTGGAGATCTCCTTTACAAAATGAGCTATGAGTAGAATACCATAGGTTCCAGAGATCCCACTATTGAAGAGCCATTTCTTTATAATGAGCATGGTATCACAATTAAAATATTAGTATTAACTGATTGACAGTAGTAATGATATAGTAACCATTTTGATTCTATCTTCACTCTAACAGAGGCCTTCACTAAAGTTTAACCTAAATTTTAAAATAACATGAAAAGTTCAAGAACTATGGCAGGGCCAGGAGGTAGTGAATGATTTTCAGCACTCAAAATTGACACCACAGAGATGTATTTCTTTTCTTCATTTATGGACTAAAGTTAGCTTTTAGAATGTTCAGACTATGAAACTGCAGTTTTTGTTCTAATCTTTGCTTGTTATTCCTCCAATTTTCTAGCTCATAGCCTGTAAATATTATGTCACCTTTCTGACCTTTTCTCTTGAACCTTATCACCAATTTTACTCGCAATCTTTATTAAACTGATCAAAATCATTCCATGTGTGTTCAGATATGTTCCTAACCCTTATTTTAATCTTTTTATAATATTTTGGCTTATCGTTCCCTGTGATCTCAAAGTGAGAGGCAGACTTCTCCTCTCTGTAATTGACTCTTCTGATAGTGTTCTTTATTACCATTCTCTTCTGATTCTTGAGGAATATTATTTCTAAATGTCACTTTTCTAGTATTTTAGTGGCAATTATTTTTCATTTTCTTCTGATTCAGATAGGAAATTTAAAAAAATTATAGAACACCAGATATATCAAAACACACACAGACACAAACACAATCCTTTGCTATCGTTATTTCTTCAGATTGCTAGCCTGTTATTCTTCCTTTCTTTCCCAGTTAAAATTCTTACATAGTCATATCTAATTATTACCACCAATTTTTCATTTACCTCTTTAACCTTTAATCAACCACTCCACTGAAATTACTATAAGGTCAACAAAAATCTCCTGTTACATACTTTACTGATTTTTTAAGTCCTTGTCTTTCTTTCAGCCACTTATCACTTTCCTTGAACTTTGTACTACAGTTGTTACTGTTTGTGATGTCCACCTCCTGAATGTTGTCTTCTTCTCTGCAAAGACACAATATTCTTGTTTTTCTCTCTTCTTCTGCTATTCCTCCTAGCCTCTTTCAGTTTCCCCTTTTTAGCTATATTTACTTTAGATATATTCATCCTCTTTAACTTATATTAAAGACCTCTAGGATTCTTTGTTTACAATGACTTTTTAGAAATGCCTATTTCTTTATCTTAAAGAGAAAGTTAAGACATGGGCCAGGCACTGTGGCTCACAACTGTAATCCTAGCACTTTGGGAAGCTGAGGTGGGATGATCACTTCAGGCCAGGAGTTCCACCCTAGCCTGAGCAATTTAGTGAGACCCCATCTCTACAAAAAATAGAAAAATTAGCCGGGTGTTGTGGTGTGCACCTGTAGTTTCAGCACTCAGGAGGCTGAGGCAGGAGGATCACTTGCATCCAGGAGTTTGAGGTTTCAGTGAGCTATGATGATGCCACTGCACTCTAGCCTGGGTGACAGAGGAAGACCTTGTCTCAAAAAAAAAAAAAAAAAAGAAAAAAGATATAGCCTCTAACATGAACTGTACTTCTCTATTTTTTTCAACTCCTACTGCAGGAGCACTTGTTTCTTGGAACTCCTCTAACTTTTTCAGCCCACAGATTCCTTCTGTGAATCCTTTTTGCATTGAAAATCTTTCTCATAAAGGGCATGATTCGACTCTACACCATTTTCACTCTTGCCTGCTTGTTGTTTTGGTGTACCTTTTCTAGTTTTACTGTGATTTTTTTGCAAGCACCAATTTATCCATTTAGATATACTTCATAAATACCTAAGAAAGCATCCTGATTTGATTTCACTTAAAGCCTCATCAAAATAGTGTGGTACTATTAGTCTCTTGTATGTTGATAACTCATGGAGAACCTACAGTAGTCTAACAATTTCAATTTGTTTTAGGAACCGCCCTTAAAAAATCAAGGAAATCAAGGAATGTGCAAAAATTTCAAGAAAGTAAATTATTTGCATTTTTCAAGTTCAATAGGCATAATTTGCTGTTTGTTCATTTGTTTTAATTTCAGGATTTCTTATCCCATTTGCCCTTGAGGGGAAAAAAAAATCTCTTGACCAAAGCTTAAAATTTTGTCCAAAAAGAGGAAATAGAGAAAATAATGTATTTCAATGCTTTATGTGAAACCAATAGCATTAGTTTCAAGAGAAGGCTGCCATTTTTTCCAGCACATAAAGATGCCCTATACTATGAAGCGTTGCCATTTAAAGAACAACCAGGAAGCAATTCAGTGAAGGGGAATTGTTAAGGATAGGTTTCTTGCTGCATTCCAATCATGTTCCTTTCAAAACCTGGCTTTATAGATTTAAAAGAAATCCTGAGGGGGCACTCTTTTCCTTTTGTCCCACTGAAATATCATCATTAAACTCTTCTAAAAATGGTTTCTGATATGATTCCACTTTCCAGCCGAAGCAACATTTTCTTTAAGTGATAACAAAACAGTTGAACTGAGCAAAAGCCAACTGGGCCTATAGGAATATCAATCCTGATGGGACCAAAGGGAGCCCTGTGTTAACTTCTGAAGTACATGAACTTTTCTGAACGAGTTGGTTTTGACTGAAACTGGAAATGCTCTTTTACTTTCAAATCCCTGCCAGAAGGGGCTGCTATGGTAGACTTCTCCAGCTATTTTTCTTCTTTTTCAGAAGAATTCAAGACAGGAGATGTCAATGTGTGTGCTTAAGCGTAAAAGTGATCATTTTTTAACCACTGGTAGGAAAGTAGTTCGCCAGGGGGGAGCTAAGTGTTGAAATCTGGCATTAATCCAACATAGTTGGACCAATAGATCACAGATAACTATACAGTGTATGACAGTGAGTTCTCTTGCTTAAAATGGAAAAAAAAAATGGAGAGTATTGAGAAGTGAGGCAGGAGATTTTTCAAAAGGTACACTACACTGCTCTATTGACTTAAGCCAGCCACAGGAAATTTAAAAACAATTTAGAGAATGGAGTGCAACTACCTCTATGAAGATCACTCTTCATAACGGAGGTGGATGGGGGATATTCCAGTATGAAATATTGTCTGGCATGTGTGTTTACCATAAGGCTTTAGCAGATACTAAATTGCATTTTAAAAGTTTGGTGAATTTAAGCTGAGTAGGCTGTTTATGTCATGCTGAAGCAACAGCAGTGACACCCCAGAAATGGAAATGGAAGTAAATAGCCAAGTGTCTGTCTCTCGAGGGAAAGTTAATAAAAACAGAAATCCAATCCTTCCACCAGGATCATGGTGAACTGTGTTTCTGTATATGTGTGGCTTAAAACCTTCAACTCACATGTTTTTCACATTATTACATCACAAATGTAAACTGTTTGTTATTCAAAAATGATCATCAAAATATTGTATTTAAGGAATTCTTTTCCTTTTTTATTTCAAAAATATTAATATTATAGTGTACAAATGTTTTGGTTAAATGGATTGCTTTTGTAATGCTTGTGTCGTGGCCATAAGTGCGTACATCACCCAAATATTGCTTATTGTACCCGTCAGGTGTTTTCAAATAAGAAATAAGAATCGGATTCTGAAAACCATTTTTCCTCCTCTTTTAAAGCATAACTAAATTATAATGCCTGGAAGTGGATCATAAAACACTAACCAGTTGAATTTAGAATAAATGTCCTCCAATATATGCTTTAAGGTTAATCTATAACTAAAACAGGTAGGAAACCAAAAAGTAACACTAAAACTATTATATGTAACTATTATATATATATACATATATCTATATATAAAATATAACACATATGTTTCCTACAGGTCTCCTCAAGTAGAATCAAAAAAGTCAAAATTATAATTTTTATATTCCCATACAAAAAGTGACAAATATTTTCTCCTTCCCATTTTCCTTAAGATGAAATCAGATTGCATTTAATTATAAACATTGTTTCCCTTAACTTTTCCCCATATTCATTATTTTGAACCATGTCTTCTCAAGTATTCATTTATTCACTCAGCATGTGTTTGGTAAACATTTTGCACAATATTGAACATGATTCTGAAGTAAAAATAATAACTGGATTATTGGTCCTAACTCTTGAAACTAAAAATCAAATTTATAAACAAACCTAAATACAACTAAGTAAGTTGCCTTTTCAGAAATCTTGACCATGCAACTACAGTAAATAAAGGCATTTTTAGGACAGTCATGAGTGTTTTCTGATCTCTTCTTTAGACTTTGAGTAGAGAATTTAAAGCCCTGAGCTCATATTTTCTTCAACTTTCCAGTACATTTAAAAGCAACAGACTTCCTCTATTATATTTCTTCTTT
>CM052439.1:111651829-111667492 GCA_028533085.1 Varecia variegata
TTTAGAACGTAATGCTCTGGCTCCCCTTCGACTTTCATGTTCTGTGACAGTATCAGTAATACTTTGGCACCGAAATGCCTTTGAAAGACTGCTCCATTTGCAAGGTTTACTTCTATCACTGGATGCGTTTCTTTGTCAATCAGATTGTACAATGACTAGTGTTCATAGAAAGAGATCTTCAAAATATCAGCTCTTGATAAATTTTTTAAAAAATCTACAATGTGTTATTCAGAGGGTTCACATAGCACATCTCATAAGGGGGTTAACTGGGACTATAAGCCTTTTATTATTATTAAAAACATTTTTCCAAAACCAGAACATTGATTTTTGAACATGGATAAGTGAAAATATCACTTTGGAAACTAAATCTATCACTTAATAACTTCATTTGGTGCCCACTTTTTGACCATTAAGAATGTCTGGCTTTTCTTAATATGAGAAATGTTTAATATCTGCTGGCTGTTTTGCATTAAAATCTATTAATTATAAATCTAAAAATATTTAATTGTTTTTTCTTATGTATATTACTTCATTTAAGCATTACTTTGACCTTGTAATTTGGGAAGGAAAGACATCATAGGTCATTTCACAGGTGAATTGGTTAAGGTACTACAAATTTAAGTGATTATTCCAAAGTCATACAGCTATACCAAATTATAGAAATAAGAGGCTTTGGAGTCAGATTCAGTGTATAGTCTTCTAATTCAATTTTTCTGTTCAATAAAAAACCAGAGACCTGTATTTCTTCTTCCACACCTGCTAAAGGCTTCTGGAAAGGCCAGATGAATTACCTAATTTTAATTGCTTCTGCTTCTTAACTGGAAAAATTTTAACTAATTTTATTTATGTACTGAGAATTATGGTGAAAGGAGAATGGAAGAAAGAAAAGGAAATATTCGTGTTGAAACTCTTAATGATTTTATGTTTGGTATAACTTTTGAAAATTTTTATTTTGCTTAGCTTGTTTTGATTTTTGTTGATATTGTTTTTAGTTATAAAGTCCAGAAGAGTTGAGCATGCAAGCTTCTCTAGACAAATGTATAAATTCTTCTAGACTATAAGCAAGTCTGGTTTAGAGTCTCTGTTTTATTCATTGTGCAACTCAGTATCCAATACAGTGACTACAACAGAGTAAGTGCTCATTAAATATATGCTGAACTGAATTGAACATTTTGTCTTTTGTCTGAACAAAGAATCAAAATCCTGAAAGTATGTATTTTCAAAGATCTCAGTCCAGTGATTCTGTCATTATGATAAGGAGGAAAAGGCAGAGAGGTCAATTGACTAACCAAAAAACTTTACATAAACTTTAAGTAACTTATCATCTTATTGTTATGCAAAGGACCTATGTTCAGTTTTTGCCTTTTATCAAGTGAATCCATGGTATGTGCATAGGTAATTAAAATAAATTCAAATTTGTCCATTTTTCTTAATGGAATTTTATGGCAAACTATATTATATCATTCACATCTAGTATCTTCCCTTAGCTCTGAGACTTATATAATTTTCCACATTTTCAAAGCAGTTCAGCCCAGATAATAGTAGGAAATATAATAAGTGGCAAACAACTGTCCCAAAAGCTTAAAAAATAAGAATAAATTGGATTCTGAACATTTACCTATAAGCAGTCTGCATTCTGACAGGGCCAGTTTCTCCCATTTTCAAACCATTAAGGGATTGTCTCTGTTGAAAACATAGGCTATAGCGTCTGTATTCAGGAACACAGAAAAGCACTGTAGTTGATCTATGACATGACCGAAGCCCCATGAAAATCTTAATTTTTTTAATGTCTTGAGCTTTCAAAGTCAGGTTTTTTCTTTTCCTCTCATATTACGATTATTGGGTTTACTAAGGATAATGAAGTCCTCTGAAACTGGAAAATGAAATTTAACTTGGGAGTATTTTCACTTACTACTTATTAAGAGTGGTTACATAATTCCTAAAATATTTGGCTCTGCCTGTCAAACATGAAAAATTGAGAGCTGTAGTTAATGACATCTGTTTCACAGGTATCATACTCTTTCAGGAGAAGTGGTTTATGCTTCTGGACATTGTTCTCAGAGTGCCTCTCAATCCTAAATTACAAGCACTATGGACTTTTAGAGGAATAAGAAGGCAATTTATTCTCTTTTACATGCAGCCTAGATTGGTATTTAAAATCAAAGCTGCCAACATAGCAATTGTGTGGTGTTTCTTTAATGAGGGTGTTGCTGGACCAGAAACACAGCTGAGACATTTAGATTTATTTTATGGCAGTCCTGAGAAACCATCTAGTCCTAATCAGAATAATTTGCCCATAAATGACTTCTGACAGAGCTCCACAAGAAAAGCAAATCTAAAATTCTTAATGTCCCAAGGCTGCAAATTTTAAGAAGAAACAGTTACCTTTGTTCAATATGTTTGCAAATGGACACATCAGTTTAATAGGTATAAACAGAATAAATTATATTAAACCTTCTTCCTAACATGATAAATAAAACTTTAGTTGGCTTTTAATTTCAATCTTTTAGTTTTATAGATCTAAATCTTAATCAATATCCAGATGTACAAAATATACACATTATTCAGTCACTCCCACTAAATATAAAGTACATTTGCTCAGTTCAGGATCTAGACTACCAAAGTGTCCATTTGCCATCAAATTTTTAAATAACAAAGTTAATAAAAATGATTTACTTATTCTGAGAAATGCTGGTGGTTTTTAATTCATTTTATTAAAAATTAAAATTAAATTATTAACTTGCATATTTCAGAAACTCTGAGTTCACATGGTTTTGCACCATAGATTAGAAAAGCAGGGTGGGTAGAGGGGGTCTTTGATTCTAAAATATACAAAAAAAGGAGAAAATTCTTTCCCAGAAGGTATGAATTAGATGGAAAGGGATGGTGACTATTACTTGATAATTTTAATGGTAATGCTATGATAATTCTTTACTAGAGTTTTCTAATTGATTATAAGTTATTGCTTATGACAGTCTTGTGCTATTTAATGAATTAACTGAGCATATTCCTTTCAAAATATCCTTTCAAATATCCCACATATGGCATGTTTATTAAATTAGAAAAGTAATTGCTAATTTTAAGTGATATTTTCCCTACTTATTTTTTATAAAAGAGAACTGATCAACAATAAAGCACATGATTGGACAACACAATTTCCAATAGGCATAATGAACAATACTAAATCTTTTTTTTAAAAGCAAGAGGTTTTCCAATGCTGCACTTCACAATGAACTGACATTTGGCAGTGAACAACCTTTCTAAAGTTCAGGAACTGCATTAAAAAGAGAATTATAAAGGGCATCATTAGAATTTAGGTAGAAAATTGTTACTGAGCGTTTCAATTACAGAGCTACATGACTGACAGTAAGAAATAATAGACACAAATTAGTACTATTGACTGTTTCTTAACATCTACTCGGCTGGCCTGAGGAGTAACTGCCTTGCATAGTGTCATAAATTCTGTAATGTTCAAATATTTTACTAGTCTGATTTCTCACTATGACTCCTCTAAAGAACTTTTGTTGGTGCAAAAATCATAGACCCAAAACACTCACCTTATTAGAGTGACTACAGTTCTATTTAACTTTTTCTCCACCTTTCTCTCTGCCTCATTTATTTAAATTTTACACAGTAGTTAGAGACCAAGAAAATAAGGAGGAATGCTCATTCCATAAAATGTGATACTTCTAATTAGTCTGCTGAGACTTTTGGAATATGCATAAAGCTGTGAATATGGTATTAAATCACATTTTTATTACCCAGAAATTAATGTTTACCATGTGTATGCAAAAGTATTAAGGATCTAAAGAGTAAATTTCAAAGATACTAATAGTTATTTGTTTCTATAATATAATTTACATGCATAGTTTTTTTTTTCTTCTTTAAAAAATAAACCTTTGGATGAAGTATTTTGCTTTTCCCAATTTCTTTAACTTGATTTTTAATTTAATTTTACTTTTTGCTAGACTGTTCAAAGAAACACATGCTCTTGATTTTTCCTTTGTTGCTGCTCTACTTGGGTAAAATCTTTCCTATTGCTTCAGATAGTTTAAATGAGCTAGAAATAAATAAACTCTAAAAACCAAAGAGGGCATCATTGAGGCCAACTCTGTTTAGCTCACTAACAGAGATATACTTTCATAAACTTAAATAGTATTTGGCTGTCACGCTTACTCATAAGAAGTGATAAATTTATAATGGCTGACAGACAGGAATTGATTTATGAGTTTGTGGAAATGGAAGGAAACCAATGGAAATGCCCTTATTAAAAATCTGCAACTTTTCACTCAGACCAGGTTGCCATAATAAATGTGAGAATAGGTTTGATTTCATTCAGAATTAATGTAGTTTGAAATTGAAAGAAATCTCACTTCCTTCCCCTAGGACATCTGCTTACATTTCTGGGGCTGCTTCAGAGAGTCTGCATGACAAATAGAATGCATGTGCATATATGTGTACACATGTATACAGCATATATACCAAAAAGGACAATTCATAATAAACTAATGGTTTGCCCAAAGAACATGCTCATTGATTATGAGTAAGTTTAGAAAATCAACAGTTATTAGTTCTATATTAGCTGAAGAACTTAAGAAAAAATATTTAATAAAGTATCATATATTACTAGCTTTATTTCTCATCCTTGCTATCAACTTTGATTTTTTCTGGACTTTGGAAACTGCCAGTACCCCACTTATGTTGCAGAGAAAATCAAATACTTTCCATGAAAGGATCACACAATGAAATAGAATCAAGCCTTGGAGTTACCAACAACATTATAGTGAGATTTAAATAACTTCAACTTCACAGAGAAAATTCAAAGCAAAGGAATAAGTGATGTTTAGCTTGAAATAATAACCCTCTTCAAATGGGTTTCATTTGCAAAATAAATTTCACCTTGTAATTTTGAGGACCATATCTCTGCTAACGTGATGTTTCCAGCCACACAATCTAGGGAGTCCACAACAATCTGAAATGTGGTACTTAGAATAAAGTAGCTGAAATCACTATTGTATATAATGTGGCAGTTGGAGTTCTCCATTACTCTCTCATTTCCCTCCCCAATAGTGCCCATGAGGCTTTTATAAAGGTCATCTGGTTTGAATTCAGTCAAATTTAAATTGATAGTCCAACCTACTGATGGATCTTTCAGCAGAAAAAAGTCTGGTCACCAATTCATGTGACAGACTTTATGGTACCATTCAGAACAATTAGCTCTTATTCTTTGGCTGGCACTAGGTTTATATATGAGATAGGCCTGGACTGTATCTCTGTGATACCTAGAAAGGTCAAATGTTTATTGCATGAGAGCCCTTTTTCTAGCACTGACTACTGCAAATACAAGAGAAATAAAGAGTACATATCTGCTCTAATGAATGCCCAACATTTCTGAGGCACCAAAGAATGCCTAAAACAAAGTGTCATTCTTATCTATCTTAATGAACAAATCAACAAACAGTAAATAATAAATGCATAAATAATAAACAATGAAATTGCTTTAAATAGAATCTAAGGAAGTATACTATTATTTTAAAAAACTAGAGATTGCTAAATTAAAATAACCATGGAATTAAAGTAAATTCCAAAGGCAACTGCACAAAAGAAAAGGGAACAGAAAATAGGAAAAAAATAGAAAAACAAAGCCAAGGCATTTGGGATTAATAATGGTGACCTAGAAGGGAATGGAAGATATAGCAGACTATTCAGATAAAAGAATGATCAGAGGCAATGATTATCTTATCATTTAACAAATTAAGGGATTTTCTTGAAATGACTCTCTGGGGCTACATGAAAGAAAGCAAATAATACTTAAGTTAGTAGAACAGTGGCCAATTTACATCAATTATTTGACTTCATTATTCAAAATAATTTTAATCCAATAAATAATCTACCTAAAAAAATTTTTTGTCATGCAGTTTACAAGAAAACTGATTTGTGAACTTATTAAGTCTAAAAACATTCCTTCACAACAGTAGCTAGATTAATGTTTAATTGCATAACTAGGATAAGGTATGTCCATATCAGGAGGCAGAAACCTCCAAGGCTACCTTAAAATTATGCCTAACACAAATCTGTCCTCTGGTTTCAAAAAGATTCATGTCCCTCCCAAATGCAAAATACATTCACCCTTTCCTAAGCCTTCTATGAATCTCATTCCATTATAGTGTCAGCTGAAGTCTAACATTTCATCATCCAAATCTAAATCTCATCATCTAAATAATCTAAATTAGGGCTGATCAGGGCCCTGGTTGTAATCTATTCTGGTCACAATTCTGTTCCATCTGTGGACCTGTGAAACTAAAAATAAAGTTATCTGCCAAAGTTATGTGCACACACAATGGCGGAATTGTCATGGGATAAAAGTTATAGATGTTCCATTTCAAAAAAGAGGAAAATGCAAGGTAAAAAGGAGTCCCTGGGCCAAAGCAAATTTGAAATCCAGTAGGGCAAAATTCAGCCAGAGTTCTTTGATCCGGTTTCAAGGCTTGGGAAAAATCCTTCATAGCTCTCACTGCTATACTCTCGGGTCTGGGATTCACCTTCTGAGTCATCCTCTGTGGTCATTAAAGGTAGCAGGTGTTGGCAGCTAAGTAGTTGTCTCAGACTGCTTCCCAACAGTAGAGTTGTGCATGTATGACAGCTTCTTTCTGTTAGATAGATGGTGAGGGACTCCAACCCTCCTGGGGACAAAGGCAGGTACCCTGAACAATTGCCACATCTCAGGGAGGAGAGAACACCTACCAATCTGCAAAACAAAACTTAGTGCCCCAACTGCAAAGGAATGTAGAGAATTCCCTAGCCCACAGGCCAAGCAGCACAGGCATGATAGGGTCTAAAAGGTGGCCTAGAACAACCTAAGGCTAATTATCATGTCATTAGCTTAAAACTACATTGCTGTTCACCTCGGCCCCACCAATGGGCTTTCAGAGAAGCTCCTGGGAAATCCGCATGCACAGTAAGACTCAGGTTATATAACTCCCAACTGTCCATCAAAGTGGTTCCATGGTGACCTTTGAACCACAAGGAGGGCCCAGCCTAGGCAATATAAAACAGGACCCCAGACCCTAACCAGGGCCCTCCTGTTACAGGGGCTCCATTTGTTGTCTGTGGTGAACCTATCTTACTTTGCTCAATAAACTTCACCTTGCCCTTGCCTTACTTTAGTGTGTCTGGTCATTCTTCAGCTAAGAGGACACCAAGAACCGAGAACAGACAACTGTCTAGGAAAGCCAGCTTGCCTTTTTCCATGAAAACACTCTTGCTTTGGGTCTTCACACCAGAGCTTGAGGGGGCATCGGTGCTTCCCTTCGCTTTTCCCCTCCTCACCATTTCTCAGACTGCACGGTTGAGTTCTTGGCTAAACCCGGTGTGTGATAAGGAGTTTGGGGGATGTGTCCCTCATAGTAGGAGAGAAGTCTAAAATTTTGTTTCACTTTAGGGAAGAGGGCTCTGTGCTGTAACTTTTGTGCTGCCGGGCTTCACATTGGTTTTGACAATATAATTTCTTTGCAATCTTAGGGCAGTGCTTATGGCCCCTGCCCGTGTTAAGGCTAAACAATGTTTCCTCCCCCATATTTTATCAGGCCTCTCTCCTTTACCTTCAAGCTGTTTCTTTCACTCCATCCCTGGAAATGCCTTCCTTATTGTGGCTGGCCACTCAGTCGCTGGTGCTAGTTCGCTGGTGCTAGTACTTTTACAAATGACCAGGTCGTTATATCAACAGATATTGTTGTCCCAGTGCTTAAAAAATAAAAGAGAGAGAGAAAGGCTCTTAGCTTTGAGGGGTAAGAGCCTTTGTACACAGCCTCTCTTCCTACAAATCAAAAAGGATATGTCCAGATCGGTACTTTTGTTAGGTAGCTAGTGAGGGATTCTGGGTCTGCTAGGGACAAAAGTGGGTGCTGTTGCCCCCATCTGGGTCCTGGCCAACCCTGATTCTCCATATATGGTGGAGGAGGGAATACCCTATGAATCTGCCAGTCAGAACTTGGTGCGCTGGCTGCAAAAGAATGCAGAGGACTCTCTAGCCCACAGGTGGAGCAGCATGGGTACCATAGAGTCAGGAAAGTGACCTAGAACCCACATGCGTAGTTAAGCCTCAGGTCATGTGACTCCCAACTGTCCAATCAAAGTGGTTCATTATGACCTCTGAACCACAAGGGAGTTCCCTATCCAGGCACTATAAAATAAGAAAGACACAGACTATAACCAATATCTCTCTTTCCCCTTTCTTTGGCTTTCCCTTTGCTGAGACAATGGGTCCAGTGGTCATCTGTGGCATATGTACCATGCTCTGTAAACCTGTATGTTGCTCTTGCCCTATTATCCTATCTTTCTCTCCTCAATAAACCTCATTATTGTGCTTGCCTTACTTTGGCATGTCTGGCCATTCTTCAGCCCTAAGCGTGCCAACTGACATTTTCTGACTAAAACCTGACACTTTGGCTGATGGTCCCGGTCGTTATCTGGAGATGTACAGTTCTAATAGACCCCAGCAGGTATAGCCTCTCCCCTTTCCCTCCTTTGTTCCTTGGCTGGATGACCTGGGTCATTACCTGGGGACACACAGCTCTAGTAGACCCTAGTGGATCCACTTTCCTCCTTATTCCTCAGGCAGATGGCCAAGGTCACTACCTGGGGACAGCCAGCACTAACAGACCACAGCTGGCAAAGTCTCTCCTTCCCCAACCCTTTTTATTTCCGTCCTTACTTTCTAGATGGGTGCACGGGGACAAATCCCTCTTAATACCCCTTTAGGTTGCATTCTCTCAAAGTGGGACAAGTTTGATCCAGACACTCTGGAAAAGAAACATTTAATCTTCTGCACAACTGCCTGGCCACAATATAAGCTGGGAAGTGGAGAACACTGGCTGCCACAGGGGACTCTAAATCACCCCACCATCTTCCAGTTGGAACTCTTTTACAAAAGGGAAGAAAAATGGGCTGAAATACTGTATATACAGGCTTTCTTTTATTTACATGAAAATCCTATGTGGTGTAAGGGGTGTTCGGAGCCAAGTAAAATGATGGTGGTAAGAGATCAACCTCAGGTTCCCACCCATTCTGAGCTTGCCCCCAGACCCAGGGAGCCCTAAAGGGGTCCGACAAAGGGACGGTGGTTCCTTCTCTATCTCCACCAGGGGGAAAATCAACTCAGCATCTATCCTTGGTGGACGCAGCAGGGGAGTTTTGATCAACTCTGGTCCATAAGCCCTTTAGTTTAGTAGAGTTAAAACAAATAAAACAGGATCTGGGGGGAGCTGCATCAATCACCCTGATAGGTATGTAGAGGCATTCCATCATTTGTGTCTAACCTATGACTTGGCTTAGAAAGATGTACATGTTATTCTAAGCCAGATTTTAAATGATTTTGAGAAATCCAGAGTGTTAATGGAGGCACAAAAGTTTGCCACTGGATTACACCTTTCAGATCCTAGATATCCAAAGGGTGAAACAGCAGTGCCTATGACTGACTCAGGGTGGAATAATAATTCCTCATAAGAGAGGTAGGAGAGACCATTTTCTAGTAGGTGTCCAGGCTGGACTCAAGGTTACCAGGTAAAAGGTGCTCAATTATTGTAAGGTCTCTGCCATAACCCAGGGGCCCGAGGAAAACCCCATAGCCTTCCTGGATCAGCTCCAGGAGGCAATGGAGAGACACACCGCTCTAGATCTTGACTCCTATGAGCAGCAAGTGATATTAAAAGATACATTCTTGACCCAAGGATCACCAGATATTAAAAAAAAAAAAGCTCCAGAAGCTTGTCCAGGACCCTACCACTTCCCTGGATGACATGGTGGCTGCAGTGAATTCTGTTTTTTAATAATAGAACTGAGTTCGAGTCTCAGGCTCAAGAGAAAGAGTGGAAGAAGGAGGCTAGGCAGGCCCAGTTAATGGCAGCACTGGCACCCACATTCGGACCAATGGCCAAAGCCCCACCAAAGGAAGGGAATTCCAGTGCCACATCTGCTGAGGGAAAGGGCATTGAGCCAAAGACTGCCCCAATTAGGACAGGCCACCCAAGGGCCCTTGTCATCAGCACCATCAAACAGGTCACTGGGCCACTCTCTGTCCTATAGGATTGTCCCAGGAGGGGAGTTGGTCTCCAGGCCATCAGCCCCCTGGCAGACAATTATCAGGTAGGCCAGTAACTTTCTTCTTGAAACTGGGGCTGCCTACTCTGTTGTCCTCACCTACTCTGGAAAACTGAGCCCTCAAACTTGTATGGTCACAAGAATCTCTGGGGTCCTTACCAAACAATTCTTTACTCTCAATTTGCTTTGTTTGTAGGAGGATATGATCATTGAACATTCATTTCTAGCAATTCCTACTTGTCCTGTCAACCTGCTAGGACACGGCTGACATCCTAAGCTATGAGCATAGTTTCCTTTCTACCCTCAGGAGGAACCCAGCCTCATAGGCCTCTTAACAGATTCAGAGGTTTTGGGCCAAGATCAAAAGGACTGGGAGGCAAATATCCTTGCAGTAGTTTGGGACATTGGTTCCCCAGGTGGTGCCAGAATGGCCCAGATGGTTATGGTCCATCTCAAACCACAGCAGGGATATCCCCTTGCTAACTAATAGCCCTTGTGGCCTGAGACTCAGGCAGATCTTGAGTCCCTTATAAAAAAGTTCCTTGCCGTCAAATTGGCACTAACTGATCAACACTATGGTGCTCACACAGTAGTAATATTCTCCAGGGATTGGGGGTGGGGGGTAAAATCACAACTAATGGACATGGTGTACATTGTAGAAGGGAAGGGCATGCCTCTAATCCTCTCCTGGGTGAGGCAAAGACAAAATGTAACCAAAACGTTTGTACCCTCATAATATCTTGAAAAAAAAAAAGTTCCTAGTTTCAGGTCTACTTATCCCAACTTGCACTCCTTTTTCACCTATCTGGAAAAAGGATGACACCTACCAATTGGGGTAAGACTTGAGGACAGTCAATGACACGGTGGCACCTCTGCACCCTGTGGTGCCCAATCCTTATATGTTACTGGACAACATTCCCCCAGATACTACTCATTACAGCATATTGGACCTAAAGGATGCTTTCTTTTGCATTCCTCTCCACCCTGACTGCCAAAATTTATTGGCTTTTAAATGGATGTCCCTATGTGGCGCACCCCACCAATTAACCTAATGATGTTGCCACAAGGGTTCTGGAACAGCCCTCATCTTTTTAGCCAGGCCATGGGGAAAGATCTAGATTCCCTCCAACTCCACTTCACTGGGGTGTGGTAGTTCAATAGGTCGATGACCTATTGATCTGTTCCCCAAGCTTAGAGAAGCCGTGAAAATGTGCCAATCGAGTTCTACAGTTCCTGGTTGACGGGGGTACAGGATGTCCCATCCCAAAGCACAACTGGCTCAACCTAAGGTGACCCACCTGGCACTTGTTCCCACTCCAGGAAAATAAGAGCTGTCCCTAGAATGCATCTAGGACCTAGTTCATCTGCCTAAACCCACCACTAGACTCCTTCTACCCTCTTTTCTTGGACTTACAGAGTTCTGCTGAATTTAAATACCTAATTATGGGCTTTTAGCTAAGCCCCTTTATAAAACTCTAAAAGAAAACACTGATGAGGAACCTCTAACATGCGAACCTCTATATCATAGCACTTAAATTATTTGCTTTTAAATATGCCTATGGGCATGCACATATCCTTTTCCTGGATCAAACAGATTATAAATTTCTTACAGGATAGAGCTGACTCTTATCCATTATCTTAAATCTCATTGTGCCTAGAGAAGAGTTTTACATATAATAGGTGTCCCATTAGTATTAACCTAAATTGAATGATTATCACTACATTTTAAGTGGCTCAATACAGAGGATACAATTCTGCTCTGGCTAACAAGAGTTATTTTCCACACATTTTGAAATGAATATTTTTTTCCAACTGATTCATAAAATTTTTATTTTATAAACAATATAACTTTCATAAAATCTACTTAGCAAAACATATTACTTATTTTTAAAATCTCCATATTAAGTGTAATTTATGTAGCTAAAAATCTCATTAAATTTAGTAGATAATGTGAAATAATGAGTAAGAGGCAAATAATAATAAAATAAAGCCTAACCTGATCATACTAACCAGTATCCAAAATAAGTCTTACAAATCCCAGATATAGCATAAACATTTTGGCATTAGTTATCAAAGGGTAATAGTGTCTTTGAAAAAGCATTCTCATAATGGTGTCTCAGGTGCTGTGCTATGCTCTGCAGACAGCCAAGAGAAAGTTAAAATTTTTACTCCCATGCAGGGATGATTTATTCCATGTTGATTTTATTTGACAGCAGGTGCCTGGTTTGTATTACACTATTTTTTTCCCTCCTGCTTCTGAACATCTCTGAACAAAGCTGAGTAGCCAAAACCTGGGCAGGGTACCTGCTAAAGTAATGAAATCAATAGAATAGTGGTCCCAAGTTTAGGATAGCTATAAAATAAGAGCAAAGATCCATTTAGAATACAGCCCAAGTCGCCAGATAGTTATGATGTCAGTTTTTATAGATCTAAGAAATGAGAGATACTGAGGATGTAGTAAAGCTTAAGTGATGACTAATTAAGAAATGTGTTTTAATTAACCATACAGAGAATCTCTTTTAGTTACAAACCAGAATGATTTTTAGGTGCATTATAAAGTTTTTAACTCTTAATCCATACCTAAATATCTTTTGTAAACATGCAAACATGTGGAAATGTTCTTTTCTGAAAATTTTTCAAAAACCACATTCTTCAATTTAGAGCTTTAGACCCTGAGAGCATATTCAAGGGCTATTAATTTTTTTTGTTTAAAATTCAACCTTAATACTGATTTAGTGAGTGTTATCTTTTTAGAACACCAACAGTTACACTTGTGTTTTCTTTTCTAGTTTGCACAATTTTCTTCTGGAAACAGCCTCTAAGGACTTTCCATAATTTGAAGGACAGACTTGAGATTCAAATGTAAATTGTTCTTTTGTTTGTTTGTTTGTTTTTTTTTTTTTTTTGCATTTTCTAAAGCCCACCCAAGACCATTCTAACAGCTCCAGTTGTGTTAGGATAGCTTCAATTCTAATCACAAACAGTTCATGGCCATAGTCACAGACAGCTGGATCCATTACACTGCACATGCAGTATTACTTCTCTACCCTGACGTTCTGGCTCTATGGAAGCTATAACCCTTTATGGCCCACAGTCCTTCACTCTACTCTTTGACAAGTCAAGACCTTTAATGACTTTAGTGTTTCTACTCTTTTACCCCAGAGATATTGGAAACAAATACGATCTCTATTGTATTAATTACATTGTATATTCTTTTAGGTACTCCCGTTTCTAATAGCTGTCAACATCCCATGAGTTAACACTATCTTGCTCTCAGTTTCCTGAAAGAAAACCCCAACTTACTCTATTCCCACCCAAACCTTAACTCTGATGTTGTATTGATTGGATTTTTTTTTCACTCTTTATTAACTGATGTGTTGGTCCCTGATATTCTCAGAAATTTAGTTCTAATAGAGGTGTCAAATCCATGTCTCCCTCTGTGAAGGTTTTTTACAAAATTTGATAGCTGTAAATTGATTTTGGATAAAGTCCAATCTCCCCAAACTGTTTTTTTAAAAAAAAAAAAAAAACACAGAAACACCTAAAGCTTAAAGCTAGGATAAGTATGATAGCTTGTGATTTCCTATTATATAATTTCCAGCCACATGATGTATGTTAGGCTTCTCTCTCCCAGTCTCCCCCACGCCCACCCCTGCAACCAAACACATCTACTTTAGGGTTCACCAAATAAATAGTGTGCAGTCGAGTGATGAACAATACTGAAAATCAAAATGAACAAGATGTCCCAAGTTATGTGGATTGTTTCAACATATGTCTCTAAGCAAGACAATTGCCATTTTGCAAAGAAGATAGAGATGCCTTTTAGAATCACATCAAACCTAATTCCCATTCCAATAGGTAAGTGACATTTTTTAACATTCAATCCAAAGTAAACTTGACTTGTTGCTCAATTGATTTTTTTTTCCTGTGTGATTTTGCATACCAAAAATTAGTAAATGATTTTTAAAATCTTTTCAAAAAAATGAGGCTGAAAAAACAAGATGTCAAACTGTATCTAACTTCATCATATTTATAATCCTATGCAAACCTCACCCACACTGCGAAGTGTGGATTTGCCTAAGATTAAATTTATCCCTGTTTACACATATCACATAATTTTATCTCTTTCACCCTAAGGGACAACACAGAGAATTTCTGAGGCATGAGTGAGCATGCTAATTTTAGCCAAAATGAAGTGTAAGAATCTAAGAAATGCTTGTTATGATAATAGTAAGATACAGAAAAGAACCAAAATACCAATCACCAATCACCTTTTATTCTTAAACAGACATGTAATTCCATTGAGAATATTGGTTTCAGATGACACTCTTAGGCAATTTCATGGGGACATTGTCATCTCAGGAGTTCTCAGTTATAAGAAAATGTGCTTAAGTTTATCAGGATTTATACCACTCTTTTAAGGCAATAAATTCATTGATATTTGATAAATGATGAAACACTACTGGTTAATATAAAGACTACACATAAACAATTACAAGAAACATTCTTCCATAAATTTAAAATAACAACTAACAAAATTATTTGGGGAAAATTAATCAGTAAAAGATAATTGAACTCTCCATGAAAGGACTGAAACAGGCAAAAAGAAAGTTAACATTCGGACAGAATATTATATCCTTAACACAATATTGTGATGTCATTATGTTACTTTTATTATACAGATTTTTAAAATGAACATTCATAAAGGTAGGCAAATTTTCCTATATGAACAAAGTGAAAAGTTATACATCCATGATTCAAAACCAGGTCCCTGTGACTCCAATGGCTGGGTTTTCTTTTGTTATATTTTCTTCATTATACTAACTGCTCCTGGGAAAATGAGAATGACTTTGAAGATCTTACATATTCTCTAAGTTAATATATCCAGTTAGTAAATAATTATAAATATCCCTTTTCATGTCATTAAATTAATTGTGAGTGGGAAATAAATAGCAAATTGAGAAGCCATTATGTCAGGACACACTTATCTAAGTGCAGGTAAAGCTAGCTTTAGAGATTTTTGTTTGAGGACAAAATTACTGTATTGTCTCACAGCATAAAAGAAAGAGAGATGATCCTGAGTTGTCACCTGAAAATATAACAATGATCCTATTACTGTGGTTCATCCTTGTGGATTGTTTTATGTCCTCGTGGTTGTTTTATGAATAAACAGGGGAGTCATTTTGGGATGCTTACTAAAGAGCTTATCTGCCCTTTGCATCTCTCCTCCTTATTGGCTATTTCAAGCATACTTGGATGTTTTGGAAGGTGGGAGAAGTCTGGCCCCAGACTCTGTCCATTATATCTTATATTATGTCATTACAATTCTAATCCTCATGGTATTTCTAGATCCGGATTCCTAGATCTTTGTATAAGCTGTTATTATTCAGGTAAATTGTCCTAGTCATGGCTGTTATTCAGTCATAAAGAAACAATTGTCATTCGATTGTTTGGTAAGATAAAATATTAAGAACAGGAGCTGAGAAACATACCAAACATCTCTTTTGCTCCTTCCTGCCATATATATACCAGGGTCAAATAAAGAGTGAAGACCACTGAAACTTC
>CM052439.1:111667992-111702792 GCA_028533085.1 Varecia variegata
TTATTCTAAGAAGTTTAAAATGTAATTTTAATGATTGCCTACTATCCATTTTATTGATGTAACTCAATTATCATGGTTTACATTTCATTTATTTCTAATTTTTGGCTACTATAAAATCATAGTGTGATGAATATCTTTATACTGTATATAAAACTTTGGATCACTGATTATTTCTAGGAGCTGATTCTTAGAATTACTTCAAAGAATGACATTTTAATCTTTCTTTAGATTTTATTGAATTGCCTTTCAGAGAGATTGTCTTCACTTACCCTTCCATCAAAAGTGAAATGCAGAATTTATCTTAATTGGTATTTTATTATTTTTATTAATGTTTTTATTTTCCTATATTATTGTTAACAAAATAATTTGATTTTAGTAGCATATATTGTTAGTCAACTTAAATATTTATTTTATTTTCCAGTTATATTTCTTATATTATCTTTACATATCCACCATCTATTACTGAAAAGCCTTTATATATGTTAAATATTCTGATTTTTAGTCCTATTGCTTGTAGTTTTCCTAGTTCTTCATTTAAATTTAAATTGTAGCAGTGTTCTTCAACGTCATTTCTTTTTATACAGTAATATATTGAATTTGTTTTATTTTTAATTACTTAATTTTATTTCCTAACCACAATTCACCTCAATATTGACTTGAATTTTATTCAGTTTTGGTTTTATATTTTCATTTTATAACTTTGAGACTTTACCCTATATGAAATTTATTTTGGTATCTGAGATAAGAAGAAAATTCAATTTGAACTTTTACAATAGAGAATCTTTTCCTGAACATCAGTTTTAGACAATGGAACTCTTACTATTTTTCATTTTTTCATAATTATTCCTGGCCTGGAAATTAATTCTTCCAGATAACCTCACATAAATTTTGTCAATGACAAAATCAATACTTTGGGGATTTAATCGTTTTTATGTAACCTAATAAAAAATTTAAAAAGAATTCATGTTTTTCTAATCTAGAGACAAGCCATGATTTTTCATGTTTAAATTTAATTTATAAATCTAAAAACATTTTGTAATTTTTATTATGTAATTAATTTTTGTTATAATAATTCTCTTGTCATTTCTGTGACTTTTTGGAGGAGAGGCTGTAAATGAAATCAATTTTCCATCTTATTGATATATGATTTATTTTAAATATTTACATTGTATACAACAAAATGCTGAACATATATAAATTCGGAGAAGTTTTGGTTGATTCTCTACAATTTTATGTGAGATATATGTGCATATACATAACATATATAAATACATGTATACAAATATATATGTGTTAAATATCTACATTTTTAAATTTGTTCTCCCTCTTGGTTATGACTCTAATTCTGTGTTATCATTTACTCGCCAAAATTGCCAGAACAATCATAAATAATTTTGGTTAAAAAAAAATTTTTACTAATTTAAATTAAAATGAACAAAGACATATGGTATTTATTTTTATTAAATTAATGGAATTCCTCTTACCCTAAAAATATCTATATTTTTAATTACAGAATAATTTGAAATCTTATAGAATGCCACAAAGTTTTCATTTGGAATGACTTGAATTATATTATGTATTCTCTAATATTAAGTCACCATTGTCATATTGGAATTACTTTATTTATTAATTCTACAATGTATAGCTGGATATATTTTTTAAATTTTTTATAAATTTTGAATATATATTAGGATTGATCTATCATTTTTTATGTGTACTAGAAATCTTATGAGAAGAATTGTGCTAGTTTGAAAAAATAGGAAATTTATTATTTGCTTAAAGTATGATGATTTTTCTAATACTTGATAAATTTAGAGAATTTATCAGTTAAACACCTTAGAAAAAAGTGGATAATTTTTATCTCCCCAGGTATGTATCTACTTCAATGAGATTTTTCAAATAATAATTCAAAAAGCAATTCATTTACATTTACCTGTAGATATATACCTTCTTCTCATTCCTAATATATTTCAATATATTTTGTGTTCTCTCTTCCTCTATTTGATGTCTGTGTGTATTTAAAGATATAGAGCTTAGATTTAATTAATTATATATTTATATTTCCTAATTTATTGGTTTTACTCTTGTATTTCTTTTCTCAAAAGTGTTCTTGTATGCTATTTTATATAGCTTAATTGAATTTATGTTTTTCCATTTCTAGATTTTTTGTTTTAATTGATAATATGAATTATTTGGTATATTTGAACAGTTTCAAATGGAATGCTAACATCTAGCATTTATGAAACAGGTTAGATTAATGTTTCATTTTCCTCCTTGAATCATACATTATTTTTAAAAGATGCAAGGTGTATATGATTGAGTTAAGCAGATCTTTAAGTCACAATACATCAGCCTCATTAGTCCATGAATGCCCTTTTTTATTTTATTTCGTTTATTTTTTAATAACAAAATGAACATATGAGAATGAAGCATATGACACAAGAATTAAATGACCATAATTAACTTACATGGTAAATTCTTCCTTGTGCTCCTTTCCCATTTAGTTTCCTTCCCTCCCCTATATATAGGTGTGTGTTTGTGTTCTTATTTACATAGAACTGAAGAACATATTCTTATATTTTACCTATTTTTAATATTATATAAAGATCATCATTATACTGCACATGATCTTCCATTCAATACTATTATGACTAGATGGCCTATATTATTGCACATAACTAATTAATTTATGTTTCTTGATACATAATATTCTATTGTATGATTATAATGCAATTAATTTACCTATTTATCTTATTTATGAGATTTATAATGTTTCAGGATTTTTTACCTATTCCAATAAAATGCTTTTCTGAACCTTAATTGTCCATGCTTCCTGGTACACTTCTGAGAGTTTCTCTTGGAAACTTAGGAGTTGAAGTATTGAGTTACAGGGGAAGCTGAGGCTCATTTTCACAAGGCAATGTCAGATTGTTTTCCATACTGATTTGTTCTAATTTATGCTCCTGCCAGTATAATTGACCTCAGTGATCTACATCATCTGTAAAATTCAGTATAGTCAGGCATAATTTCTGCCTATTGAATGGGACTAAAATAGTATCTCATAGCTATCTTGAATTATACTTTCGTGATTACTAATGAAGTTGAGCACATCTTCACATCTTTATTGGCCATTTGTGTTACTTTTCTTGCAAAACACCTGCACATATCTGAATATTGTTTCTATTCTTTTTACTTATTTATTGGTTGCTCTATAAGAATTCTCATATACTGGGAAATGAATGCTTTGTTGTCTGCATAGGTTGCAAATATTTTATGCCAGTTTGTGTTCTGTCTTCATTTTTTCAAAAATGCATTTTCATGAGCTAATGTTCTTAAATCTTATATAGTCAAATTTGTAAGTGTTGTATTTATGGTTGTTGCTTTGTTTCTAGTTTAAGAAACCCATATTTTCCAACTCCTCTTCTGTAATAGTCACTTATTTGCCCCCAAACCTGCCATGCCATGTCTGTTCTCATGAAGTAGGAGTCTATTTCATAATTATCTGTTTTCCTCTATTAGCAATTGTGTATCCCTGAATGACTTCCACAATCTTCATATTTTGATTTAATAAAAGGTTTCTAATCTCTTCCCTTTCCTCCTTTCCTTTTCTGGGGATGTTTGAGTATTCTTGATCTTTTGCACTTCCATGTAAATTTTAGAAACAGTATATTAATTTAAAAAGAAGCTTTTTTGAGCTACCGTGAATCTGGATTTAGGTAGTTTGACACATTTAAAATGTAAGTATTCCTCTGCATGAACATTAAATATCTCTGCAATTATATAAGTCTTCATGTAAGAGTTATTCTGCCTGGTAATTTTTGTGAGTACTAAGGTTTACAATTATTTAAAATTATAATTAACTTACAGTTACTTTTAATGTGGTTAAAACAAAAACGTATCTAAATTTTGAAATTTATGTTTTCTCTGCCATTTTGATGATATGGAGATTTTTTTCTCTAAAATGGATACATTATATATCTTTGTACAGATATATTAATATATAAATGTACTTATATTACAAAATTACTTATATTACATAAATAATATATTTCTTTACTTTTAACTCATTTTATTTTTCAAACAATAATAATGTTGTTTTAAAGAATTCTATCAATATTCTTTGTCTATACTACATTGTGTTTATAGTATCTTCATGTGTTGTGAAGTCATCTTGTTTCCAGAAAGAATATTAATTATTTTGAGCTTCATTGAAGATTGCAGTCACTTCTATTGATATAAGGTAAACATTTTGGGGGGTTTAACACTTTCTGCTTTGACTAACTCTTTAAGAAGAATTCACTCTGCTTTCTTATTTTGCTTATAGTAACCCCATATCTTTAACCAGCCTTTTAACTATTTCAGATATATTTCTGCAAACAGCATGTAGTTGGATAATTATTAAAGATATATTTTTAGGTTTATATCAGGATTAATAACTTCTTGGGAGGAAGAACTATATGTTACATGCTTTTATATCTCCTGAGCAATTTCCATATTTTTCTGGACATTAGAAATAGCCTTTAGGCGTTTGATCTATTAATTTTGAAATAGCATCCTTTATGAATTGTCAATATAAAAAGCTGTATCTTAAAAATTTTAAGACCCTTTCTTTTAGATATTAGTCTTCTATCACAATGCCATTTAATCTTTCCTTCTTACTCTTTCTCTAGCTGAAAAAAAAAAGGAAAATTGTGTTTATTCATCAGGAAAACAGTCAGAGGTGCCCAGAGTAAAGGCACTTAGAGAAATGTTTGCTAACATTATTATGGCTTCCATAAAATGTAGCACAGGTGCTACTAGTTCTTCACAAAATAAATTCCCAGGGCCTAGACACTACTTATTCACCGTAAAGGTCACAGTTTAAACTTTTGGCAAAATGGTATTAAAGAGTCACATGATTCAAGTATAGCTAGGAACCAGAGAAGTAGACTAATTGGTTAAGTCTGTTCAAGGTGACAAGCTGCTGGCTGGCAGACAAAACATTTAGAAACCAGGCTGCAAATGCTACATCTAATTTTACTTAGGATGTAAGAAGAGATCCAGAAGACTGGTCTGTTTACCAGCAGTGAAACATATTCCCACGCTTATTCTCGGATCACCTGGAAGGCGGAGGGCTTGTAGAGAAAGAAGGCAGTTCTTCTCCGTGGATCTCTCATAATTACTGTAAAATTGTGTGTGGTATAATGTAAAGTTTGACACAGAGAATGGTCATGTTTTTGTCACAAATGTAAACATTGTCTTTTAAAGTTTCTCTTTAGCCTAATATAACAGGGGAAAAAAAGCAAATATTTAGCACTCTAAATTGTAAGACTATACATTTTTTTTCTAATTTAATTTCCTAATAGAGAATTTAGAAGATTAAGAGGTTTATGTGTTTCAAAAGTCCATGTGCTGTATGCGCATACACATCTCATATATTCTGGGGATGTAGTAAGAATATGTGGCAGATAGCGGGGGAAGTGAAAAGAAAACATGTTAGTGGCTTCACAAGGACCATCTATACGCTTCCAGGAAAAACCCGGAATATAAACTTTTGCTATGCAGACAATGGTTACCCTTCCACTTAGCTTTCTATTTTCTTTCATGCTTTGGTTAGCAGTCCATGTAATCATTCATTCATTTCTGAAGTTGTGTGGCCTCTAGTGGTATACGGAAAAATCATGCAGTGAAAATATTATAAGCTTGTCATGTTTATCTCCTAAGATTGAGAACTCTAAATGACACTGAGTATTATTTTAACTTAAAACAATTAGGTATACAATACTTTGACTTCATACAATGCTTTTATTTGACAGTTTTAGATTTTGGTGCATCTCCTGATTGGTCCAAAGTTGATACTATCTCTACACTTACAGCAAAATTTATGGAAATAATAATTCTGTTTTTTCTTCATGTCATTTCTTATATTTTTCTCAGATGGTAATGTTAATATTTATTCTTTATAAGATGTTTTTCCCAAATTAATAAAAATTATTTTTTCAAAGAGTGCAATCAAATTTTTAAAAATTTGCTTAAGAGTGTTTTAGGCATTTTACCTTTAACGTAAAATGAAAATGTAATTTAAAATGTATATTTTCTAGATTACTTAGTTTGACCCACAATTATGAAAGATTTACAAACACTAGATCTGATAGAATTAATAAGCTGATGAATAGATATCAAAATTAATGTCATTACATTTGTTCAATATGAAAAATGGCCACGTAGGTCCTGGTCCAGCGTCACTATATCTTGAAAGACATTAAATGGAAGAGTAATTAAGCTTGTGAATCAATTTACTAAAGTATTCATTAAAAAATATTGAACTAGCTAGTTCATATTTTCAAAATATAATACTGTTTCAACTTCATGCTATATTTTAGTAAATTGGATCTGTTCCCTATTCTGACAAAGAAAAAATAGTATCAATTCTAAAAGGGACTTCAACAAACATGAAAAAACGTACATGTTGGCACAATAGGCGATTTGGCATTAGTGTCTTTGACATGTGGTACTAAACACAGTACAGGGATTACCAGTGGGACTGCCAAGATTTTTGCCGTGACATTCTCCTTTTCTATTTTAAAACTTTATAGATTCCAAGACAAAAAAAAAAAAACTCTGAAAGCAGATGGTAATATGTTCCACAGGTAAAGTATTGTCAAATTTATTACAAAGTATTTGCCTGCTGTTGGAGTTATTCACTAGACTACAGATTTCAAAGACATTTCCCATTCATCATGTTTACTAGTACAATCCCCCTCAGGTTTTAATGAAGGAGTTTATAACTAGAGATTAGAAGATAAAGACAATGCTGTATTTGGTGAGAAACACGGAGTGATAAGAAAATACAAACTAGGTGTCTACTGATGCCCTTTGCAAGAGAAGATTATTCTGCAGCTTTATCACACTTAAACTTTATAGGATAGCTGAAGAAAATGAAGCATAGGAATATGTGAGCTATGTACTGGCAGTTATTGGAAATGGGTTTTTGATTTAGTTGCCGACTGAGAATTCAGAAACAAAATAAAACCCTTTCATGGCCATCAGCAAATACTACTTTGTAAATAAGAATAATGAATATTGTCTACATAAAAAATTCCCATGTTAATTCATCCAAGATCTTTCAGAGCCAGAATAGCACTATTTTAATAGAATTCTGATAGCTAAATGTCTAACATTGAAAAGCCACTTGTATACACACATAAAAACATATTACATAAAATTCTGAGAGAAACACCATTCCATAATGAAATTTGACAACACAAGGGTGAATGCTCTTTGAAAGAGTAAATCTTCACTGTTGCCAGTCTTCCTCAAAGACAGTATTACCGAAGTGTTTAGAGGTGGGAGAAGTTCAGTTTTGTTTGGTTGGAGTAAGTTTCTGGGTCCAACGGGAATGGTAAGAAGGATGTACTCGGAGGAAGAGGTTTAAATTTGGGGTTTATATTTTTAAGTAAATATAAACAGATAGATGTCATTTTTGAGTTTCAAATTAATTTTATTATTGTATTCATCAATATTTCTTGACCATGTTAATGTTTTATTTTTTAAATATTTTGTTATTTTCAAATATACAGAATATTTCAATATTCTGACATTCCATATTCAATATCCATCAATATTTCTTGATCATGTTAACATTTTATTTTTTAAATGTTTTATTATTATTTTCAAATATACAGAATATTTGAATATTCTGATATTCAGTATTCAAATGTTTTCAAATATATACAGAAACTAGTGTAATGAATTCACATATATGGAATATCCATCTTCAACCATGCTAATGTTTGTATCCTTTATTTATTAGAGTCAAGATAGAAAAAGTTTGGTTATATAGAGACAGTATGAGATCAGTATCTGAAATTTTTAAGTTTTTTCAGGTTAATGCTTAGCAATCACATTTCTTTACTAGAGAATAACACTAGATAAAACACTCATATATCGGTCATTATCTTTGTTCATTTAAGGGTGTTAAAACTGAGGCAGGTTAGTTATCAACTTACTAAAACTTACATACTAAGATTTTTGGTCTTGATTTGCCTACTACTGTACGCCTTTTCTTATCCTTCTTTGTCTACATTTGTAAAATGTGTAAAACACATGTAACACATGTATATAAATAGATAGGCTGATAGAGTTATATATACACACACAAATATGTGCTTTGATAAACTGTTATTTATACACATATAAATATGTATATGTATATATATGTTTATTTACATGGATACAATATCAGTTTACTACAGAAGTTGGTAAAACTTTTGATAATAAAATATTCTTCATATCAGATAATTTTTATTTACGTTCCATGCACCAAAGCTTAGCTTTGAACCAACTACTACACTCCTGAGAAGTCCTGAAACTTACAGCCTCCACTTACCAATCTTTAGGAAAGACAATCCCATAGATATTAAGATGTTCAATTTGAACAGGAGATAAATTGTGATTCTAATGTAATAAATAGTCTAGAGCTATTTCTGTGTTTAGTATTTTAGATAAATTCAATTAAAATTTAAAATGATTTGAAATGCTTACAAAATTGGTGATAACATCTTAGAGATATTTTCTCTAAACTACTATTTTATATGAATTTTCTTATCCTTTCAACACAGGGATATTACAAGCAGATCTCTAGATTGTCCTGTGAAGATCTCATCTGTCACCTGTTTCTTCCAAAGAATGTGGAATAACTTAAAAAAAAAAAGCAAAGGACAAGGCTTTCATTACAAACCGCCAAATTTGCTGCCTCCCGAGTAGGAGAAATTCTAAGATGAAGCTCTGTGTGTCTGATACTCTGTATAGCCTTGAAGTAAACTTTTTTTTTTTCCCTAGACCTTTCTTCTTTGACAAAGTTCAGCTTGACTTTCTAAATAAGATTAATGCTTATGGTCGACACAGATTATTCTGATGTCAGTCAATGCTCTGCGCTTTCCTGGGTTACTAAAACAATATTGGTACCGGCAGTATAAAACACGCTTTCCAACACAGACAGCGAGTTCAGTTCGGAATCTGAATCCAAATTAGGTCCCATATTAATTGCAAATGGCAAAAACCTTTGCTTTAGTTTTCTAATTAAGATTAATGATGGTGGTTTGAAGAGCTGATACCAAGACTCTGGCATTAACAGCAATCATTTTTCAACTGTGGCAAACATGCTTTTCTTCTGAAGTCCTTTTTAGTCCAGGATGAGAGTTAGCAAGAAGGTGGTGCTGAGAGGTGCAGAAGATGCTATGGCAGCATTTCTGAAGACTAAACCACAAATATATGGAACACACAAAAATCTCAGAAATAAATATTGAGGCAACACATATCCTGCCAAAACCTGCTCTCCAGAAAAAGAGCTCAGTCACATGAAAAACAAGGGACTCCATGTGCTTAAATGAGATTCTATTAAAAGTTATAAATAACTGGTAAAAATAAATGTTTCCAATTAAAGTACTTCTGGATATATGTTGATCGCGAGTGAGATGATTTACGTAGAGTGCACAGCCGGAGCACAGACACACCATCTGGAATTACTAACCGAGAAACCCATAAAATCATCGATGTATTACATGACTTACTGTCAGGCCTCCATGGAGTAGGTATCATCAGATTCTAAAGCTTCACATTTAGGCCACTTTAGAACTTGCTTAAGACAGAATATGTTTCATTCAAAAAAGCCTCCCTTTTTGGATTGTGTTTTGTATTCTGAAAAAAGAATTCCTCAGAGCGAGATGAAAGAAAATCTGGGGAAACTGCAACCAATACGTTTTTTTTTTTCTCCCAGCTGCTTTGTCAGTTTTAGACAACCGCAGAAATTATACAGTGGATTTTGTTCCACAATCAGTAACACACGTCATGTCTGAAAATATAGACCTCTTTGGAAAGATGATTGCTCAGTGCCCTTAGGATTTTGAGGTAGTGGTTAACTTTTTTTTTCTTTTTTTTTTTTTTTTTTTTTTTTTTTTTTTACGATTATATGAACACAAGAGAGCTTTTGTGTGCCAAGACATACATGTACTTTAGGCAAACAAAAGTGGAAAATTTTAGCACATTTCACATTAATAGAAACAGAATTGAATTTGCTTGAGTTCTCTTTATGAATGGCATTATTTATACAGCTGTGAATTGTATTGAAATAGGACAATGTGGGAAAAAAAATCTACATTCATTGAATTAGCCAGCTGACTTCTGTATTTTAATGCATATTCATCATAAAATCTAAAGCATCAATCTTTTAAAATATTGAACACTTCAGAAAATGTTTCAAACTTGTTTCTCTTATAACTGCTTTTGAAATGAATTGTATACACTGATTTATTTTCTTAACGTATTTTATGCTTTCTTTCAAGTGTGAAGACCTTCTTGTTCTCTAGCCCTAAATAAGGGAAGAATCTTAGGCTCCAACGCTATAGTCTTTCCTGAAATTTATTGGCTATAGAGAGCCTATAGCCTATTTTCATTATCTGCAAATCATTCCCCATAGTATATCAAGATTCTTCTAGCAACTCCTCTTGAAATGGAGGAAACGTTTCAGAAACTGTGAATTCTTTTAATTTTTAAAAAATCAATATTATAATGGTGTGATAAAAATCCAATGTCTCTCCAATCATTGCCAATGCTGACCTCAGTTTTGTGGTATACTGAATGGGTTTCTTCAGCTCCCGGTAATGGCAATTAAAAAATGTAAACAGCTATGCTACGCAACCGTTAAGAGCACACAGACGTGAGCAGGAGAGGGGATGTTTCAGGTGACTACAGGTGGCAGCAGTGAGCCTTGCCTAGTTATAAGCCATAAATTCCTTTTCTCCCTATTTCCATCACTGTCCTACCCCTTATATGCCAAAAAAAAGCGGATATTCTTGACTTTCTGAATAATACCAAACTTCCTATGCATAAAGTTTTGACCTAGTTAGTTAATTGGCAAAACTCACCATTGACCTATTGACTTGTTTTATTTATCATTTTTTTCCACACTTAGAGGGTCTTTTCTGATAGGCATTTGCCCTTATCAAGTTTGTTCAAAGACAGCTGGGATTTTCTATTATATTTTATTTCCTTGTCCAGAGCATTCCAAGTCCCACACTCTGTAAACCCACTTTAGTATTTTTCTATTAATGTTGTGACAAATGTACACAAACTTATTAGCTTACAACACAAATTTATCATCTTATCTCTCTATATATCACAAGTCCAACGTGGGTCTCACAAGGCTGAAATCAAGGTTTTGACAGGTCCGCATTTTTCTATTGTTTCTAGGGAAGAGTCTGTTTCCTAGCTTTTTCCAGCATTTGGATGCTGCCCACATTCCTTGGAAGGTGGCCTTCTTCCTCCATTGTCAAAGCCAGGAATGTCACATTTTTTTGACTGTTTCTTCCTTCATCACATCTCTTTCTCTGACCATAGCCAGGAAAAGTTCTCTGCTCTTAAAGACACATGTGAATAGATTGGGCCCACCAGATAATTCAGGATCATCTTCCAGTCTCAAAGTCCTAACTTTAAATCACACCTACAAAGCCCCTCTGCCATGTAGTAACTTATTCACATGTTCTGGGTATTAGGATGTGGACGTCATTGAGGGTTATCATTCAGCCTATTAAACAACCTGGATAATTCTTCCAAATCTCATTTACTATAACTTGGCTATCTTGTCCTCAGATCACTACAAAAAGTGGGGGTTCAGGCTTGGTAGAAGAACTGGAGGATATTTGAGGAAGATGGGCATATATATATGGCTGCAAAACTCATATTGTTCAAAGGACAGAGAAATTCATTGCTCTAATTTGCTTGTAAAAGGAAATTGTTGCCTTATTTTGGCTATGAGCTTCCAACTAGCAGCTCGACCCATAACTGCAAGTTACTATGATAAATGGAGAAGTAATTGCCTTTAATGTCAAGGTCCTCCTTCTCACTGATGTCTCATGTCTGTTTTGCTGCATGTATTGCTCTAATCTTTTCATTCCTACATCCTGACAATTTCGCAAAACTTTAGAACTATTTTCTCTAATGTCTAATTTCTGTTATTCATAGGTTTGTTTCTCTGCCTAACTGAGTGATCTCAAACTTAATATCTAAATATAATATGCCCTCTAGGCAATATCTGTGTGTACACTCCACGTGAGACTGCACAGATAGTTACAACCTCCAGTTCTACTGTTGTTCTCTTAATCAGACAGTGTCTCCAAAAGGAAACAGATGTCACTCTCATGTTAGGATAATTTGGAAAGTATCTCATAAAGAGATTATTTATAAAAGTTCCATAACACCACAAGAGCCCTGAGGTAACCCGGGGCTGGTAAAAGCAGAATTGTCATCACACCTATTAGGCCCAAAGGAACAAAAAGAGTATTATCCTGGATAGAGCTGGAGTCCATTCTACTAAGTGAAGTATCCCAAGAATGGAAAAACAAGTACCACATGTACTAACCATCAAATTGGTATTAACTGATCAATACTTGAGTGTACATATAGTAATAACATTCATCAGGTGTCAGGCAGATGGCAGGGGGGAGGAGGGGATGGGTATATACACACTTAATGGGTACGTTGTGCACTGTCTGGGGGATGGACATGCTTGTAGCTCTGACTGTGGTGAGGCAAAGGCAATATATGTAACCTAAACATTTGTACTCCCATAATATTCTGAAATAAAAAATAAAATAAAATAAAAAATAGATTAAAAAAAAATAGGAAATGGTTACCAGAATATAGTCAGCCCTCCTACCTGCATGTTGGATTCTTCATCTGTGGATTCAATCATCTATGGATTCAACCAATTGTGGATAAAAAAATATTTGGAAAAAAAAAAACAAAATAAAATAAAAACAAACTATCCAATAATAAAAATAATATAAATTGAAAAATACAATATACCAACTATTTAAATAGAATTTGTATAATATGCCATTTTATGTAATCTAGAGATAATTTAAAGTGTACAGGAAGATGTGCATAGGTTACATGCAAATACTATGGCATTTTATATTATATAAGGGATTTGAACATCCTCAGATTTTGGTGTCTGCAGAGAATCCTAGAACCAATCCCCCATGGACCCTGAGAAACAAGTATACAGAAGTAGCATTAAAATGAGTTGAAATAATCACCTCCATGCTAAAGTGGATAAAATTAATACTGCACCAAGGGATCTGTCAAGATAAATAGAAAAAAAATTGAAGATGTTGACAGCTATATCTATCTGGGTCATGTGTTGATGGAAATTTAGCAGAAGAAAAAAGCTACAGTGTGTAAAAAACAGTTTTCATCATTAGGTGAAGAGCTGCCAAAAGCAAGAAAAAAAAAAAAAAAAAGAAAAGAGCTATATAATTCTACCATCCTGTCTCCAGCTGTGTAAGTGTCACATGTCTGAAAGGCG
The DNA here is from genome assembly GCA_028533085.1 of Varecia variegata. Taxonomy (NCBI): domain Eukaryota; kingdom Metazoa; phylum Chordata; class Mammalia; order Primates; family Lemuridae; genus Varecia; species Varecia variegata. The sequence continues at coordinate 111,681,338 of CM052439.1, forward strand.
CCACCAAATGCTGGTTGAGAACTCCAGCAAAAGGATGTAATCCATAAGTAACTCAAGGTGCAATGGAACAGAAAAGGCACTGAGCTTTGTTGCCATATTATAAATGGACTGAGTTACAGTCATAATGGGCAATTAAAGTCGCAGGGCAGGTAATGAATAACTCAACTAAATTTAATTCATAACCTCAAGTTACAGGGTTAGGCACTATTTTAGATATCAAGATTTGTATGTCTATGTCATCAAGTGTAATGGCAAAGAAAATATTTAATGTATATTTACTAAAACATTACTAGAGAGAGTGGCAAATGCAAATATGCAAAGCAAAATACAGATAAAATGTTCTGTGTATTGAGGAGTGAAGTGGTTAGGGGAAAGAATAATCATACTGAGTTGTGAGGATGAGAAGGTATCTCATGAGTAAAAAATCTGCATTTTGGTGCATCCTCCAAACCAGTCATATGAGCAGCCACATAGGCATACACCAAATATAGGTTGAGAGCCTATGTGAATGAAGTTTCAGTTAAGGAAAATTTAAGAAAGCATCCACATGCATAAATGAGAAGGAACATGATTAATTAAGGCACCCAAGTAGGAATTCGTGAGTGTGCTTTGGAGAGTAACCGATGATCCCATTTAGTAGGAATATATGGTGTGTAGGGACAGGAATGCCAAGAATGTGGTTGTGCACTCTATGTTCAGCCACGCTCTTCTAGCCAAGCAGCATGCCCTGGTGTGCAAGGGGAGTCCATTCAGAGGAAGGGACGTTTTCCTTCTCACAAAGGCAACCATGTGCTCTATCCCAAACTTGAGCCTTCCGGGTTGTGTCTGCCCAGAATTGGCAGAGGCATCTTTTGGCCTTTTGCTAATTTGCACAACTGTGCCCTATAGGCTAGTGGTGGCTTTGTGTAAAAAGGTAATGGGGAATTAATCTGGAAAGGTAACTTGAAGCCACAAAACAGATCTTAAATATTCCTGGAAAGTGTCTGTTCAGGAAGCAGTGAGCAACTAATCAGAGAGCATTTTTTAGCAGAGGAAGGCCATTCTTAGAGTTATAAATAGGAAGAGATGAAAGTAGTGAGACTAGAGGAAAAAGTCACGTGTAAGAAAACAGTATATTTCACAGATTAGACCCCAGAGATCGTGATCACTCTGTGATTAACAAGTTTGATGAAATGTAGAAGCACATATGCATTAGTGGACATATGAAATCAACATTTATGACTAATAGAAAAAAATCACTTCTATTAATACATACGTATATGTTACAATAGCAAGACAAAAGTTACATAATTAAACAAACATGTTTATAAGGCATTTTCTGTATACCTGGTACTGATTAGCTTGGCTTTTAGGAGTATAAGGATGAATAAAACATAGATCCTGTTATGGAGAATGACAATAATTAATACACTAATAAATACTGTCTCTTGATGTTTCTGGGAATTAATTATTTTAAACTAAATATTGATGGCAAGATAAGAGTATCTTTTATCGTATTCGGTTTTTCCTGCTTTCAGTATCCTTTCATTTTTACATGAGAAAATGAAATCTATTCAAAAGTGTATAACAAAAGTTCTTATGAGACTTAAAATTACATTTAAGTAAATAAACAATTAACCTTTAAGTCTTAGGTGCAAACATAAGAAAAATTCATGGATGTGTTACTCCCGATTCATAGTCTTTAGCTCACCACATTATTAATGGGAAGACAAAATTAAAGGAGCCATATATTTAGGATATGTCAATCACTGCATTTTAATATCACAAGTTATTGTTTATTCTAATATTATTTATAATTAATTAATTTGTATGGTATCTGGAGAATCTCTGTTGGTACCAGATACCAGAAACAAAGTCAGGATTTGATTCAAGACAAAGAATTGGGATGAAGAGAGCTCAGGTCAGAGTGAGAATAGATTGGGACATAATTCTAATTTATGAGTAGGACAGAAATGTTAGATTAGTTTCATTTGTTCCTCCTAGTTTGCTGTTCGCTCTTTCCCCTGTTGTTTCTAAGCCAGAAGTCTCATCTGTGTGGATCACAGGAATGGGCTTTCTCGTGGGATTTAGTCAATTGGGAAGAATTTTCATCCTCCTGAATTCCTCTCTGTAGGATCACGTTGGGTTGGCCATATTCCTCACTGAAATTTACTGCTCTTCCAACAGCAACCTTGCCCATCGACTTTCACCTCACATACAGTCATCCCTTGGTATCCACCAGGGAGTGGTTTTAGAATCCCCAGTGGATACCTAAATCTGCAGATGCTCAAGTGCCCCAGTTGAACTCTGTATCCTCAGATTCTTCATGTGCAGATGTGGAACCCACAGATACGGAGGGCCAATTGTGCATAATACATTATACAATGTGTATATATAAATATATATACCTTATAACATATATATACCTTATAACATATATAATACATGTATATGAAATACATTCTCTCTCTATATATGTATATATTGTGTGGGGAGTGAGGAAGTGGCCAGCTATGAGCAGATGTTGATAAAGATTAAAGGATAGAATAAAGAATGAAGAAGAGAATTCTAGGGCTAAAGGTATAATAAATATGAATTCTCAATCAACTCTTCCCTTAGTCCATTGACAAACTCATTACTAGAGAGTACAGTCAGACCAACTGAGCAATAATTCCTCCTTGGGAATCTACACAGTTGTCTTTCTAATATCTGTTTTCATTCATTTTTCTAGCAGAAATAACTTAGGGGGGACAGACATCCTAATTCTCCAATTTCAAATAATTTTTGGAAGTTAGTAGGATAGTAGCTACAAACAAATCAGAGTGACTCGATCCCTCTTTTCTTTCAATTACCTTCCTGGCTTAACTGCTCCCACTGTGACTTTTCCATATTCAATTGGCTTAAATGTACCCTGCTGCCCTCCACCCATTCCTACTTTCCTATACATCAGTTTTGATCCTTGATATTATTTATATGACTTGTGGAAAAGTGCTACATAGTGACTTGGGATTGGAGAAAATTATTTAACATCTGTGCTTCATTTTCTACTTCCCCATCTGTAAAACTTGATGTCATATTTATCCAATACCGCACAGAAGTGATATAAGAATTTATTCATGTTGGTAAGAAACACTGAAATGTAGGGCACAGCAGAAGTATAAAATGCTGTCATTATTCTCTGACAGTTAGGTCAAGCTCTATAAATAATATAGTCAGGCCTGAGAACCATATTATGGTCTATAATGACTTACAGGTGGGCCTCAGTCACGAGGCTTGGAGTTCTCATTCTGAAGTGTCATGTCATTGAGGCTGTGTAAATGTCATCATGCATATTTTGTAGTGGTAGCCTTTCAACTCCATAACTCTGAAAATTAAGATTTTACTATTCCAACACCAATGAGAATGTACTGTGGTGAGGATACAAACTCCGTTTTATAGGTAAGATTTGATTAAGTGACTTTAGAGGTTGCAGTTTAAATGATTTCCTTGTGTGCTGTCATTAGAAAAGGAGAGAACAACCACATAGGAAAGTAACTATTTAAAAGGTCAACATGTGATCACAGGTAGTGAAAATACTGTAGTTGAAATGTGCAAGTCTATGGAAGAAATGGAGAATCAGACTAATAGTCTCAAATATTTTTAAAGTGAAAGAATCATGCCCAATGTATTTGCTGGTCATCAAGGAATTGGACCATCTCTCTCTTCATTCCTCTTTATCTTTCTACATACTCATATGATCAAATACTTTTAACTGCTTTTCCTAGGCTCACCCTCTCTATATAGACCCCAACCACCTGTCCAGTCTTATCAAGCTAAGAATGGCTAAAGCTGATTGAATGGAAATGTTATGCAAATCAATACTTTTATAAACATTAAGAATGACTGTGCAAATATCTATTTATATTGACTACTAAATCCTTAGATTTAATCAACTGTACCTGAGTTGAAGAGAATATAAGCCCCTAAATTTGCACAGTTGAGAAACTATTAAACTACCCAATTTTCAGCGAATTGAATGTACCTACAAAAATATTTTTGCACTAATAAAACTAGACTATGCAGAGTGATGATTGCATTGGTAGACAGTAGCAAGAATTTTAAATTGAACCCAGAGTACAAGGAAATGAACAGGTGAATTTGGAAGTACAAGGAGAAATAAAAACACAGTGCTTATTTGCATATTTATACTTTCTCTTAGAAGTATACCTTGTCTTAGACAGTTTCAGCTTATTAAAATGTATTGAAAACAAAAGAAAAATTAGAAAATCAAAACAAAATGATAAGAGGCACCAGAAAATGATTTTCAATATTATATTAAATGACTTGGAAAGTAGTCCGGTCAAGGTCGTCATTTTACTAAGACATATTTATCTGTTGGTAATACCAGTTGGAGAAGAGGCAGCATTCCTACATTCTCCATTAGCTCACAATTTTGATATGAGCAAATGCCTTTTTAAAAAAATAATATATCAAGATAGAATTTCATAAAGAGGCGGTTTCAAAAGAATCCTTCCAATGAAATTCCCATCTTGGGATTCCCCTAATCTAAAAATGTGCAAACTTCTAACACCTAAAAATGAAAGATAATTTTTAATAAACACAAAATAAAAGAAAGGAACATAATAATTTTCTGAAAAATTGATAACCATGATATATTTTTGGAATCACATATAAGAAGAAAAATGAGCAAATTTACAAAAGATGTCCAAGGAAATTTATACTTCAATGGTAAAGAAAACTGTAATATGTTGAAGTTTACAGATGAAACAAATAAAAAAAGGTGGATTAAAGAATATCTATTCACCACATTGAGTGAAATACTCTAAAGAAATATGGAAGTTTAAAAGTTAATCCCAGTACCTGAATATAATCACATGAGATCCTAGCCAAGTAGGGATGCTGTTTCCACAAATATCTTTGCTCATTTCCCCTTGCTCTGAAAATAAAATCTAAATATAGTTTCATATTCTTTTTTCCCATTTTCTTCTCTCTAGTTAAAAACTCCTCTCCTGAGCATTATTTCATTCTAGGTATATCCTCCCCTTTACCTTCATCTCGGCTATGAGTCAGGGCCAACTCTGAGGATACCAGCATAAAATGCAGTGTATTAGGGTTAGGTAAGCCAGTGGGAACAATTTTCTCTCAGAGAGATCTATTACGTATTGGGAGAATTTGGTGGAAATCCTAAAATTTCTTCTCTGTGCATCTCTTCTTTCAGAGATGACTTAAAATGTACATTTCACAATGAGATGAACTTCTTCTCTTTAACAAATGAACCCCTTTTGCCTCCAAAAATTTTTCATGAACTATAATGTGAGCTCCAGACAGGGGCTCTGTTTTGCCCACTGCTACATTCTCAGAATTTAAAATAGTGCACATAGAAAGTGCTCAATAAATATTTGTTGAATGAAGTCATGAACATTTAGAATAATTTTTCCCCATTAAGTCTGTCTTAAATCTCTTGGCCCCTGTTAAGCCTCCACTGTCCTTCTCCCACAAACACACATATACACACCAGAAAGCAAGAGCCAATGTACCAATTCTTCTAATTCCATATCATGTCAGCAACCCTTTTTGCTGACATACTTGTGCTTGGGTTGCCTATTTGAATTTGGGTCTTGAGTAGTCAATTCCCTCTCTGGTAAATTTATCTATTATGATTATATCATATAGGACATATTTTATTCATTCAGCAAGCCATTATTGAGTGCTGGCCATGAACGAGAAATTATGCTCATTCAGTAGACACAAATTTAAGTAAATCACAGTGCTTTTCCAATATATATTATTATTCCTGTGAGGAGGGACACTGAAAGAAGTAATGACAATTCATTGTGTTCATTCAATAATAAAGGAACGTTCAAATGTGTATTTAATGAACATTGAGTGATTTTTTAAAAATGTATAGTTTTAATTATGATTCCCAACATTGCTAGTTAATAAACATTTATCACTCAAACAAATATTAATAGAACATTTATTTTAAAATGTATGACCCAATGTATACATTACAATTCAAACTTCAAGATGAATCACCCACTTCAGAAAATGTTCTTAGGTGACGTTGAATTTATATTCTAAATGAAGAAATATTACATTTATAAAATTTGAGCCAAAATTTTTAAAACTATGAAGTTTTGATTTTTGTATGTACATTATTTTATTTATTTATAGTTCTTAATTCTAAAGGTAGATTTATTTTGATAACTTTGCTTATGAAACAAAATGAAGTAAAGCAAAGTTTAAAATTTTACTTAATATACACAGTAAGTTAATGAATTTATGATGACAGGTATGTTGATTAAAATTGATTTCTGTCAATCATTTTCTAGATTTGAAAGAATAATTCTCATTGCTACACATTTAATAACAGGAAGATTACAGAGGTGAAAGTTTTCCTTCTCTAGATATTTATACTAATGAATAAATTAAAAATGCAAAGTTGTAGCGAGGCAATCATTGAAAGTAAAGCTGAAGAAAATTATGAAGAAAGAAAATTTTGATGACTGACAAGAACAAGTTTTATTTCTTTTTTTATTTCTTTTATTTAAAAGTCTAATTCTGTTAGTCATTATATTAATGACTGAATACTAATCATTGGAAAGATCTTTCAAACTGCTAAACAAAAGCTATCATTAAGTCACAGAAAATGCACAACACAAAACTGTATTTCAAATGCGTCTGGTATCTTTCAAGGGAATAGATTACATGTCTTGCCTTGGAACTAAATAAACTAAATACCAGAGACCTTCAATATATTCTCAGATGCTTTGACATGTGGTCATTACATCATCTGCCTTCAAGGTGGAAGCAGAGGCTTAGGGGGAGCTTTGAATCATGTAATTATGGTAGTCATTTCCCACTTCGTGGGTCAGCAAAATAATGTGAAGTGTCTTGTGCTCTCCAAGCAGATCGGAGGTCATTTGGTGTTTTCATAATTTTAACTAAAAAATGTTCCTGCCGTTAGAATCAGAGTTTATACTTTTGGATCCCCTGACAAACAATAGGCTGAAATGTGTGAAAACATTTATCAGGTTGAGCATTGTCCTAGAGTGACCGCTTTTAAGGAAGCTTTCTTTAAGGCATTTATAGCAGAGGTCATTATCAGATTACCGGTGACTCAGGGTGTTATATCAATATTGAACTTCTGGAAAATCCTGACAACTTGGGGGGCAGAGGTTGGGTCCTCTGTGTGCTCAGTAAAAAAAGCTACAGTGACCTCTCAGACTACCCTCTCTATCTGCCATATAGCCACATCATTCTCCTTCGCCTCTTCAGAGGGCTACAATAGTTGCTGTAGATGCTGGAAAGACTGGTGACCAAGAATGAACCTCCTCACCTTAGAAAAATAGAAAAACAAATCCCATTGGCTTGTCTGTATCAAAACATTTTTCTCCAGTGGTTAAACTGTAAAATTGCTCTGATGGGTGCATCTCACTTGAGACTTCAACTCACAGGGCTACAAGGCAGGAGTCAAATAAAGATAGTGTCCTGTTGTCTGCCTCCGCCTACCTCCAAATCTCCAAACTACACACACACACACACACACACACACACACACACACAGACAAACACACTCTCTCTCTCTCTCTCTCTTTCTCTCTCCCTCCCACCCCCAACTCTAACTTCCACCACTACGCCATTCTTGAGTGATCTTTCCTTTGCTCCCCATCCAGTTTCATCCCCTGGGCACTTCCTATGGAGAGGAGAAATTCTCTGATGAACTAACTCAGAAAAAATGAGATCTTAACATTGCTTAAGGCTATTCATATTTGCATTTTACAAGAATGTCCATAATAATTAAAAATTAATTTTTTTCCCAAAGGTCAGAATAAATGTGAATTACTAATGATATCTCAAGCATTGAGAATTTAGTCTTCAAAAAAGTTTTACTGAATGCTCACTCTGTCTAAACAATGGAAGACACTCACACTCTTTGACCCCAGAAAGCTTATAGTCTAAAATGGCATGTAAAAATTTATCACAACCCACTCCCACTACAAATGAGGCAAGAGCCACAAAAGAGCCTGTTTATGAAGCTATAGGGTTCAAACAGGAGAGAATCTGGAATCATACCCTGAAATGTGAAGGCTGAGCTGAAATCTGAAGAATTAAGATGTAAGTGGATAAAAATGCGTGTATTTCAGTGTGCAGTAGGGGACAACTTTGTACATGATGAGATCAGAAACTAGATTACTTACACAGGGTGGTTCCATCATCCAAACCAAAGCACTTTTGAAAGTGAAATAGGTTCTTACTAATAACAGCGGTCATAGCTAGGGAATGTACCAAGTAACTGGAGGCCTATAGTCATCCTCATTTTTGTCCGTCTTGAAGTTTTGGGTTTTCTTAAAGGCAATAAGAGGTCTCTGAAAGGTTTTAGCAGAAATAATTCAGGTTTGAACTTGCCTGATACTCGAGCTGCACTGTGGAGAATGCATAGGAGGGGGATTATTTCGGTAGCCACATAAGACATAATAGAGAGGGTCGTGAAAGGTGGTGAGGAGCGGTGTCAAGAGGGAAAGAAGTAACAAGAGTAACTGCTAGGACCCTGTCTTAAAACTGGATAGATGGTTATGACGTTTATTAAATAGGAGATAGAAAAGAACCAGCTTTAGGCTAGGGGTAGGGATGAGAGAAGGATGCCTAATTCCAATTATAGAGTTTAGGGTGCCTTTGAGAGAAGAAATCATGTAAAATGAGTTAAAAATAAAAAGTGTTTCACAAATGAGAAATCAGAGCAGGAGATATAAATCTGTGAGTCATTTACATATCAGTGGTAACTGAAGCCCAGCTCATGGAGATTGCCTAGAGAGCATTTTAAGAGAAGAGAGGAGAAGAAATGATAAAGCCTTCAGATACCCCAGCTTTAGAATGGATGGGCACCAGAGAATGAAACTTCAAGGAGGCTGAAAAGGTACACCTTACGAGGTACTAGCAGAGGATGCAACCTAGCAGAGGGTGATGCTTTGGAAGCAAAGGTAAGAAAGCAGTTAAGAAAGGAAATCACAGTGATGACAAGTGACATAGATCAAGTGAGGTGAGGACTGAAAAAATGTTATTTGATTTATCAAAATGGTGGTTAAGGGCATCGATTTGGTAGCAGATTACCCAGGTTACGATCCCACCGCCTTTGCTTACTAGCTGGGTGTCCTAGAGTACGCCACATAAACTCTCTGTGCCTCAGTTTCTTATTTGTAAACTGCGGATAATCATACTATTTTACTCAAACGACTATTTTAAGCATGGTTTTCAAAGTGTGCTCTGTGAACGTGTGGGGATCCCAGATACTTTCCAGATGTTTGTGGGATCACGGCCACTTCCACAATAAGACATTATTTGCCTTTTTCACTGTGTTGACTTGCACAAACCAAGGCAGTAGCACTAAAATGTATCGTTATCATTGTATTCTTCTCCATAATCAATTCACGATTTTTCGAAAAGCCAACTCCCTTTCAGAATGTTACTGATGAATCAGTGAAAAGTAGAAAAAAAAAGTTAATTGTATTATATCTTGATCTTTCATGTTGTATAATGAAATGTGCAAACCCTGCCAAGACCTGCATATCTCAGTGAACCAATGTTTTCCAAATGACTAATGAATGATGTTCCAAAATTCTACATGGGTAAAAGTATCCATTCAGTGTGTAAAATGCACCAATGGATTCAAATGTAACAGACTATGAAAAATTTATTGACATGATTTCAGATTCAACATTGGAAACAACCTTTAGGTTATAGAAATAGTCCTCTATTTTTCAACTAAATACCTAAATGAGGCTGGAATGTCTTCACATGCTTCCTAAAAAACATCATACCACAACAGATTAGATGCAAAAGAAAATATGAGAATCTAGATACCTTATACTCAACCAGACATTAAAAATATTAGAAAAAATATTAAGAAGTGAAACTCTTTTCATTTTTGTGTTGGAAAATATTTTATTTTTATTAAAAATATTACTTATGTTAGCATGTAATGGCTTTATCATTATTGTTAAATTAATTAGTAAGTAAACATTTTAAAGTGTCTTAATCTTATTTTCTAATATGAAAAACATCAGTAGTCAAAAAAGCCTACATAAGCAGAAGCTCTTTGGAATTGTCGATAATTTTAAGAGTATAAAGGATCTCTGAGATTAAAAACTTTGAGGACTAAGCTGATTCTCTAAAGTATGAGACAATGCCTGTAAAATACTTAAAACTTGGCTTCAAAATTCTCTATGTATGCTGATAGATAGATTAATAATAGATAGAAAAATGAAAGGTTGGTGGATAAATAGATAGGAAAGGGGTAGAAATACAATCATTGGTTAAACTAAAGTATTTTGCAGAAATATTGAAGATGATAACCACGCTCACATAAATAGAAGAGAGAGGGGAATATTTGGAAACACAAACACCACCCACAGGCAAAGTAATCTTTGCCTCCTCTGGAGTTTGATCCTGTATGAAAATACTGATGTGTTATTCCATTTGCTATCATGTAGATATGTCCTGATGCCTTTTGTAAAGAGAAAACAGGAGGGAAAAAAATCAATGAAAGAAAAACCAAAAGCTTGATAGGGCAGTGTGATAAAGAAAGAAGCTTCAATGAGAATTCCATAAGATAAGTTAGTGCTTCTGAGAATGAAAAACACTTCTTAGAAACAGAACACAGACACTTCATTTTAAAATAAAGTCTCCTAATCTGATTTTCTCTGTGAGAGAAATCGGTTTCTTCTCTTTATCCTAGCAGAGTCCTTGAATGTACCTGCTGTTTATAGCTATAAAGTCAGTCACATAGACAAAAAGCCTCTTTCTCATATCTGTGAGTCAAGGGTTGATCTTCTTTTCATCTGAAAAATCCATTGGTAGATACTAAAAAAAAATGAAAACCTGTTAAAAGAAGATGGCTCATGGTATATGATAAATGCTTTTATGGAAGCATTTAACTATATTCAACTTATGTATCTAGCAGTCTGGAACTTTAGCACCCCCATATGTTTGATGAGTTGGAGTAAGGAAAAGGAAAAGAATAGTGGTCCTTAATCTCTTATGAGCAAGAGAACCACTAGTCCCTTGAGAATCTAGAAAGCTATGGACACGCACCCCAGAAAAAAATTTAGGGACAGTTTTTTAACACACAATTTCAAGAGATGTGTGCCTAAAGGCCATCCATAAATCTTCCAAAGGATGATGAATCCCATGTTCAGAAATACTACCATCAAGAAAAAATAATTTAGGAGCAAAAAATGACACCTCTAGCACCTTGCTCCACTAAATTACTCTAGATTATCACACCATAAGCTATCTCTGAGTGCCTGGCATATAGATGAGACTTAATAAAAAAAATAAAACTGTATTCATGGAAAAAAACACATATTGGTCCAGTTCACTCACTTCACATAAGAGGAAATAAAACTCTAGAGATGTTAAAAATCTTGCTCAGAGTTACAAAATCAATCATAGAACTAACTGACCCTTCTTACACTCTAATCATTTTTTCCCAACTCTCCTAAAAATAAATAGTTACATCTGCTCAATGTGTGCAAAAGATTACTGTTCACACAACTGTTAGATTCCAAATATGGAAACATGCATTATCAAAATTGGAATACTATGTAAGTAGGAAAGGAAGTTATTTCATCTCAGGAAATGAAGAACACAATTGTAGAATAAAAGTTGGTGAGATACAATTAAAGAGCAGCAATTGCACCCACAAGTTATAGAAAACAACATCTTAGGAATCAACCATAAACAGTGGTGTGCTTAATTGTTTGGATAACTCATTCAAAATTGTCATCATTTGATAATTGCAAAGTTGTCTTGTATCAGTCAAATTCATGGAAGAAAAGATGTATCATATCAAAAGGGACAATTGAGGAAAGTTTACCTAATGGATTATTTACAAATGAGTGGATAGCGTCAAGATAAACCAAGAAGGGATGGTGCAGAACGCGGGGGCTTTCGACATGGGAATCCATTACACCTTTAGGACTGAAGGAGCTGCCACACTGAAGGAATACAGTAGGTGCAAGCTGTGGAAGTGAATGTCCATATCTCACTCTCCTTCCACCCTCTAATCTTCAGTCAGTGCCTTACTTGGCCAAACCAGAAGCCAGAGGGCAAGCCTGCCTATTGATGCTGTTCAGCGTTAACACCCCAAGGACCAAAAAGGTGAAGACTGATGGATCTAGATAGATAAATGGAGCATACCTGGAAAATCCCTGAAACACACTATTGACATCTACCTCTACGAAGCTGTAGAAAATCAGAGCCATTACTTGGAACCCACCAAGTTCTGTGCACAAGACCTCATACTTCCACATACCATATCTCTAAGGGAAGCCACTGAAGAGAGGGAACAACTTGACTCCATAGTCAATATACACTAATGCAACATTAAAAATCATCTTAAGCTAATGGGTTATAGAAGGAATACAAAGATCTCATGCTATGTTTCAAAATCTGACTTTATCAGGTCATTCCAGGAGATCAAAAAGTGCTTCCTACAAGAGCTGCTGCATGAAAGAATAATGTTCAGCAATGTAGTGTCCTGAGAGGCACTCCAGGTGCCAGAACAGATGAATAAAGTAACTGATTGAGGAGGCATAAGATCATTGGGCCCATAAGATTATTGTTTCCTAATTCTCAAAAGAAAGCACATGGTTATTGATCAGTAGCTTCTTGGAATAGCTTTCTCCTAAGGATGCTGGGAGTTCAAGCCTAATATAGAAAGTCTATGAAAATAGCTAACAGAAGTATAATCTCCATTTCTGATATTATGAAAAAATTTATCTAAACGGTACCCAAAAGCCTAAGTCAGCCAATCATGCCTGGGACAAAAGATGCCACGCAAGGTCATCTGACTCTGCTGAGGCTAAGAAAGTCCATAAGCCCATAGAGCATTGCTCATATCCCCATCCCTCCCAGTCCTTGCCCCCTGTCGGAGACCACAATAAAGCAAATGGGGTTATAATCCTTACTGTTTGAATGTCTCTGGCAAGAGGACAAAAGATGTCCAAATGTCTCATGGGATAAAAAGGAACCATATTAGCCTGTTGGTAATTTGAAAACCCAAATGAATACTGAAGTCAATCTTCAGAGTGCCAGTAGTGAGAAGTGCATGAAAAGAATTTATATTTCATTTCACTTTGTAGTTCTGACCTTAGTCAAAATAGATTTTGATATTCATAATGAAGCATAAGCTTTCATGGCTACTCTTACTTTAAACTTGGTTAACTTCAGTAAATTTTACAGACAAGTGCTTAACAAAGCCTAAATTGATAAAAACAATATATGTATATATTTTTTGCCCAGGAATGTGAACCCTAATGTATCTTTTCTAATTGGAATCAAGTTTTCTGATCTGTTCTCCTCTGGCCTTTTCTAAGCCATATGTTCAGAGTACATGGAATCAATCCACTGTGCCAGCTGTGTTCTCATTCTGTAAAATGCACTATAGTTTGGAGTGCATGGTTGACACAGATTATTCCAGTTTAGCAGAGATATGCCAACAAATATGTATGTGAAAACATGCAAGGTGAACTTGAAGACTGGGAGAGCAGGCCTTAGATGGGAGTATTCAAACAAGTGAATTTTTCAGAACAAAGACTTTCTCATTGTAGATATAGTTACTACCAAAAAAATGTAGTAGAGAATGTTGTTTTTTGCCTAATTTGACAGTCAATGGAAATCACTGGTGATATTAGAGAATTACATAAGCATGATACAGTCTGCCCAGCTATGTTTAAGATACAGCAAATATCAAGGGAAAAAGCTCTTATAATACTATGAGATAGAAACAATTAAAAAGCACCATAGTTAAACTTTAAAAGATAATTTAAGTATATTTCATTAACATTTAAAATTATTCCCTTCACCTCCCTGAAAAAATTTTATGTGCCCCTCCCCCATTGCCATCACGTTGTGGTGTGTGACTCCTGGTGCCCTTCCTTGCTCTTTTAAATTCAGGCATAGACATGGGATCTGTTTCAAGAGCTGGTATGTGATTTGTCATGTCTCTTTCTTCTCTTTGGAACAACCTGTGGTAATGTTCTAGACAGAGGCCAATCCCTAGCTTGAGTCCAGCAATGAATATGAAAGAGCAGGACAGTAGTTTACCGGAGACAGATGTACCACAAAAAGGAAATGTTTTGTTATTGTAAACCACTTAAATTTTCAGGTTGTTTGTTACCTCAGCATAATCTAACCTATCCTGTCAAATGTAATGATACTTTGAAAAATTCACGTGAAAAAATGACATTTTAACCATTTTTTCCTGCCATTGATGAGATTTTAAATAGCTTGTGTTCTTTATTGTGCTTCTAAACTGGTGCATGTATCCAATCTAAAAGTCCAAAAGAAATTATACCCTCACTCTAAAGACATTTAAAATAATTCACCCAGGGAAAATTACATTAAATTGGCTATGGTTTTTGTTGTGTATGCTCCTTATACTTGCAAGCAATTTCTTATGAAGCAGCTACAAAATGTTTACAAAATAGCTAAGTACGAGAATAGGATGCCAGTCATCTTTAGTGTCACTTAGCATCAGAAGTCTAAGGACTATATAGAAAGGTCAAAGTCAAACAAATGCTAAGGCGATAGGATGTTTAAATTCAGCTTTGAATTTTGGCCAGTGATTAGACTCCGTTTTGGGAAGAACTGAGCTATCCAAAGTTGAGGATTATTGAGTCTGATTTAGATGAATTGAAATACCAAAAGCAAATTCAGAAAAGAAAAAGCAAGTTTCTAATAAGAAGCCATTTGGAATTCAAGGTTTAACCATGTTAATATGATTGCATGTGTTTTTCAAGGCCTTCTCTTAGATCTATCAAAAATAAATAAAGCAATGTGGAAAGTTAAGGAACATGTACATGGAAGTCATATAGAAGTGGACCTAAATTCCATCTTAACCTCTTACAAACTACATGATCTTGAACAAGTTCTCTGTGTTTCTTCATCAGTAGACGTGAAAGATATTTACTCATAGGGTTGGCGTAAATATTAAATCAAGTGTCAAATGCAGCTATAAAAATGAATGCAATATTATATAAGTTCACTTTATATTGATTTATGTATCTGAAACTACTTTTTTTATTAATAATACCTACTAAATACATTTATAGTATGTAACGTTTACTTGACACCCTTTCTGTGCCAAACACTGTTCTAGGTACTTGGGATATATAAGTGAACAAACAAAAGTCCCTGCCCATCTGTAGCATTCATTATACTGGGGAAGGACAGACTTTATAAGAAAAGTATATAGTGTGAGAGGTGGTAAGAAATGCCATGAGAAAAAAACAACTAGGGTTGGACAATAAAGAGTGGAGTGTGGTGCTTGCTGCAAATTTAAATAGGATGGTCACATTGGCCTCATTGAGAAGATACTTGAGCAATGATTTGAAACAATCATAGGTAAATATAGTAATAAAATATCCTCTAGAACAAAGGCTAAATACAGTGCTTTATTTGGCATTAATCAAAGGCTAAATATTTATTCCTTGATGGAATACAAAATACGTACTCGTCCAGCATTGAAACTTTTCTTTCACAGGAATAACCTGCAAAAATACTCAGCAGCAGTCTGTATGCTTATTTCATGGCAGCCTAGAGAGAGGAAATGATAGGCCCATTTAATCTTTAATGTATAATTTCCTTTCTGCTGGGACAGAGCAGAATGTAGTAAATATTCTCAGAGAAGTACACTCTGGAGCAAAATGCCCTTTTAGGAGGATACCTGGTGTCCGTTTATTTGAGATAATATATGAAGAAGAAGCAATTGTGCAACCCGTGTAGGGGAGAATTCTACATCTTCAACCTTACGAGTCTAAAAATCCCTTAAACAACACATATATGAGAGAAAAGTAAAAGTAAACATGGGCTCCGAACTTCATTTGAGTGTCGCTGGACAGCTTTCTTTCATACGTTAGTTGTCACAATAAACCAACTGGGTCCTAGACGGAATCCTAAACTTACTGTACACCAGGAGCTGACCTAGGCCTGAGAGGAAAAAAAAAAAAAAATCACTAAGCATATCCCAGGCTTTTCCAGCCTCCCCTAGCCTGCCTTAAACCTCACCCCTCTCTTAGTACTGAAATAGCCAACTGCTTTGTTGTACCCATTCCATCCCTCTCACCACTTGAAAAAATAAAATGGCTGAAGGATTTGGTGACCCCTGGGTGAGGTAGAAATTCACAGGCTGTATATTTACATTCTTTCATCCTGAGTATCTGACTCAACATAACCCCTGAAAAGTCAGCTGAGGTGGTACTTCAGAGGCTAAAAGGAACAGGCAGTGCAACACTCAAAATTGATTTTCCCCCTGGGGATCTAACTCTTCTGCAATGCTCATTAAAACTTAACTTAAATTTTTAAAGGTTTTAGAAAACCCTTTAAAAAACATTTTCCAGTGTGACCTCACTCCAACTGACAGTCCTGCTTGGTTAAGCTTACTGTGGAGGGAATGGAATTTTTCTGCTGGGTTGCAAATGATTGTTAGACAAAGGGAATAGTTAAAATGCTTTTACTTGTGATAAAATTGATTGAACAAGCATAGAGTTTCCAAATCTCCCTAATTAAGCTCTGAAATGGCTTCTGCATTCTTTTTTGAAACCAAGGGGGAATTCCCTTGAAATGAACAAATATTTCATATGGTTAAGTATTCATTAAAATGAGCAATAGGGAATGAGCACAGTATCCAATATCAAGAGAAAAACTGTAAAATGGAAAAGGATAGATAAATAAGAAATTAATAATCTAGGATTTTGGCAGCCTGACCAAATCGTCACCTGTTGTTCTGTTTTTCTAATTATTCTCCCTGTAATTTACTCAGCTGTGCCTATAATTCTCAAGTATGTACAAAGTTAATACAGGAGTTAAAGTTGTTAAGGTCAAGCTAACTGTTTATTTTACTTACAATCATTTGAATAAAAGGTAATACTTATTTTTATAAGAAATTTTAAAGAATAAGAGACTTAGTACTTTCTGAAAATAAAAAAGTAAATTTCCATGCAACAAATTTGTACATTATGGAAGGTACTTCATTGTCTTTTATTCTTGATCCAAAAGTGTTGAATTCGATCTAGGAATTCAATTCAAATTCTAGAAATTCATTTGCTGATATTAATTCATAGTTTTAAAAAGTGAAACAAAGCTCTGTTTAAAAGAAAATCTCATAGAAAATATTCTATAAATGGAAATTTACAGAATTTATGTCTAAACATAGATTTATATCTAAACATAAAATTATTTTACAATGTAAAATTCAGATATAAATAGCCACTGAATACCGGGAAAAACTACACACAAAAACATCCCCAAATTACATATAAAATATCCCCCCAAGAATGTGTCAATTGGAATATTCTACAAAGAGCTAAACAGCCATTGCCTCCTCATCAAACACACACACACACTCACACATGTACATTCACATACACACTATGCCTGGATGCTACCATTAAAACAATAAGCCTGTGACATTGTGGCAATGAATAAGGTGCAATTCATTTCAACTTGATTTTAACTACCTGACAGATATAGAATATTCCAACTTGAGCCGTATTTTTTTCATCCAGATGCCTAAACTTTATCTTAATATATAAGGCTAAGAGAAAAAAATTGTTCGTAATGATGCCCTCTTGATAAAATAGCACCTGGAAGGTTTTCCAAACTCCTATTATAGGATGAAGAAATATTTCAGTGGACGAAAACTTACGCTAAAATGGAATAATGTATTACAGTTTTCTGTCTCTGAAATAAGAAAGTTAAAGATACATGTCGATGCAAAAGATAGATCCTATGCAATAAGCACTTGTTACTCAGTGAAAATGGAGGCATCCTACTGGTATCTGATCATGTTTTTCTGGACAAAAAGCACCTAAAACTGCAAATTAGAGCAATTACTTTGGAAATGAAAATTTCTTTTTTTTTTTATTTCAGCTTATTATGGGGGTACAAAAGTTCTGGTTAGATATATTGCCCATGTCCCTCCCATTCCCCCGAGTCTGAGCTTCAAGCGTGTCCATTCCCCAGACAGTGCACATCGCACTCTTCTTGTGGGTATACACCCATCCCCTCCCCCACACCCATCCCCCCAAGTTAGAACCTAAGTGCACATTTGGGAATAACACCAATTGTGTATTAGACAGAGGTGGGGGGTGGGGGGAAGGGATGGGAGTATACCTACATGATGAGTGCAATGCGCACTGTCTGGGGAATGGGCATACTTGAAGTTCTGGAGATGAAAATTTTTTATTTGCTATATACCATACCCTAGCACTCACTTTATTTTAAATTTCTGAAGTTTCAAATTCACCAAGTTTGTTCCCAGCAGTCTTGGTAATGTTTGACAGCTGTCATTAAGTACCAACCATTTAAAAGTCAGGAGGTTAAAGGTAGGGTTGTTTTTCTTTTGGAGAATACAATTTTGAACAAGGTGGCAGATGGTAGCAAATTCTGAAAGCTGCATTCCACAAAGAGCCCATCATTTTTGAAAATTTCTGTCATAAAACCTGTAGGAAGCAAAACTGCATATAGTTCCTGTTTTCTCAGAGTGTACAGAAGATGGAGACCTATGTGAAACAAAGTGGCTTGGCCAGCAGGAAGTGTTTGAACCACGGCAAAACTATACTCTCAGCAATTTTCTCTCATTTATGTATTTTAAGGACACTCAAAATGTCACTTGAAAGAAGAAAAGACCACGCTTCAATTCCTTATGTAATTAAGCAAAACACCAGTATGAACTGGCTTCAAAATCAGGATAACTGTTTCTCTAGCTTTTATCCTTTTACAGGCACATAGGAATAAGGACCGTTTCAGTTCCAGTGTATTTGAACTTCTTGACAAATACAGAATATTTGAACATGAGCAGTATTTGTTTAACCCAGATATATGATACTGAAATGTGTTAAATCGGAAGATGAATGAATCTGGAAATTTGTAGTAATCAGGGAGATTTGACCATCAAGCAGCTCTATAATAAGACAAACATACCATTAGTGTTGCCATTTGTCCCATGAGCCAGGGCACTAATTTTATACGCAGGAATTGTGGCAGAGACTGTGTTTCTGGATCATGACTAAGGACAACTAACACTTGCTGGGTCAATGAGAAAATTGTCAGCACTATTGGTGTCATTTCCAGAGAAAATTAATGTATGGAAATTAAAGAAGTTGGTCTGTGTGAGTCATTTGAGTACTGGGTTAGAATGCCAGTGAATGGAAAAAAAGAATGACCTTCAAATGCAGGAGATAGCTTTAAAAATAATGAGAGCAGGGCAGAGGGAACAGTGAAATAATTATTCACACTTATTTACTATTCACAAAAAGAAAATACTGAAAAGATAATCTTCCTAAGAAATCATCTTCAGCGTAGAAATAGAAAACTTCTATATCCAATTTTAGCTTTCTATTTTTTGAAAGGAAAAACAAAAACAAATATTGTTTCTCATTATGTAGTTTTACAAAGCCCATAGTCAATTATATCTTTAAAAAATTATTAAAATGCCTTTTGATCCTATATTCTATTGTTGTATATATTATACATCATAAAGTTCTAACTTTTTGAATTAAGATTAACAGTACTCTATTAGTGATTACACTTTTTTCCTGTTTATGGCATGACTCACAAGTAAAATGTAAATATAATTCGTAACAGAGAAATATGAATGATACAACACAATCATTGCCATACAATTTATCAGAGAAATGTAAATATCACAAAAATAATTCACTTTCTGCCATATGTTGTGTGTGGTATTCATCTTTAGTACAGAAAACACCTGCCTCCACATTTATATGACAAGACACATCGATAAAAGTCACCATGTGAAAGAACTGAAGTGCATCATGACAATGTGTTGGTGCAACATAAGGCCATGTATAATTGGGTGCTAAATGTGTGTATAAAAATCAAATGTCTATAGGCAATTCTCTTTCTAGTGCCCTTAGACAAACTTTAGCTTTTATTGTTCTAATAGTTCTGCCTCGGAAGCAGTGCCTGGCAGTCACAAAATGACTTGCCTCAGCCTGAATTTCAAACAAACTAAGCCACAGATAGAAGTGGAAAAATAATGATAATAACTTAAAATTTGCTACCTCTTGTTGCATTTTTATCCATTACTTAAGAATGAATGAAGAGATTGCAGAGTCGGGGGGAGATGGAGTGGTAGATAGTTTAAAATTAGACTTGGAAAAAAAGAAATCAAGTACACTCTAGGTTACCATAGTACCCCTGACTCTCAGGCTTAATTTTCTTTATGCTTGGAGAATAAATGTCACATTGTAAATATATGTTCCTCTGCTAACATTTGTGCATATTCTTTCTGCCCAGTTCAGCACTATGATTACCAGGCACAATACCCTCTGGGTGCCAGGGCAGTCTGCTTACTTGGAATTCTTCAATTAAGCATCTTAATTGGACCTACAAGGGCATTGGAATGTGGAATATGAAAGCAATGGACCATTTGGGAATAAAATCTCAAAATAACATTTTACCTAATTATTATCCATATTTCATTCTGAAAGTTACATTCGGGATACGATTACATCAATCTGCATGGTTTACTAAACACACTTTAGAGGTGCCTGAAAGGCTCTTTATCCTTTAAAGCATCAGTTCAGGGTTTTCCATTTCCCTGGAGATAATTGATGCCAATCCAATGTCACACAGAAAACAATTCCTCTTTTTTTACATCAGGTCATGGGTGAATTTAAATGTCATAAGCTGATTTCCCCATTGATCAATTAAGGTGTTGTACTTGACCCATTTAAAAAATATATATATGCATAATGCTAACTTTCCAATACAATTTACATAATAAATACATACTAATACTTTAAATTCTATCTACTCTTAATATTTTACATCAATGGCATTGCTGAGCAGACTGCTTCAGAGGAAATTTTTTCAATATTTTGTAAAAATATTTGCCAGACTAGTGTAGTTTAACTTTTGAGAAACTCCTGTCCATATGCAAAAGAATCCATGCATAATTATCAAAGTATATTTTGTATAACTCATTATATTCTACCTTTTCTCCAAAATTAATAAAATATAAATGTTTAATGTAATGGTTCCTGAATCATATTTTCTAATATGATAAAAAAAACATAGTTTATTTAAAACTTTTGACATTCATAGAAAAGCCATTACAAATCACAACTCAGATTATAATTAAATAAGATTCATGTCATACAGAGCAGGATTCTAAAGTCAACTAGGATTTTTGGAATTAATTATGCACACAGATATGGGTTAGGTTGACCATATAATTTGTCTAACCCAGGATATTTTAGAGTGAAAATGAATACTAATAATAGTTACACAACCATAAAAGTTGTAAAGCAGGACAGAAATACAGTCACCGTGGGAAGAAACATTCAGAATAGGATCAGATTTTTAAGAAAACTTATGAATGGAGAAAAATAAAAAGTGACAAACCATTGTTTTTTCCAGCTTTTAGGGTTTATGACAGAGATAAAAAA
>CM052439.1:111703292-111755931 GCA_028533085.1 Varecia variegata
AAAAAATCAGAACATTGTGTACATGATGCAGGCAATGCTACCATCTCTCATCACTCGGTCGATTCTTAATTATTCTTATTTTGAAATTATTTTAAGGTAAGAGAATAATCTTTATCCCATTGTTTTATCCTTTCATTTTTGTACAATTTTATAGGTGACACTGACAAATAAAAGTAATGATCATCAACACTCTGATCATGACGATTTTCAATTGGAGATAAAAATATTACAATTTTAAAATGACTACGTTTATTGGAGATAAAACAAAAAGAATTAACATTTTGATCAATGTAACCACTATTATGTGTAGATAATGGAAAACTATTTTGGTGACAATTGTCATAATATAAATTAATTAATTTTAAACTTACAACCATTGTTCTTTTGAGCAAAACAATGTGTTGCAATTAATAGAAAAGTATCTTTGTATTCAAAGCAAACAAGAGTTCATAATAACTTATTTTATCTCTTTAAGACAGATCACATAAAATGGTTCCCAGAATATTGTAAATAAAATTTATTGTTGTAAAGGGCACACTAAAAAAAATCTTTACATATCTAATACAATAAACATACACTGAATTTCCTAGAAATGCGGGTATCTTTTGGCAAAAAGACTTCTGTTTCAATTTCTTCATGAAGATCTAAAAAATAAGTAGGATATTTAAATTATTACAGACAATTAAGGGTCTTCAGCATTTTCCTGAAAAAGGATTTCACAAACATCTTGTCATGTTATCTTTTTAGATAACAGGATATTGTGTGTTAATGCACAAAATCTAGTGAAATAGCTGGCACGAAGTAACACAGCCTTACAACCTTGCAATCCATCCCACTGTTACTGGCAACAGCAAGACTGCATCATACAATGTAACAGACATTTTGTGAAGCGCATGCTTTAGTCAGAATCTGATTCCTCTCCCCTGCAGGCTGTTGAATGAAAATGCAAACTCATAATTTCTGTCACAGAGAACAGAGATCAACAAGGAGATTAGAGGTGCGCATCTCTCAAATTGTCCACTCTGTTATGAGTGCTGATAACTTATGGTCTTGTAGAGAAGCAAAACTAAAACAAAATGAGGATTTGAAGTACTCTGCTTAACTATATGCAAATGCAATAAATGTAACCTTAATCTAGCAGATGAAGTAGTTTTCATAAGTACAGTATACTGTAGATGCTATATATATTTATGGCTCTGGCCCCATAAATTCATAATGATTTTCTTCTGTGTTTCCAAAGGCCAAAATATGACTTTTGACAGATGATATATTTAGGAAATCTTACTTTGAATAGTTAACTTTAAGAACAGATATTTCTGTCATTCATGAAGGAAAGTATATCTAATAACTACTAGGGAATGGTTTCCCCAAAGCATATAGTTATGCTTGCTTGAAAGAAGTCAGCCATGCATTACCATAAAAGTTAACACCCTTGTTATGGCTGATGCCATTCTATTCCCATTTGTGGCATTGTCTAACTTTCACTGCCATAATGCATTTTTTTAAGTTAAGGATTATTTTTCATAGAACCTTTACCTTCCAATATCTGCAGAAAAAAATTCACAATGCACATAGTGGCCTTTAAGTCTGATCAATATTGTTTAAGAAAAATATGATCTTTGCAACAACTTTCATGTCCTAAGCCAGCAGTCCCCAACCTTTTTGGCACCAGGGACCAGTTTCATGAAAAACAATTTTTCCATGGACAGGGTTGGGGAGGATGATTTCTGGATGATTCAAGCACATTACATCTATTGTGCCATCAAACCTCTCTGCTAAAGATAATCTGTATTTGCAGCCACTCCCCAGAGCTAGCATCACCACCTGAGCTCTACCTGAGATCATCAGGCATTAGATTCTCATAAGGAGTGTGCAACCAAATCCCTCGCATGCACAGTTTACAGTAGGGTTCATGCTCCTATGAGCATCTAATGCTGCCACTGATCTGACAGGAGGTGGAGCTTATGTAGTAATGCCAGCGATGGGGAGCAGCTGTAAATATAGATGAAGCTTCACTTGCTGCTCACCTCCTGCTGTGTGGCTGGTTCCTAACAGGCCACAGACTGATACCAGTCTACTGCCTGGGGGTTGGGGACCACAGTTCTAAGCACACTGAAATAGATAATAGAAACACAGTGCATTCCACTATAATGAAAACATAAGAGTAGTTTGTGAAAGATGAAGCACAGATGTAGTGCAGTGTTCTATGTTTCCTAAATATATTCCAGTCTGTCTATCAAAGTAGGTACTTCAGGGTACATCCTGACTATAATTTAATCACTTTTGGTAAATGAGTACCACTTACAGTAAATCTGATCATACTCTGCTCTGAAGGATTTCTGCAATCTTTTTATTTGCTGTCAGACCCCTTTTGAAAATAAATTTTCTCACTATAGACTAACCCTTAAAGTCACAATGATGCTCTGCAGGGTTCTTTGTGAAAGAAACATAAGCTAATTCAAATATGAGAATTGGCAGTTTATAACATAAAACCATTAGCATTCGAAACCTTTGGCTCACTTCTATGTAGTAACTAATTTCATAAGTTGTCACAAAGCACACTTTTTTCAAATGATTGCAAGAATTGCCACTAATTATTGTTTTCCATTTTATTTTAATTCTTTTTACTATTAATTTTTGAAAATTTCAAGCACACAAAAAAAAGACCCAAAGTAGAATAAACTCATATATCTCTATAACCTATTATCAATTATTTTCAACCCATGACCAATTTATATATTCGATACCCCTACCCTCTTGTCCCATCCCATATTGTTTTGAAGGAAATCCTGGAAATCATATAATTTTATCTGTATATGTATGGACTTCTTTTTTAAAAAAAATAATCAAAGTATAATTACTTTATTAAAAATTTGCAATGATTTCTTAATATTAACATATCTTTGGTCCATATTCAATTTTTTATTTATGTTATATATTGACAAATTACAGTTGTATATATTTATGTAGTACAAGTGGTAGTATGATTTTTTAATCATCATTAGTTTAGCTTAAACTAAACTAATTAACATATCCGTCACCCCAAATATATAACATTTTTTGTGATGAGAACATTACAAATGTACTCTCAATGATATTAAATATACCACTTTCACATATACACACACTCACTCTGTCTTGTAATTTATTTGTCATAACCAGATTCCTTGTATATCTAATTTCCTATAGTCTGAATTTTGCTGACAGCATCCCTGTGGTTTCTTAATATGTTCCTGTATCCTCTGTATTTCCTGTAAATTAGAAATTGGATGTAGAGACTTGATGAAATTCAGGTTTAATATTTTTGGCAAGAATACTCCATATGTGCTATTGTGAAGTATTCTTTAATAGTAAAAATATTCACATTTTGACTATCGTAGAATTGTGGTTAAAAGCATGGTTTGTGGAAACCAAATACATGCAATCTAAACCTGGTTTTGCTTCACTCTAGAAGGGAAACCTTAGGCAAATGAATTAATATGTGTTTTACTTTCTTCGTCTATAACATGGGCCAATAAACATACCTAACAAGGAAGATTTCTGTGAAGGCTAAATTAATTCAGATCAAGCACTTGAAACAGTGTTTGGTACATAGTAAGCATTCAGTTGATATTAGCTATTATTACCAAAGAGATGATATTAATTATAAGGAAGAATATGCAGGAAAAAATTGCAACAATTTTAATCCATATAGCTGCTAAATTGACAAGTCTGGAAATATGGCTTTTCAATATTCAATATAAAAGTTGAAATGTGAGTGGACTAAAAGGTTCAAATATCTCAGGGAACTGGTAATGAAAGATGCAACCTTTTGCTGGTAGGTCAATGATTGAACACCACACAGGTTACTAGTGATTGAAAGAAATTGCTGCTCATCAATTCTGTAAAATGTATTTTGAATCCCTGTGTATGCTATTCTTGACTCAACCTCAGAGAATAACCACAAGCATGCTCATTTTACCTTTTATTCTTTCTTACAGACTCTGACAGCATCAATCGAAGCAAAACAATTCTCTTAGCTAGGCAAAATAAAGGGGTTCATCTCTCGCTTTCCAGAGCAATAGTTTACAAAGAAAGTTTTCACTCTTTTAGAGATACGGCATAAAAGTTTCAGACATTCAATCAGTAGTTTACATAATTTCTATGGGAACAAAATCACTTAATATACATTGTTTTAAAACTACAATCTTGAGAATGTCTATTAACTAAGGATTTAGCAAACATTAAGTTATAAAATCCATATGATTGGAAAATGGTGAAGATTTGAAGTCAGATGAGCAATGGAAAATTTAGACTGGGTATTTAAGGAAACTGCCTATTAGCAAGAACTATTAGATAATGGAATGGTACTTTTCTTAAGCTCCATAAATTTCAAAAGTAAATTGGAAAACATATTGGAAGAAAATGTTCCACCCACCAGGGGAATAAATGAAATGGTCTTTTCATCTCCTTTTTCTATAAGCTGGCCTGAAAATTAGATGTTTAAAACTTACCTACCCAATCTACGAACACGGTAAATCCGATATTAGGCTTAATCTGAGTTTCACTGGGAAAAGTTCCATTTCCAGATCTTCAGCCAAAAGCTGAATAATACCAATATGGAAATTTGGAGCAAAATCAATTGTTAAAGTCAGATTATGAGATTTTAACTGCTATTCCAAACCTACTTATACAGCCCTTCTATGTTATTTCTCCTTGCCAGATCAACACCCAAGAGTCATTTTGACATTAAAAAAAAAAAAAAAAAGTCCCAATTACACATCCAACTGCTGATTTACAAAGCAAAAGGCAACCTGTGATTTTGGCTTTAAAACCCAGTTTGCCTTGGGGATATATGGATGAAAGAAATTCAAGCCTACTGTTTAAGAGCTAATATTCCCTCATTTCCATATCCCATTTAGGGCGGGCAGACTTTAGCACTTCAGCTTAAGCAGTATCACTTTATATAAGGTGCTTGAGTGGAGCAGACAGCAAGCAGGAATGGGATAATAAATGGTGGAGAAGCAAAGAGGCCGCTGCTGCAGGTAGCCCTCTGTGCCAGCTGCCAAAGGAAAATGGCTGTGAAAAGTGAACACATTTTTTTCCATGAGCAAAAGATGAGAATTTAATAGTAAAACAGTAAATTGAGTGTCTGTCCTTTTACCTCTTACTAGAATTTCTTTGTTGTCCTTTGCATGGGGAAGGTTAACAGCTCAACCTAATTCTTCGCGCCAAGGAACTTTACAGGCTGTCATTTGGTTAAGGGCTAATGGGCCTTTGGGGATTAGGCAACTGAATGCCATGCTCACTGGAGCAGGCTGCTCCGCAGAGGGCCTGGAAAAGAATGTTTGAGTTGGAGAGAAGGTGTTGCTGCTGCTCCCTGCTCCGACTGCTTTCTCACCTGCAAAAACAGAAACTTTGGGGACAGTAGCACCGCAGTTAACAGGAGGCCAGACTCAATCACCTGGGACCCCAGCAATGAGAAAGGTGTTAAAGTAGCCAGCTCTTCTGTTTTGCCAAGGATTTCCCGGCCTTGCTGTTTTTGGCAAAGTTTTGAAATATCCCACTTCTCTCACCCTGAGATTTTCCCTTTCCATTTCTTGGGGATGGTTTTGAGTATTAGGATGACTAGTCCAAACAGAAAGACAGAATTTTAAGAGGATGTGAGATTCACACTCTTTGAGTCCCCCACATGCCTCTGAACAGCACTTGGCTGCCATGGCCAGTTGAGGGAGGAACCCAGAAGCAATAAAGGGATCAAGTTGCCAACTACCTCAACCTCACTATTGGAAATGGATACTCCTAAAACCCCCAGCTGACTAAATCAGATGGAAAATTTTAAAACATTACCAATTGAAAAGGCTGCAGCTTTCACTCAGCAGACTCTGAAAGCCCAGTTCACATTTAACCAGGGAGAACTGGTACAAAGTTCCTGACGAGACCACCTTACAGCTATTTCTTTTCTAAAATTTCCAGTAAAAAACTTGAATCACCTGCACTAGCCTGTTGTGATATAGTGACATAAGTCCTTTGCCCCAAATTTAATGTTTCAAAGATGTTAATTAGGATTATAAAACACACAATTTATTTATTTCATTTTTTCTTAGGTTCTTCATTTTTTTATTGTAATAAAATGTGTCATTTTAACCATTTTAAGTGTCCAGTTCTAATATTTCCAAAAGCTTTTCATCACCCCAAACAAAAAAACTAAAAGAAATTTTTTAAAGAATTTTTTTGCTGTCAGGGCTGCCATAAGTTGTGGTCCACACAACCTCAAAATAATCATGATTAGCACTCATGCATGTATTTTCTAAAAAGGAAATGAATTGGCTTAAAATGATTATTGGAAAAATATAGAATCACCAACAATTGATCATTAAACTTGCATGGTCCATACAGTAGTTTTGATTAATTTTATTTAATTAATCAGGTATTTTTGTGTAATGTAAAATTTGAATGATTAAGTAATACCTATAATCTAGATAATCATCCCAATGCTTGAAAAAATGGCTGAAGTCATGTAAAGTACACAAAGGTTAAAAATGTAAAACTACAAATATGAATTCACAAGGCCAGAAAAATCAAGGCATGATTAAAATCTAAAATTCTAAAATATTATTTTAGAAAAACATTTCTGAATTAATAATTAAATTGCAAAGCAAATTTAGGTGCGGTTGTGAGATGGCTTTAGATGAGGATCCCGGATATGAGTTTAGGGTTCATATATAATGTTATCACAGTCATGCATCAAAATTGCCCTGTCTTTCAACAAGCAAAAGTAAAATATGAGTTATAGATTTACCAGTTTTAGGCACAGCTTCTCATTTCAGTCTATTTTTGCTCATTGATTAGTAAATCCAATCAATGGCAATGACAATTTGAGAAGTAAATCCCTCTATCAAATCTGAAATCTTGCACACTGCGTCTTTGAAGTTCACCCTTTCCTTTCATCACCACACTTTTCGATGCCCTGTGAGGTAAGTGCATCATTTATTTTAATCCTGTTGAAATGAATGGATGAACCTATATAACAATGCAAGCCTTTTTCCATATGGTGCTGTAATTCACTTTGAAGTGATAGCACTTTTCGGATTAAGACTTATACATTTTGGTTCTTTGACTAGTTATCCTTTCTTAGTGTACTATAGTAATAAGAATTTAAAGCAAGACTAAGTCACAGCTGCCTTCTAATATGAATCTTAGAGTCTTAAACAAAATTCCACTAGAGCAGCCAACCAAGATGAATAACTATTTTGAAGGGAATAAAACTATCATTTAGTAACTACAGACTATGGTATTCTCTTTAATCACTTGAGTTAGAGTGACTATTGATAAAATCAGTCTTGAAAATATTTTCATTTATTACCACATTGCCAGCATTAAAATGAAAGAAGCTTGAAGTACTGTTGCAAAAGAAATGAATAAACATTAAATTCTTGACTTGATGCTTACTGCATAAAGCAATTAATTATTCTAACATTTCAAAAAATTTTCTGAGGGATTTTCAAAATAAGGATTATCAAAAAATGTGCATGAAAAGGAAATATGTTAGTTATTTATTTAGAATATATGGTAAGTATTAATGAAATATAGCTTTCTGAAAAAAAAGTTTTTCTAGGAATAGTTATATACAAAAACTATAATATGTAATATTTACTTATTAATTCATTGAGTTATTTTAGATATAGTTAAACTTCTAAGAGTTTTCATTATAGAAACTGTTCAAAAGAAAATGTCAAGAAAATGAAATCTAAAATATTATCATCTAATAATCATTTTTAATATTGCAGAATATTTCTTCTCATATTTTCCATCAATACTGCTTTTTATTTTTCTGGTTAAAAATAACATATGCCGGGAAATGAAACCTTGTATAAATTAATAGATACAAAGTAAAATAATAATAATAAATAAGTAGATATATAAAATTTTAAAACTCATATATGTTAACCATCTAAAATAATTTTTGTAAATCAATTGGAATATGTAGTTAAATCTGTTTTTAGTGTTTATATTTATATCCTTTCCTCTAAACATTTTTAACATTAATAGTTTTGCTTTTCTCTAATTAAAAAATAACTAAATATTGAATGTAGAAAAGTTAGAACAGGGAGGGGAAAAAAGATATAATACATCATCCATAACCTCACCAACAGAAATGTACTGATCATTTTATCTCTGTACTATCAATATACTTTAAACCCTACATGCTCTCATTATCCATAAATAGCTGCAAACCTTTTAAATATGATTCAGAATATTTCAAAGCAATATGTAAGGGCCCACTTAAGAAAGAAAAATCAGTACTAATCTCCAATACTGTCAGGGTAAATTGTCATAAATGGTAAGTCTCATTTTTAACTTTCAAGGCCCTCCAGCATCCCCATACTTTTCTAACAAACTATTTCCAATCCTCTCCTTTTACTGTCTCTTAGCAAGTAAGTCATCTCCCTTATTGTTCTTCTATTCTACTTTGCTGGTTTCATGTCTATTGTTTCTCATTTTTGCAATACCACCTTTTGTTGCTGTTGTTGTCTTGCTGTTCTCTTATATGTGTGTGCATGTGTGTCTGTTTAACCAGTCCAGTGTCTGGTATTCCTAGAGGTTTGAGTCAAAGGTTTCCCCAAACAATATGTCTTTTTTTTACAGCTCTGAGACTATATTCCCTGATGGATAATTGAGGCATGGGCCCAAACATGGAGAAACAAGAAAGAGACTCAGTTATTAGAATAGGCCAGAAGATTACAAGAAACAGGGGAAACTGCCACATTCCTGTAAGATCAGAAAAGGATCTGTAACATTGCTGACCTTTGTAGAGAGACTGAACTAAGCTTTGGCTTAGGACAAAACTGGTTTCTGGCTTAGGACAATAAGGCTGAGAATTGCCTAAATAATTCCAGCTATAAAAATTAAAGACGTTTCAATGGAAGAGGGAACTAAGCAAGGCATTACTCTGAATGAATGTCTTATGTTATGAGAATAGTGTGATAATTAGGGGTGAATTCTGATGTTGTGAGAAGTTTGTAAAATTTATAAGGCCCTCTAATAGAAAACATATAAAATTAAAAATAGAAAACTAGGTATGAAAGTGGCCACTGTTTAAGAATGAGTAAAGAAATGACAACAAAATATTGAAGACTTGGAGACTCACTTCCATTTTTATTTATATTTCTTCTGAAAATTTACAAATACTGTTATATAGGCCTGCTTATTGGCAGCAATCTGCCTCTGTTGTCCATTTAGAATATTCTACAACTTCCAGCACTAAGATGGGTCCTATTTAAATGAAGGTGCTAAAGCTGAAACTATATTAGCTTCATGGCAAATGCACTCCTAGATTTATACTAAAACTTCAGGCAATGGAAGCCAGATAGTGGAATCTCTAGCAGGCAAGCAGTCCTTCCTAATTTTCTTGAAAGTGTACTATCTTAGGGCATTTTATGTGTCTATGGCAGAATACATGTGACTAAATAATTTATAATGCCAGAAATTTATTTTTCACAGTTCTAGAGGCTGGGAAGTCCAAGATCAAGACACCAGCATCTGGTGAAGGCTTTCTTGCTTCATCATCCCATGGCACAAGAGCAAAGAGAGGATGAGAGAGAGCAAGAGAGCACAACAAAAAGGGGGCCAAATTCATCCTTTTATAGGAAACCAACTCCCAAGATAACAGCATTAATCCATTCATAAGGGCAGAGCACTCAAGACCTAATTATCTCATTAGGCCCCACCTCTCAACATTGTTGCATTAAGTTTCCAACACATGGTCTTTGGGGGACACATTCAAACCGTAGCATGCACCAGATAGAATTCTCACTGAGTGCTATAAAGGTATAAATAAACAAAACACAATATTGTGAAAGTACAAAGGTTTAGCAGAGGAGGGAGACTTAATTGAGTCTGAGGGTTAGGTGTCAGGGATGGGGGTGCTGAACACTGCCTTGAATTTCAATAGAGAGGCAGACAGCTTTCAAAACATGAACAAAAGCAAATACTGGAGAACAGATTGTGCCCGAGGAAAAGTAAGAATTTCAGGTGGAATTTAACTTCTGATATGTGGAAATTTGGAGTAAGAAAAATGAGTGTAGACATAGATTGCATCAGGAATTCAGAGGGACTTGAGTGTTATGTTGAGGAGTATGCACTGAATTCAGATGGCAGGTAGAACAACAAAGAATTAAAATGAGATTACCTTTGTTTTGTTTGTTGGTGTGTTGTAAAGGAAACGAGGCCCAGAAAATTTTAATGATATGCTAAAGTCATCCAGCAAACAAGTAGCAAAACAATCAGAAAGTTGCTAGAGAGTTTTATTATTATAACACCTAGGTCAAAGTAGAGAATTGTTTACATATTTGGGAGTGTGGGTGAAGATGAGGGTACAGGTTAAATAAGAGAAAAATTAAGAATCATCTTTCCATAGAGAAAAGTCCTATAAATTCACAATGCATGTAAACTGAAGACAGTAGCCAATAATGAATCAAATGTGTTAATAAGAAGAGTTCAACTCAGACTACGTAAGAAGGCAAGTCTTAGAGTTAGACTTTGTGAGTTTGCATCTTGGCTCCATCAATTATCGTATAATTTTATGCATGATGCTCAGTTTTGTGTGTCAGTTTCATCCTCAGTAAAATGAATCTAATAAAATCGACTTCATGTTGTTGTGGTGAGGATCTACAGGAGATAAGTCATGAAAGCACTTAGCAGTGCCTTGTTTGATTAATGTTGGCTATAAGGTTAGCTGTAGTTCTTATTGTTCTTGTCTCTGGTCCTACTATTACTTAGAATATTGAGACAATCCCCTTTCTTCTTTCTTGGTTTAGCCTTACTCTTCTCAATTAAGTCTCTAAACTCTAGCCTAGGAACTTACTAAAGCTCAGATCTGATCATGTCATATCTACCACAACCTCAAGACAGAGCTCATAATTCTCATGTGACCTGGTCTCTGATTATATTTCCAGCTCATTTTCTGTCATTCCCCACCTAACATTTTAAGGTCCAGTCTTCCTGAATTCCAGGCCATTTGATTTCTGGCATCTAGGGTTCTATAGATATAATTCTTCTGTAGTTTCTCTACTTGACTAGTTCCTCCCCATCTTTTAGCTCTTGGTTTAGTTGTTCCTTCCACTGAGATGCCTTACCTGATGTTTTAAGATGGACCTAACTGCACTTCCCAGGACATATACTTCTTATCTCAATCTAACCCTTAGCACACAGCATT
Organism: Varecia variegata; assembly: GCA_028533085.1. Classification (NCBI taxonomy): domain Eukaryota; kingdom Metazoa; phylum Chordata; class Mammalia; order Primates; family Lemuridae; genus Varecia; species Varecia variegata. Next base: position 111,714,490 of record CM052439.1, read on the forward strand.
GAAATTTCCTGCTTATAGATCTAGATCCATTATAAATTCCATGAGGACAAGTACTATATCTCTTTCACTTCTAGCCTCTGCATCCAGGATAGCAGCTAACAAATAAAGCCTTGCTGAATAAATCATTGAGAGTGAGCATGGTGGTTATCTCTGGGGAGGGAATGAGTATTGACTAGAAAGGGGCATGAGGGAAACTTCTGGCATGGTAGAAATCTATATCTTGATCTGAATGATGGTTACACAAGTGTGTAAATGTGTAAAAAATTATTGAGCTGAACTGTTAAAATTGTTACTCTTTCTTCACTGAAAATATTTTAGTCCTCAGTTTTTTTAATGAGAAAAAGTACAAAAAAGGCAAAACTCTTTATGCTATTAGAAGTCAGGATAGTGGTTACCATCGTGGTGAGCTTGTGACTAGAAGAGAATGAGAGTGGGCAGCTGGAATGTCGGTAATTTTTTTTATTTTTTTACTTAATATAAGTCCTAGGTATCTAGGTATATCCAGTTTGCAAAAATTCATCACGCTGCACACTTATGATATATGCACATTTAAATAGGCATATTGTACTTCAAAAGTTAAGAGATGAGTGAATAAAATTATAAATATATATGTAATGTGTGTGTGTGTACATATATATATGGCCTAGGTGTAGTGTAATGTAATATAATGTGTATTATATATATATATGGTCTAGACCTCTATAGTTATGATTAGAAAAATAAATCTGTTTATTCAAACTGTGCCCCTAGTCCCACATCAAAATCAGCTAAAATAAAATTGTGAAACCTACTTTCCCTCTCTGCTATATGACCCATCTGTATGGATAAATGTTTATAAGTACAGAATTATATTACGTATACATGATAATCATCCATTTATTAGTAACTTTTGCACAACGGTGAATTGCAAATCTTCTCTACAACATAACTCATTCAGAAGTTATTTTTAACATGGCTTTTAAGAACAATTTGCTAGAATTACTTTTGGTGTAAAGTGTTTTTTCAATTATTTTCTTTCACAGATATTCTTAGAGTCACAAAAATCTTTACACATTCCTCTTGCCTCAGATGAACTATTGTTTAAAAGGAGACTTAAAAAGAAAAGTAATTTAGATGCTTCTACTAAAGATGTTCTTGAAACATTCCTAATGCTTAAAAAAAAAAAAAATCAGTTTCACAGACTTTGCCCAATTTCCCTATGGAGCATTTATGCATGATTTGGCTTTTCTTTGGTACACCTACTCTAACAGCAGGAATTCTTAATATAGGTATACATTTAGCAGCCACATTGTGAACATCATGCATAAAGGAATAAGCATGACCTCAAATCAAAATATCAGCACAATGCCCTAAGCACCCAAAGGCGAGGAGGGAGACTTTGACTCCAGGCGCCATGAACGGCACTCAGCAATGTTTCAGTTGACTTATTGCAGTCAAGTCTATGTTGAAAAGCAAACCCATAGGATAAAAATGTATCAGACCACAAAGCAGAAGCAAAGAACTAGGACTCAATTCACCTCACCCCACTCCACGTCATTTGAACAAACAGCCTAAACTTCAGGGTTTTTAAAATGGAATATTATTTATCACAGATTTTTTTTTATTTATTAAAGACTTCAAAATGACAAGACTGCATTTTATTTAAATTTTATAAAATGATGTTATTTTTTAAATTCTCTTTTCTATGTACAATTTCTTTCCCAAATACATATTTCAACAACTTAGAAAGTGCTGTGTGAAGAGGGATTTAGGTGTAGCTGTGTTCTTTGCCAGGAGGTAAGATCCAGAAATACATCAGTCATTGGTGTCAATTTGTGACAGTTCAAATTGCCAAAGGTATTTGGTAAACTTTAATTGCTTTCAGAAGTGTAAAGGTTACTGAGCAGTTCCAATCCATATCAATTGCAGTAGTGTTACACAAATGTGAGAGTGTGTGTGTGAATGTGTGTGTGTGTTTATTCTTGACAGTTCAATCTTCTAGTGTGTCAGCATTAAGTTCAGTTACATACAATGATAATGGCAATGACAATAAAAACACCAACAAAAGATGCCAAATAAGATGAGAATTTATTCACTTTCAGTAATAGATATCCAGATTTAGGTAGCCCAGAGCTGTTCTGTAGCTTCCTGATACTGCGCCATCCTTAGCGTGCTGCCTTATTTCACAAAGTGGCTGCTTGTGCTCTAATCATCATATTCATATCCCAGGGAGGAAACAAGGAAATAAGAATGGAAATCTCATTCCCTCTGAGGATATTTCCTGAAAAATGCACATAATATTTAATTTTCATTCGTCAAAATTTTTTCATATGCCCAAAGTTATTGGTAGGAAGAACCTAGTCTTTGAACTGGGTAGTAAGAGAGTCAGCTAAAATTTGAGGCTATCATTATTAGGAGGAGGAGAAAAATTGATATTTATAGTGGAATGATTTTTTTTTTACTTTAGAAAACATAAAAACAAATCCCCTAGGCACCTAGAAACAAAAACCATTAGATAATGTAATAAAATAATGAGAACATAATCAGTCTACTATTTACTATAATGTAAACAAATGAGTTAAAAGAGTTAATTAAATTTTCACTTTCTTAAACTGAATATTTTGCTGACATTCATAAATACAAGTGAAAAAATATTTCTGCAGATCAAAGAATATCCAAAACTTTTAAAAACTGTATAGTTATATTTTATTAGTAGGAGGAAGAGAGGATGGGGTTGATTAATTTTTTAAAAAGAGAAAAGTTAACTTGGAAACAATTTCATCCCACTCCTAAATCAGAATTAATACTCTCAGTTGGGAGTTATGCTGTCATATCTGAGAGCCACTGATTTGAGCATACTATTTCTGGAAATGATTTCTTTTTAGTAATTACTAACAGTTTATGAAAAGATCTGCAATTTTATTTTTCCAAGTGTTCAAGTAATATTAACTCATCAAAATGCTAAAACCTTTTATATCAAAGTCATCTAAGACTTACTCATGTAAATGGCCTGCCTGTACCTAACAGCTGGAACCTCTTAGTGCTGATCTGCAGCCTCACCCACACCCCCCCATCCCCAATTGGGACTGATCTAGTCTCTAAGCAGGAACCCTTAACTCATTGTCCAACTTTAAGCTCTGCTCTGACCTAGGAACCAGATTTTAGTAGCAGTGGTCTGTACTTTGCCTGATCCCAGGCTTTTCTCATTCCAGACTCTTTAGGAATCCCTCCACAGCATACTGAGGGTCCCCATCAAGATTGTGAATGAACCCTGCATTAATAAGAACCCACTACCTTATCAAGTAGCCCTTCACACTGTTTGTTTGAACATCCATTCTTTTATTTAATAAAACAACACCGAAAGGTGACTGCAAATCGGGCATGATGCCAGGCACTGGTAATAAAATGATCAAAGGCACAGCTGCCTACACTCCTGTGGGAGAGACAGCTGTAATTGTTAAAATGATACTCCTTTAAAGAGTTAGATTGGGTCTCCTAGGAATTTTCAACCATTGTTCTTAAGTTTGAACTCTTTAGTCACATGGAATAAATTCTATTCAGACTTCCACAGACCCATCCTCCAACATGGTATATTTTGAATAGGATTATATTCCCATCAAAATCCCCAACCTCCACGGCAAACCCCCCATGCCCTTCAAATAACGTTCATTCAATATCATAGGCACATTATTTTCTTTTCTTCTCCAAGCTTGTAAAATCCTGTTACTTTAACTCTTAAAGCAGCAGTCTCCAATCTTTTTGGTAGGAGTGACTGGTTTCATGGGAGACTATTTTTCCATGGACTTGTGGGTGGGAGAGAGGCAGAGCTCAGACAGTGATACAAGCAATGGGGCATGGCTGTAAATACAGATGAAGCTTCACTGGGCTCACCCCACTGCTCACCTCCTGCTATAAGGCCCAGTTCCTAACAGGCCAACAGACCACAGACCAGTACCTGAGGCCAGGAAATTATTTTTAGTTTCTTCATTCTCTTTTGGGATAATTCCCAGTTTGAAAATATCCTTCTTAAAATTCAGTATGAAGAAATTAAGTGGTGATATGTTTTACCACTACTTAACAAAAGCTTAGTTATTTCATCTAGAGTGGCATGTCACAATTCTTGCCCCCCCCCCAAAAAAAATGCTGTAAATGAATTTAAAGAACTTTTCAGATCTCTTATGAGCTGGTGATGATTTGAAGTTTTTGAAGTTCTAGTTTTCTTACCTTTGGTGCTTTCCTTTAAGGTATCATCTGTGAGGCACTCTGGTATGGTGGATGTTAAAACTGGGTTCACATACTGTTCTCCCCTTGCTACATGAGCTCAAGATAATTACTTAAATATTCTGAACCTTAGTTTTCTTATTTTAAAATCATGAAAATAAGCATCCTTACCCTGCAGGGTTTATGAAGGTAATATTACTTGATGTATGCAAAGCACATTGACTGTCACGGAGGAAGAACTTGAAATATAGGAAAGACCAGAGTTAGTAGTTGTCTTTCTAGTCATGAGTGATTCATATACAGCTTAGGAATCATTCATCAAAACAAGACTTTGAGTGATCTTAAAGTTATTCAGTATAGCCCTGTCATTCAATTCAATTCATTAATAACCTAATGTTTTATGTTTTGTACCAGGTGCTGGTGATTCAAAGAAGAATTACTTATCGTCAATTCAAGAAGCCTGAAGTTCAGTGAAGAATATGACTGCGTGTGGGAACAGTTACTGTACAATCACACAAATAGGGCTTGATGGGGTGATATGCCTGCCAGCCCATTACATCCCACTCATTCCAGAATACAGTGTTCTCACAGTGCTTCCCACAGCATTTAATGAGCATTCAACAAATATTGGCTCATGAATGGATACAGGTTTCACATTCAAATATTTTAGGCAAACAGTAATGTTGACATTGTACAAATTTGATATTTTAGTTTGGGGTTTTATATATTAACTTCTTTTCATCTTGGAGATTCACATACATTTTATATTTCCCATGTCTTAAAATGTAAGGGATGGTAAAAAGGCACCAGCAACACCTGTCAGAAGAAATCTCTAGAATGTTGATGATATGAGGTTAGATTAATATGTATGTATTCATATGACATTATAACAACTTTTTAAAGAAGTAGGAATGGCAAAAAATGGTTTGAATAATATGCACCCAAATATTTTTTGAAAAAAATGATTATTTCTGGGTGATGAGATCATGAGAGAGTTTGTTAATATCATTATACTTTTTAGATTGTTAAATATATTTCATTGAAGGTGTATATTACAAGAGAGTTATAGTGTACTAACTAAGTAAGATAAAAAACTAGTGAGTGATGAGGGCCCAGGAGTATGGACACTCACTGTGTGAGGATCACAAGCTAAAGTATAAAATTAACAGTAGAAGTTATTACAATGACAATAAAGCACAGTTTTACTATTAATACTTTCAGATTATCTAGTTCTCTTTACATTTCAGGTAAATTGTGTCTCCATTTTTGTTATTAAGAAGGCTCATTGGCCAATGGAATGATTAAAGTATATTGACTTTAACTTATCTGCGGGTAAAAATATAGAAATGAATTTTGTTGCAACTTTTAAAAATAACGTGTGAATTGTCCCCAAGCACAATAGTCTTGGTAATATTTCACAACAGAAAACATTAATCTATTAACTGTACATACACAGCTTTCATTTATCAACAAAGTAATGCATCTTTTAAACCCAAGACCTTTGTTTGTAAATACTATACAAGTCAGGATAAATACTTATAGAATTAATGAAAAAAATAATCTTTTTATTGCTGTTGTTACCTTAAATCCTTTTCTCTGAAACCATTCAATAGTTGATAGATGATAGGTAATTGGAAGAATGATATCACTTTAATTAAAAACATTCTTTAATTCCCCTTGATAGAGGCAAAATTTCCTCCTCTGAATTCCCCAAATATCAAATGAATATCTTAATTATGTAACTTCTACATTCTCTTCTGTAGCATAGATATTTACTTACACATTTTATTATACTTTCTCAACTTTTAGATCTATGGGTTCATTTTCTGTCTTATTTATCTGTGTATCCCCTAAAAGCAGAGGTAAATTATTTTTAAAACTTGTATTATAAAAATACAATAAGTAAAAGTATTTCTTAAAGTTCTTAAAATATTTTGTGGACTCAATCTACACTTATTACTGTAATATAAAATATTTGCATTGTGTGAAACTAAGATTGTGGGAGCCTGCATTCCAAAGCTCCTCCTCACATGAGTGGCCTGTGATCAACAAATATCAATCTTTAATTTATTCTTAATCTCTTCTTATGAGTACAATGCTTTTTTTCTGTGCAAATGAATTCTGTTATCATTCCCTTGCATGTTCAAGAGGGGGTGCGGGTAGTAAAAGGCTTCTTGGAAAGGGTCTCATCTTCCTGAACATTCACCACACTGATAAGTTCTACGGCAAAGACTCTTTCTTGGAGTTTGTTCAGTGGTAGTTTTCTTTTTAATAATGACATAGTTAATCCATCAAAATAATGCTACACCAAATCTGATTTCATATTTTTTTTCCCAGAGCAGAAAACTCTCGAGTTGCTTAGTGAAGTGCTAAATGCTTTATATTGACAGACTCCTGCTGTTCAGCAATCTATATTTGCAGCCTGCCAAAATGAAAGCCATCACTGGATCTTCTTTGTTGTTCACAGTATTTTAAATTACAAATGATGTTGATTTTAATCATCTTTGCTCCATTCACTCACAAAGCCGGATGCTGTACAAGTCAGTTTTCAGATTTTATACAAAATACTTTTTATTGGGTTTAGCACTTGCACAGCACTTTATACCTTCAAAATACTTTGTAAACATTAACTAGTCAATCCTTACCAAAAAAGAAAACAAATCTTGACGGTATGTGTAAATCAGGTTTAAAGAAAAGAGTTTTCCTATAGCTTAAATTTGAAGGCAAGATATTTATTTAGCTGTTTATTTTTAAGCCAATAGAACATATATCAGGAAATGATTATCTCTTCTTCACTTTCCGTTGTATCAATAACCACATAATTTTAATTTTAGTGATCATATAAATTATAGAAGTATTATTATTAATGAAGGAGTCTTAAACATATTGAATGCTGCTTTGTACTCTATACAAAGCAAATGCCTTGTGACAAAGTTGGTAAGACTCAACTAGTCTCAGAGGACTAACATGTATAAGTTACTGCTGCTTCTTTCCTATAAGACACTAACATCACTTGGTATAGATGCAGGTAAGACTAACTTGGCCAAAACCTAAATGAGTTCTCAAGTTCACATTAAATATCTAAAAATATATAGCACAGCAGGGTCACAATAACATATTGTTTAAAGAGTGCACTATAAATTTCTTCCTGGTTTTCTAAATAAAATAGAGCTTCTGCCTTCATTGACTCTGCTTTTCTCCCATTCTCTCTTTTAAAGATTCCCTCATTGTAACCTTTGCTAGTAAAAGGAAAAGTTTGTATATTCCTCTTGGAAAACGATGCACTTGCTCTGCTCATGAAATAAACAGCATGAAGAGTTTAAAATGTTATCAGTACTGTATGTTGTATTGGACATCAATTAGGGATTTTTCAAGCATGCCATAATACAAAGGAAAGAATTTGTGATTATTGCCTTTTATAGATTTGGAAATTGAAAACAGGAAAGGGTCATATCAACAAGAAACTTCAAGGCCAAGCTTGAAAAGGGACGCGTTCTCAATTTGATATCCAACTGAGCCTTGACCATAACTAAGAAACTGACAGTTATCTATGACAAATATGTTAAAGAAGGCCTGAGCTATATTTTCAACAATTAAACAAATAAAATGAAACATAATATACTGTTTAAAAATTTAGACAAATTAAATATATAGCAGAGTTTGAGCAAATAATGATTTATGAATCAGAGGGTACTCAGAACCAGGAGAGGTTCACATAGCTCCATCCAGAAATGTGGGCAGGCAGTATTTACAGACAGAAAAGAAAGTGACATACAGAAACAGCTTGATTGGTGACAGCTGGGCATTTGCCTTATATGCATGGTCTGAATAGTGGGCAGCCTGTGATTGGCTAAAACTCAGCTATTTATTACAAGAATATACTCTTAAGTTAGGTTGCAGTTTATTTATATACTAAGGTTGCAGTTCCCTGCACCCAGGCAGCTTTAGGCCAAATTTAATTTAATTTCACAATAGTCACAATTAAAAGCTATATGACTGATTTATTGAAAATAATGTTTCTAAAATATTTGTAGGATCTTCATCAAGGAAAGACAAGTTAGGGACTGAAACTTGAGATTAATTACTGAATATGGTCACATAAAAGCTACAGATAAACCAAGGTGATCTCATAGTCTTCAGGTTCTTTTATTCTGTGTGAGCACCATAAGATTTACTTTTGGTAAGCTAGTGGAAATATTATGCACATCCATCAGAGTTTATTGACATATTTAGGACAATCTTCAAAAATGCAAAGGGAACCTCTTAACCATATGATAATGCAGTAAAATGTTTACAATGGATTTTTAATCAACACCTTAATCATGCTCGGGTATCATTGTAAAAACATTATTTGATTTTAAAGGTGAGGTGTTTGTTCATACACATGTATAGGAGACTGATGTTCCAACTATAAAAACGTAGTTGTAAGAAAGGTTAATATTAGAGTATAAGAGAACAGTATTAGCATTCTGGACACTAATGTGTTCCTATGAGTTCATTATATGTCCTCTTAAATTTAAAAATTTAAAAATTCCTTTAAACAACATTTTATGTATACATTTCAATTCCTAAATCATGATTTTAAACTTTTCCTCCAGAGATGTGTCCCTTCTCAGATGCCAACTCTTTACTATGCACTCAAGAAAGAGGTGAAATATATCTGGTAATAAATTTGGAAATAAGACAAAAACAGAAGAACACTTAGGATGTGGTTTCTGCAGCCCCAGAAAGGACCTTTGACTAAAAGTAAATAAATAAAAGTACCGTTTCTCTGATCTCATGTGCCTAACTTCCTACAACTTCAGATTTCTGGGTTGACTATTCTATTAAGTAGTAAATATTCTTGGAAAGGGCAGTACTCAGTACTTTAAGCTGTGAAGTTCTAAAGCCACCAAATGACATTATTTACTTGACAAATTCTGCCTAGTGTCAGCCTAGTAATTGTTTAAGATACAGATGAAATGGACCACTAATGAAGGATGCTCACTCAGAGCCTGGCCATGTCTCATGTAACCACTTATAGTTATGGCACAGTTTCTATTTTATAGCTTCCACATATACCTTGACGGGAGATTGGCATTGACATAATAAAATGTGAAACAGCAGGAAAATATTATAAGCCAAAGAGTTATCCTATTTTAACAGCCCACTGTAAGGAAAATTTTCCTCACGTCAAACCTAAATCTCTCTATCAACAGCTAAGTACATTTAAGGCCATTCTCAGTTGTTCTATGGTTTGGCTGACTTCCTCTTTTTCTTATGGTTAGGATTTTATATTTTCAAAGTGCTTTTCAACCACATTTACTAGTCTTTCTTCACAAATATGCCTGTAGTTTAATACTTTTTTCCATTCTTTTACAAATCCTGATGTTGAAGCACAGAGATATTAACAAGAATTCAAGGTTACACAGCAGATTAAAAGCCCAACAGGGAATGGGCTACACAGCACCTGGGTTTCCAGACTGCTGTTTAGCCAACTGGGCCACAGGGACTCTCATGGCACAATGAATTAAGAAACTTGAATTAGAAAATGAAATTATGGACAAAGAAATGCATTATTAAAATCACAGTTTCTTTTTCCCCAGATATAAATCCATGCATGCTTGCCATCCAGCCTCTAGGTAGACTTACAGACCGATTAATTACTCCTGTCTGTCTTCATACTTTCTTACCCATTTATGTCAGGACATAAAATAAGTTAGGAAGTAGATTCTGTATCCAATGGTCAAAACGTTCTACTGCCTAATCTCTGGGTCTCATAAATGTGGAATTTTTCTGAGGCATGTCTGAACACCTCTGCTCACCCTCTCCTTCCCAGCTCTGTGCTACCCAATCAGTCCTTATGATGGATATTAGAAAAGAGGGAAATATGAAAGACTTGGAATTTGAGTTTCAAAGGTTAGAGCATAAATTCAGAGATCAATTGTTCTTGAATTGTACCTAGATACTAATTTGGAATGAAAGCTAACAGTTTTGGGGTAGGAAATATGATAAGGTGGTAAAACAGTAAACAGAGATCTCAGTAACTCCCACATAAAGATGTTTCTATACTTAAGAAATATAATGTGAGAGTCTTCAGAATTCCAAAGATTCCTCAGTCCAGAAATATTCTTCGAACTCCCTTAATGTGACAAGATTAGAGGTAGGTGGCAGGGAACAGCCATGAAAACGTCCTATTCAGGAGCAATAACCTAATTCTGTCTGAAGACTCAGAAGTGTTTTCACAGAAGAAATGATATTTTAAGCTGAGATTTGAAAGATACATAAGACTTAGCCAGATCGAAGAGGTTAGGGAGAAGAGTCTTCAGGCATTGGGAATCATACAAAGACATTAAGGCAAAAAAAGGCATAGGGCACTGAAGGAATTGAAAAAGGACAATAAAGCTGAAGGAAGAGGCAATGAGATATCAGGTTAAGTTGGAGGGGTAGGCAGGGAACAGGTCATGCTGGGCCTTATAGGTAATGATGAGTAATTTTTTCCCACTTTATTCTTATGGCACAAGAAGCATTAATATGTTTTAAGATGGAAGTAATATGGCTATATTTGAATTTTATCAAAAATCACTCACGCTTCTGCATGTATTATCTGTTTTTCATGTTCTTTTCAGGTCCACTTGCAGGTGTTTACCTCATACTATACAAAGATCCTCTCTCTTGAGAAAGATGTGGCTTTTGGGAAAGTCAAGTAATTGAATGATACGAATTTCCTTGAGTTTCCATAAGTTCCTGTAAATTTAGCTTCCAACTGAAATAAACCAACTGGTACTCTTGTGAAACTCAAAATTATGCCATCATCAGCTAAGCTGAATGGAAAGAAATTAGGCATGAAAGTAATAGGCAGCCCATTTTAAAATGGTATCTTTTATAGAAACATCATTATATGGGACAATTAAAAGAAAGAAATTTATTTGAATGTGCATTTTTAAAACACAGTTCAACAAAAGCATAACTCTAGCAGAAGTACAAAAAAATTCTGAATCAGTTAAAAGACTATACTCAGAATAAGAGATTAAAATCCGCACACAAGTCGTGAGATAAAATTCAGACATATGAAGCATAGTATAGTATATAATTGATATTCAAACCCACTAAAATATAAGATTTGTAAGATACTGCCTTAAATAACTTATCAAAATTATTCATTATTTCATATAGTGTCTTCATAGTTACATGATCCTCATCACATATAAATAACATTAAATATTTAACTACAAGTAACTGAAGACTCCTTTGACCGAGTGCATATGACAGCTTTTTATTTAAATTTTTGTTTGGTTTCACTTAATTTTTCAACCTTTTGAATTAATAGCAAATATGTTAAGAACTTAATTTTATTTTATGTGATTATATTTTGTGAGTTACTAGGCCTAAACAGAATGTCCTGCTTTGGGAGATTTTTTTAAAGCACGAAATGGTGAATTAGTAATTCTCTATGATAAAAATGATTCATTTTTATAACTTAATTTTTTTTTCATTTCAATAGATATTCAAGCAAAATTATAATAAAAATAATCTATTTTAAAAGCCACTTAATGATAATATAAAGATCAGAATTGACGTCTGATGTCTAGCTCCTAAATTTAGAAGAAAATGGTTTCGTTATTATACTGATTTCCTAAATTATTCTGATCAGAAATAGTGATTAATCAGAAAAGTCTAGAGAACATTAAGGTCTAAATAGATTTTCAGATTACTAGAATTTCTAAAATTTTTAAAAAGAAAAAAAGAGATTCTAGTTCCAGAGGTGTTTGAAATGCCTCATGTCAGTAGGTTTTACTTTTAAAGCTTCCAGCTTAACAGCATGGATAAAGTGAAATGTTTTGCCAGCACCTACTGCTGCTGATGGGCACTCGAAGTAAAAGAATATGTTTTGCAAACTGCACAATGACATGTAAATAAAAAGCATTATAAATCGCATTTCATAAACTCAGTTGATAAAGAAATGTAACTCTAGCTTTCTGTAAGATAACAAACTCCTCCCAGTGGTAGAACTTAATCTTGGGCAATTCACCAAGTTCTCCCTGTTTTCCCACTCACTACTTCTGGCATGATTCCAGATCAAGAGAATTAAGTGCTCAACTGTGAAGGTGCATTTTGCCTAGGTCATTAGCTTTGCCCTGAGCATCCGCTGATATGTCTTTGTTCACATGTAGCCTTCAATCTTAGTTTGTACAAATTATTGTGTCTTTCCAAACCATCAAGTCAAACCCAGATTTTTCCAATATATCAGTATCCTTCTTGGGTCCACAGGGCCATTCTTTCCCTAGTTTCCTTTAAACCCTGTAGAGAGAAAGTTCTTTCTATTCCATTCTATGCACTTGAGTGCATCTTCTACTCTCCTATGCTACTCCAGGCACCCACAAACTCTACTCAGTTTTTCTAAGACCTTCTCTACTCAGGATTTGTTCCTGATATCATGCTTGCTCCCTCCCTGAACATTACTGTAAAAGTGAGGGGGAAAAAATAGGCCCTAAAAGCACTTGTTGCTGTGTCCCACCTAAGTTTTCTGGCACAGTTCCCCCAGCTCAGGCTGAGAGGTGCAGTGTAAGAGGTGCAGCTTCTCCTTCTCAGATTCACACACTATCTAAACTCTATTAGATTTGCCTTGGTCTTTTCTTACCATGTTGTTAAGGAATCTTCTTTAGTTTCAGGGAGAGGAAGCTTTGTTCCTGTTAACAGGTAAGAACCTTAAACTGCTAAATGTATATTATCAAAAAACAAAATTCTACTTGTGAACCCCATTTAATTCAGCAATAGAGCAATGATTACAATCATTTTAGGTTTCTTGTGACTTTACCCAGGGTTGCATTATGTTTCAAGGGCATGTACCATGGCTGGAAGTAGAGTATCTAAGCTGAGACTTCAGCTATGTTGGGCTGCTTCTACAAACATCAGTCCATGCAGGCACAATTAAATCAGGCCTCTTCATAAGCTGTGCTTCACTTATTTCCTAATGTATCTTGGCCAGAGACACACGAGTTTATTCTGCTATTTGGGAACCATACTGGAGTGCATGAAACTTCTTGCTTTTCCTTCACTAGACACACCTTGTGTACTTCTCTGGGACCTGGTGATGTCTGTGTTTTATTCAGAAAGGGAAGGACACGTTATCTATACCCTCAAATTCCCCCAAAACATCATTTCTTTACCCAAGCCCATTCCTGGCAAGCAATAGCTCCCAATACTCCTTTCCTTAGAATCCACCTTATCAATATATTTGTTTATTCTTCTGTGATAGTTATTTCTCTTCGAATTCTATTTCCCTTACTGGAGTGTAGGATGCAAAGAGGAATCATAATTCTTGGCTTTCTATTTGAATTGGCTATATGAATATCAAAATCAAGAATTAAAGTGCTTTGTTTTCTCTGCTTTCTGTGATCTTATCCGTTTCCTAAAACAATGAAAATGAAGGCCTACCTGTCTAAATGAAGAAAGTTTCAATAGGAGAGGAAAATTAAAAAAAAAAAAAAGATATAGACAAGAATTCAAAAATATCATGCCATAGCATAATTATTCTTCTTATCATCCTATAGGGGTTTTATGCTACCCCACTCAGAATCATAAAATTTATTATGTATTCAAATTGATTAGTCCTTTTATTTTCTTTATTGTTTCTAGCCTTGGAGTTTTTCATGGGTTCAATAATCTGGTTCAGAGAAAACGGTATGAAATAAATTGGGAAACATTAGACTACACTGGATAATCTGTCTTCCTTTTAGTTCTTAAATATTAAGGAATAAAATGCCTGAAACACAAAATAAAGGCCATACTAAATTGATGATGAATATGAAGATATTTTGTAAATGGTAAAGTCTGATATAAATATTATATCATTAATATCTGAGCTCCTAGAAAAAAGACATCCTTAGTCATCTAGAAGGTAATATCATTGTCAGTTGAAAAAGCAGAGGACACATTTACCAGGTTGGAGAAAATGAAAAAAAAATTATATATTGAAAACCCCATCTTTTTGCTCGATGTCAACAACCATGAGGACTTCAAGAGTATTCTGAATCCCTACCTTTGCAACAGAATTTTTAAGAAAATGTATTTTTTCTCAGTATTTAGCATGTAAAAAAAGTTAAATGTCACTTATCTTCACCTACTTTTGCTATCCCAATTTTGTCATAAAATATGTGGATACAGGCATTAGGAGTATTGTGATTACTTTGTAGTGACGTTGTTATCTTGTATACAAGATCTTGTCATATTGAATGTTATTCCAATTTTATTTTTTTTTTAACATTTGGGGAAGTGTAGGGCAGTGACAGGAGAGCTGGAAGCCAGATCCCTGAGCAAGCTGGGACGGTCACCTACATCTCCAACACTACATCTGAATTGAGGACTTGACTTGTCACATGCGTTTCAGTCCTGAGCCTTTCCTGATTATGCTGATAAAGTGCAAAACACTGGAGGCAGACACAGTAGGACTTTGATTCCATACCTGCTCCAGTTTCCTTTTTAAATAGATTTGTAAGTTTAATGTGTGTTTAGCTTTCCATGAGTATCACTTATCTAGTAGTTAATTTCTAATTCCCAAGAAATGCAGGGGGAATGGGATGGCCTTAGCATACTCTTTCTCAGGATATAATTAGCAAAAGCCCATGAGGCAACTGTGGTTTTTGAAACAGAAGTAGTCACATTACATTGATATATAAAGAAATGGCAGCATATTCTTGACGGGACATGTATCTTCATAGGGTGGATTGAAAAAGATTAGTATCATTGCAATCTAGACTACGTAAAACTCCATCATTATTACATAAGTATATACCTGAATTTCGTCCCAAAACTTTGTTTATTTCCTTTTTTTGGTTACCATATTTTTATAGAAAATATTTAAAAACTCAAACGTTCTATTTTTTTTTCCTTTCAGAATATAAAACATCATAACCTAACCCCAAGCTGCTCTATTTGTGGAAGACAAGCAAACACATTCTTACAACTGAAATAAGCAACAAGAAATTTGGCCTCCAAAGATCATGTTAAGCAATTAAATGAATACAGGGCATTCTCCAAGTTTCCAAACCAGAGTAAATTATTTTGAAAGCCTATAAAAAGGAAACAATTTTTCAAAAACACAATAATAATTCAGGGATAGCCTTTGCCTTTGGAAAAGATAATTTCAATACATTATTGGGATCCAGTTTAAACCAGTATTTCTTATTGTATTTAAAATTTAATTTCATCGTTCATCATTATAAATCAACAGTTCTTACTGGAGCAAACCAATCGTATATGGTCGTCTCTTCTATTTTTTTTTTTTTAACCTGATGGCACACACCCACACATGTAGTGTTATTTGAACAAAGAAGAGTTTACATCAAAATGTGCAAAGAGTTAGCCTGGAATAGAAATGCAGAAAATATATTTGCAAGAGATTTTAAAATTTTAGTCTGGCCTCAATATAGTCAGTAAAATGTCAGAAACAGAAAAATTTTAAATCTCTCCATTTGCTCATTCCTATTCACACATTTAGGGAAAAAAAGAGAACTTTTCTAAAAACTAATACCTATGCAATATGTTTGCTTCCTGATGCTGGTGGTGGATTATAACTGGGCACTTGGTTATATTACTTAATGTTCTACATCTCTGGCAATGCTACTGCTTTCACAATGAACTTCAGGTCTGAAAGTAACTTTATTTTCAGGTTCAGTCATATGGTCCTTTCCTATAGGAATAGGTTCTATCACAGGAGTAAATTATTCAAATCTAATTTAACAGACTCAATAATTCTCCTCAGTTTTATCTTGGACATTTTGTATTCCTTTCCGTACACCTAGTGGCTATGTAACAATTCAATTACTGAAGTCCTTCATCTAGAAAGTGCCGTTGATGTCTGGTAATTCTTATTTTTGTTTGATTTCTTTTTTTCTCCTAGGTTAGCACATGCCAGTTGGTGTTGACTGAGTTAAAAATCTTGAAATAAGCCTGGCACTGTGTCAGTATGTAGGTTAAGAAATGAAACAAAAAATTTAATAAAATACACACTGGAAATGGAAAATAAGATTAGCAGCGACATTTCTTGTCATGAGGGCATTTTTCGTCTATGCACACAAAATAAAACAAGCTCAGTGCGGCTGAAGAAAAGAGGAATGAGAGGGATGTTATAAATTGAAAGATGAAAAGGCAGAAGGTGAGTGTACAGAAGCACGTGGAGAGCACATGGAGTCAGCTGGCAAGAAAAAGCAGCTCCAAGAGCCTTAGAAGGTAAAACCCCAATTAGCAGATCAAGTGGCTGAGAAGCAAGTTTTGAAATAAAAGAGCAATAGCGTGAGCGGCTTCAAGGAAGACTAAAGAAGCAAGGTGATGAAAGTATGCAAGGGTCTTTGGAGATTATTAGGAATTTTAGGGAATTACAATGATGAAACCATTGTAAGGGAAAATGTCTTTACATACTCTTTAATAAAAGAAAATACCTGCCCAAATCCATCTGCTTGGACCCTAGTGTTAGACTCTTGCTCTTCAAGAACAAGGTCTGTCTTCTGATCAGATTTGGGTTCATTTTTCCTCTATTCCTCTAAATAATCTTTTTCTGATAAAATATGCAAATATATACAACTATAAATAAAATATAAACGATGGAACTAAAGTTTCAAATAAGGTCAAAGAAAATAGACTTAATGGGGAACTCCATAAAACTTACTAGTAACCTGAAATAATCTAACAATGAAATCTTAAAATGAGTTCCAATAAATTTTCTAGATACAGTAATTATAGCTATAAATAAAAAAATTAAAGAAAGAAATTATCTGATTAAACTATTCCATAAAATAAGTAAGTTTAGATAAATCAGATAGATATCTATTTGGAGAGCAGGCCTGAGAAAAATTCCCTTTGTCAGTATTGATTAAATGAATCAAATAATATGTTTCTACTTAAAGTGTGACAACTACTCATAGACTCTCTTAAAAATTCTCTTTAGGGATCTGCAAGTTAAGTAACAGAAATACATATAGTTAACATTTTTTAGAACTTGTCTATCCTATTTTGTACTCTCGTGCTCCATAAAGGGTCTATGTAATAGACTTCTTTAAAAAGAGCACTGTGGATTTAAATTATGTTCATAGAAAATTTAAAAAAAGCAGCTAACAATTATTCAGCCCTTGCTATGAAGATGTCTTTATTGCAGCAGAAAAATCATAAGGCCAGGAAATTACCTCCTTACTCTTCTGCCTCCTTTATATTTAGATTAACTAGATTTATATAAAGTATTTCTACATATCAGTAAGAAAAAAATACCTTATAGAAAAATGGTCAAACATAATGATAGGTAATTCCAAAAGAAAATAAATATTTTAAAAGCTGAATAGCATACCTGTAATCAAGGAAATAGAATTTTAAAATAATAACATTATAATTATTTAGTATAAATCATATCTGATTTGGCACTGGTAAAACAAATGGTCACTTATATGTTGGTTGTTTTTTAAATTTATTTTTTTTTATTTCAGCATATTACGGGGGTACAAATGTTTAGGTTACATATATTGCCTTTGCACCACCCGAGTCAGAACTTCAAGTGTGTCCATCCCCCAGACAGTGTGCACTGCACCCATTAGGTGTGTATATATCCATTCCCTCCTCCACCCTCCCACCTGTCCAACACTCGATGAATGTTATTACTATATGTGCATTTAATAGGAAAGGTTACTACGGCAGAATGTATCCAACTCAAATGCGAGCATGATAGTGAACCAATAATTCTGTCTCTAGAAATATATCTGTTAGAAATACTCACTGGTGTACCCAGATATATGAAAAAAAGTTCATCAAAGTATAATTTATGAATAACAAAAATGTGGACAAAATTCTCAACCATGAAGAAACTGTAAATAAAATATCATATCTCTACTATGGAAAACTATGAAGTAATTAAAATGAAGAAAATAAATTATATGAAAAGAACTCCAAGATACATTTTAAATGGGAAAAAAATCAAGTATCAGTAAATATACAAGGAAACTGAGTTCTTACATTGACAGAAAGAAATATAATTTACTTCTGAGAGACTAAAAGGAGGCTTTCATGTTTTAATTCTATACCCATCTGAGTTTTAGAATAATTTATAAAGTATTCTTTTATTACACATGTAATTCAAAAGCAATAAAAATATGAAATCCTTTATGGATCTTCTATTTTTCTCAAGAAGTTACGGTGCTCAATGATAGATGTAAAATTGTCTGGTTTACTTTTTATATTGTATATGTGTGTTTTTAAATACCTCAGTGAAATTTAAAATTATGAAAAAAACATAATAAAACACACTATATTGGGAAGAGCAGCATGTTTAGAATCACAGAAATGTGCACGTACTCTTTATACAACCTCTTATTAAAATCCCTTGAAATCTGAACCTCAGTTTACCATATTTAAAATCCTATCTGTCCTGCTTGACTTATTATTTCCATAATTGTATCTACCTTAACTCAACTTCTGGAGTCACTATTAAATGCAAATGGATTCTGTAAAATTAACTTTGCAAACAGCACAGCATTTTATACATGGATAGGTATAGATATACATAGTTATACTGAGACTATTGGGGAAAAATATAAATCAACTCATTTTTGTCTGTGGGTTTTATATTTCACTTTGTAGGCATACTAGAATCTATAAACAAAACTCAAGATTCAGCTACTTATACTTAATCTTCTACATTTCAAAAATAATGATGTAATCAAAAATGTTTTATAAATTTTTTAAAAAGCCATCATATTGTTTCAGAAGTCAATATTGAAGCTTTTTTGGGTTTGTATAATCAAAAAATGCTTTGTAAGACTAAACGGAGAAGAAAATGTCTAAGTTTTTACTATAAAAGATTGCAGATTGGTTAGCAGCTTGTTGTAAGTATTGTGTGGCTGTCCAGATTCAAGGTAACCATGATAAGCACAAAGTATATCTGTGTGTTATTTTAGGTGGAAAAAACCTATTAGAATCATTTATAAAATTGAGTAAATGTTTTTGTTTTAAAAATGCTTAGGTTAAATATCATACATTATATAATTAAGATAAAAAGATAGATGAGATTATGTAGGTAGGTAGATACATAGGATCAAGGAAACATAAAGTTGCAAGTTCGTAAATTATATTATACTCCATAAAAAATAAGCCATTTTTGTTTGTTTGTCTAACATTTACCTAGCACTTTTCACAGAAAATAACCACACTAATAAGCAACTTTGTGGCTTGAAAGGTAATGTGCAAGAATAATTTTGGTGGTAAAATATGAATGTTTACTTTAGAAAGTGACAATTAGCTCACAAAGAAAAAAAATAAGAGAAAGGAAAGAAAAAGGGAAGACAGTAAGAAAATGATTTAGATTGAAGGTTATAGCAGCTGTGCAAATAAAGAAAATGGTGCAATCAACGGTTCACATCCTTCTGATGGATCATTGAAAAAGCTCTATGTAAATAGTTTTGACGTTCAAGCTCCTGTAGAAAATAATGCAGTAAAAAATGCAAGCAAGAAGCTATAAAATATGAAGAATCTTGCAGTCACTTTTCTTCCAGCAGATACAGGCCACTGATCGGCTGATTTATATATTTTAAAAATAACTCAGGATTAATGATTTTTAAAAATGACAAAGAACTGCAACCTTTGATGGAAAAGTGAATAAAAGCTCTTAGGCTGATATGCCCTGTTGAATCATGGGTCCTATGCAAATGACAACACAGTGGCCTGGACTTTAGCCTTAATGCTAAATCAAGTCTCCAAATGGAGAAATTTCTCTCACCTTAAGATTTTTTAATAAAATAAAGTAACAAAAGTTAATGGCCTGCCAGATGTTCACCACAGGGAGTTTGTTTCACGGAAATTGAAGGAGGAACTTAATTTTGAATTTATGGGAACATTTCCCCCCGATTTTTCCTTGTTTGTCTCAGGTTGCTTTTCAGCTTTGTTGACCAAAGCCAGAAGTGCCACAATGGGACTCTTTCAATGCTATTCATCTTTGCATTAGAACAAAATGTGTTTAACTTTCCCTTTATTTTGTTTTCTTGCCAGGGTAGAGCCAGAGGTAACAATAAAATTATCCTGAAACTGACGATTGCTCTGACAATTTTTTATCAGCTCAACAGAAAATGTAGCAAATGAATCAATGAAAACATTGTGTAGCATAGTCAGATACTCAAGCTGTAGCATTCTGTGAAACAAGACACTGTTTTACAGCTTCCATATTTAGGGCGTGTGGGTATGTGCTGTTCATTTAAGCATTTTTGAAAATGAAGTTAAAACATTGCATTTGGGTGGTCTCCAGGGTTCTATAAAGACATACTAGTAGAAGAATCAATTTTTTGAAAGAACTTAAGGAGTGAGGGACCTATGTGTATATGCCCTGGAAAGGGGTTGAAGCAAGAAGGAGAGAGGCCAGGAAAAGGATGGGAGTTGAGAATGAAAGAGGAATAAATGCCTATTCCTCAGACTATAGAGCTGTATTAATTAATTATTTAAGGGGTATGTTTAACATCCATCTATATGTGGAAATCTATAACAAAGGCTACACTTAGTTCCTACTCTCTTCATCAATGGCTCCTAAACTTTTGAAGTATAAATAAGTTCATCTAAAAACTGGTCTCTTTGGTGGGACTTCTAGAACCTCCAAAGAGAACTGGAATTTTGGAAGACATCTCAGGAGACTTTCCTTCAGGTGGTATATAATTCACAACTTGCAAAACACTGTTTTAGATTCTTATGACAAAAAAACACAAAGAACTGATAAGATAATTTTACCTAATGACTATGGGTAGCTCTTTTCTTTGATATCAATAAAAATTAGGTCTAGAATTTTTATATGTATATCATAACAAGCATTTTATAGTCAACTGAAAGAGAAAATAGAAACCCAATAAATATTTGCTGAATATGCAATTGAAAGAATAAGTATTTACCCGCCATGTAATCCCCTGGGTACTCAAATTTTGTAACCTGAGATAAGAAATTCCTAGTTAAAACTAATTAACTTTCTGCACAATTTACAATTTAAAACCAATTCTTGTGTTACCTTAAACAAAAATAAGCAAACGAAATACATCAGTAGGCAGCACATACTGCTTATGTTTTCTCCATTGGAAGATATTACTCTAATGCACTCACTCTTGTTCATTGGTGGTGAAAGCAACAAAATGCTGAGTATCCAGGACTGAAGGAAGACATACAAATAGAATGAAGAATACATAATTTACCTAACCAAACTTTCACTTTAACGGCAGTATTTCTCAAAGGTTAGCCCTTTGTACAATCTTTATAATTTTGGTCCTATCCTTACAAGACATGTCAATGTATCATGGAAAAGAACACAAGTATTTTCTGTAGGCACTACCTGTTAGAGATTAATTTCATTTGTCTCATGAAATCTCTGGCTTGTCTAATTAGCTGTATTGTCCTACACTATATTTAAATTAAAAATCTCAGCTATTAAAGTTAAAAAGTGTTTGTTCATCTACCACCTAAAATTAGCCCATGTTCTAGCAGGGATTTATTCATCACATTTTGGAAAACCATGCTTCAAAAGATCAAGTCCTAGAAATAAGTAAGCAGTCCTTCAGATAATCTCACAATCACCTATGAATGAAGGGTTCTTCCAAATCTTTCCATGTACAGGAAATTCTTAAAATGTTCAAAATACATACTTCAACATTAAAGAACCAAGCATTCACTATCTCTTCTCCAGTGATCTTTGACAAAGATAATAGAGAAGTGTGACTGTAAATGTCTTTGTCCACGTCTTCCAAGGCTATCTTAAAGCGGAAGCCAACAGTCAGAAAACAGTAGGGGACTTGGGTCACCATCCATGTCATTTACAGAAAAAAAATTAATCAAACTGATTCAATTTTCCAAAATAATCAGACTAAAATGAGGTGGATATTATCCTCAAATTACTGAAATAATAATCTCTATAACCTTCAGGTGGGTTTTTTGTGTTTTTAGTTTTACCTAACTTATTTCTGCTTCATGACTGATTTGAGGGCTTAAAAGAAAACAGATAATTGGGTAAAGTGTCATAAACTGTGTTAGAAGGCTGCATGTTGATATTTTATATCACAGAGTAAAAAACTCAGGAAAAAGAAGAACGTATTGCCCTCAAACTTCAAAACTCTGTCTGGGAGCTAACTTTGCATTGCAAATAATATCTGCATCTACAGACATTTGAGAAGCAAAGTTCTAGTAAGGTAACATTTTTGTTTCTAATAAATTTTTACCTAATCTTAAAATAATGAATCAGGTCCATCAAGGAAATTGAAAAATATGTGGATATCATCTGCACTTTGCAATGAAATAATACAGTGAATTGGAAAATGAATCCTTACTTGGATCATGATCTATTTGAGATGTTTGTATTTTTTAAGTAACTTAAAAATGTGAATTTAATCTCATAAGTGATCCAGCCCTTCCATTTATTTTACCAAAGTTACCAACTGTTCTGCTCTGTCCATGGTAGAGCACAAAGTACAGTCATTTGCATAATCTAGCTTTATGTTTTCATTGAAATATAAAGTCCCATTTAAATGGGACTAAAACTCAACATAAATAACTTTATCAAGTTATTACAGTATTTCAGTTTCCTACTGAGATGAGAACATACAAATTAAATTTGCTATTAACAATATTTTCATTTTAGGTTTAGCTATGATTTTATACAAACCACTTAGTGTATACCAAGAGACCCATATCCTTTTCAGAACAAGTATTCAAAAAGCCCCCAGTTTCCTTGGAGTAACGAAGATAACCAAATGATTAAATTACAGTGATAATGCAGAAATGTGTATGATAACAACGGAAGGGGCACAATGTTTCCACAGCAGTGAAGAGAAAAATAACTTGTGAGATTTCCTGGAAAGCTGTTTTACAACTAACAAGATTCAATAAGTATCTTTTGTTATAACTACTATATAGTGCTAGTAGCTATGAACTAATGTAAGAGACCATATATGCACCACTAATCATGTGACAGGCTCTTGCTGAGTATTCTACACATAGTATCTTATTTCGCCTTTGTAACAACTCTGTGAAGTAAATATTATTATTTTCCCATTTTACAGACAATGAAACTAAGGTTTAGAGACATTAAGTAGGTTATCAGAGCCTTCAAGCTAGTTACTAATGGAATCAGACCTCACACTAAATTGGTCTGATTCCAACACCTGAAGACTTGGCCACTAAGCTGTACATCACTTTGTGAGCAAGGTTTTCAGAAATTACAGTTAGAATCTAAAGCTCCCTGCTTAACCCTTATCACTTAAATTCCAGTGAAAGCTGCCTTTGCTCAACAACAACAATAACACCAACAACAAATATTTATTTTAATACTAAAGCTTTGGAATCTCTCCAAGAAATTGGAGTAATATTTTCATACTTTCCATTAAGATAGTGACATTTATCCTCTGGTTTTATATGTCTCTATGATGTCTCTACAGTTTGAGAATCTCAGCTAAATGATATATGAGAATTAGAGAAAAAAAAAAAGAAAATAAAAGAAAATAAAATTATAAACAAGAAGAGAAATCCAAACCAGAGGAAAATGAAGGTGGAAACATTTGAAGTCATAAATGAAGTTAGCACAGTAATGCCTTATCAACGGCAGCTTTGACGATCATGTTTTTATTTTTCTATAAGATGGCTATTTACATTTGCATAAAATTTTCTAACTGCATGCATATATTTTGACATTAAATAGTTCTAATCCCCTTAAGCAAAAGACTCCACCGAAGTTATTACTTCCCCACTTCTGTGGACCACTTGTAAAAGTCTACAGGATGCTGCAGGTATAAGGTGTCAATTTAAACACCATGCTCTCAATCTGCAGATAAAAGAGTAGCAATATGTGTCCTTCAGGATCTTAGTAATTTGTGAACATGCCAAGCAGTTACACAAGCATTTGGCTGAGACTTGCTAAAAATGCAAAGGAGAATGTAAGTGTAAGATACATTAAATTTCAAGTCAGTAAAGGGTGGTTTGAAAACTTTAAAAAGAAATTCACTTCACATAATACAAACCTTCTAGGAGAATCTGCCTCTGCAGATTACACCACTTCTGCATATTACCTGAACACTAAAAATGATGCCAGAGAAAAGTTCCCTGTGTGTGTATATAACCATGATTTGGTTTAAATGGGATGGATAAATTTAAAGCAGATATTTAACTCAGATTGATCCAGTTTATTTTGAAATGGAATGTTACTAGAATTTTTATTAATATTTACTGAGGTTTAATTTTTTTAATATTTGAAATGTGACCTTTTGTTTGCAGTCTCTTGTACTTGTCAGCTGTAGTTTTGTTATACACAATACTTTCCAGTAATGTAATCTCTGTGGTTGGCAATGGATTACCATGCAAAAAACAGATTCCAGGATGACATGGTATGTTTTGTTAGAGGTAGAACATGGATTTGGACCCAAGATTTTAAAAATGCAATTGATTACATGATTCAGAGAATCCAGGAGCTAGTAATAAACCCCTGACAGTGAGGACATTCTTTCTCTTCCATACTAGATTTCTCATCCAGGCTCAAAGTATCTGGCGTCATCTCTGACATCTCTCTACTTCAGGTCCCATATTTAATAATCAAGTCTCATAGTTCCACTGTCGTGGACCTCTCAAATCAATTTCTTCCTTTCTATTCTCATTGCCACCACCATATTTCAGACTTGCATTACCACAATCTGTCCTGTCACAATACAGGCTTCACGCTAATCAATCCTGAAAATGCCATCGGGTTAATCTTCATAAAATGCAATTCTGGACATGTCACTCACCTGCTCAAAAATTTTCAGCAGCTCCCCAGTGCTAGAGAACAAAGTCTGTGCTTTTCAGATTAGAATTCATTGTCCCCTGTATTATTATTATTGGTGGATGTTTAGTTTCTTCTTGGGTTGTGAGACCATTGTTTGCCTTTGTGTACATAAAGTAACTGGCACAGAGATTTGCATATAGAAGTCTGTATTCCTTTCCGTAGATTCCACTATGACTCACACACATCTCCCTTTCTTGATGCCATCTTACATTGAATTATCGTAGCAGTGGGCTCTCTTATTTATAATTTCCTCCGTACTATAATATTCATTACTTCAGAAATTTTTCTATTATGCTTTCTCAGAATTAAGTATTAGACCTCTCCACAGTAGCCATCACTGTGTATTTTATATTGTTGATATGAGACAAAGAAGAAAAGACTCTCTATTACCTATCTGTGGAGTGTAAACTCCTTGAGGTCAGGGGTTGAACCTAATCCATAGTCCTCCTCAACCTATCTTGACTTCCTTCTCCAATTCCTCAGTAACTTGATACTATCGAGTCCAACACATATGCTCAGTAACTGCTGAATGTCCAGACCCGGAAAAATCAGATCAGAGAAAAAGAATATGAAATGGTGTTTTCAAATTCTAATTATTTTCCTTTGCTGAGAGTTAGATTACACTGCTGCATGAACAGTCCCCCTACTCTGGGTTGTTTGTCAGGACTGCCTCTCTGCACAGAGAATGATTGCAGATGAATCTCCACGTGGGTTATTTAGATGGGAGATCACTTATCAGAACACTTGTGTTCAATTCAGAACTAAAAATACTATCAGGGCCCCATAAATGTTAAATAGCACTAAGAATAATAATAACTAATCTCTTTCTAGTACATGTGCTCCTGAGGACACACACTCGAATTTTTCCCAATTACAATTCAAGAACATATCAGGTCCCTTCATTCAGGATCATTATTCAGGCTCTTTTTTGGAAATGTTTTATTCAGGTTGCACATCTCTTCTCCACACTCTTTGATTTAGAATTCAGCTCTCTAATAATGAGTGGAAATTGGGATCCGAAAGAGAAAAACACCATTTTCTTAAATGATAAATGCTACAGAAACACATTGTCTTAATCTGAAAAAAAGAAAGAAAAAATGAAACTCCGAAACAGTTTCTAAACTGCCAACATGCTAGACCTTTGAAAACAAAGAGAAAAGGCAAATTAAAATACAACTCAACTCTATTTTTTAAATATCCATGATCACATCTGTAATATTGCAGCATAATAACATAAGTAACATCAAAAAATGTGCTGAGAGCATTTTAGCAATAGTCTCTAGGCAAATGTGCAACCAGAGGAGACAAGCATTTTGAGTATAAGTAAAAAGTAGAAAATACCTGTTTTTGTGGTGGTGGTTGTGATTATTGTCGTTTCTGGTGAAAACATAGATAAAGACCTGATCTCAACTGGCTGGCTTTGCTCAACCCTTTCCCTGTGCTGTAATTTACTCTCCTATTCATGCCTGAGGACAGTTGGGGCAGCCTCGTAAGCACTGGAATGACATCTGAGCAAGAAAGCTTTCAAAATAAATCAACCTTGTCTCTCCCCAGTTCAGGGTTGTGCAACTCATTGTGAGACTTCCCTGAGTTTAACCGTGGAGCAGGCTGTTTTGCTTTGACTCCTTCATCAACCCAAGTCTAACACATACCTATATGGCCATTCTTGGAAAAAATATAAATAAAATCAGCCAGTCCTGGAACATCTGGATACCGTAAGTTCAGAGTGCTTTGAGGGTCCTGTTGAGGCAAGGGGAACTGAGTGACTACTTGCTGATGGAGACATGCAGGACACGGTAGCCGCAGAAGCCATGTAAGACAAGTGCCTCAGAGGGAAAATCTGCCAGCCCAACAATGATTTGCCCAGGAAACAGGGACATATTTAGAGCCATCCTATGTTTAAATGACCGCCATGACA
Organism: Varecia variegata; assembly: GCA_028533085.1. Classification (NCBI taxonomy): domain Eukaryota; kingdom Metazoa; phylum Chordata; class Mammalia; order Primates; family Lemuridae; genus Varecia; species Varecia variegata. Next base: position 111,741,399 of record CM052439.1, read on the forward strand.
AGAGCTGTTAAGTGTTAAGCAGGTGTGTGCTATCCGTGATTGCACTTGGATCTCCCAACTTAGTAGTGTCAGTAGAACTAATGACTGAGACAGATAAAGTGGCATACTTCCTGCATGGATTAAGATTCTGTAAGCAAGCCAAACTAAAGTGCTGCACACCTGCCACATTTGAGAAAACGGAATCGTAATTCCTAAGATGCTTATCTAAACTTTTCTGGTCTTAAATTCTCAAATGGATCAGCTCAGAAAGATTCCAGATATGTGGAGCTTAGAGAAAATCACAAAAAGTTCTGCAAGCATTTACCTATTCTGAACCCCTTGCTCATGCTAGCTTCAAAATTACTTTTGCCGTGGCTCCTGCATGTGTGATCTGATAAGATCACTGACATAAATTAATTACTGTGAAATAGAACAAAAAAATGACCCAGAATGAATAAAACCCTGGTTTAAAAAACTCTAATTCCAATGCTCTATACTTGAGTTAAATTTTAAAATATATATATACACAAACTCTATTTTTCAGGTGAAATGAAAACTCAAAAAACATTTTGAAAATTACCCTCAAAATTTTAAGCTCCTTTTTAAACATTATCTTTTCATTCTTTTTTGTTTTTATGGAAGTAAGGCTGTACTTGTACCTTTTCTGCAAACATTTTCTCAGCTCAGTAATTCAAAAATCTTTTGCTCTATTTAAGGTCTTTTGCTATCCATTATATACTATAAAATGATAAAAAATACATTGGTCCATAATACCAAAAAAAATTTATTCTATGAGTGGAAATTACATGTTCAGAAATATAAATACAAGATATATATAAAGAGTTAAAAGCCTTAAGAGAGAGAGAAAATAAATAATGGGATTGGAAAAAAATAAGTTAAAAATTATGTTTTGAAATATTGAGACATCTTAGACAAATGAAAAAAAATTAACAGAGATAAAAGGTAAGGCCTTCTCAGAAAAAAAGAATATTTTAAGTAATATTATAATAGACATAATTAAATAAAGTTACCTTTGTGTACTGGTTAGTACCTCAGTTTGACTGTAACAAAGGGTACATGAGGAGGAAGTACTAATAGTTAATTACCTTTCATGAGACTGACACTGTTCTATAGATACTTTGTATAAAACTGAATAAAACAGACTAATTGCCTGCTTCTGTGGAAATTTAAAATTTTATTTATTTACAATAACATCTTTGTACATGCATCTTTAGCATCAATAAATTTATGTCTTTAAAATAAATTCTGGATGCAAACTTTCAAAACCAAAACACTTAAATGTTTTTAAGGTAGTTGATGCATACGCACATGAGAATGAGAATATATTTTTCCCCATACCTCTGCAAACATGGCTATGATAACATGATCAAACCTTTTGGGCTTTATCAAAAAGGGTATAAATTATATATTGTATTTACCATATATATTTTTTTCTTTGCTAGACTTTGACTTTTGGTATTGTATTTTAAAATGACTTATTAATGTCAATAATTTGCCTATCTTTTCCTCTAGTACTATAAAATACTTTTTACATTTATATCATTAACCAGTTTATGCTATGTGAGTCAAATTTGTTTTTCTAAGAGGTGAGCCTGCTATCTCCACACCATTAATTGACTAATCCATCATTTTTCCTTAAAGATTCATTCTCAAATAGTGAGCTCCTCTGCATAACAGTATTATTCCTCTAAGTTATAAGGAACAATATTTTAAAAATAGTTCATTAAAATCATATGCCTTCCCAAATACTTCAGTAAGTCCTGTCTGGTATTATGACTACTGCTGCTAATTTTTTACTGAGCTAAGAGAATTCTGAAACTTCCTTCTATTTTTCCCTAAAAGTTCATGATTTCAAAATCCATTATTTGTCTTCTATTTTTATATATCTTATTCTCTAATATTCATTCATTTTCTGATCTGATTACATTGGCCAAATCTTTTCATAAACAGTACCTGGAAAAAGATGCAGTAGCTGCTGACAGATAAGACTTCTACCTATAATTTAAAATTCATGCTATTTGGATGAACCCTGAGAGCTAACAAACACATTCATATTCCCATTAAACAGAAACCTTAGCAGGGGTCTAGTACCTCTAAGTTATACTCTTGGAGGAACCATTAGTGGTAATAACCTGGATTTTACATTGATGGAAAGTAAAAGAATAGTCAAATGATAAGAGATACTGTTAAGACCAGAATGTGAAAATGGAGGCAGAGAGATGTAATTGGTTAGCCATTTTCTTCTTCTTTTTTCTTTCTTTTTTTTTTTTTTTTTGGTATCATCCAAATAACAAGATCTTTTTTTCTCCCTAAGTTTTTGGTATAAAGATTTTCAAATTTTATTAAAACATGTAGCTGATTTGTGAAGAATTCAAATGGCTGTCCTTCAATTACTAAATCTAATCGGGAAGCCATATAGCAGCAGAGGAATATATCAAAGTTACCTGAGGACTTTTCAAACTAAACACACACACAACCCACCCACTCCACACTCACGGAGATCTTACTAGGCCTCCCATTGGCCTTAAAACACTACAAAGTCAGTCATTGCTTATTGCTTCTGATGAAAAGTGGATCAAATTTCTGGGCTGTGTTAAGAATCATTTATGCATTAATTAAAAACTGAGAAACGCTTTTATATTACCTAAGAGTTTAATCATTCAATTATTCAATAAACATTTCTTGAGTAACTACTACCTGCTTAGCACCTAGGCTCTTGGAATACAACAGTGTGAGAGCTAGACATAATATTAAACAAAGCAGCAAGTTCAGCTTGGAGAGACGGAATGATAGGTGTAAAACAGCATTATGGGACTATTCAGAAAGAATATCAATCTGGTCTTGGCACATGAGGGAAAGATGGTCAGTGGTATTGGCATCTATGTGGAAACCTAAAAATTGAAATAAATGAGTTCTGCAGAAAGCAGGACAAAGTCCCTAACAGAGGCAACAGCCTGTGAAAGCACCCAGAAGTGAATTGTGTTTGAAGAAATAAAAGAAATTCAGAATGACCAGAGTGTAGAATTCAAGGGTAAGAAAGGGAGAGGAAATGGAGAAGACTGCTGAGATAAAAGATGAGGCTAGGAGAGTAAACAGGAATCGGATAATGAAAGGCCTACTAAGCCATGTAAAGGTATTTGGCTTCTACCAGACAGTATGGAAGAGCAGGTGGACATTTCAAGCAGGAAATTTACGTGGCTAAATTTCTCCTTCAGAAAAAACTCTCTGACCACAATGTTTGGAACATATGAGAGAAGGCAAGTCTAGAGTCATGGAAATAAGTTAATGTTCAAAATTGTTTTGTGTTTACTTCTACACAAAAATTCAAGTAAATATTGAACAACCAGAACTCAGCTGCTAACCGTTGATTACTCCGTGAATTATCTAGTTAAAACATAGTGTCTTATTATACTTAATAATTGCACTGTTTATAATCTAAATTGTTTGCTATCTGAGGTTTAACACTCAGAGAATTGATTAAATTGGGTAACTCCTCTCTTGGATGGAAGCAATAACCTTCAATAGAATACTAACTACCTCTGAGAATTATGTTTAACTCAGACTTTCATTGCCATGGGCAGAAGTAATTGATTTTAGGCTGGGTGAACTGGTTCTTAATACATACGCCCATAGGGAGAATGTTATTTTAATAAGATGCTTCTATAAGCCGCACGCTACTTAAAAGAGAAAGTTTTCTCTTTGTCTTCATAAGCAAAAACAGAAAGGGCCCTGTTTGTCCTTAAGTTCAGAGTAAACACCTATGACATAATGTAATACTGAATCAGTATTCTGTAGAGTCTGCCAGTTCAGCTATCTACTTTTTTTTTAGCTACAACTTTCCTAGTTAAATAAATCTATGTTTAGTATTCTTTAATACCACTAATTAGTATACCTACATCCACTCATATTGGTTCATCAAGACTTGTTCTCTTGATTTCATTATCCATTGTTTTGCTCTGCTACCATTACCCCACAACCAAAATAAAAGTATTGGAATAGTTGGAAATTCAGAGGGGGGTAATAAAACAAACACCTTCACCTGAGAGATTGAGGCAAAATATGAAGGGTGTTAAAAAATGTGAAGTGATTGATTCATGTAAGCAGCCAAATTCTGATGTTGAGTCACAGATTTTACCCAGTGGAATATAAGCACGAGGGATTGCTCAAGACTGTCAACTGAAGTGAGGGGAAAAAATGTTTAAATATCTATTTCTATTCATTTTTTAAACAATTTTTAATTTTGGCATATGTTTTCTAACTTTTTTTACATTAATATCATATATTATGTCAAATTTATTTATGAGTACACAAATGCTCATATATCTAAGTCTAAACCACCCATATAGCAATGTTAATGTTATACAATCAAATTTACCCCCCATTTTTATTACTGTGTAGCCTGTAGTTTTGTAACAAAACTCCATTTTACTCTTTTAGAGGCATTTACAAAACTAAACACGTATTTTAAAAACTAGTTGCTTTCAGCTTTTCAAGTTATGGTTGCTATCATGGACCTTTAAGAATAATTTTCATAGACTTTTAATTTTTCTCAAACCCTTGGTGGCAACCAGCTTATTTTACATGACACACAGACTAATCTTTTTAAATTTTATTGATTATGCAGTTTATTTTGCTGTCAGTTAAAAACAGAGTATCACATAAACTGTGTGATTTCATAAATATTATTACATTAAAATTCTATTGACAATATTTAAATAAGATTAAAATAAAACAATAAATAGAACTTGTGTGTGCATATGTGTGCATATATGTGTCTACACAGAAAAGAGAGAATTCAAGTATAATTCGTAGTTAGATAAGGCAAAAAATATAAGGTGGTGATGCTTAGCTAAGCTAAGACTGAATAAACATGACAATAGTCTTCATAGTACTTGCTGAGTTGGGAATTATCCAGATCAGAAAAACAGTCACTACTGTGGACTCTCTGATTTTTATGAGTGGCTGGCAGAAGGGTCACATTGGCGCTTGAGGGTTTATATTTCTACCAAATAAGAAGTCACTTCCTGCCCCTGTTATATATTTCTATGTCCTTTGCTAATGGTTGAAGTTTGGAAACACTCTTCTAGCCAGAGTCTTGCTAGAATATTTATAGCTATCATTTAAATGTGGAAATGAGTTCAGGTATTTCAAACCATGTTTTCTGAATCCCTATTAATAATAGCATTCAATTGGACATATCAGGAGTATGTATGCTCACTGTTTGTGATGGTTAATTTTATGTGTCATCTTGACTGGCTAAAATATTATTTTAGGTGTGTCTGTGAGGATGTTTTTAGATGAGATTACATTTAAATTAATCGACTGAGTAAAGTAGGTCACCCTCCATAATGTGGTTGAGATTCATCCAATCGATTGAAGGGCTGAATAGAACCAAGAGGCTGACTTTCCCACAAGCAAGAGAGAATTCTTTCTGCCTAGCTCTGTCCTTAGAACTAGGATATCAGCTTTCTTCCTGTCTTCAGATTTGAACTGAATCATTGACCCTTCCTGGGTCCCGAGGCTGCTGATTCACCCTACAGATCATGGGACTTGCCAGCCTCCATAATTGCATGAGCCAATTCTTTATAATAAATCTTTTTCTATACTTCTACATCCTATCGATTCTGTTTCTCTGGAGAACACTGACTGACACACTGTTACACAAGAGGACTGCAGACAACATCTGCATCCCAACATGACTAGATCAGCCCAGGCTTCATATCTTAGCCAGTGATAAAAACAGCATAAAGAGAGCAATTATTTCTCAGCACAAAATGATGATGTCAATCACACCTGCACATTTGTATAAAATGCTCATTCTAAAAATTAAATTATTATTAAAGCAGCCAAAAGTTAAGTTAGTCTCATTAATAGTTATATTTTTAATTTTCTCCTCACTCAATGGTTTACTTTCATGTGCTTCTAATCTCGAAAATGCACTTTAATAGAGCTATACGGTGTGGTGTTAAAGAGATGACACATTTACTATTGTGCAGTAACATAAAATCAATGGCAGCTAGTCATACTGGCCTTTTCAATTTCCATCACACTTGGTACACAGCCTTTAGTTCGGTGGATAATCCAATTGTAAACAGAGACTCATGTTAACAACTTTAGGAAACAGGATTAAAAATTTCTAATTTTGAAGCAAACCTATTTCATTTTTGTCCTCTAAATAAAAACAGTATGTTCAGAGATTTAGCTTTTCAGCTTTCAGAGCTCCCCAGAAACAGAAATTTTGGAAGCAAATTCTTTATTGTACTGATGCCACTAATGGAAACCATTCGGTGTATGTTTCTAATAGCTTTTTAACAGTTTGGTACCAAAAAATAAAATAATAACAGATTGAAGTTCAATCAGATGAAACCTAAAATTTGAATTTAAAAGAAAAACATAACGAAACATCCAGAAACCAAAAATCTTAGAAGCATATTCTACTCAATGTAATCTGGAGAAAAATAAAAGGTTGTTTTATTATTAGAAAGCTTTGTTTCCAAAACAAAGGTTTCAGGTGAGGTTTTAGGAATCTGGTTTGTTTTGGCACATAGTCAAATTAAATCCATGATTTTGTCGTCTTTGTGAATTATTTATCGTACCATTCTAAAACCTTTTTTCCTCTGCCTTATCTGTGAATTCCTTTGCTGGAACATTGGTTGGATCAAAATCTATACCTCTACACTGAATTACAGATTGTTCTCAGCTCCCTATTTTAGAACACAAAAGTGTCACCGTGTTGGGCCACAAGACCTCTGTTAATAATACTAATACTTGCCTTTTTAAAAATGTTTGTGATTTTACCCTATCCCCAGAAATTTCTCTCATTGATTTGGGCTGGAATCTGCTAATCTGTAATTTTTAAGCTCTCTAATTTAGAGTGTACTGCTATAGGTGGGAAACACTGGTCTAGATTAACCAAGGAAGGGTTATTCCAGAAAGGAAACCTGGGACTCAGGACCATGATATTTATTGTCCAAGTCTGTAGCAAGGAAACTATACTGAATCCAAAGGGCAAATAAGATCAATCAAGAGACAGAATAAAGTTAGTGAACAGGAAAGCCAATATCGCAGACTAGAGGAGTTTTATGGAACAGATTTATGACTTGTGATCATTAGCAGAAAGTAGAGTCAGAAGATAACGTGAATGAGCCATCCAGGCTGAAAAAACTAAGTATAAATATCTTCCTAGCTCTTTAGAAACATAAATTTTTAAGAAGTTCTTCTACAGGAAATTTGAATACCTATCCAGACCAAAAAAAAAAAAATTATGCTACCCTGACATTGCATGTTACATTTTTTATCACACTCATTAATCATTAACAAACTTATTCAGATCATTTTGATATGGGTGCATACCATCTAACATGAGATTAGAGAAGGTTTGGGTCATTTATAAGTTTTTGGTAAAGGATAGTTAAAAATCAGAGCTCAATATCCATGGACAGACTAATTCCACTCACCTTTAGAATCTCACTCACATAATACATCTATAAAGTATTATTATAAATCTATACTCTAATTGGACTTTCCTAGCCAGTGGAATTAACTCATTTATCAATCTTTCAGTCTGTATTATTAACACCTATATCCAGTAGGCACTATGCAAGGTGCTAGGCACTCAGAAAAAGATGACAGTCCTTGCCCTTATAGATATCATATTCTCATAAACCATATAGAAACTTACTCAACAATTAAAATATGCATATGATACTGCATAATTAGTTGTAGGTTAGAAGATAAGAACAAAATGTTAAAAGGGCACAAAATAATTCAACAGTTGCTCATTGTAGTTGAGGATAAACTGCTGGTAGGCATCAAAATGCTTTTGAGAAATTATATTTATAGTAATTCTTAAAGCAAAGAGGGGATGGTTGTCATTGTAAGGAGAGAGGAAATTATGTTTAAAGCCACAAATAACTCAAAGAATATTCCTTAAGGTATAAGCCAAACAGAAGTTGCATGTAGGCAATGACATGGGAAAATGGTATAAAACGCATGTGTGGCCTTTTTTATACGTAAGATAGCTTAAGTTCTGCCTCGAAGGTAATGATAACAATTTGAATATTTTACACATGTCAAATCTTTAAAATATTAAATATAGAGAAGAATTAAAATAAGCTAAACGGGAGAGAGAAATATTAGTTAAAAGACTTAAAACAGTTGAGAATTATGAGAAACAGAGATAGGAAGGATTCTGTGCATATGGAGATAACATAGTTCATTGATGAGGAATTTAGGAATTGACAAGATTTAATAAACAGTAGGAATGAAGGGGGATGGAATAATCTATAATGATTTCCAATATTTGGTTTATGAAACCAAAGGAAATAGAAGTGTCATTTACTAAGGGGACAAAACAAAGCAACTGGTTTAGGACATGAAAAGTATGAGTTTGGTTTTGCACAACTTGAATTTCAGTTGCCACTGAGAAGCCAACTGGACTGTTTTAGAATTCTTAGAGACATACTATGCTGTACAGGAGGAAGTTTGTGTTTGAGATATGGATTGCAGAATCTTTAATTTATGTTTACTTGTTATAGACCTTTTCAGAAACATGATTCCTAGCATTTCATTTCTAATACAGAGGAAACTATAGAAGCAACTGACAGTAATATTGAGGGGACAAGAAAATATGACAGAGTCCACACCTTTCTTAATGTATTTCAAAACCATGGAAAACAAAGAAACATAGGATGAAGTTGAGGATATAGGTCTAAAAAGGAGGCTAAGAAAGACATCTCAGAAAAGTAGAAGGAAAACAAAGATCCAAGAGATGAAAGTATTTTATGAGAAGAAAAGGAAATGCTGAGCTCTACTATCAAATGCTCCTCAGAAATTAATTATATAAGAAGCATAAAGTACCCACTGAATTTTGTGATTAGAAGTTTTTTGGCAATTTTGGCAGGAGTAGTTCCACAGATTTCCAGAAACAGGATCTTAGTTACAGTGAGCTATGTGTTGCGGGGTGAGTGAGAGGCGAAGAATGGTCTTTCATGTAGCTTTCTTGTTACTGAATTGTATAATATGGTGTGATGCCTGGAAGAATATACCAGATTGAAGTGAGTTCTGGGTTTATTGATTGTTTGGGGTTGGAGGGATAGAAATTTGAGGAAAGCAGTCAGTATAGAAAGAAATGTTGAAGTTATAAGAGTCAGTCATGGTACTGGATGGATTGAAGTCCCTGAGGAAGTGAGGATGATGAGGCCGATGGCAAAGCAAGAGAAATCTTTTCAATAGAAAAAATGACTCCTCCCTCTGAAAAGGGAGTAGAAAAATGCTAGCGTGGTTACAGATTCTTTGCAGATGGAAAGTTGGGAAACTAGGAGTGTCTTCCTAGTCCAGCCCATTTTCTCTATGAATTCCAAGGCACAGTCAAGTTCCAGGAGCCAAGGGATAGGGGTAGGAGAGGGAATTTGAGAAGAGTTCTGGGAGCCTAGAAAAATAATTCATGGAAGAAAGACTTTGATTAAAAGCTTAAAAGATTCCCAGGAAGATTTAAGTACCCAGCTGAAGCTAGACACTATAAATCTGCTCTCTCCAATCTTCCCATAGTTACGTCCAGTGCTCAGCAGCCTGGGTATAGTAAACAGATAATCCAAGCTAACAACTGGGCCTTCAAGTGCAGGTATAAAGAGAGATGTGGAGACAAAGCTGGTAAGGATATTGAAGAAAGAGGAACTAAAATGCATTTTCATAGTTTTAAGATTAGATGTAGAAAGAAAGGAAGCCAGAATAGAGAAATAGAAAATTGAAAAATCAAAGAATTAAAAGTTATCTTGAATTTAATGCATGGATATAGTGGGAGAAAAGAGTTGAAGGTTGAAAAGTTATATTCAGTCAGTAGAGTGCTGCAGCTAAATAATGCATAATACAGCAATCATTTTATTTTGTACTTTCATCTTCCCTACCATTCCTAGAACTCAATAAATGTTTGTCAAATTAAGCTTATTCTGAGATAAAAATTAAACAAATATTTTTTTATGATTGGGACATAAATCATATAGTAATTTATTTTGGAAATTACTTTCCTCATATAGACAGAGCTTAAATATCTTATATCCAAACTAGTAAGGCACTCAAAAGCAATAGTGAGCACTGAGCCTTCAATTTCAAGCTAAAACTCAGTGGATATGATTCAAATACCATGTTTTGGCTAATAAGATCTAATTTTAAAAATAGATGAGTTATCCTGTTCATGGGATATTTTAAGTAACGACTCTACTACATGAAGAGAATCTCTACCAGAGCCTAAAACTAATGCAGGGAAGCACAACAAACTATATACAATCCTTATGTTTCCCACACCTCCCCCCCAACACACACACAGAAAATTAAATAACTTACTGGAATTTAACTTCACTATGCTAAAGAAACTGATACTAGAGATGCATATGTTGACCATCACTTGTAATAATAACTACTGTTTTTATTTTACAGAAAAAAAATTCCTTAGCTATCACCTAATCCAAGCACTTCATTACACTGCATGAAAAGCAAGTCCTGAAAAAGGTTAAGTGACTTGTTTCCAAGATCATACATACAGAGAGTGAACAACGGGACTGTAACCAAGACCACTCTTCCACCACAGTGAAAATCAATGAAAGATTAATATCAGCATACGTCATTTTACTGCTCTTTGCTTTATTGTGCTCCATTGGCATTGCATTTTTAACAAATCAAAGGTTAGCAGCAACCCTGCATGCAGCAAGTCTATGGGAACCATTTTTGCAACACCATATGTTCACTCCATGTCTCTGTGTCAATTTTTGGTAATTCTCACAATATTCCACACTTTTTCATTATTCTTACATCTGTTATGGTGATCTGTGATCAGTGATCTTTGATATTCCTATTGTAATTGTTTCAGGGTGCCACAAACTGTGCCCATAAAAGACACCAAACAATTGATAAATGTTGTATGTGTTCTGTGTTCTGACTTCTCCCTTGAGTGTCCATTGCCCCATCTCTCTCCGTCTCCTTTGGCATTCCTATTCCCTATGACACAATAATATTGAAATTAGAAATTAGGCCAATGAACAACCCTACAATGGCCACTAAGTGTTCAAGTGAAAGAAAGAGTCACCTGTCTCTCATTTTAAATCAGAAGATAGAGATGATTAAGCTTAATGAGGGAGGCATGTCAAAAGCCACAATAAGCCAAAAGGTAGGCCTCTTGCACCAATTAGCCAAGTTGTGACTGCAAAGTAAGAGTTCTTGAAGGACATTAAAAGTGTTATTCCAGTGAACACTCAAATGATAAGAATCTGAAACAGCCTTATTGTTATGCAGAGAAAGTTTTAGTGGTCTAAATAGAAGATCCAACCAGCTACAACATTCCTTTAAGCAAAGCCTAATCCAGAGCAAGGCCCTAACTCTCTTCAATTCTAGGAAGGCTGAACAAAGTGAGGAATCTGCAAAAGAAAAGCTTGAAAGTAGCAGAGGTTGGTTTGTGAGGTTTAAAGAAAGAATTTGTCTCCACAACATAAAAGTGCAAGGTGAAGCAGCAAGTGCTAATGCAGAAGCTACAGCAAATTATCCAGAAGATCTAGCTAAAGTAGTTGATGAAGGTGGCCACACTGAACAACAGATTTTCACTGTAGACAAAATCGCCTTTTATTGAAAGAAGATGCCAGCCAGGACCTTCAAATCTAGAGGGGAGAAGTCAATGCCTGGCTTCAAAGATTCAAAGGTAACCTCTACCTTGAAGCAGGTCACTGAAGAATAGCACCAGGTTCCCCACAAACATGAACTGGAGGACATTATGTTAAATAAAATAAACTGGGAACAGAAAGTTAACACATGTTCTCATTCGTATGCGGAAGCTAAAGAAAAATTGATCTCATAGGAGTAAAAAGTAGAACAGAGCATATATTAGGGGCTGGGAAGGGTAGAATGAAGGGAGGGATATGGAGAGATTTGTTAAAGGATACAAAATTACAGCTACGTAGGAGGAATGTGTTCTACTACTCTATACCACTGTAGGATTAATATAGTTTATTATATAGTTTCAAACAGCTAGAAGGAGGATACTGAATGTTCCCAACACAAAGAAATGATGAATGTTTGAGATGGTGATTTGCTAATTACCCTGATCTGATCACTGTACATTATATGTATAGAAAAGTTACTATGTACCCCTATGAAAATGTACAATTATTATCTATCAATTAAAAATGAATACATATATAAATAGACAAGCTTCAAAGGACAGGCTGACTCTTATGAGATAATGCTGTTGGTGATCTTAAGCGGAAGCCAATGCTCATTTACAATTCCAAAAGTCCTAAGGCCCTGAAGAATTATGCTAAATATACTCTGCCTGTGCTTTGTAAATGGAACAAAGAAGACTGGATGACAGATCATTTGTTTACAGCATGGTTTACTGAATATTTTAAGCCCACTGTTGAGAGCTACTACTCAGAAAAAAATATGGCTTTCAAAATACTACTGTTCATTGACAATGCAGCTGGTCACCCAAGAGCTCAGATGGAGATGTACAAGGAGATTAATGTTGTTTTTATTCCTGATAGCACAATATCCATTCTTTAGCCCATGAATCAAGGAGTAATTTTGACTTTCAAGTCTTCTTATTTAAGAGATACATTTTATAAACCTATAGCACCTAAATAGTGATTCCTCGGATGGATCTGGGCAAAGTAAATTGAAAACCTTGAAAGGATTCACCATTCTAAATACTATGAAGAACATTTGTGATTTATGGGAGGAGGTCAAAATATTAACAATATTAAAATTAAAATATTAGTATAATTAATTATAATAATCACATAATTATATAATATGATTATATAATATTTAATAAATATTATTAAAATAATATCAACATTAAAAGGAGTTTGAAAGAAGTAGATTCCAACCCTCATGGATGACTTTGAGTGATTCAAGACTTTGGTGATGAAAGTAACTATAGTTGTGGTGGAAATAGCAAGAGAACTAGAATTAGAAGTGGAGCCTAAAGATATGACTGAGTTGCTGCAATCTCATGATAAAACTTGAACAAATGAGCAGTTGCTTCTTATGGACAAGGAAAGAAAGTGGTTTCTTGAGATGGAATCTACTCCTGGTGAAGGTGCTATGAACATTGTTGAAATGACAACAAGTGATTTGGAATATTATAGAAAATTAATTGATAAAGTAATGGCAGAGTTTGAGAAAATTGACTCCAATTTTGAAAGAAGTTCTACTGTGGGTAGAATGCTATTAAATAGCATGACATGTCACAGAGAAATGCTTCCTGAAAGGCAGAGTCTATCAATGCAGCATTGTTGTTTATTGTTGTCTTATTTTGAGAATTTGCCACTGCCAACCTTAGCAACTACCACCTTGATCAGTCAGCAGCCATCAACACTGAGGCGAGACCATCTACCAACAGATTACAACTCACTGAAGGCTCAGCTGTTGTTAGCATTTTTAGAGATGAAATATTTTTAATTAAGGTATCTACATTGTTTTCAGACATAATGCTCTTGCACATGTAATAGACTACAGCATAGTGTAAACATAATATTTGTATGTACCAGAAAACCAAAAAAAATTCTTGTGACTCACTTTATTGTGATATTTGCTGTATTACTGTGGTCTGGAACCAAACCTACAATATCTCTGAGGTATGCCTATATTAAAGAAGCACTTTAGTGTATTTATGTAAATATGTACATCAGGGAAATTGAGTAAAATGGTGATAATTTCAGTAGAAGCAATTGCCTTCCATCTACTCTTTCCAAGAGTAATGTGAGCTATAAATTCTTATGCATTCTCTTTTTTTATTGCAAATGAGCAACACAAAGGTTGAAATAGATGATTATAAACACACACACACAAAAGATTGACAAAGAAAGGAAGAATTATTACATTTGAAATGTATAATTCACAAATGGAATTTTTTCCCTGGACAGTTAGAACAGACTCCATTGGCCTACCTTTTTTTTTTTTTAAATCCCTGATGTGTTTGCCTAAAATGGTAATTAGCTTCATTTCCATTTTGGTTGAGACATATTGTATATCATGTGTAGTGTAGTCCTGGACTGAAGAGGGAAATAGATAATCAAGAGAATATTTTTCAATGTCTCTTCTCTGTAAAGATTTACTGAGTTGTCTCTAATGTATACCGACAGCTTCTGCATTAAAATTAGAGGAAAGTAGACATCGATATTGTCAGGCTGAAAAAAAAAAAACTCTCTCCTTTCATTTTCATTCCACTAAAATAAATCAGGTCCATATCTTTTAATATTTTATGAGAATTGTTCATTTCCGAAGGTCAAGAGCAAAAGAACTTTTCAAAGTTTAAAAAAGATTCAAAAAAGGTGGCAACTAATTGATAGTCTCCAGACACCAACAAAGGTCTGGACTAGAAGCTTAAAAGCCACATTAATCTCCTTGCTCAAGTTGTTGGTGTTGCTTAACAATGTGACTGAATTTTGATGTATCCTGTCTCAGAGTTATTTGTTTGCAAACACCAGAAACCAATTCTAGGTAAATTAAATAAAAAGAAATTTATTTGAAGAATATCAAGGAGTTA
>CM052439.1:111756431-111783548 GCA_028533085.1 Varecia variegata
AAAAAAAATGTATTAAAGCATGATTTCAAATTGTTTGTGTAATTAATAAATAGATGCTCAATAAATATTTCTTAAATCTCATTTATGTGGAGAAAGCATTGTGATATACAATGAATAGTATCTTTTAAAATAACACATAGTCCCTAACTTCACAAAATGTTACAATTCATATGGCAAAGTGAAATTTTCAATGTTTTTTTATGTTTTCAGGATCATTTATAGATTGACCATACACAATTTATAACAACTTATAGCCATCCTTTGCACTGGATGACCAGAAGCCTATACTATAAGAGGCCACTTTAAGGGATCTCAGTGTAAGTTGGTATAGTTTCTTAAGAAAGATTATACTGGGCAGGTAGTTCCCTTTTTCACATTCCTGACCCTCAAGTTCTTTTAATCTCTTACACAGAAATAATATCAATTAACTAAAAGCTATAAGAAAGCTATTTCTCTAGTTGTCATATAAAACCTAGAAATCCTTCTTCCTGTCCCTAAAGTCAGTCAATTTGCCATCCCCCAGGTCATGATTCTGCCCTGAGTCTCCTAAAACCCCTGTAGTACACCTGTTGCCCGGGATGAAAATATTATAATAATTCACTAGTGATTCCTGGCCCGGCAGTTTCTCAGCCATATGTCTTGTTTACAGATACTTTTCTGAGCATCAGTCCTTCCACATCTGAAGACGCCTCTCAAATTTACTCTAAAGAAAAATATAACAAGTCATCCCGAATCTACTCCAGCAAGATGCCATTAAACTCTGCCTTCCAGGACTCATTCACAAAACTTGGCTCTGCCTCTGACAGGTGAGTAGATTTATTGAATTTCGTATATGACAATCGGTGGCAAATTACAGGCTAGCTCCACCTCAAAAGAGAAAAATAAAAGTAAATATTTGTCTGAAGTTCTAAACTCTTTCTACTGAGAAAATATCAATTGTGAGTCATTTACAAAGTGTAGACGAATAATGAAAAAGAAAGAAAATGGGAGGTGTTGAGAAAATACTTAGATGAGTGTAATTTTTTTTTCCAGGGACACTTAATAACACTAAAAAGAGTGTGAGATACATATGCTTTACTTCTGGCAACTTCTTAATTATCAGTTGGCAAATCTTATAAAGTCCGTGAAATACCTAAATAACCTCAGCCATGATATATAAGATGCTATGTAAGATATAGGATAAAATATAAGAAATTATACATCTCAGTGAAGGGACTACATTACTGGTGAGGAAGAGATTGAGCGAGTGAAGTGTGGGGCAGGTGACTACAAAGGTAATTCTTTCATGGTTTCACTGATGAACAAGGGAAATTTCTATCAGGAACAAAAGTAGTTGCAAAGAAGACTAAATTTACTGGTAGAATATTTTCTTTAATCAAGAACTGAATTACAGAATGGATATCTCATTCACTCTCATTGTTTCAAAAGCTGTCTATATTTTGAGTACCTCTCAAAGCTCTATTCCTACATCATTAATATTTTCTGAACCCCATTCCTATACCTGTAATAGCTACTAGACATCTCCAGCTAACACTTAGCAAGTCACCCTTAGCAGACATAAGCATTGAACTGATGTATTCTACTGTTGGCACATGCTAGCCCATTTTGTCAGTTAATCAGTCAGTCATTCAATCATTTGCCAAATATCTGTTCAGTAGCTACCATGCACATGGCATTTTTCTAGAAGTTGGGGATGCAACAGAAAGCAAAACTTGCATAAATGTCTACCGATAGGCATTTATATTCTAGTGAGGTTATACAAACTAGAAAAAGATAAAATATAAAAGGTATGATTAAGTTCTAAAAACAAATAGAGCAGGAAATGAGAAGGAATTGAAACTTTAGATGGAGAGCCACCTCATAGAATTTGATCCTCCCCCCTGTGTCTTTTGTTTTGAAGAATGTACCAACAGACACCCAACTGCCAATCCAAAGACAAAGGTTGGTTGTTGATGTTGAGATTATTCTATATGCACTATAACTCTCCAATTCATTCATGTATTTCCTTCCCACTGCTATGATATTAGGTCAACCTTACATCATCTCTTGCTAAAATAATTAAAACTGACCTCCACCAGGTCTCCCTCACTCCAGTCTTACACAGCTTGAATCCATTTTTCACAACGAAGCCAGAGAGATCTCACTAAAGCATAATCTTTAGGGCTGCTCCGTTTTCCCAAGGATAAAATCCAAATGAGCTACGTCCCTCTCCAGCCCCTTCTCCATCACGATCACTCTCTATTTCAGATTGTACCCTCAAGCCATATGCCAAACTACTGACAAGCTCCTACCTCTTCATGTTTTTCTTGTCTCTTCATACGATATTTCTTTTTCCTCTGGAATGTTTTTCATTCTCTCCTTTCCTCTCTCCCTCTCTTTTTCCCTTCCTCTCACCTTTGTTTTCAGCTGGATAGATGCTGCTAATTTTTCAGTTTAGACATCACCTTTTGCAGAAAGTCATCCCTGAGACCTCCCCTGGAACTGAATCCTAGGGCTTCCCATAGCATACTCTGCAGACCCATATCAGAAATTTTACAATATTATATTGAAAACAAAATCACAAATATGATAGAATGACACTTTATGATCTTAATTTTTATTTTTTTCTTCCTCTCTTTTATTCAAGCAATTTGTTGGCCTTGCAAATATTGCTTTAGGGAGAGATGCAGTAGAGCAGAAAAGAAAAATTGTCCATGAATCCTCCAGCTCCAGAGGGTAGAAAGGATTTTTAGGTGTCGGCAAATGACTAGGTTGAAAATCTCTTGAAAATGGATTTCCCTACAATTAGGAAGAAACTGTTTGTCATGAGGGCAGGGAAGGAGTTGAAAACAAAGGTCAGTGGGACCAAGAGCAAAGGGGAACTGGGCTTGGCTCCCAGAGCAGAGTCCAGGAGGAAAATGACTGTGTGGTATATCTCTGCACATGGGTGCACAGGCAATTTTCAAAGATTTCCTAATCCACAAACTTTCCATGTAAGGAGGGGAAAGCTCTAGACCTGAAGCAGCCCTGTGGACCAAGGTAGTGGGTGACTCTGGGTATTCTGGAGCGCTGGGGACTGAGGACTTCATGCTTTGGCACTACATAAGATTCCAGATTTGGGTACCACTGAGGTGGAAAGATCCTCAAAAGACCAAGGGTAATTGTGGAAGACATGCCTAGCTGCCTACTCAATATCTAACCACTCCTCCACCTTATTAAAAAGAACCAATTTTCTTTAGGGTAGCAATGTGCCTACAAAAAGCCTATGATTTGCAACCTTCCTCCTAGGTAAGAGTGGACAATGCACTGTAAGCATAAGTCCTTGAAAAGACTTTCTGGAAAGCTTTTGAAAATGTAGCCAACTCAGCTGACATGCAGATTTTGCCCTCTGCCTTTCCTCAATTTCCTGCCTGTAAGTTAATTGGTGACATTGGAGACTGTCTCTGTCACTGCGTTATCCCCAAAAAAGTGCATGCTGCACAGTAATCATTTAATAACTATTATTCAATGAATCAATAAATGCATAAGAGGATGTTTCTCTACATAAAAGTAAGTTATTCTTATTTTGGAGCACCAAGTTTCCGAAAGCACCTAAAATAAAAGAACAGCATTTAAATAACATGTTCCTTAGGAGTAAGGAACTAAATATTATCTATATCAGGTACATTTTCACAAAGCGTGATGTCATTTTTTATAGTTACCTCTAAAACATCAAAAATAATAAATGACAATTTTGAGAAACTACTCTGAATCACTTTTTATTCTAATAGCATGAAGAATTTCCTTTTGCTCTCAGTGTAAGGAGCCCCTAAAATTGTCTGACCATCCTAGCTTTCTCATTAAAAATAAGATACAAGTCAGGATAGGCTAGTTTATGCGAGGGTGATACACAGCCTCCGAATCTCAGGGATTTGCCACTGTGAACATTTTTTTCTCACTCATGCCAGGTCTACTGCCAGTCTAGGTGGTCCTCCAGGGCAGCTCTGCTTCGTCTGCTTCTGAGTCCAGGCTGCGTGAATATTTGGCACCTTTATATCAACATATGCCTCTATAGTCACAATGCAGGAAAAGAGAGTGTTCAGGGATCTCACATCAGACATCAAATGTTCTGAGATGGCACCCACAATGCATTGCTAGAGCTAGTCTTATGCATCTGCTCAATTTTAGGGATGTGAAAAAGTATATTCTTTCCCTGCTCTCAGAAGAGAAATAGAACAAGATGATCACTGGAAATCTCTACCATACCTAAGCAATTTGTAGAAGAAATGTGCTCATATTCCTTAACACAGAGGTTCTCAAACTGTTTAGTTTCAGGATCTTTTTATACTACTAAATATTATTGAGGGCCCTAAGAGCTTTTGTTGTTGTTATCTATTAATATATACCATATTTGAAATTAAAACTGGGAATTTTAAAAAAATGTTTATTAATTCATCTTAAGGGAATGATAATAAACCCATCATGCATTAACATAAATGTTTTTTTCATGAAAGGTAACTATTTTGAAAATATAACAAAAATAGAGAAGTGGTATTGTTTATACTTTTGAAGGGCTCATTAGTGCCTTAAATAGAAGATAGCTACAGTCACATATCTGCTTCTGCATTCAATTTGTTGAGATATCCTACTATATGTAACCTCTGGAAAAACTTCACTATGTACTTATGGGAAGATGAAGGCAAATAACCTCTTAGTATTATCATGAACATAATGTTGACCTCATAGAACCTCTGAAAGGGTTTTGAGAAACACCAGTGAGCCCCCGCAATACTGCCCGAATATAGTTAATGTAATCGCTCCACGACACTGCCAAGTGTACAAAGGCAAAATGCTTGCCACCTATAATGTCTTCTATTTTTCTTTACTCTCACTCTGAAAACTTTTATTAGGTGAACCCATTGGGCTTTGATTGAAAGTATTCAGTGCCTCAATCAGGGGATAAAACTTGCCTGCTGATTTTTCCAGAAAAGATCTGTGAAGAATGTCTCCATTACCTTAAATAATAGTATTGTTTCCTTCTTCTGGTGTGCCTTTTCAATTTTCTCAGCGGATCCATCTGTCATTTTCTGATCAGCAGCTGAATAGGCGCATTTGCTTTCATGTCCTCCTTAATCTACTTTCTCTGCCCTTCAGGACCCTAAATCTCATAGTATGAGAGTCGTTATCCTTAGCACACTCTTTCTTCCTACCTGTGGGGTTTGATATCTTACCCTTTTTGGGATAGCCCTTTTGGTTTAAATCCTCTTATCAAGAGGACTCATGAATTCTCTAAAATGTCGTGAAGATACTGCTTCCCATCTTCTTTCTAATTAAAATGTTCAAATCAGCAAATACTTACTGAATAACTACTATACACAAAAACATCCTAATACAAACAAAAGATTCTGCATTTATTCAAATAAATCCAGCTTAAACTACAGGCTCTCGTAGTGATTGAAAAGTTATCAAAACAAACAATATATCGGAGTAGAAAATAAGATATAAAAAGTCAGAAGACACAAAGAAAAATGTTTTAGTTTGAGAGTGCTTTTAAAATTTATGTAAAAGTAAAACTACATTAGTCATCTGCTATCCATCCACAAATATCCATATATTATTTATCATCCCAAAGAGATGAGCACCATGGATTTTAGTGGTTTCAGTCTCTTAGAACTCTATGAATTGGGCTATGCACTTTCATCCTTCCAAAAAACCTGCTTTCTTAAAAAAGGCATTGTCAGAGTTTGTTTATCAATATATTTGCAATTACAGCACATTCTTTATTTTTAAGAATAGTAGGAGTGCAAGTGCCTAACAGGGATGGCCAAAGTCCCAATTTGGAGTAAGTAACTCTGCAAGGAAGATTCACTTGAACTATACTCCTTCTTCACTCTGTATGTAAATTCCTCACCATGAATACATCCTAAATATTTGAGCATATAGAACAGATAAGAGGGAAACACAGTTTGAGAGTTTTGTTTGTATTTTTTAGATGTGGAAAGGAGCAGCATTTATTGAATGCCCACACTAAGCTCTTGACCTTCATTAATTCCCACAACCACCCTGTGAAGAGCTGACCCCGTGGGACAGATGAGGAAGTGGGAGGCACAGAGAAGTAAGAACACCAACCAGGCTGGAGGCCTACCTAGGTCTGTCTGGATCCAAATGTGACATCCCCAAAGGTAAAACAACTTGTCCCGAATCTGAGGTCCAAAACTGGCACCCACATCACCCACCTCTTAGTCAACATCAGTGGGGGTAAACTTCTACCCTACTCTAATGACCCAACGAAAGCCCCAATGTGACACATCCTGCCATCAGGGGAGAGGAAACCCTATCTTTAAGAACCTTACCTAAAAACAAAAACAAAAACAAAAAAAAAAACCTCTATACTATCTACTATGGTCAGTGTGAGGGATGTCTAAAGGGAGCAAGGAGATTTCCTCAAGTCCCTTCCCTTCATTTGAACCTCAGTTTCCCAATCCAAAAAGTAGGATGAGCAGAAGTCCTTGGGATCTGAGGATTCTGTTTTTAGTTGGCTGGTATGTAGACCCACTCCTCATTCCTTCCCTCCTCCTCAACAAAAACACCTCTCAGGTGTCATGGGGTCAAGCCTTGGGGACTAGTGGGATAAAGCAGGGGACTCCTCTGAACAAAATATAATATCATCCCAGGGCTGGCAGAGGGACCTGCTGAGCCCCAAGTGGCTCACCTGATTTCAGAGTCCAGCTTCTCTCGCCCCCACACAGGACATTCTCAGTACTGCAGGGACATGAGCCGTGGGGAGAGAACGGAGACCTGCCAGGAGTGGAGACAGGGCAGGGGTGTGAGCAGGGGCCCGGGAGATGGGATCCCACAGGTAAGAGTAAATGAGGCACAAAGGTTGGGGGTGCGGGGCCGCCCCTGCTCGCACACCTTCTGTACTTCTGTGTGGGGCATTGCTACAGGTCATTGATTCCAGCCACTCCATTCCCACCCTGGGATCGCTAAGCCCCTTGTCTTTGCCTCTGTCGTGCTCAAGGGGCCTGTGTCCCGATGCTGTGTGTGATGTCAGCCGGCAGCTGGTGGAAAGGATGCTATGCTTGATGTCACGGAAGCTGTCAGTGAGGATGCAGCCCTACGGAGACACACGCCCTGCAAGAAGACCTCGAAGGATCCCAATGTCTTGATCCAGGATGAAGGGTCTCAGCATTCAGCAATTTCTTTTCCCACAAAGGGGTCACCTTCTCAAGAGATCTAAGTTTGAATCCTGGCTGTGCCACTCACTGGCATGTGGGCTTGTGCAAGTTCCTTGACTCTCTGACATGACAAAAGACTGACATAATTGCAAATATGATATAATATTCAAAACAACATAATATTAATATTTGTGATACACTAATTGCTCAATATTTTAGGTTATTATTATTACTATTTTTATATTTCCACTAATTAGCTGAGTTACTTTATTAGTCAGCGAGGGCTGCCATAACAAAATGCCATAGACCGTGTGGCTTAAAAACAGAAATCAACTTTTCACAGTTCTGGAGATAGAGTTGGAGACCAAGGTGTCAGCATAGTCCAGTTCTGGTGAGTGTCTCTCTTCCTGGCTTGCAGATAGCTACCTTCTCAGTTGTGTCTTCACGAGGTGGAGAAAAATCTTTCTCTTCCTCTTTGTCTTAGTCTGTTTGTGCTGCTATAACAAAACACCACAGACTGGGTGATTTATAAACAATGGAAATATATTTCTCACAGTTCTGGAGGCTGGGAAGCCCAAGATCAAGGCTCCAGAAGTTCAGCATCTGGTAAAGGGCTGCTGTGTGCTTCCACGATGGTGCCTTGTTGCTGTATCCTTTGGACATAAGGAACGCTGTGTCCTCACATGGTGGAAGGGGTGGGAGGGGCAAACTCTCCCCCTCGAGCCCTTTTATAAGGCTGGTAATCCCATTTATGAGGACTCTGCCCTCATGATGAATCACATCATAAAGGTGCCACCTCTTAATACTATCACATTTGCTATTAAGATTCAACACATGAATTTGGGGGACATTCAGACCATTGCACTATTCTTATAATGTCACAGTCCTATTAAATTAGGTCCCTATCCTTATGACATCATTTAACTTTAATTACCTCCTAAAGACCCTGTCTCTGGATACAGTCACATTGGGCGGTGGGGCTTAAACATGTGAAGTTTGAAAGGGATACAATTCAGTCCATAGCAGTGAATTTCATCAAATAACTGCTCAAATAAACTCTAAGCCTCCTTTCCTTATTTATAAAATTGAGATCATTGCACCTGTTCTCTTGGTATATATATGAAAATTAAATATCAAGGTATTTGACACACACCGAGTGTTCCATAATTGTTAGCTCATTTTACCTCCACCCCTACTTACTAGCTATATGACTTCCACTTGTTTCTTCATTTCTCCGATGCTCAGTTTTCTAGAGCTATGAGCACTTAATGAGATGCTTAGCACACAGAAACTGCCAAACATGTGCTTGCTTATTAGTATCATTATTCCTATTGTTATTGGCTCTCCTTACTAGCTGTGTGACTTTGGACAAGTTCCTTAGCCTCCCTGAGCCACAGCTTCCTCCTAGAAGAAGAATCACACCCTCGCCAAGCTTTGCTATGGAGAAAAAATGACTACACCAGTGCTCTGTTATCAGCTTTGCTTCATGGTTCTGAGACTCTCTGCACCTAGGGCTCCATCTTCCCCATGGATCTTAGGATCTTGGCCCTATCAGCAGCTGTGGGAATGATGAAGGATGAGGAGAAAACACTCTCAGCCTGGTACCTGATGAGAAACAGACTGACCATGTAGGCCCTTGGCCTACCCCTGGGGGAAGAGACAAAATCACTGGGGAGGCAGACCTTGCACCTGCCTCCACAGAGCTTCAGCAGGCCTGTGTTACTGTCTTAGACCAGCAGCCTCAGCAGATGCTCTCCTAGCAGCATCACAGACTCCTGGGTCAGAGTAGAGGTCAGGGACAGCTTACTCTACAACTGTGGGGGACGCCATTTGAGATCAATTCTAGAGAGCAACTCCCACTCAACCCATGCCTAAAAGACTCAAAACCCTCCTTAAGGACATGTATGGCTTAGCCCTTCACTAAAAACCCTTCCATGCCCTGCTAGGATACATACAGACCCCTTGGGCTGCAGTGAAGATGGGATGTGGACTCTAGTGGCCTGAGTACACATCCTGACCCCTTCATTGAGTAGCTCTGTGGAGACATAGGTTTTTGACTTGGCTCTGTTATTAATTAATTGTTCCTTAGACTTCATTCTCTTCAACCCAAAGAAGAATAATTTACCTTTCACATTCATTGACTTCTATCCTTCTGTTATTTCAGTCAGAGTCTAACTAACCCATCTATCTATTATCAAATCTGTTCACATGAGTTTCTTTTTCACCATCTTCTCCACATACCCGTGTGGAAACAATACAAATATTAATGATTAAATTATTGTCAATCATCATCTGAAATTCAGACCAATCTCATAACATGCCTCGCTAAGAGAAAGAGCAAAGTACACCGGGGAATCCCACCAAATAGCTGCTCACTTTTACTCTCTACCAGTGATAGTAGTAAATTATTCAATTGTTAATAAAATGTTAAAAATATTAGTAATCATATAAAATATGTTTTAAACTTGAAAACCTAAGGTTCTCTAATTGCTATCCTCAAATAACATGGCTTATTGAAAGACAGGTGCATATGAGAGGGCAAAACTTGAATTTTGAGCTATATGAATGTTAAGTCTCTTCTCTCAAATGTTAGTGTTTTACCAAATTTTTCTCTTATTCAGTCATTTTGAAATGTAGTTAGAGAGGCAGAAAATGTTGACAATGTAAAATCTTAAATTCTAAATCTCAGGTTCAGCATGCTTCCCTGGGTTTGCTGGATAGTTTTCCAGGTGGCCTTGGACTGACCCAGTTCTCCCCCTTATTTCACTTATAGTTCTCAAAAATCACCATAGAATGTACTGGAAAGCAACATCCTGAGATAGGGAAGGACTGGGCAGAAGAGCCCAGACTCTATTCCAGCCCCCCTAAATCAAGATGCCCTTCAACTCATCAGTCCCTCATCTACGGTGCAAACGGGGCACTCAAAGATGGGACTCCATGTGCCCTGGGCAGCTTTCCTGAGCCTTAGTGGATGAGCTTGTGATGAACCATAGGATTCTGCTGTCCATTGCTTTCTATCTGTAAGTAATAAATCCACTTCATGCAAATTCCTGTGTGTGTGTTTTGTCTCACTGATCTCAGACAAATTGGTAACCAGGACACAGCAAATCTGCTTTACAGAGTTCACTACCAAGAGTTGAATAGAATCTCTTTAACATTATAGGTAAGGAAAGCAAACATGCAGGAAACTAATTCAATAATTCAGGTCATCATCTTTGAAGTCAGAGAAACCCAAGTCTGACTCCCGCTCCTGTCATTTTCAGAGGTGAAATACTACGCAAGTTATTCAAACTCTGTGGGCATTATTAGCATCCTCATCTGTGTGGAGTCCTCGTCTGCATGGTCAAAATGGAGTAGTGCTTGTAAAGTCCCTGACATATTTTAGAAATTCAAAATAATTGGTTGACATTATCTTCCTTTTGACCAAATTATAGTAGTGATATGGATTTGAGGTTTAAGTTCTATGAATGGGCAATTTAAAAAATACCCAAACTTTCTGGAACATTCACTTTGGCCTACTCACTTTCATGGGATTCGCTTCAAATGCTATAGAAAGAACAAGATGGACTAGTCAAATAAAGACAAGTCTAAGAAGAGAATCAAAGTCTGATCTTCATTTTGCTTACTACTTTCTGCTTTCACAGAAAGGAAAGGGGACCTTGAAACATCCTTTTGCTAACGTATGAACAACAGGATTTAGAAACATGATTTTTACAGGATTAAGCTAATACAAACTAACTATAATATTTAACCAGCTTTATAAATTAAGTTCTTGAGAAAAGTCTCAATTAAGTGTCTGTAATATTAATAACAACAATACTTATGCCTATAATATCATTTACTTCAGCCTTAATGAAATAGTTCTGTTTTAGCAGCCTTAATTTCATATTGGAGAAGTAAAGTATACTAAAAATAATGCAAGGCTGAAAGAAAGGATTAGGCATGCAAATGAGAATGCGGTGCCTTTTGAGTCCTTTAGAGAGATAAAATGAATAAAGACTGACAGCTTTCATCAAAATGATCGAAAATGATCAAAGGAATTAAAGAAAAAGGTACAACTATCTACAGCTTACTAAAATGCCTCATATGGCAGGGGTAGGTGTGTATAAGATGTGTGTGACCAGGAGATAGGTCTTTAAGTGGGTTCTCAAAATATTAAAGGTATGTCTTCTTCACACTGGGAACAATCTCCTATTCAAACTCAAAAATGGAAAATAAATCTAGAGGAATGAACTTCTTTAATAAACGACTCAAGAAATAAATCTAACCTCTTCAAATCTGTGAAAACTTGATTTGAAGCACATGAAACATAACAGTCACCTTTCATTTAGAAAAGGCAGCAGATGAAATATAACAGGAACTTGTCATTTAGAAAAATAAAAACAGATTTGAATATTCCTCTGTCTATATAAATAACTGTACAAAAAAAATGCAATAATCAATGTCTTACTTTACTACACACACATATGCACACACTTGCAATAAAATCTCCACTTTTATTGTGATACTTTCCCTTGGGAAAAATTTCTTTAATCATAACTCTAACATATCGCTAACTCTATATTTATGGATAGAGAAATTATTCTGATAATATCTCTATCTGGAAATATTTGTAGGCTATTTTGAAGCCATCATATACATGTCTCTAAATACTTCCATATCCATTTTGTGGAAGTAGAAATTATTTTGTTAATATCTATAGATGGTAAATACTCCTATGTCATTTTCAAGTCTTAAGTCTAGCTCACAAAAGAGAAAATCTCAGGAAAGCTTTTCTGAACTTATTGCATTTGTCCACGAAGGTGGCACCTCCCCTAAAGAAGTAATTTGGGGAACGGTGACAAAGTGTGATTGTGCTCATTTTTTTGACTTAAATCAAATCATTTCTGACACAGTTCAAATCTTTAGGAACTTATCTATAGCCAATTCAAACAAATAAACACTCAAATAGGAAAAGTAGAATGAAGTCCTGCTGTCATGCATTTCACTTAATAGTTGCTTTCCTGATGTATCCTAGAGGAGTGTTTGAAAGGACAGTATGTATTATCCTGTGATGTCAAAATGTCAATTCAAAATCCATCTGTTTTAGCAGAAAAATAATACTTTGTCATAAAGCTGAGCTAACAGCCCGTATTCTACCTGGCACCCAGAGGAGATTGAGAAAATCCTCTATTGTCCTAACACAATATTAGTTATTATTTATAAGGCCTTATGGAAAAAAATAGTTGCCTGACATTCATCTAGTTTTCTTAGGAGAAATATTCCCTTTTTCCAGCAGTGTTTAAAACATACCCAGGCAGCTAGAGGTATGGTTATTTACTTTGATATTGAATTACTTTTCTAAAGATTGTCATTTTAAAGAAAAGATGCTAAATATTGATAAGGTTTAGTTGTTTTCACAGCTTCCACATGAAGAAGCAAGAGAAAACCAGGAGTAAAATAAAACTTTTTTCCCACTAGGCTATAAATACACTTATTGTGAATGCCCCCTCGAGTCCATAGTCCATAAAATTTTAAGACTGGAAGCATATCTAAGCTAAGATTACCAAATTAGTACCAATTTCATGCAATTTAAAGTTGTGTAATCTTGTATAAGAGAATACAAACTGAGACTCATTTATTAATATCTAGTAACATTTATACATCTCTCATTGATCTTTCTTGCTTCACTTTGCAAGTGTAGCAAACACCTTTTCAAAATATCATGTGGCTTTCTGGCTAATGTGGGGTGGAAAAAAAAAAAAACCCTATGGAGACCAACTGGTAGTCTGGTGGCTATTCATCTTTCAAAAACCACAAAACTTAATGAGCTAGCCAAAGAGACCAATTTGCTCTTAATAAAAAATGCGAAGGTCTAGCCTTAACATTTTATCTGAGATGTGATAAAAGTATGACTGACTGTTCTCTTAAAAGCAGATTTTACAAGTAATAATGTACATAATATATACAAAGAAAGCCAGAGAAGTAGAGAATGGAGTAATGATGTCTCAAGCTAGGCAATATTCTTTAATTTATCTGGAGTATCTTTGAGCATTGGAGAAGATTTCTTGCCATCCTTTCCCCAAATAATAATAAAACACCTTTTGATTATACTTAAGCATCTCTGGAATGATCAGTCTCATCAAACCCTTTGTGTATAAAATGAGGGTATTGGATTATACCATTGGATTATACCTTTGTGTATACCTTTGTGTATAAAATGAGGGTATTGGATTATACCATTCACTCATTCACTTGCTCACTGCCAGAGTATTAATGAGCACCGCAGGTCAGGCTTGTGCTGTACACTGGGGCTATGTCGGTGAATGACACAGATCTGCTCTCTGGACCATGGAAGACCCACAGCCTGTGAAGGATGACTGACGTTATCCACGCACATGAATTTCAATTGCTGTTGTGATAAGCAGTATAAAGAAGCAGTACAGGGTAATGTGGAAGCATTTACCAAGGAAACTTGACCTAATTTACAGAGGGAAGGGAGAGTCTTCCGGGCAGAGAGAACAAACTACAAAAAGGCCCTGAGGTAGGATAGCTCAGGTCAAGTGTGAGAAACCAAAAAGAACACGTGGTTGGAACTAAGAGAGCCACAGGGCAAGATCGGGCTGCAGAGATTGCAAGGAGTCAGATCCAGTGGGTGTCTCAGGCCACATTAAGGATTTGGGGCTTTATTCTGAGAACAAGGAAAAATGTCTGAAAATTCTAAGAACGCAGAATTCTAAGAAGGGGAGTGCCGTGAATCAGTTATCCCTGAGGTTGATTCCTACTCTGAAATTCTACAGAAATCTATTTTTCCCTGTTATTTAAAATGGAAGTAAGCAGGGCTGGCATTATGATTATTATTATCATCTTACTGTAGAGATTATGAATTGACATAGGCAAAGAACTCAAGTGGATAAATTGTAACTTTCATATTACATTGTTCAATTCAAGGTAAACAGAGTCACTTCTACTTTAACCTTGATCTTGACTGAGGTCAAGATCAGTCAATTCAGGTTGTTCCTTAGGATTTTCCCACAACTTCCATTCCAATTTGGTTTCCCTTTCCTTTTTTTACTGGATGTAATCCATGCTTTCAAAGGCTGTTTGCATTGTTGGCCATCTGGCCCAATACTCTTCACTCTCCATATTGCGTGGAACTCATCCTGTCTCGTCTCCTTCATAAGATGCTGACATTTTCTGCTGATAGCCTTGATCTGAATGACCCAGATCAAGCATGTATCCAGCCCTCATCCTTTCCCAGGCTTTCCTTTTGTATGGTCTCCTTCCTCACACTGAAGAGGGCAGGGGTTTGAGAAAGTGCGACCAGATACAGTCCTCTCAGCCTTTGCTGCTCTGGCCCTAGGTACAGGTCTTCTCAACAAGGTTTGAAGTCTCAGCAACCTACACTCAGTGAGCCAGGGCACTGGCCCCTTCTACTCTCAGATCTCCCTAAACATACGTGTGTTTTCATTTATCCCCCAGCCCCACTCCCTACCCCACTGCCAAGACCATGATTCCAGGCAGCCTCTGGGTTCTCATCCCAGTCCCTCTGGTCTTCCAACTGCTATTTGAGCCTGGCTCCCTTTGAGTGGGCATGCTGCTTTCATGCCATTCATACAGTCTTCCCTACTCTGTGGTTTATTGTATAAACTCTGTGTTCTGAGTCCTCTAGGTTTTGCTCTTGATATTCAGAGCCCATCTTTTGGAATTCAAACAAAACAAAACAAAACAAAACTGTTCTCTCTGAATACATTCTATCCATTCCGTCTCAAAAGAGCTTTGACTTTCAGACTATTGACTTTGCAATAGATTTATAAAAGTCTACCTGGGAGCTCAAAAGCCAAGAATTTCGCTCTTTATTCCCTTTAGATTATTATGTGCACTCCCTTCACTGGGGCAATGCGCCTCAGCATCTCAAACTAGTTCTATTGGTAGGAAGGTTCCAGGATGTAGAAAAAAAAAGAATGATGTCAAAGGTAAACCACATCTAATATTCTTTCAAAATTTTAACACAAGACGTTAAGAAATTAGCCACTAACATGACAGAAATTCAAGATTAAAAATACATTCTTCTGTGCTAATTTGCAAAGGAAATAAAACACTTCAACTTTTATTTCCAGAATGAGGCTTCCCTTCTAATATGCTTATCGTTATAAATTTACAACAACAAAAATGCTGCTTCACTATTGACATAGGTTAGGAAATCTGGAAGAATTCTTACCTAGAACAATGACTATCCTGGAATATAGAATTTGCTCTCACAGGTTCATAGAAAGAAATTAGAATATCTTTCCTCATAGTTCTGGAACTCACAGCAACCAGTTTCTGATAACAGTCAAGGCATGCCCTTCCCTAGATATCAGATATTTCCATTTAAAATCAACTAAAGTCAACTTGTTCTCTCAGACTTTGCTACTCAAAATGTGATCCAAGAACAACAAATAGAGGCATCAACTGAGGACTTGGAAATGCAAAATTTCAGGTCCCTCCCCAGACCTAATGAATTAGCCTTTACATTTTAACAGAACGGATCCCCAATTGAAGTGTCTGCACAAACTTTGAGAAGCCCCAGCTTAAGGTATATCTCCATTTGGTTTCTCTTCTATGAATAAAGAATGGGACATTTTATTAAAGAAAAGTATAATCAATGTAGTAATTAAAAGTTTTTATCTGAAAATAAAAGGCAATTTTAATGCCAGTGGCATACCATTAATGCTGAAATATGTAGTCACCTAACAAGGTACAGCAGTTAGTTGCTAATGAGCCAAGCACACAGCCTATGAGTGAGACTAAACTATCTGGTGTTAATATATTCTTTCCAAGCTAACATGAATTCGATCAAGTCCAGGGCAAGATAGAGTCTGAGTCTGACTTGGTGGAATTGGATTACTCATTAGCACTCACTCTTTGTGCTATCTAAATTACCTGCTGTGGCCCGAAACAAAATTGATACCTTTAAATATTCTCCTGAGAAATTTCCTCATGGTTTCTCTCCTATGCGATGTGCGTGTGTGTGTGTGTGTGTGTGTGTGTGTGGTTATAAAGCTATCACAAAACTGAATAGTATAAAGTGATAAAAGAAAAGGCATTAAAGAATGTTGTTTTCAAGGTTTTAAAAGATTTATTGGAATAATTCACATATTGGTGAAAGTCAAGTTGATGAATATGACTTATTTGAATGTAGTCACATTGTCAGTTGCTCCAACAAACATCTGAAACCATGTGTTTCATGTTTTTCAGCCGTCATGATAAAATGTTACTGTTACCATTTCCCAACATAACTCCCTTATGCAACAATGCAAAGCCATGTCTCCAGAACCAAAGTTAAACTTAGACTCAGATTTAAGCAATCATTCAATAATTTCTAGTGCCAGGTAATGGTCTTGACCATAGTGGATGCTTATAAATGTTTATTGATAATGATGTCTTATAAAGCTGCCACTATTTGCTACGAATTACCCAGATTGCCTTTTGGAATTGTGCATGTTCTCTGAATAACTCTAGGCTTCATTTTGATTCTTCAACCCTGGCGTGTCTGTCTATCTTGAATAAATTCTTCCAAACTGGCCTGGCATACCAAATTTTGAAGGCTTAATGTGCCATTCCACTTTCAGTCTTCTAATTCTGTCAATGAAAATGATATACTACTGAGGAATTGTGAAGATCAAGCCTCAAAATCCATTCTAAATTATTTGCAGGCAATACCTTGTTCCAGGCCATCTATAATCTCTTTGCTCTTGTGGCCAATGGCACATCATGGTGAGACAGCTGCTTAGGTTGGAAATATAATAAGGCAATTCCACCACCACCACCATCCCTTTCATGAAACTCATTACTCATTTAGAAAGAATGACAACAATATCTACTGGCATTTGTGGTTTAGTATATATCGTGTACCATGCTAGGTCTTTTCCATTTATTTATCTCATTTAATCTTAAAAGCATCTTATGAGGTAGATGTTATCATCATCGTTATTCACATTTTGCAGCTGAGAAGCTAAGCACCAAAGCCAGTAGTTAATTACTATTCCAACCAGGATGCAAAGCCGAGCTGTCCTGCTGCAGAGTCCACCTCTCAGTCTTTCATTCCATGACAGTAGCCCAGTATAGCTCCCTGACCTAAAATATCCCGCCCAAACTTAAATAAGACTGTTCAGCTGAGTATAGTCAGCCTTTACATCCCTGAAATAGAAACCCACAAACACACACGCACACACACGTGTGTGTGTGTGTGTATATATATACACATTTGTGTGTGTGTGTGTGTGTGTGTGTGAATGCTCACAAATAGAGGCTTAAAAATGGAGCTGTTTCTGAGTCATAATTGCTACACATGAAGGGACACATACCTGGTACAAAATATAAAATGTAAATGAAATGAGAATTACTATGCTATTCCTATTGGATAGTATCTAATCTCACAGACATCAATGCAAATTACCAAATATACATGAAAGTGAGAATTTATAGTCTCTAAATAGGGTGCACATAGTGTACATTCCAATTTGTACCTACACATAGGGAGGTCCACTGTTAAGACACACAAGGACCATTTTTGCCTAAGAAAATCCTTGGGACCCACTAAATTCAGAAGTCCACTTCAGGAATTTCTTCATTCTATGTGCATGGAAATCATTGTGGACTGAAAAGCTTATTAACTATAATCAAGAAGGTTCTTCTTGAATTATCTTCCTTAGCCTACTTTCAAGGGAAATAATTTATGGGTTTCTTCTGGGCAGTGGTTATCATCCAAGTGCTCAGGCTCATCTTCACATGTTCCAGACCAAATTTACTATAATAATGATAACTGCTCTTTCAGTATCCTGATCTTTTTAACTGCTGTACATCTTTTCATCTATTTCCATTTTCCTTAGGTAGAGTGCAGGGTAAGAAATCATCAGACCCATTTTTCAATACTATATGTCATCAGAAACAATTTTGATAATCATATTATTAGTGTGCATAACCCCATCCTTCAGAACTCTGCTAAAAGAGTCACCTAAATGTCCTGCTCTTGTTCGCATTCTCTATTTATATCTGCAAATGTCAAAAATTCTAAATGAAGTGTATGAGCCTTGCTTGATAAAGAGAGATGGCTCTCTTTTGTAAAAAATAGTTAATAAAATCCTAGCACCTGTTTAAAATTGATCTTCAAGATTCTTTTAAAATGTTCTTTAGTTAATTCAGGTGACACACATTTGTATCCTGGTTCAGGAATAGTTTTTTAATGCATGATTATTTGGGAGAGAATATTAGATTTATTACCTTTGCTAATGAACACTTAGATAAAAGTGGTATTCTCAAGATAAGTATTCTCATGAGATGAACTCTGATTACCATATATTAATTTTCATTTCAGTTCAGAATTATATAAAGAATGAACCTGATGGCTTTTACATATAGAAAATGGGACCCCTCCAAAGTACACTCTGCCATAATTCTCAAGTGTCCCTGTCACTTTTATAATGTCACATATCAGTTGAACCAGAATTCATCATCATGGAAGAAATTCCAGAGTTTTAAAGAAGCAGTGGGTAAACCTAAAAGAAACAGTACTTACATCTCAGTTCTTTAAAATATTTGTGTTAGCCCTGTTTCAGTGGGCCTGGGGGGACCGACTTTTAAGAACACTCAGTGAATTGGTTGAGCTGTGCCTTTCCCGTATACATCTAAGATAGTCCTTTACTTACCGACTCCTTTTTTCACAGCACCATTTAACACAGAGTCAAATGCAACAGAGAATGCAATTCTTCAGTAACTCCCAGGTGCAGTATGATCAGGGTCTGCACCTCTAATATTTGAGACAATACCACAACTTCTCAGTACCAAATAGCATCTCCAAGTCCATAGAACTCATATTCTCTGAAAAATGTGTCCTTGTCCTGAGGAATCTTGGGCCGATGGCTATATCAGGGAGCTAACATAACCTGAATTTTACAGAAAAAATTGATTTGATTAACTAACTAGAATTGAACAGGGAAAAAATTATGTGCCTTTATGAACTTGAAGAACTATTGGTACCTTGACCATTGTGTGCTATAAAAATTTATGCAAGGTATTTGGTGTTCTGGTAAAACTAAAAAATAGCTTAGTGTACATTTGCTACAACAGAGAAACAGCACATTTACATAATTAATTAGTTTACACTTAACAATATTTTTATCCTGTGTATCTTTTTTAAAGTATCTCTTCAAATGGCTAATTTTTTGGTGAAAGATGATCAAAATTAGCATTAAAAATTTTAACTCTTTTATTGTAACATAGTGTACATCCAGAAAAATTCACAAAAGTATATAGTACAGCACATTATCACAAGTGAAAAACGCCAATCTAAGAAATAAAATATCCTCCAAGTCCCTCGCCCCATGTTCCTTCTCAGTGAGTATCTCCTCCCTTTTTTCCAAAGGTTTTTCAGTTTTAAAAGAGGTGCACACATTTTTTGATAATCCTTCCTTAAAAATGTGGAGACTAACTCCCCTCCCCATGTGTGTACTGGACTTAATGACTTGCTTCTAACAAATGGAATAGGGCAAAAGCAGCAGAGTGTGACTTTAGGGACTAGGCTACAAAAGGCATTATGTTTCTGCCTTATAGAGGCTCTTAGATCACTCTCTCTAGAGGAAGCCAACTGCCATGCCATGAAAACACTCAAGCCACCGGTGTGGGGAAGAATTGAGGCACTCTGCCAAAGCCAGTGAGCAACTAAGGCCTCCTGCCAAAAACCATGCGAATGAGCCATTTAGAGCTGTATTCCCTTCTCCCAGTCAAGTCTTCATATGACTGAAGCTCTGGCTGATATTTAGACCAAAACCTCATGAAAGACCCTGAGCCACAACCATCCAATAAAGCTTCTCCAGAATTCTTTATCCACAGACACTATATGATAATAAATGTTTATTGTCATTTCAGGGCATTAAGTTTTTAAGTAATTTGTTCTGTAGCATTATAATGAATACAAAAGGTAACCACTTTCCTGACTGCTAACATCAACCATAGTTTAGTTCAGCATGTTTTTGAATCTCCTAGTAATAGAACTATTATTATTTATTCTTGTATATTTAACTTATTTTACCCAATATTTTGTTTTTTACATTCATCTATATTGTTATGTATAACTGTGGTTCATTATTTTCATTGTATAATATTCCACTGATAAATATGCCAAAATTTGTTTATATCTTTTAAAGTGGTGGGAAAAATTTACACTTCCATTAGCGGTATTTGAGAATCCTATATCCTTCACAGCAATTGGTATCCTCAGGGGTAAATATTTCATAACTTTTTCCAACTTAAAACTGATCCCATAAAGATATATGCACAGTGTAAGAAGATAGAAGCAATTCCTATATGTGACAAAGGACTTATATCAAGAGAATATAAAGAATTCTTACAAATAAATATAAGAATGTAAATGAAAAAAAGTCAATTTGTAAAACGGGCAAAAAACTTGAAGAGACATTTTTTTAAAAGAGAATATTAAATGACCAGAGAAAATATGAAAAGATGTTCAACATCAATGGTCATCAGTGGGGAAATGCAAATTAAAATCACAATAGCATACCTACCACTACATATCCACTAAAAAGACTAAAATTCAAAAGACTAAAAAAAAAAAACAAGTTTTCACAAGAATGTGGAACAAATGGAATTCTTACACAATTGCTGTTGAGTGTAAGATGTTACAACTTTGTAAAACTGTTTATCAATTAATTTTAAAGTTAATGGGTAAACATACACTTACCCAGGTATTCTACTTATAGATATATACAGTAGAGATATAAAAGTACATGTCCACAAATACTTATTGCTCATGTAGTTTTATTTGTAATTGCCCAAAACTAAAAAAAAAGTTCCAAATGTCTATCACAAGACAATGGACAGATAAATTGTGATTTATTCATTCAATGGAATACTAATCAACTACAAAAATGGCCAGTTTATACCAGGTGATAGAGATTTCAACAGACAGAGCAGAATTCCCCTGAAAATCCAACATGGAGGGGCAGGATTCTTACCTTGCTCCAGACTGTCCATCTCTTTAGGGTTTCCTCCAACCCTAAGATATTGGCCCCTGTCTCCCTCTTCTGCCTCAGCTTCCTACACATGCTCAACATCTCCTGCA
Organism: Varecia variegata; assembly: GCA_028533085.1. Classification (NCBI taxonomy): domain Eukaryota; kingdom Metazoa; phylum Chordata; class Mammalia; order Primates; family Lemuridae; genus Varecia; species Varecia variegata. The sequence goes on from CM052439.1 coordinate 111,777,669, forward strand.
GGTGTCCTGGTTTCTGCCCTTCAAACCGCCCACAGTCCCCTAGACATGCCATTCATCTTTGTACCCCCCCTGCCTTTCCTGATGTGGCTTCTCTCTGTAGAACACTGTTTCCTCCCATTTCTCTGTAGAACAACTTCCCTTAGTTCTTCAGTACCTCTTAAGAGTCTCTATCTCCAAATATAGCCAAATTCTACTAGGGGTTACAACTTCAACATATGAATTTGGAGACGGAGACAATTCAGCCCGTAACAGTAAGAGAAGTGAGAATTATCTCATTGCAGGAGTGGGGGGTGGTGCAGAAGAGGAGAATCATGAGGGAACTGTCATGAGGGTGCTAGAAATATTCTTGATCTGAAATATTCATGATCTGAGTCTCGAATATATTTGTATACATACGTAAATATTAATTGAGCTGTACACTTTAGAATAGCATACTTCATTTTACATAATGTAGGAATTATTCAATAAAACAAAATTAAAGATTCTTTTAGTATCATTATGGATAACACTTCTGAGATTATAGTTATAGTGCCTTGAAATTCCAGGTTCAATGAACCATCTATGCCTCTTCATTAATTTTAACATCAGATATTTATCCACACAACAAATATTTATTGATAATCTACTATGTGCTATGAATTGGGATGTAAATATAAAAGGGAACTTCAACGTATCTTATAATATTTAACTGAAAGAATTTAGAAGAACTTCAGAAAAATTTCATTTCATTTCTTCATCCAAATTTATGCTACCTACATCTCTTGAAAGAAGGAAGAAATTATAAAAATTCATCAATCAGAAAACAAGTTTATTTATTTTAATAAATTTGTAATTATTTCAAAATATTAATGCTCACAAAGGAAGAAGAGAAATATGATATAAAACTTTTTCCCTAAATCATATATTTATATAAGATGATAATTTAATATCATTAGGCTTAAAAGAAATAATGTTTCCTGTTGAAACCATGCTCTAGAATCTGTATAACTAATGGAGTTCATGCAAGTTCTTATTCTAGTGGTAGATGAAAGGATTCTCAAATCTGTACTTTGCCTGGAGTTGATTATCCTTTATCAACTTCCAACAAATGGGGCCTAAGGTACTAGTAAATTATAACATGAAAGGTAAATAATGTATAATAAAACCTTCTTAAAGTTTTTCCCATACCTGTATGCCTGTTTCAAAGGCAGGTGACAAGTCTCACAAATTCTTAGTCATGTTTATTATGGCAAATATTAAGGCAAATAGTGGATGTACAAATGTCTTAGCCTACTACTTCTTATTAGACAACATAGACATCCGTAAAAGATAATGTATTGATAAAACTGTGAATTCCAGGACTTCAAGATCCACAACTTAGGCAGATCAGTTGTACTCAGTAAATACTGCTTCACCAGTACTTTTTTCCACCAGTAGGAAGAAAAAAGCTGTCTTTAAGTAAAAAAAAAAAAATTAATCATTACAAATAATCTCCCAATGCATAATTTCTTATTTTTTCTACTCATTGACATTTCTCATGTATCTGATAAAACAAAACAGCTCAATTTCTTCACACACACGTGCGTGTACACACACACAAAAAAAAAAAGAAAAGAAAAAAAGAAAAGGGAGAAATGGATAGCAGTGCCCAGAATGGGTAACAATTCTTGTAGCTAAAATACTCGTGTCAGCAAGGTAGATATTAGAAAATAATTTTCCAGCACTGCTGTTTCATATTCCAGTCCATACTGAAATTTAGGTAAAACCTGCCTTTACAGGCTTTCATCCAACATGCACTTATTGAACACTCCTTCTGTTCCAACCCGTGTTCTAGCTACTGTGGATACAGCAGTGAACAACATAAAGTCTCTGCCTTCATGGAGGTTACATGTCAGTGTGATTAATAATACAGTACAATATATGATATGATATGAAATATATGCACATATGCACATAAATTATTGGCTAGTGCTTTGAAGAAAAGTTGAAAAATTGTTTTTTAAAATAAATCAGGGTAAGCGGATAGAGAAAAATGATGGGAGAGAAGGTAATTTTACACGGGGGTAGAAGGGTCAGAAAGGTTCCCTTTGAGGGTATGAAATTTGAGTTGAGAAATGGAGAAAAATGAGGAATTTAGCTGAGCTATGACAAAACCTTAGGGAAGAGCATTTCAGGCAGAGGAAAGAGCGTGTGAAGAGGCTCGGAAAAGTAAACATGTTTATTATTTTTGAAGAACTGCCAGAAAAGCAACATGACGGGAACAGCGATTGTAAGTGAGAAGACAGTGAGGGCAGTAAGCTATCGAAGGGCCAGACGATAAAGGCCCTTTGTTGCCACATTAAGGACTGAGGAATTTATATCTCAGTGTGATGGGAGGCCACTAGCGTTTCTGACAAAAGCTGACTAATGTTTTTAAATCTTCACTCTGTTGATCGTGGGTAAAGCAGACGAAGGGGGGATAAGAGTTGAAGCCCCAGAAGAAGAAGCAGCAGCAGGAGGTTAGTGCAGAAATGAGGTTCTGGTGGCCTTATCAGAGCAGTAGTGGGGGGCAGCGGGGAGACAAAAGACATAATGAATATGGAACTGAACATATCTGAAGTGTGAAAAAAAGAGAAGACTCAAGGATGACTCCAAAACTTTTGTGCTTAGGAACTGAGTGAATTTTTACTGAGATGGGAATGAGTAGAGGGGGAAAATAATGAGTAGAGTATGGAAGTCAAGAGTTTTGTTTGAAACATGCTAAATAGTAATATCTTTTAGACATGAAAGTAGAAGTGTTGAGCAGGAAATTGGATGCACAAAAAGAAACGGAGCTTAATCCGAGTATCTAAAACTGCAGATTATATATTAATATATAGGAGTCATGGTATTTAAATAAAGTTCCAGAACTGGTGAAATTGCCCAGGGAGCAAGTATAATATAGTACCCAGATTCCTCCCTGTGAAATCACATCTCCTCCATTCTAGGCCAAGCACTTCAGCTGATATTCAACCCGAACTGAAATTCCTTGCGTTAAGCAAATCAGAAATTTCATCTGCTTGGCTAAACAATGATTTCAGGGTTGGGTCATGTTCTGATTTCGGCTATGAGAAAAGATAAACTTCAGGGAAAAAAATTTTCTTGATTTTCTTTAAAAACTACCAGGAAAAAGTACTCTTTAGAAGGAAGCCTGAATTAGCACGAAGTGGACCCTGTAAAAGGTAAACTACAGAAATGGAAAGAAACTAACTACTTACTCAAGATGGTCATTGATCAACTATCAGCTGAAGCCAGCATATTTCTGAGCTTTTAATTTAGGAAAACCAATAAACATCCTTAGTCAACCCAAAAAAGAAGGGGGAAAGAGAGGAAGGAAAGGAGGTAATAAGGAAAGAGAAAATTCTTCAGTCTTAGTAGTACAAATGAAAAATGAACTAGAGAAATGTATTTGTTCACTCCCTAAAAGAGCTGTTCCAGCTATTTCTTGCATAACATACTAATACCAAAAGTTTAGGGTGGGAATGAACCTTCAGAAATTTGGTCCTCTTGGGTAGTTAAGACAACAAATGGAAAGGACCTCACACCTCTCCATTTTACACATGGAAATTGATACCAATGAAAGTTGGTCGCTTGCTCACTGTTACATTATGTTACCACTATCAGGTACCATATTGTTAGAGCCATAATACTCTTACTCTTGAAATTTGCTTCCTCAAGCCACTCTGAAAGGAGTGATCAAGGCATCCTAAAGCTTTTGAGAAGCTAGAAGTCCATGTGAGGGAAAAATTTGTTAGCATTATGTTCCAAAATCTCAATGGATAAGACCATGGACTTTGTTGTGCTTATTTATTAGAGGTAGAGTACTCAGCTGTTATTGTCAAGAGATCAATAACATCACCATCTAAAACATTTTTTCAACACATTATAAACTAAAATAAAACATAACAATAGGAATTTTCTAGTACTTGAATTTTCAAGAATTACTCTGAACAAAAAGAAAGCATTCCAATTAGCATGGCATTAATTCTGCTTTGAAGGAATAGGAAGAGGATCATAGGGTTTCTTTCCCCTAGACTTGCCTTGTTATTCACCTGGACTTTGCCTTAGTGCTTGGCAGATGCAGGGAGAATAATTGAGGATTATGTTTATCTTTTCTGTTGACATCTGGAAAAAAACCCAGGCAAAAGTCAGCAGCCGTTAATTCAAATAAGTATAGTTTCTTTGACAATGCAATTGAACATCTTTCTTTTCTAAAGATGTAAAGTCTCTTTCTAATCCATCATGTTTTTACCATATCTAAGCTTTGCTACATAACTTATATGTTGGAAAGTAATTCAAATAACATTGTAAGTACTTCCTGCATTTCTTATAAAGGTGTAGTTGTAAAAAAAATAATAATTTTCAACAGCTCAATTTTGGGTAGCTTCACATATACCAGAAACACCTGCCAGCTACCTCTACAAATACCTTGCTTCCTAACATTGTATATTTTAAATATTTATGTGTGTTACTCATTAAATATTCCTAATTGGCATTTGTTATTCAGATGAACTGCAAAGCTCTCTATCATCCCATCCTTAAAGAGCAAGTAGTCTGGTTTACATGAGATTAGAATCAAATTCAAATATTTTATTATTTATTTATCTGTTTGTTTATTTTGGGAAACAATGTTAGTTTGTTAGTTGGAGCAAGCAATGTTCATTTACATTGGAGACTGGCAACTTGCAGCTTCTTTCTTCTATAAAGGCAGAATATTCTGGCTACCAAGAGTGTTAGAAACAAATTCAAAGAGCTTTTGACAAAGTTCTTGTATTTTAGTTGCCTGCTGTGTGAAAAGAGCAGAGTATTCAAAGCATACCAAAAAAAAAAAAAAAGGAGAAATAGAGAATTTTTGAAAAAAAATGTAAAATAATTACTACAGCAGCCACCTAATTGCAGTTGAATAGTTACATTTTGCTAGAGCTATTCAAACGCTATTTGAAGTTATAATTCCTTTGTCCTAAGCTTTACATTCTAGTCATTTTTAATAAATGTATTATGTTTTAATCTTTTCTCTTTTTAAAAAATTTGGTCAAATGCACTCTGCTTACATGGTATGGATATTGCTGTGAAACTTGATCATTTGTCTTCAGCATAATATTTTAATGTACAGCAAATGGCTGCATAATCTCAGCACACGGAAGTCTCTGATGGCATAATTAAACATGACTTGCCTAAGATTTCTTGGAGAACCCCAGATTGGTGAGCTCCAGTCCCACATAAAAATGTTTCCTACAGCACCGTAACTAAATCCCACATCACAATTGAGAAAGCTATCCATAGCTCTCTAGGAGCACTGCATTCACTGCTCTCGTGGAAATATTCATTCATTACATATTATGTGTGCGTTGTTTATTATGGCTTATTATTTCTAATTACTGAGTTTTAAAAGTCATCCTGAAATGTCCCTAAAGAGATACACAGGCAAATGACTTAACCCATTTTTGCATTTTCTCGTTGTTTTTGCTTTAGCCGGACATCTTTCTATTTCAAAGTAGATGTTTTTAAAAGGCATCAATACCCAGTAGTCTATCACATCATACCAGAAGTCATTTTTTCCATAAACAGAGAGAAAAATGCCTTGGAGGGTAAAAAAAAAAGCAGCACCGTTTTATAATCAGGTTTTGACACTGATTCGGTTGAATTTATATAATTGCTGAATTTTATTGCTAGAAGTCCTCATTAACCTGAGTGATCAGCCAGACAAACACAGTAGTGGACAATGTAATTTAGCTTTTTTCATGGTCTTCTCGTCATTGCTGAAGGCACTTCATCCTGACACGGGATAAAATTTTAACAATGTGAATTTCAATTGAAGAAAAATAATGAAACACTGTGGCAGTAAGTTTTCATTTATGGAGTTTCCATGAACAAAACTAAGTG
>CM052439.1:111784048-111802196 GCA_028533085.1 Varecia variegata
GCCCAGCTTGTAGTCAACATTACGTAGGAATTTAAGCTATGATTATCATTGTACTAATGCATATGGAGCAAGTTAGTTACCCCACTAGAATCTCAGGCAATCAAGATGAAAAATAAAAATTTAAAAAAATAAAAAATAAGATTTTATGCTTGTGTTTACTCAATAAAAAGAAATCAGTATTCAAACTTCAATTATTTCTGTTACACTTATAAGTTCTACAAATATTCTAAAATTCATCACATTGTATCACTTCATGCCTTCCATATTATTTTACTTCCAATAAACTTCTTCCCCCATTCAAAATAAAAATAAAAAAGAAAGAAAGGAAAGGAAAAAATGAATTGCTAGAAGACTAATCATTATTCTCTAAATGGTTTCCATATCAGGGTAGGGTTGATAAAAGAAGACCAATGTCAATTACGCCATCTCATGGTTAGAAGAAATACAAGAGCTACAGTAAATTCACGTGCTTTATTTTTGAAGAATTTTTTTGTTTTTAATTTGTACAAAGGCTTATGGAAAAGAAGCCTTGTTGAGAGTCCAAAACTGAGCTATGTGATTTGGAGGATAAATATAGAGTCTGATATTCAAGTAGAAACATGGGTATCAGGATATGATTTACCCCAAGATATTGTGTTTCTAAAAAATAGGAATATTTCAAATTTTTACTTCAGCAGAATATCTTGCAGAGTTTTGCTTTATATTCTACATATGTGCTTATTAGTTTTTTAAGATTTCTTTGGTCAGCTCTTCCCAATATGTTTATACTTACATGAATAGAATTCTATCTCCCACATAAGTAGTTTCGATAATGAGAACTGTTAGTATACATGAAAATACTTACAGCAGTGCCCAGTTTGTAGTCAACATTACATAGGAATTTTACGATAAAATGTCAGTCACAAAAGATCACGTATTTTATGATTTTATTTATATGCAAAATAAGCAAATCCACAGAGACAGATAATAGTGTTTGCCTACAAATGGGGTGGAGGAGGAGAGTTGCTGAAAAGTAAGGAGTGACTACTAATAAATACAGGGCTTCTTTTTGGAAAATGTTCTAAAACTGATTGTGGAGATAGTTGCATAAGCCTGTGAATATACTGAAAATTGTCAAATTGTACAATTTAAATTGATGAATTGTATGTTATGTGGATTATATCTCAATAAAGCTGCTTTTTTAAAAAAGTCATAGCAAATAAAAGCAATACTTCTATATTTTCAGCCTATCTTCCCTGCATTTGAAGGATGTTCTTTCAAGATACATTTTTATAACCAAATCTTTGAAGTTTATGATCCTCTTGCCCCTTTTCCCTTAAAGATGATGCAAAGGGATGAAGGGACTTGCTCATGATTACACAGGTAGGGGACACCAATCAGACACCAAATATCCCGTCCCCTGTTAGGCTTTTGCCAATACTAGGAATGTTTCTTGTTTGCGTTTTATGGAATGAGTTTACACCTATTATATTAATAAATGTTCTCTGACAATCGGTTTGTTATATAGTGACCAGTTTCTTTCTAATATATATATTACTTATTTTTTAAAATACGTACTAAATAAATGAACTATTTTCCTCCTTGGCTCTGTTCATTTAAATGGAATCATTTATGTGTGATAGTTAGATCTTGCACATTCGAAATCCAACCATTTTTTTTTAATTTAGATAACTTTAAACATTTAAATATCTTTATAATTATTGAAGGATGTCTAGAAATGATTTAATTTGTGAAAATATATAGTAAGGGTTTTTTTTTTCTTTCTTTGCTTAGAAATAGTCCATTAGATGATTGCTGTTTTAAAAATAATTTCCAGGTAGCAATTCAAAAGTAATCACTCATGTCACTTTGACTAGAGCTACGGGTTTTTACATTTGACATTTAAATCACTGAAAACAATTCCTTCAGGGCCATCATCATGACATCGTAATCAAGGTTCCAAAACATGATACCTATGTGGGAATTTGCAATCTTTCACTGGTCACATCCTGATGGATTGCCCACCGAAAGATGGGATCTGTCCTCTACCCCTAAGAAACTCAACGTATAGTTCTTTCTTTCTACTTTAATTCTTCGGGAATAGCTTTTTTTTCCTGTCCCCTCTGCCTGTCTATTTCAGCCCTTGGTTTGAATCACCTACTTCTCTTATTTCCCTCCAACCCACTTGCTGAATAATTGCCCTTAGTAGGCTATTTTCCCATGTGAACAATTCATCGTAGCTTTTACCTAGAGAGTATCACATTTTTCTCTCTGTGATATTGAGGAAGAATTATATCTAATATATAGAAATAAAAGAAATGAGCCACCAATATCATTAACAAAGGTATTATAATTAAGTCTAAGCATAGAACACAGTTCTTAGGTGAGAGCCACTGTGAACCTCTAAATTAAATTGATTAATACACTTAAGAAATCAGGCTCAGATTTCACCAAATCAGACAAATACACTGAAAAACAGTGAAGAACAGTGACTATATTCGATGGTCAATATTAAAATCTTCTACAATATTGACATGTATGTACAATATTTATTCTCTATGAAACCTACTCACAATTAGATTATATACATTTTAAATGTTTATTGAAGGCATGTTCACTAATCCTGGTATGTTTTGTAACATTGTCTCAGGTGGAAGATATGTCTCCTTTCCTTGACACCCATAGTATGTTATCTAGCATGTCACCTCACATTTTTCTGCCTTATATTCTATGTATGTTTTCTCTCCTCTACTAAAATAATTTTCTTGAAGTCAGAATTGACATTGAATCCTCCTTCTCTAACCAATGATACTAGGCAAACTGTTTGAACCCAATAAAGCTCACTATTTATTGCAGGAGAATATGTTCTTATCCTCTTCATAGCAATGGAGTCATTATGGAGCTGTGAAGTAGGTTTCCAGATTGTCATTGTTTTTTAAGCTTTGAGCACTGGGATTATTTTTCCTCTTAACTAGACTATATTGCAATAATCATTACTGGCAGAATTAGGGAGTAAATCCTCTCTTTGCAGTCTTTTGATGAAACATCAATTACTATAGAGGGTACATTTTTAAAATCCATAAATATTACTATATCCAAGCTTTTTTTCAATGTTTTCTGAATCAAACTTATACTTTACAGAACACATTGAACAAAATGGATCCATGCATTTCTCCCAAATGATATGCACCCAGTATCACAAGGGAAAGATAAACAATCCATCTTATTGGAGAGTCAACTGTCATTTAAAATAAAATTCAGTTCTCTGAAGAACTCAGAAATTACATGTGGAAAAAATAACTTTGGAAACTTAATACCAAACGTTTCCTTAAAGATATATTTTTTGTGTTAGGAACTCCTTAAAATAGTAAAACACAAATATATACATATATATATATATATATATATACACATAAAGAGAGAGAGAAATAATTTCACAAAGCTTATTTTATGGGGTACAGTGTAATTTTGTTACACTATGTAGTGGCAAGGTCAGGGCTTTTAGGGTACCCATCACCCAAAAATCATACACTGTATACTCCTGAAGTAATTTGTATTCATGCCCCAATCCCACAATTTATCAGCTGTAAGTCATTGGGCAAGTTGTATAACCTCTTTCTGCTATTGTTTTCTCATATGAAAAAATGGAGTGAATAATTGTACCTATCTCATGAGGTTATGTGGCTTAAAAGAGACAATGTTCATTAGTGTTTAGTAGAGTACTAACACATAGTTTAACATTCTATTTTTTTTAGTTTAACATTCTAAATTTTTTATGATAGAAATATGATACGATAGCATGCGTAACTGAAGTTTTGAAGTTGTCTTTATCTTAGTATCTTTCTGATGTTTCAAACAAAAATATATTATTACTAAAGTAATCTCAAATAACTTACTATTTTGGAAAATAATATCTCATTATAAGTACCTAGTAAAGTTGTAAAATTTTAGGCAACATGACTCATTCAAATAAGACTCAAAGTTTGGTTTTGTCATATGAACTATTTCCAAAATCTTGGGCAAAGAATAATTCCCTATATCAAAGAACATTATCTTGGTCTATTTTACCCTACTAAATAGCTTGGTGGAGGGGCATGGGGGTAAAGAGTAGTTACCATAAAGAAAGAGACTCCCCCAGCTAGCTAGATTGGCTGCCTTGATTTGGTCCCCAAAGTGAAGTCATATTGTCCTGCCATGCGAACTAACTTTGAACCACCAAAGCAGACCTTCTTAAATTCCTACTACCCAAAGTAAGAGCAACCTGAGTTACAGCTACGGGTGGAGGTCAAATGGCTCCAATTTGAGAACACAGACCTCGATGTCTGTTGACTCTCAACCTGGCATGGGAAGGCTGCTTGGCAGAATACTGCTCAATGGAAAGATTACTAGCAGCATCTAGTGGCCTGCCTATGTAAATGCCCTTGGATCTAGGTCCTAAGGCAGAAAATTGAGATACTAAACATGAACTGTGATGGAATTCTCATTCTGGGAGAATGACAGCAGATATAAGCAAAGTTGTTTAGACTACCATGTTCAAAGTATCAAGGGAACATAAGGAAATATAAGGTGTTCAAATAGTTTAGTAGAACTGTGGCCCTACTATACTTTACCCAGTTAGATCAAATCAGCAAAGTATGGCTGACCATACTTATCTTTTCATATTTGTTTATATTTTATATTTTTTATAATTTTATATATATGAAAATTAAAGTAATGAAGAGGTGATTTAGAGAGACTAACATATGGCATATTGCCTGCCTTCAAACTACATGTGGTTTTAGAGCCTGCTTGGATTCTACTTCTATGTCTACAAACCAGCATTTTTAACCACCTTATTGCATAAGCAGTTTCCATATTGTAACATTAAATGGAAGGATTTTTACTGTTTGCTATTTACCTACTTGTCTAAATCATTTACCCTTATGTCTATGATTATCAAAATGTAATTTATTCTAAATAGTTCTGAGGATCTGTTAAGACAAATCATTTGGAAGAAATATTCTATTGAGGAGACAACTACCTACGGTGACAATTTTGCCAAGTATCTGAGCATAATAGGGCATCCATGTATTTTTTCAAAGAAACGCTCATTTAACAAAATTTTTCAAAAGGATCTTAAAGGGATAGGAGAATATAGCAGAAAAAAAATCTATTTGATAACGGAAAAAAATCAATTAATTAAGCTTCCCTTTAAAGGTAGAAAAGACATGTAAATTATCTGAATTTCCATTCACTTGGCTGCTTTTAAAATCTTAAGGAGCTAGTTAAATCTTGCCTCTAATTGTTGTGTTAGAATTTAGTTTTGATAAATAAGGATTACTCTTTTTCTGAATGCAGCATAGTTGCAAGTTTCTCTTTAAAGCCTTTTAGAAAAGAGTTCTTTTTATTCATAGCTCACTTCTTTCTCTTCTTTTCTTAATTAGTAGCTTGAATCTGATTTTCCCTCTTTTAAATTGAGCAGGCTGTATGGCTAAATGGTGTTTTTGACATTCCTGCACTGGGGACAGATTCAAACGGAGGCAGAAGACAATAGAGATTGACTACATACTTCATGGGCCCCAATCGAGGGAAATGCTGGTAATTACAGGAATTCGGCAACACTTTGTCTCTTGGCATCTGTACTTGGAAAAACAATGAAATAATCATGGACAGATATCATGTGAAATGTGTTTATGGAGCAGCATGTTTTATTAACACTGAGCACTGCAGAGAGATAAGCACCACTTGCTAATTTTAAAATTTCTATGAACTGTGGCAATTAAGCCTAATAATTATTTAAAGACTGTAATAAAGATGAGGCCATTTTGCACTGCATTTTAGAGAAAAAAAAATAAGTAAGGTGTTAAAGTTCAGTTTATATGGTGCATTGCTGTGCAATTTTGTACTATTCCTACCTGGTATGATTTGAAACTGGATACATTTCCTGACATGTTGGTCTCCAACCTAAGGATATCTCAGTTCTCATTTTGCTTTTTTGCTAATTTTGTCTTGTTTTGGTTGTTGTGGAAACTACTTGTTGGGGGTCTTTGGTACCTAGATGTTAATTTTACAGAGTGTTGCCAAACACCCAGGGTGGCCATCAGGAAACAATAGGTCTAAGTGAATAAAGCACTGAATATATCAACTCTTTCTTTCAGAATGGTCATTTTCCCTATTACAGATTATTCTAAGTGACAAAAAAGCACCGCTTTTTGTTTTTAGTCCTTTGATGGAAAACTATTTTTAAAAGGGAGGCTTGTTAGAATCCTGGGCAGAGCACAATACTGTCTTCCACTGTTAGCCCAATGATATAATAACAAATACAAACTGGATATCAAAACAACCGGAACTAATATTGTAGGATTAAGAACATAAACAGACAAATTATTGGTCATTAAAAAAGATTTATTTTAAGGAAAAGTTTAATGTATTTTAGCTTGATATCCTATAGGGAAGACAAAACATTTTATTAATTAGTATATCTTCTATTTTCACCCCTCCATGTTCTTATGATATCTTTGCAATTCATTGTCATTTCCTGAGTACTTTTAAAAGATAAACTTGCATATTTTACTTTGTAGCATGAGAATAAAACACAATGGATAGCTATTCTCTGTGTATAAGTCAAAGAATACCAAACTTCATTCATCTCTGTTCTTTCCTAACAGAGCAAGTTTACTGTGGCATTAATACTAAAAATAATAATAATAATAATTGTATTTGGTATAGAAAAGAGACACCACCAATAATTACTCCTGAATCAGATTTCTATCAGCAGAAATGGAGTATGATTGTCCTAACACCATCCCCTTAACAATGAGTTGATTTGCAACACTGTGTCTATTGTTTACATTCTCCTGCATTTTCAACAAGATTATTCCAAAATGTTGATATGCATTCCATTTTTGCAAAGAAGTAATTTCTTAGTAGACCCGTAACATGGTAAAGAACCATATTACGAAGTAGATTGTGCCAATAGCATCTCTTTAATGCCTTTTATTTTTTCCCACATAAAGAGGAACAGAGCTGGCCTTGGGCAGAAAGACAAAGTAGAAAATCTAAGTCTGGCTTGTTTCTGTGATGTCTAATCCTCCGGAGCTGTGAATTCTCCCCAGCTTCCAAACCCCTGACCCCTCCTCGCTGCCACCCACAAACACACATACCTCAAATTCTCCTCTTTGTTTTAATGTCAAAGGCTTACAGCAATTTTTAACTCCCAGCACAAATGATTCTAAGTCAAAGAACTGACTTTCCCTGAGAGAAAATGCACTTTGATCCAAATTTCTAACAAAAGTCATGTCCAGGTAGAGAGAGAGAAAGGTGAATGATTTGAAACTGGATACAGTTCAAGGGCAAAGGTAAGGCTAAGAGTGGGAAAAAGTTAGACTTCTTAGAGGAAGTTCAGGTGGGTATTTTGTGTTCGCCAAAAATTGTATCAGCCAACTCTCAGATCGGTTCTGAAGGCAAGATGGATTCAGTTATATCAGAGAAGTGGAAGGAAAATGAATACAGAAGTAGTCAGCACGTGGAAGGCCCACACATTTATTCTCATGTTTCCACAAACCCAAAGGAGTTGTTCCCATTAGAAAAGAGAGAAAGAGAAAGAGGGAAGGAAGGAAGGGAAGGAAGGGAGGAAAGAATCTTCACTAGGAGCTGTGGGTGTATAGAAGCAATATGAAGCATCATCTGTTTTTCCCAACTCTAGTGGACCTTAATTCCCAGATCTTACTCAGAAATTAGTTTCTGAATCTCTTTATGTGGTAAAAATCATGTACAATCAACATTACTTTGGAAAATATCCCAAACCATTAATAATTTTCCTCATTTATATATATATATATATATATTTTTTTTTCAATAAGTTCAACAATGACATAGGGTGGTTAGTTTTTTTCCTCCAGTCCTTGAATCAAGTTATCTCTTAGTTGAGTACTACATGAAATTTAGGAGTTATGGTATATGAAAAATATTTGCCTTGATCCTTCTTAGTGCTGTGATAGGCCCACACCGTAAGAGGCCTGAGGCAACTGAATTAGAGAGAAAGGAGAATCACATCTCAGATTATGCTGTGCGTAGTATTACTGAGTGAAGTGGCTGGCAAAATTGCTCACGTTTATAGCCATGGAATCTGGAAGCTGCTCTGCTAGAGAACTGGTCTATCATTTCTAATCTAGCATGATGATTTAACTACTGCCCCAACACGAACAGGTTCTTGACCCAGAACTCACTTCTTTAAGTCAGTTCTAATTCTCGGGCTCGTACTTCTAGAAAAGGAGCCACTGGTTATGCTCTTAAAGATACTCTGAGATTAAAAGCAGCATAACAGGGAATAAATAAAGTCTGGCAAAAAGCGAAGGGCATGAAGAAAGCTCTGGCATGAGATTTTAGCTAAAACATTGAAGAAAAAATACATGAAGAACTGGGGTGGTGGCTACATGCCACACTTTATCTTTTAAAATGTGTTCGTATCTTTGTGTGTAAATATATGATGATTAAATGGTGAATGGTACCAGTCAGAACTATCAACACTGACATAGTTTTGAGGCACTGGTGAAGTAATAAACAGAGAAAAAAATCTATAAATTTGATTTTGCTTTGAAAAAGAAATCTTAGTTATAGAAATTCACATAAATTTCATAGCGTTGATGCTATGAAATCATATTACACTTATTAAAAGGTATGTGTTAGATTACCTTTGCTTTCTTTGACTTCATACTTAGTATGTGCTGTTTGGAATGCTCACTATTATTGTTTTTAATCCAAATAACTTGAAATGTAATTTATTTTGTTTGCCAGGATAAATCACTACATGAGAGGAATGTTGTAAATGTATACTTCAGCGTTATTGAGAGAATTAATATGAACTCCCTATCAAATAACTACAAGAAACCTTGTCAAAATAAACAGCAAACATTTATGCAGAACAGAATTTTCTTCTTACGAGACAATATAATACTTACATGCATATATTAATATATTATGGTTCAGAGATTGTAGTTTATCACATTTATTGTGAAAAAATATATGTAGTAGTACTAGCATACCTCCCCCAAATTCATTAGCTTAGGATGATAGAAGTTTATTTCACTTTGAAGTTCAAAACAGATATTCATGTCAAAAGTACTGCTTGCTTTCTTGTAGTGATTCAGGGACCCAGGATCCACCTACCTAATAGCTCTTCTGTACCCTGGAGCATTGTGGTTCTCTGCAGTAGTTAGAGGAAGAAGAAAAATATAGAAAAGGCATATCTACTTTCTAAAATACTTGCCTTAGAAATGGCACATATTACTTCCACTGATATTCTATTTGTGAAAAGTAGCTTACATGGCCGCATCTGAACGAAAACAGGGCTGTGAAATGTAGTTCTGGCTATTCAACCACATCCCAGAGATATCTCTATGCCCACTTCCCAGAGATACCTCTACGCCCACTTCCCAGAGATACCTCTCTGTTATTAAGAGGGAATATGAAATTTGGTAGCCAGACAACTATCTCTGTCACGGCACCACCTGTAATTTTAGCCTTTGCATTTTGCTGGACCATTACCACATAAGGGTTCGCTGATATAGTCACTTCTTCCAGTTTTCTTGGTTCATAAAAGTTATTTCTTTGTTCCACTTCCAATCAAGAAATTAAGAACACAGGCATGAGGACTATGCAGGATAGTGAGGAGAAGATAAATAGAAGTCAATTATTGATTCTAGGGTTAAACCATAGATAATCTAACATCAGTGTTATTATGAGGAAGAGATTGAATTAGGAGTCACCCAGTCCTACATTTCATATTCCATTGGCATCTGCCCTTAACCTGTTGAATGAACTTGGGAAAATTATTGTACTCTTTGGACCTGCAATAAGGAGATTACACTGGGTCTTTGATTCTCAAACTTTCTAACACTATGGACAACCTCAAAAAAACCAAACTTTGAGATTGCATGATTATATACGTCTACATTAATTAATGGCTTACATTGTCACCACTATGATTTCATTTATTCTTTTTGAAATATTAAAAATAGCCCAGAAACTTTATTGCTATTAGTACTATTACCACTACAACTATTATGACTACAATTTAAATTAAACGGACCCTTTACTGAGCATTTACCATATTCCACGCACTCTCCTAGGTGAAGTTCAATCATCTGGAAGAAGTAGCATAACTAAGACACAAAACTCCAAGCCAACTCTGAAATCAGAACTCTTTATGGCTGTATTGGTGATTTAAACACCACAGTAAGAAACCAATGGATAAGATGAATTATCATTAGGTGTTTCTATTATGTCTGTGTATCTGTGAACTCAGACCAAAGAGTGAAAAGATCACTATTGCCCATGATTCCACCAAGTGTCCTTTTTCCATTTCAATCCTCTGTGTCTCAGTTTCCTTATTTGAAAAATGAAGTTTATATAACTTACTCATAGCTCACTCAAATGCCTTAAGTGCCAATTAAGCCACTGCTCCAAAGCAATAAAAAGCCCAACTTCTGAGAATTAACTATATGAACATAAGGTAATGAAGCCAACTCAATTATCCATGGTAAGAGATGACAAGGAAAAGGAAGACTAAATTAAATCTACAGGTGTCCCTAAACCACATTTTTGCCAATAGCCTAAGCTCTTAACTAGCGCTGCTAATAAGCTGCAAAATAGATAGATTTGAATTTTATCACTTTCCCTCTCCACTCCCTCCTCTTGTCTGGTTTAAGTGCTAATGGGCAGTCAACCACCCTTTAAAAGACAGGAAAAGCAGAGGCTGGACCAAGCAATCAATAGACTGGATAATTAGCCCCTGAGTAATTGAGAGTTAAATGTCTTATATTAACTTCACCCCATTACTCCCAGAATATGAACAAGCCAGAGCAAGATGGACACAAATATGAGAGAGCAGAAGTAAAAAGAGGTATAGTAAAGAAATAGAGCTCTGTACCTTGGGGTTATCACATGACATGAACTCTAATGACATAAAACCAAATGACAACAGCAGGTTAGCTGGGCAATTCAAAACATGACAAGGTGGTCCAAAAGAGCTGTAAGAGAGTTGTTTTCCCTGAGCACCAAATTATTTCTCTCTCTCTCTCTCTCTCTTGACAACAAAAGACTCACTCCAGGCTTTGGCTGTGTTCCCAAAAGATTGAGTAATTAAGCAGGTATGATTTCCAAGGAGAAATAAATATTTTTCAGTTACTAGACACTGTCATTGGGCTTTGATTCAAATGTGCATAATTTTTGAGCAGGAAACATAATGAAAGGAATGTTTCACAAATTAATATAAAGCCCAAAGGTATACCTGGCACTCTCTAACATGAAATCATTGTCTTTCATAAGCCAGGAGTGTCAACCGAGTACCCATCTTGGAAAGTGTTTTTCTCCTTGTAGTAGTAGCACTGGTTTTAGGAAAGGAAAAACTCAATTTGAAGAAAAGTGCTTACAAAATATGACTCGAACCTTTCTTTATAGGGTTGAAGGTATTTTAAAATATAATGATATTGATTTCAGCATAAACAGTGAAAAAAGTGCCTTCTCTTCAGAGGTTGAGACGATAAAGAGGACCTTCTATGACATGAATAATTGCACCGAATGACTAATTCAAATTAGAGGTTAGGATATAGAGTGCTGGGCTCCAAGCCCAGAATCCCAAACTATTATTCTCTAAAAATAAGGTGAAACTCTGAAAGGTAAAATCACTTGAGAAGCCAAGGAAATTCCCCCCAAATGTAGTTTTAACTATGCAAGTCAGCGTGAGTCAAGCACAGGTTGAATGACAATTTTAGGGTGTCAAAAAGTGTCTGAGTCATCACATGAAAAATTAAACAAAAATTTTCCCTTTTAGTGGTAATAGGTTTAAGGTGATCATTCTATACTCTTTTGTCTGTTCTACTAACAGTAAAGAGTATGATAATGGTTTAACCATGAAATAGAGGTTGCACTTAATAAGATCACATTTTATATGAACGTCACAAGGAATTTGAAATAATGAGATACAAACATATTCATGAATCTCACTTTATGCATAATATAAAATAACCAGAATATCAAAAAATTAAATACCTCAAGAATTGCTTAATTTCTAAGATAATGGTGAGCTGACTGAATTACAAATGTATTAAAATTGGTAAATATTCTTGTCATCTGAGCAACATATTTTTATATGCTTAAATATTTTCATAAATGATTTCTGAATAGTCAATATTATGCCATTATTTTAATATTCACCTTTAGTGCCTTTTTAAAATCTTTTTATAGTCTTTATTTTTTGAGTGATCATAAGTGGCTGTAAGGGGCCAAAGGGGGTGATCCCTTTCCTTCCATCATAAGGATCATGTGACACCCCTATACCAAAACCAGGTTAACAAGATAAAAGCAGAATTTATTTAATCACATTTTTCCATGACACAGGAACCTTCAGAATGAAGACATAATGATACAGGAAAAACTATCTATTTTTATGCTTAGGTTCAATGAAGTGTGGACAGCACTTACAGAAATATGATTGGATAAAAAAGATGTGGATCTAATACTAATCGAGAAAACTCAGCAAAGCTTTTCTGTTTAAAATTTTTGGGGGCCTCTCTGGGTAGCATTCCTTCCTCCCATGTATGAAGTAGGACCCGTCTTGAATGAAGGTCTTAATTTCTTTATGGCCAGTTGTTACACAGAAAGTTTGGGGGAGGGGTTCAGAGTAATATTTTTAGGCTTTATGGCTGACTTTGAGGAAAATAGGTTCTGGTTTCTATGACTCGCTTTCCGGAAGAGGGATTCTAGTTTCTGTAACTAGCCTCAGCGGAGAAGGGGTGAGAGACAGGAAGGCAAGGGAAGGTCAGAAAGAGACTCTGTGAGGCTACTTCTTAGCCCTTCCCTTTGGGGTATCATTTTCTGAGCCCCAACATTCCCCTGTTGGAGACTTCCCCAAGAACTTTCACAGCCCAGAAACTGGGTTGGTGGATTGTCTCATAAGCCGTTGAATCAGTATCTCAGTCTCAAGAATAAGCCAGTTCAGTTAAACAGTTAATAGTTGTGTTGCATTTCAGGCAGTGAAATATTGCGGATGGGCTTCCACCAAAGTCAGGGCTCTACGTAGTGTGAGCAACCAGATGTTGGATAAGAGGCATTTCTATGAAAACAAAAAAAAGGGTTCATAGTTACAAGTAAGTATAAAACTCAGACTTTTTTAGTCTAGAGGGCAGCCAGTAAGAACATTTTTATATGTTAGGCTTTATATGTTAGGCGTGAAGCATCTTCAGATAGAGTGAGAGCAGACAGTGGCAATCTGACAGATGCTCCTTGTCCGTAGCTTTGTATCAGGTGAACTTTCCAAGTAGTCAATACAGCAACAGGCACAAAGGTTGTGTATACATGAGCCATTGTGGTAGTTTCTCTGAAGTTCATATCAAATTGTCCAGCTTCAGCTTGTAGGTTTCCAGGAAGGGAATAGTTTTTATTTTAACGATTCCAAGTCAGAAGGGTGGGAGAAAATTTGGAAACCTAATTCTAGTCTAGAAAGTTGAAGCCAGATATTGGAAGAAACTAAAAATTTGGAATTCAGTACAGATAATTAAAAAAATTCAAAAACAATGGACAAGGCTACAATCTAATAACAGGTACACTATAACTTTTCTTCTGAAACTTTATTTTCTCACTCCAGTTCCCCCATTTTTACTAAAGATAATCACAGGAAGACTAATTTGCTTGTAAAATAAGTTTAGTTTTATTCTTGGACTGATTATTTGCATAAAGGGTAGTAAGACTAATAATAGGCTGTTTTTACTTTTTTTTTTTTTTTTTTTGGAGATAGGGTCTGACTCTGTTGCCCCAGATAGAATACAGAGGTGTCATCATAACTGACTGCAGCCTCCAACTCCTGGACTCAAGCCATCCTCCTGCCTCAGCCTCCAGAGTAGCTTGGAGGGACTACAGGTGTGCACCAACATGCCCAGCCCTTTTTACTTTTTAAGTTGGTGTTTCTGGAACATTTTAGATTAATTAGACTTTTAAAAGCCTCTGGAAACTTAAGAACCAAGCCAAGCGTTTGACTCACCCTCAAACTGTGTCTGTACTACATCTATAAATTGAGTGAATTCCTCTCTTCTTGACATCCCCAGAATATCTTAAAGTTCCTGGGCTGGTCAGAAGTGACATTCTTTACTCATCACAAGGCCAGGAATCCTATAAGGGAACTGTGTAGAAAAGATACTAAGCCAGTTTTTCCAAGGGATTTTTTTATTGGCTCCATAAAAGTCAACCTCAATCCCTCAAAGCAGTCTGGTCAATCTGAAAATATGACATCCTACTAATACCCAAAGCCTTAGTAGAATAGCCAGTGTTTCCAATTGTCCTGTTACAAGAAGAACAGGTTCTTACTGAACTTATGCAAATAACTATATTGCCATAAAATAGTTATACTCATGAATAGTTTCCAAATTTGCAAAGAAGAGAATCACAGAGAGAGAAAGGCAAATATTTTAATTCTCCCCACAAAAATTATGATTTTCTAAATTGCTGTAAAGCTATAGACAGCCCAAGAGAAAAAAGTTTCTTACTATGAAAAACAAAACATAAAAAAGAATCAGCAATGTTTCAAACAAAAAGCCATTAAAAATTCATAATCCTTCATCAGTTCAGTCCCATGTAATTAATTATTGTTCTGAATGATGTTAGGTTAGCAATTTTAGAAGTCCATTTTTTTTATCAGAGTTCTGGAATTTTTACCTAGACCAGTGATGTGACCATAAAGTTATCAGAAATTTGTATTTAAGAGTACTGTTCAATGTCCTTTCCAATTGAAGAATTAAATGTTGGACTGTAGCCGGTTGTACAATACTTTCAGAAAGAGTATCAAAGTGAAGCAATTAAATGTGGACAAGACTAAAATGGCCATGGTTAAAGATGAAATTGACAAAGAAATGTGGTTATTTTCTGTGGTGTACAATAATTTAACATACCCATGATAATGAATGATACAATGACTGACTCTTATACAAATTTTGGAACACATATTAATAACACATCCATACATATATGACTCAAAGAAAGTTAAACATTAATTCATATTTAACACTTCCTTATCAAATAAGCCAGATTTGGCTTATGTTCTTTCTTTTAGATGCTTCAGGAGCCCTCTGGAACAACTCAAAGTTAGTTTGAGGTCAAAGAGACTTAATTTATAATTTGAAATTTGATTTTGGGAAGCCTGTGAAATATGTCACAGATTTAAAGCACTGACCAAAATAAGATCACAGATCATTATGCAATAATAGTCATTCATTTAACTAGAGTGATAATTAAACAATTTTAAAATGCAGAAATCTTTAGTTTTTGATAGAGAAGAGACTCAGTTTTTTAAGTAATAAAAAAAACCTAATGAAAACAGCACAAAGGACACAGGATCTGTTTCTCTCTCACCTCTTTTTTTCTTCTTTTGAAGTTTATTCAAAGGTGAATAGAAATCTTTTACCATCCCTTATTAATACCACATGAAAATCTTGTTCAAAACAGAAAACCAAATTTTATTTTTGTATCAGTGAGTTATTAATATTAAAGCTATTTTTAATAAAATTTTATAAAGAAATCCACCTAATCTTTGTCAGCTTTGTCCAGACCAAATTTTTTAAACTTTTTATAACCTCTTACATTTTTTCGTTATCTTTTTTTAGCCTTTTATATACATTCAGTTTTATCTGCATTATTTTTTCCATTTCTTCACTTTGAACCAAACTTTAAGTAATCTCTAACCTAGACAAAATCATTATTTTCAACAAGAACATGATTATACCTTACAGTATCTTACTTTCCTTGTATACTCTGTATACAGAATTGTTTCTCTTATATCCACTAGTTTTAATTACATATATAATTAGAATTTTGATCCTTAGCAATTATAAACCAGTAATCTGTAGACTAACATCATTTTATAATTTTTAGAAAGATATGTTCTCTCAACTTTTGGTTTAAGAGATCTTGATATATTTAGCTTTTTAATGCTATAATAAAAATAAGATGCCAAAGTATATAAACTTAAACTTATGTTGAATAATTAATGTTTTAGTATTTTAACTTATTTAGAAATGATTCAGACATTGCATGATTATCTGTTACTTAATTTAATGTAACATAATCTTAAGATTTTAAATTACTGAAAAAATTTTTGAAACTATGACAAGTTTATTTATAAATGTTTATCTCATTTACATTTACCTAATTGATTCATCATTCTTAACAATTATATTTGAATTTCTCATTGAAAACAAAGCTAGGTTTTAAGTAATTTTTGAAAAGCCCAAACCAAGCTAACCCTACATTAGCCAGGCCTTTGAGACACTGGACATAGGATGGGGACATACTGAGCTTGGCCCTGTCCTGTGGCTGGTGGCCAAGATGCTGCAGGCACACACATGTCCCCAAGCTTTACCATTGCCATCTGTCCATTTCTGAGAATCCAAAGGCTTAAAACTAAAGACTTAAGCTTATAGCAAGATGGGTATAAGATTTTGGGGAAGCCCAGCAGTTGGTTCCTGTAGTTTCAGCTCACCAATAAATTAGGCACGGATAAAAATACCACAGAAGCAAAAAAAGACAAAAGTTAAACACTTTTTAAAATTTTCCTTTTATGACTGATAAGTATTAAGTAATTAAGCAATTCATTTTTAATGTGTTTTCTGCTCTATGGTTGCATTTAAAGCATCTGATAGAGCCAGAACAAACCTGTCTAACCAGCAAACCCAGGCAAAAAAAATATGCTGACAATTTTGAAGATATTTCTATTTTTATATACCAACAATTTTGAAAACAGCTTTATTTACCAAGGATTATCTCAGGTCACATATACTAAAGAGCATTTAAGTTAGTTTCTATTTTCTTTTATTTTATCTCCAAGAAAGAGCTTAGGGCATATTGCCTATTATCAGAGATCAATTCCATAGAATCTGTGGATTTGATTTTAGGTCTGAATGTTTTCAAGGCTCATCTGGGTGGATAAAATATTCGTTTCTGCTAAAACTGGATTTGTTGCATCTTTTTCTAACTCGGACTTAAAGTTTTTCTCCGGAAAGTGGCTATAAACTCTAGGCCTACCTGGCAGGTTTATCAAGATAACCAGTCTCCAGGAGAGTCCCAGTGAGGGGGAGATTTAGGTTTCAAGTATGTCAGTTAGATGAGACACAGAGGAGGATTCAAAAATGGATGCCCAGGTAACATAAAAACCATAGAAATTTATTACAGGATTTTACAATAAAAATAGGAGATGAGCCTAGGAGAAAATTCAGATGTCATTTCGAAATAATTAGTTGGAGGCCAGAAAGTCTTTTGGAGACCAGTCCAGTTAGATAGGTGACTCTTTAGTTTTTGTTTCTTAACTGGACTACTGAGTTTAGGGTAGAGCACACTGATGAGTGCTCTGACAAAGCATTCATAGCTTTGGAGGCATAATACTCATACATGTAAAAGACAGGCACAGATGCCAAGGCAGAGCACCTTTATCTCCAGAAATCAAGGATCCCATTTTTATGTTGAATTCTGGGTATCCAGGAGCCCAGGAAAAAGCCCAAGAGGAAAATGCCAAGGGCCCAGGCTGTGCAAAGTTCCTACAGTGCACCTCACTGCAAGGATGTCCCCCTTGAGACTGGTGAGCTATCCAATGCCAACCAGGCCACTCTGCACTAGCTACCACCCACAGGAGCTCTACCCCTCAGTGGTGAGTCCTCCAACAGCCTCCAATTGCCCAAACCAACTGTGTCCATTGTCAAGTTGTGGCTTTGGTTCTGAGATCCCCTTGATCAACTAAGCCAATGATTTTTCTTGTAGCAAATTACTATTTGCTATCAGTTTCTCTTTGACTCAGTCAGAAATCTGAGGTTATTTTTATATATATTTGTATATAAACATACAAAGAAACAAAGAGGATAAAAAGCCAAAGCTCACCCTCCATAGCAATAATCATTCACTGTAACCATAACTGTTGTCAATTACCTTTAAAATTGCAGCTCTTACCAGTGACACCTTAGTTATCATACACCCAAAGTTCAAGTGTCCTCTCACAGTATAAAGTAAACCTTGGTACCTTCAAAAGCCAAAGAGATCAGAGAACTCAATGTAAAAGAGAGCAGAGCTGTAGACTTGAGAAGAACCCACCCATGACTTTTGGGGATCCATGAGAAAGACATGGGGCCCAACACAGGGGTCAGTGGTGTCTTTT
>CM052439.1:111802696-111946732 GCA_028533085.1 Varecia variegata
GAAAGAAAGAAAGGAAGGAAGGAAGAAAGGAAGGAAGGGAAATTACTACCTTCCATTATGTATCAGACACTACAGACAGAGATCCAGAAGAACTGACCTTGGGAAAAAATTCTTACCTTTTTTTGCTGACTTTTGTTTGGGTTTGGTTTTGGTTTTTATTTTATTTTATATAATTTTTAATGTTTTTACTGATACATATGTACATATTTATGGGATACCTATTTATGGGGTACATGTGATACTTTGTTACATGCACAGATGTATAACAATCAAGTCAGGGTATTTGGGGTATCCATCACCTCGAGTAGTTATCATTTCTGTGTGTTGGGAACATCCCAAGTCCTCTCTTCCAGGTATTTTGAAATATACAATACATTGTTGTTAACTATAATCAATTGTCCCCAAACAACATCTGTAGTCTTTGGAACAAGTCATGTGTGTCTCAGCCATCACACCTTTGTTGCCAAAACTGTGGAGGTGGAGAGGGGGCAATCCCTTTCTTCCCTCTTAAGCATCAGGGCGAATACAGCTTTAACAAGAAAAAAGCATAACAAGTTTACTTTATCATAGCTTTATGTGACACAGGAGACTTCAGAATGAAGACACGAAGCTATAGGGAAAACTTTTTATGCTTAGGTTCAGTGAAGAATGGGCAGCCCTGTAGCAATATGGTTGGACAAAAAGGGTCTGATCTAATACAGATTTACTGAGTGGAGAAATCCAGCAAGGACCGTCTATTCAGATTTTTCTTGGCCTCCTTTGGAATGAGGGTCTTAATTTCTTTATGGCCTGGCCATCTGTTACACAAAAAGGTTGTGGTGGGCAGAGCGGGGGAGATTAGAGTGACGATTTTGTCTTTATGGCTGACTTTGAAGAAAATGGGTTCTGGTTTCTATGGCTCACCTTGGGGAGAAAAGATTCCACTTTCTATGTTTCACTTGGGTGAAATGAGAGGCAAGAGACAGGAGGGCAGGTAAAGGTCAAAGAGAAGCTTTGCTTATGAGGCTGCTTCTTAGGCCTTTACTCTGGAGTATTGTTTTCTGAGCCCCAGCATGGCCATATTCATGCTTAGTGCTATTAGGGGGAAAACCCTGGAAATCAATAATCTGGTAATAAAAATTTAGAGGTAAAAAATTATTAAGATAAAGGCTGTGCTAGTTATCAACTTATTGTCTCTCAGCTCCAAACATATCCATCATTGTCTGCTCTATGAAAAACGAGCAGGGTGCTTTAAGTATGTTTGCCTTTGCTAGCTAGATGGTATTAAGCTTTGTCAAGAGGGTTCTGGAAGGACATTGCATAAGAAAGGGGTTTTCCTTCTGAGTTCTAGTGTGCACACTGGCAACCTCCACGCAGCTTCTGTAGCGCCACGTACCGTAGCGCAGGAAGCTTGCACAGCACATGACTCCTGCCGTGTATGATACTCGGCCACACCCATGGGCCAGTCAACAGCCTCACTAGTCACCTGTCCCTGTCTCAGGTGGTTTTTGTAGTTGAGGGCCTTCTGGAAGAGGCAATTCATAGTGCACAGCTTTCTCCAGCACCGTTATAAATGGATTTCTGTCAAGTTGTTATAGAGGGTAGATTTCTAGCAAGTCCTGCCAGCATAGCAATACAATGACTTTTCTGCCATCCAGTGAGCCACAACGGTGCCATTTCCACCAACGTCTGCATCTCAGCCTTGGAGTGGCAACTCTACCTTGGATGCTCTAGCTGATTCCTAGAGCAAGGGGCTGCTCTTTGTGTTTATTAATACTATATTCTTTAGAATTCTCATCTTACTAGTCAATGCCTAGTAACTTCAATCCCTTGTTATATTAATTCTTTATTACAACTTTCCTTGTTCAAATCACTCTGCAGATTCTGTCTTCTGTAAGGACTCTGACTAATACAAACTGTGATCAACCACTATGAATCTCCATAATGTTAATATTAGGGAGAGCTCTGTGAATATTGTAGAGATAATGCTGAGAAAATATTAAACAAAGAATTTTTAAAATATGCTAGAAAGTTGAATAGCCATACATTTGAAGGAGGCATTCACTGTTTACATTTATTTTTCTAAGAAAATTTTCTTGAATTACGCTAATTTTGAATTATGCCTGGCCTTCAGGAACTCAGCCCTCCTATGTGACTGTCCTACATACATATATATAAGCTTTCTAAAATTTTGTCAATGTTTTATGCCAGCCGAAAAGATCACTAAGTGTTGAGTCTGCAATTTATGTGTACATATAACACATTATAACTGCAAATATGCAGCCATACACTCACCAAAATTACAGAATGTTTAAAAATATTTTGAAATTGAAATGAGGTATGGCTTTATTCTCAAAGTGGTGACAGTCTTTTATGCATCTCCTACCAGTACTTGCATCATGCTGATCCTGTCTGCTCAGTCAATTATCTTTTTCTTTGCATTAGAAAAGAGTCACAGGGGGAATAAACTACTAGGCAGAATGGATCAGCATCCAGCTTGCAGACCATTGTGAATATTTATAGGGCATTTGAGTATTATTATCTGAGTCTTTTTATCAAAGTACTCTTTTGTTTAATATGTGACCAGAATAATATCTGGCTGTGTGATATCATCTAAGAAAAGAAACTGTGTGTGTGCATGCACCTACATATATGCACACGTGATCACATTTATGTAAGTTACCCACTGGCATTTTCCTGTGATATTTTCAATCTCTTTCTCAGGCCCAGCTCTGTCTTTCATGTCTCATTTTAGGTATCGCCCAAAGTCTAGGACTAGACCTTTCTCAGTGCACTCACTCCCTTGGAGGCATGACAAATGGAAGCAAAGTTAAGTTACTTTACAAAAGCAATGAAGGCTCACTCAAGAGAAATCAAGAAATGCAAATAAGCAAAAGTATATAACCAATACCCATAACTCCTCTGATTTATACACAGTCAATTTCTGTAAACTTCTTGTATACACATGTATATATTTGCACGTTCACATACACAACTCATAATCTTCAGAATATTTTTCTAAATATGCAATATATGTATTTACTGTTTTTCTAACAGATCTTTCCAATTATTCCACTGTATTACGTGTTACATTTCAGTACTTCATCATTTCAGTTTTGCAAAGAGTACAAGGTAAAATTAAATGACTAAAAGTGGATTATAAAATACAAAAGAACAAAAAAGGTCCGAAAAAAATCCTGGAAATGGGAATATTTATTTTCTAACAATGTATTGTGTTGACCAAACAAATTTCTTTTGACTAAATCTCCTTCCATTGGAGGAAAAAGCACCATTTGTAATGATTAGTATTAATGAAGTGGAAGCAAGAATGCATGAAGTAGGTCCAGATATAACAGAAATAGTAGTCAGGTCAAAAGTTTAAAATTCAAAAGACTGAGATCTAGAGTAGGAAACATTAAAGCATATCAGGCCAGTTGTGTCTCTCTGAATTTTATATTTTATTTCAATACTGAAAAAGAAAGAGTTGATACAGCTGTCTTAAAAGTCAGTTATGAAAAACCACTTTCTCTCTTTTTAGACATTGGCTATAATGAACTTCACAAAGCAAGTAACTTAATGAATTAAAAGTTTGCCATAGGATCAATATGTACTCTTTAGGGCTGTGTGTGTGTATGTGTGTGTGTGTGTGTGTGTGTGTGTGTGTGCGCGCGCGCATTTAGGTATGTGTGTCTAACTTGTAAGAAGGCAAAAACTAAAATATATTCAGTAAAGGGTGTTCTTTGTTATGCAGTCTTATCTCAAAGTGCCCTCACTAATGTGTAAATTCCAGCATAGAGCTTTTTCTTCTGTCAAGAAAACTAAAAAGATCAGATTTGTGTCACCATTATCTAGAAGCAAGATGACATTCTACATTATTCCAACTCGAGACGATGAAGAATTTCCTAGTATGCAACAATTTGTTTTTGATGTTAAACAAGTCACTTGTGGAAATATGTAACCTGATTTAATAAATGTTTTCAAAACATTTTGTGCTATCAGTAAATAGAATCCTGTATTGAAATTAAATTATGGTCTTAAAAACAGTAATAGATTCACTTTACTAAAACTTCAGCCAGAAAACAGAAAACACAACATTTTTAATACTTTCCACTCACAAGAAATTTTCAATATGATTTCTAAAGGATTTTAATCTAAAAGAATTTCCATTCTATCTTTTAGTATTAAAGTAGTCTATTGCCACTGGTCTTACTTCCAATGTAAAAACATGACCTAAAGAATCACCTATTAGGAAGTTCAATTCTGAAAACCTTTCCAGATAATATATCTTCACCATAATTTATATATAACTACTGAACAAAATGGCAAGGAAGACTCAGTAGTTAAACTTATTCTCCATGGATGGGTTGTTCACCAGGGAAATCTCTATGTAGGATTACTATTGCCCGGTGTGCCTATTGACTTGTTGCTTGAGAAAATATGAGGTTATTACAATTAATTTTACCATATCCTAATATTTAAACTCAGCAGCTCCCAAAACTCTACCAAAACACCCATACCATGACTTAGTACATTTTCAGAATCATTAGAAAAGTGGAATTTTATTTCTTTGACAATCGAATTCCTACTACATATAAAACCCTGTTTTAAGAGGGATTCGAACATGCACAAAATAAGATCCCTACCCTCTAAAAACTTAAAATGTAATTAGAAAGAAAATTATATAAATATGAAAATTACAAATACAAGCTTATTTTAAAAGATAGCATTCCAACAGTAAACCCATTCCTATGTACATTCAGTAAACTGTGGTTTCAATCCTAGCCATAAATATATTTATTAATTTCTATATTCACCAAATATAGCAATTCTTTATATTTATTTAATCTTATCAGTATCCAAGTAAAATATTTTGCAGGTTTAAGTAGAAAAAGGCCATCAGTACTTTCAGACTGTTTTCCTTTTATTAATACAACACAAAATGTTGACTGTGAGAACACCAGAAGCTCAGAGATAGTAACTCCTCAATCTACATTACAAACTATTTTGGGGTTGAAAGTATCAAACAAGATAAACATTAAAGATCATGACACAAGCAATTATGAATAATTGAAATGTTGAATCCTTTGAGCAAGTGTGGAAACTTAGTCAATGAAGTTAAATCTCTGTTATATAAATTCAAGGTGTTGCCTCATAAATATAGAGTATATTTAGAATTATAAAGCATATACAAAATAGAATAATTACAAGTCTTTCAGAGATGGGTTGAATGGTGAGGAAAGGGATAACCTCATTTTTATATTTCAGAAACACACACACGCACACACACTAACCGTAAGAGTCACACTTATCTCAAAAGGCCAGTAAAAAACAGTAAAAATTCAGCTGATTTAGGGCCAAATATTGGTAGATAGTCCTCTATTTTTCCTATATGCAGTAATTTAATCTTTTTCAGAGTAGACAACAATTAAGGAAAAGGAGTTGCACACCAATATTGGCTCTGAAAGGTGAAGACAATAGTTAAGAAGGATCCTTAAAATTTGACTTATCATTATGAAAAGTTGGATTTCAAACTGTAGTGAGTCTACTGTTTGATTCTTTAGTGTCCTGTGAGTCTACCTTCACTGCTTCTCAAAGAAAAGTACTAGATTTTTCCCAATTCAGAAATATGACTTCCCCATGATACGTTTTGAATTGAACCATAGTTGACACTTTTATTACAAATATGTTGCATTTGTAATTGTTACATCAAAGAAAGTGATTGAAAAAATTTGTAAAGTTATAAAATTGGACCTTAGTTCTGCAGAGAATGAAGAAATAAATGTTAGCTTTAAAAATGAT
Organism: Varecia variegata; assembly: GCA_028533085.1. Classification (NCBI taxonomy): domain Eukaryota; kingdom Metazoa; phylum Chordata; class Mammalia; order Primates; family Lemuridae; genus Varecia; species Varecia variegata. The sequence goes on from CM052439.1 coordinate 111,808,475, forward strand.
ATCCTCAGAGATGTGTATATCAAGATGAAAAATTCAAATTTGATTTATTGTTCACTTTGAGTATAGCACTTTCTGATCTGAAATTATTTCTCTTTACATAAGTGGTGACAAATCACTACTATAGATTTCTTTCCAAAAGCTTGACTCCATGGCATAAAAATCTCCTGAAAGGGTTCCGGGTGTTGCTATTTTAACATCTCCCACCACACTGTACAAATGCCAGTCTGACCACTCTGCCTTTAGGGATTTTCACAAAGCAGCTTTCTTTAAAGGTTACAGGTGATGTTATGTCTTCTAAGAATGTCAGCTCTCTTGACAGTTCTCCATGATGTCAATATGGTTGATACTAAAATTTAGGTAAATGAGCGTAATATGAGAGAGGATTCTGTCCATGGGTTTATTTTTATGTTTACTAATTGTTTCATATATTAATTTTATTTTTAACAAAAATCATAGTACCTCAATTGCATAGCTTTTAGCTTTCATTCTTTCATTTCTACTTTTCATCAAGTAAAATGATACCTTTAGACCATGAGACCTTATAGAAGAGACATTTTATTTAGAAACAGCATTCTGTCCCACCTTCGTAACAAAGACTTTGCCAGACTCTTCATTAGAAATCTCCATCTACAAAAGAGTAAAACTATAAAGTTTCTCTAATTCACATGTGGCTAAAGGGTATTTGATTTTTTAACATTGAAAAATTATTTTTGTGTTATTTCAATTTCAAAAAGCTAAAAAATAAAAGCTTTAGTGATTTAGTATACTCTTACACGACTCAAAAATTAATTCATGCAAGAAAAATGTGTGACAAACCTTTACTTCATCAGCTGAGCTAATTACTGTGCCTAGAAAAGTTGCATAGAAATTCAGCTTCTAAGAAAACAAAATTTTAATGCAAATATGCAATGTTTTATTTTATCCTGGTGTTTGAAAACGTTGTGTCTAATGCCCTAGCAAAAGGCCACAGATTAAGCTAATCGTGTTCTAAATTGCATTAAACATGCATTAACATGTTCACCTTCCTTACTTCCCCAATTTGGACGTCGCTCAATTATAAATTTGATTTTTAAAAATTTTTCCCCTTAAAAAAACAAACTACATTGTTATTATCCTATAACTTTAGTTACAACTGGGATATCAGTTTGGTAATGCTTTTGACAATAATTTAATGCCAACCAAAACTATATCTTAATATCAAAAAGTAACCTACAAAGATGCAGAGAAAATATATAGCAGGAAAGTTGACAATGCTGTTAAAAATATATATCTAAGTAGAAGCAGTATTAATAGATTACCAAAAAAAAAAAAAATCAGATGATCCTATAACAAAGTTTACCTGGGAAAAATTGCAGGCAAATTATCATATATCAAAGTTTGAAGATTCATAGGACCATGGCTAAAATAAAGCATCATTTAAGCTCATGATACCATCATGTGGACTTTGTGTCCAGTTATCCATCTGGTCCATAAAAATCAGGAAATCCAATGGTGCTGCTGCCCAACACTACTGTAGGGTAGTCATTTCAATGCTCACCAGACAAACACTCCTGGGCTTACCACTGTTTCCCATGCTGGAGAATTCATAAAGCATTTTTGAAACAGTACAGGAATGGAGTCTAGAGAACTATGAAGCCATTCACCTCTGTTATTGGGCAAAGTTTAAGAGCCAGCATGAGTTCTCAGAGCTGCTTTTTACATAATAGCCTATGCTGGTGCAGGACAATTGTCACACTACATTCCCAATACCCATAACCTTCCTCCCTTAAATTTGTGTAAAGAACTCTGCTAACCTCCCTCAGCTGTGAGTTGTGGTAACTATGTTGCATTGCCGTCTTACATGCTGCCACCAACGCTAAAGTTTACCATCAATATAGAATGTTATCTAAATTGCACATTTCTTTTTTGTTGTTGTTGTTTATTTATTATAGCTTATTATGGGGGGGTACAACAGTTCTGGTTAAGTATATTGCCCATGCCCCTCCCAACCCCCGAGTCTGAGCACATTTCTAACAGACATTTGTTTTTTTCCTCTCATTCCTGGATAACTGGATTCCATTTTGGTTTATTAGGCACTCATCCTTATTGCAGGTAGACAGTCACCTAGTTTGCAGCCATAGAATGACTTTTTTCCACCTCAGATCCCCACCTCTGGCTGTCTGACTACCCAACTCTAAATCATGTTGCTATTGTTACTAGTTCATCAAACTGGCCTCAGCTTTGATTAGAGTTCATAAACTTAGGTGTTCTGACTTTCATGTTACATGTAGCATACACCCCTGTCACAAGTATATGTTCTTCCAACGTACCCTACATATGGAATGAAAGGAAGACAGAAGGAGGGAGGAATGATTTAGGGAGGAAAGAAAAAAAAGGAGGAGAGAGAGAAAAGGAAGGGAGGTAGGGAAGGAGGCAGGGAGAAAGGAAAAATCTGCCTTTAAATAGCTGGTTGATTATGAGGAGTAAACTTAACATGCCTGGGTATAATGTTTTATTTTTTGCAACTGTAACATATAAATTACTGTTTTGTATAATTTTATTTTTGAAACCATTTAATTAAGTCTGAGGTCAAATTCCAATATATTAAACAAAAGCTTGCCTGTTTGGTCTTCTCTCTGGCACCTTTGTTAGTCCCTGGAATAAGAAAATAATAGTGATATTTAATAAGAGGTTGTCCTATAGTAGTCATTCTGCTATGATAGTCACAAACACTACTCATTTTTCTAGCAGAACAGGCTATTAGGGTAAAAAGGGAACAGTATGGAGCATTGGTTTAGTGGCTAGGAGGTAGAGTCAGTCTGCTGGGCACTTGTAATGTCAAGGCTAACACTTTGCTTAGCTATATCATTTGGGCAATTTATTTAATTTGTCTGTGCCTCAGCCCCCTCATCTGTAAGGTAGAAACAATATTATTTTCCCTATGGACTTGGTGGTGTGGGGTTTAACTAGCATAAAGTGATCCAGTACATAATAAACCCACAATGTGTATCAGCCATTCTTATTATCTCCAATTTACATTATTAGGAAAGTAGAGCAGAGAATTTAAGTAACAATCATAGATCACAGCAGCAGAGGTCATAACTAAAAATCAACCCTGTCTGCAGTCCCAGTCCATGCTCCTCCTCACTGTACCAGATTAGACCCTCACCTGAAGAATGTCCACAACTCTGTGATATATTCACCCCAAATCAAATCAACACATTGCTCTCATCTTTAAATTGGCTTATGTGTCTGACAAACTGATTCTTAATAATCTTAAAGTACAAAATGTAGCTACTTGGTAATTGTACTAGGATTAGCATTTTTAAATTATTTTTATGTACACATCAAAATAGATACTTTTAAGAAATGAGATTACACTACCCCACTGTTAAGTAAATTGTATGTTTTATATTAGTGTATCTTGGGTACTTTCTCATGTCAGAACTCAAAGAACTACTCTTTTTTTTTTTTTTAACACTTTCATAATGTGACATCATATTATGTCCCACAATCATTTACAATGATCCTTGGTCATTAGATTTTTTCCCAGTTTTGGGGGGGGTTGGTTTTTATTTATGTTTTGTTTTATTTGTTACTAAAACCATACTAAAATAATTTTTTCTTTACAAAAATCTTTGTGTACTAGCATGACTATATAGGAATTTCTAACATTGATAACACTGATATCACCACACAAAAAGATGTACACTTTTTATATTATGCTAGATACTGTCAAATTGCCCTTCAAAGAAGTTATACCAATTCATATGTTCACCAACATGGCATGAGCAACCTATTTTTCCTCCCCTCTGGGATTTTTTAAAATAACGTAATTTAAGGAAAGAAAATTCAAACCATATCTGCAGGTATATTACACTAGTTTGTCTCTTATTTATCATTTACTTGTGATATACTATATTAAAAAATATTCGAGATAGCTTATAACATTGGGGAATGGGCACGCTTGAAGTTCTGACTTGGGGGGGATGGGGGTGGGGGAGGGGACGGGTGTATACCTACAAGAAGAGTGCGATGTGCACTGTCTAGGGAATGGACACACTTGAGGCTCAGACTCGGGGGAATGGGAGGGACATGGGCAATATATCTAACCAGAACTTTTGTACCCCCATAGTAAGCTGAAGTAAAAAAATAAATAAATAAATAAACATAAATGAAACTGTCCAATTTTAAAAATAAATATTAAACTGCACAAATAAATAGAAAGGCAAATATCAAAAAATTTGGGAAAACTTACTCCTTTCAATGGAGGAGTAAGTAAAACAGAATTAGAATCTTAGTTTCTTGACTGGCATCTTGAGATTCTTCCAAATAGTCAACAAATATTTCCTCAATGCCTGGCATTCTTCCAGTTAACATAGGTTTGGTAGAGACCAAGATAGACAAGTCCTTCCCTCATGTAATTTATATTTTAGTAGAAGAAATACAGTTAAATGAATAAGTATATAAATATATATATTTCATCTAGTTAGAAAAAAGCTATCAAAAAAATAACAAAAGGTAGTGATACTTTAAAGTAGATTAAATCTTAAACAGAGAGATCATATGACTTGCTACACTTCTATATTAGAGAATGATTCGAGTGAAAGAAGTCAGTAGGTTTTCAATGACCAATTGGAAGAGAAAAAACCTCTATTCCATGTCCATGTAGAGATGAGCTGCTTGGCAAGTTTATGCCTTTGGTAACAAGAGAACTAGGTAGAGGGTGACAGATGGCTCATGGTGATTCACTCATTACACATAAACAAAAGTGTCCTCACCTCCAGATATGTGTGTCCCATCATTTTCCATGAATGACAGGAATCCCTTATTCCTAATGATTTCCCGTATTCTGTGGGGAAACAGAGGGAATTAAACTTTATATCCAAGGAAGGTCAATAAAAAGCTAAAAAGGTGAAAAAAACCAACCAGATTATACTTCACTTGCATAACTGGCTAATACAAAGAATTCCCCAATCTGTCAATGAAATTGTTTTCGGGCTTCTTAAACCTCCAAGTTTTCATTCCAAAGAAAAGATATGAAAGTTGAGTATGATTTCCTGAAAGTCAGTGATAAGGAGAGACAACCTGGGTATTTATGAGTCTCTTACACTGTCATGCTCGAAGCTGTAGAATGTTAAGCAGACTACTGATTCACTAGAGAAATACTTCCAGTCATCTCAGGTTTGTTTACAACAACAGACAAAAGAGAGACATAGCTCATAGATCAGCATGTCATAAAATGAAGACAGCTCCCTACCAAGGGCAAATTTAGAACTGTGAATGTAGAAAAGACACTGTACCCACACAGCACCCAGACGCAAAGTCCCAAGTGAGATGATATGGGTGTCAAAGTCAGAACTGCTTTATAGCTCATAAAGAAAGCTCATAAAAAAGAAACTTAATTCCACTGTTGCAATTAGAAATTAGTGGAAAACTCAGTAAAACCTTTAGAGTAAAAACACAGCCCGGGGGATGCACCTGAAATGATTTACCAAATTAATGATTAATTGTCAAAGGACCTATGGAAGTAACAACAAAGAAAATTTTCTAATTATGTATGCACAACTCTGTAATAATAAATTTGAAAACATCTATGAGATGGACTCCTTTCTAGAAGAATAGTTACAAAATTTAGCTCAAGTAAAAGTAGAAAACCTGAAGAAATCAAAAGCCATAAAAGAAATTTGAATTGTGAAACAAATTACAAAATGTTTCAAAAGAAAGCTTTGCCAACAAATTCTTTTATACTCTTAAGGAACAGATAATTATTATGATATATACACCACTAAAGAATATAGGACGGAACAATGTTGAATGGAAAGATCTTAAGAGAATCTGATGGTCTGATGTAACCCTCCCATAAGAATCAGACAACATCCTAAATTCAAATCTATCCTGAAAGAAAACCTTTCCCTAAAACTTATTTTTTTAGCAACAGTATTGCCTTTTTTCCTGGATCCTTCTCAATTCCTTTTTAACCAAAGGGGTTGTGGGAGGAGAAGTTTTTGATGTTCTGTTTCTCAGGAGTCTCTGGCCTTGTTCTTTGATGTTCCAGGATATAGACAATAGTATTAAGTTCCTCATTCTAACTTTGAAGATCCTTATTTACCTAAATGTTACCTGTGGGAGGAATTTGGGAAATAACTTTCTAAAGCAATTAGTTGGTACAACCAAAAGAAGAAAGGAACAACAGGAAAAACATTATGCAAATGTGTGGCTTTTCAAAGCCACACTGCCTGGAGGAAAGCATGGTGAGATGCCAATGGCACCAGGGGAAGGTTTGAAAATGTTCTGTTCCGTATTTACTCGCAATTCTGTTTTAATATTAAGCCTCAATTTGATTAATACTACACATTTAACAATATAATAAATAACCTTAGAGGAAATTCATTTACAAATATAGATGGGAATATTTCTAAGTAAGGTACAAGCAAATTGAATTCAATAGTGCATTTACCATGAACAAGTTGGTTTTAATTCAGGAATACAAAGACTTTATAACCATAGGAAATCTCTATAAAGGTAGTATGCTCAAATAAGAGAACACTCTTGATAATCTCAATAGATTCCAAAAAGACACGTGATAATATTCAATACTTATTCCTAATACTTATTTTAAGAAATGAGTAATTCATCATTATACATTTTAAAATAGGACCAAAATTATTATTAGTGATTAATCTCTAGAGGATTCAGAAATGAGTCTAGCATGCTGGCTTTCCCAATATTATTTAACATTTTTCTAAATGCTCTAACTGTGGTCCCCAACCTTTTTGGCACCGGGACCAGTTTCATGGAAGATAATTTTTTCAAGGACCTGGGGGTGGGGGAGATGGCAAGTGATGGGGAGTGGCTGTAAATACAGGTGAAACTTCACTGCTTGCCCCCAGATCACCTTCTGCTGTGCAGCCTGGTTCCTAAAGGGCACAGATTGGTACCAGACAGCTGCCCAGGGGACCACAGTTCTAACAAATACATAAAGATATGAAAAGGAAATAAAAATATAGCAATCAGAAAGGAGAAAACAATATTATCAATGTCAGAATTCTATACTGAGAAAATTAGATAATGTATAAGTAGTGTAGCCTCTTATGATCAAAAAACAATAAAAGTAAATTATTTAAACTCACTACTAGGAGCCACAATTTAAAATTTTCATTCACGTAGCAAGCAAAACCTAGGTAGGATCTTGATGAAAAATATAAAAGAAGGTTTGTTTAAATCATAAGCCATTTTATTTTTATAAATCAGAAAATTGATTGCAGAGTCTTCCAAACTTAATAATAGATTTAATGCCACTGCATACAATATTCAGATGTACTGTTTTCAAAGTTGGCAAAAAGATCCTTAAATTTATATATAGGAATGAACATATCTAATAACCAACATATTTTTGAAAAAGAAAAATAATAAAAAGAAATTTCACAAAATTGTTAACAGTATGCTTTTCAAAAAATGAAAAGGAAATTAAGAGGCAAAATAAAATAAAAGTTGAAAAACATCAATCATACTTAGTAACCTTTATATGATTTAGAGACATCAAACCAATGTCATTGCTTCATATACAGGAAACAGTAAAAATACAAGGGTTTTTTGTTGTTTTGGGGGGTTTTGTTTTGTTTTTTGCCATCATGCTTAGAAATCAGAAAGAAAAGTAGCTCAGAGCAGTCTGAAGAATGTGAGGCGACCGAAATTTATCAGGCCTAGAGAAACTTTATTCACGCCTGCCCCCTGCACCCATGCAGGGGTTGATTGCTTTAAGGCATTTTGTTTTTCTCTTTCCTTCCCTGTAGTTTCCAGACTAACTGATAAAGCTGCACAGTGTGACCCTCCACATTATCTTCATGTTCCTGGTATTCGCGATACAAAGAACAACATATAGAGTTGATCAGTAGTTTATGTCAATTTAAGAACCACTCCTTCTTTTTTCCTTTAAAAATCCACCTGTAACTGCTACTGGTTGGAACACATATTCAGGACAAACATATATATGTGTTTGTGCTTGTGTGTATTTAGTTATGCATGGAAACACAACATGTAAACCTTTTTCAGAAAGACGCTTAAGAGGCAACAAATAAACAGAATGAAGAGAAGCAAAAAACGCAAACAGAATAGCTATTTTTTTTGTTGATGTTGTTTTGGTTATGATTACTAAGTAAAGAAAGAAAGGCAACTGGGTGACTCAGCCTCCCCCCCCCCAAAAAAAAATGGAAAAGTGATAAGCTTTGAATTTCCAACACGATGAGTGAAAAATCTATTAAGGATAGATGACTAATAGCAAAGAAGACCATTTAAGGCTAAATATAATTTTTGAAAGTTGAGTTTCCTGAATTTCATTCCTACCTCCCATGATGTCATACCTTTAGTCATATATGCACTACCCCACACTAATCCTCACTTCATTTTCATCCCTCTTCCCTCCTTTCTCTGAACAGTGCACCATCTCCTGCCTCTTATTCCCTCAAGTCCTTGCTCATAACTGGCTGTGGTGCAATTGTACACAACAGGGTTATCTATGCCACTTCAGAGGATAAAATGTTACTGTGGTTTTGCCACTTATATACTCTGAAAATGTGGTCACCAAAAATACCTTCAATAAATAAACATCTCTTAAATATATGTGTGTGTTTGTATGTGTGTATGCGTGTGTATTTTAGTTGTATGTGGAAGTACAACATGTAAAATAATTCACTTTTGGATAATGCATACCACAATCTTAGGCAGCTTTCAATTTCTGTGGTTGAACGAAGTTTCAAAAACTCTGTCTAAGTCTGATCTAAAGGGACTACTGATCTAGGCCCTTTGAGAAGTGAAACTTTTCAAAAATACAAAGTAGGAAATTGTGATCACTAAGCCAGAGTTACCACTGTGATGTTCCCTGTGTATGGCTTATTCAGAGCCCTATAAAAGAGAACACAAGGTAAGCCGGGGGCCTCTGAAGCTCTAGCCCCACGCTTCTTCAAGGCTGCAATCCTGTGAGCTATTCTGGCAGTGGCCTTTGATGTAAAATAGTGAAAACATTGGATTATCCTAAGAATACCATTTTAAAAGGAGGAATTTCTGGGATTGCTTTTTTTTTTTTTTTTCTCTACTGCTGACCCAGAATCCCTGGGCAAGAAGATTGAAACAGAGTATGACAGGACCATCAGAGATTGCTTAGTTACAGTGAAGGACATGGAACCGTCACATTCCACAGCAGGGATAAAACACAATTCCAGTGTTCGTAAGATAGGAATCAGTTAGGGAAGAGGAGCTGTACATGGGTAAAATTCTATGGCCAACTCACTGTTCCAGCACTCCCGAGCTACTTTTTTTTTTTTTTACACTAATGGACAAGGAAAGAATTCTTTCCTATAACCAATTACTGATAAGCACACATAAAAGACATAATTGTCTGTGAATACCATTTTTGAAATATAGATGTTCTGATCAGAGGTCTGACCTACATTAGCTCAATTAACTTACTGCTATTCTCCTCTAGTGCTGTGGGTCCTGTGATGTCTTAGTCACCACCCCTGAAAGTTTTCCAATTTAATCTTAGTTGTGATCACTGCCTGGGGTTATGCATTCAAATGCACACTGCATTCAGTCTGTAATGCCTCCAGTCACCTGGTCTCTGCTCACCCAACAATCATCTCCTGGACTTTTTTTTAAATAGTCACTGGAAGCAAAGTCAGACTGAGTATTGCTTTCTGTCTGCCCTTGGGATATGACCTTCAGCATGCTCCTCCTCATCTCTGGGAGGCAACCAAGCTGCCTGAACTGATTTTTCAAGTCAGCCCTTTGCCCATTTTGATTATATTAGCTTATGCTGAGAATGTAGGATACATGCCCTTGAGTGAATGTCCAATGCCAATTCAAGTCCCTTTTCTTCCTCTGTGTTAGTCAAGCATGGCTCCTGCCTCTGTACTTTCGTTGCCTTTTCTTCTATAACCACAGCTGGTTGCAGTCCTAGAGTTTTATCTTCCATACTGACTAAAACACAGCATTGATTTCTGCATTGGGAGGAAAGAATTTAATTGGTGAAGAGCAGTCACTTTTGTTCCCTTACAGTCAGTGAATTTAAAAGATATCTCAGTATTTCGAAGAATAGAGCCTTCAGGCAGAAGTAGCATTTGAATCTGAACATGAGCCATCTATCTACCCAAAGCACTCAGCGCCCAGTGAAGTGCAGTTGTTACTAAGAAAGCCTTAATCGCCATCAGGGGACCCTAACACATTTGCTTTTCTCACACACATAACAGTCTGTCAACTATCTAAAGAACAAAGACCCAATCCAGTGGCTCTCTACTGTCCCATCGAGCCCAGTTCCTGCTCACTTAATTTCTGTGTATCCCAAATTAAATTATTTAAGATATTTTTGTTACTAAAATTATAACTATTATTATATAAAACAAGAATATTTGTCACTCTTTGTTAGAAATATAAGAATTGAGCTCAACATCAACACTTGTAAAAGAATAACAGTATTGTGGCCTACTGTGCTCCAGGATTCAAAAAGCAAACACAGCCCTATGCTAAGACGAACGGAGGGAACCCCTGATAGAGTTGCCTTGCTGTAGGAATACCCACCAGAGGGGCTGAGCTGAAAAAAGTTACAGCCAGGTTGCTCTACACATCTGCCCCAGCCACAGGCCCACTTCAGCTCTCTGCTACAGAACCAAACTGCCCTGCATGCTGCAAATCAAAGCCAGCTGCAAATACTAATGTATTGAAATAAATATAATGTCATAGGTATGGATCCATTGAATAAAGTAATGGAAGGATTTATTTTGCTTATTGGGTAGAAGGAGGAGAAAACCCACACTGAAATTCTAATAGGAGAGCAGGTAAGTAGTATGATTGGGAGATAAACCAAATGGAAATTTCAAACTCACAAGTGGAAATCAGGGAAAATTGAGCTCTTTAGAAACCTAAAGGTCTTTTTTCCAGCTTTCATTCCCACCCTCACCCCCATCCACATGTATTTTGCAAATAATAATAAATTATAAATTTGGTATAAAGAATTATCCAGAGATGAATTTTCCCCTGGTTTAATTTTTTGACATTTCAATTAATCATTTTAACCAAAAATATTCTGCTGCTGTCCAAAGCACGTGCTAAAAATGCCTATAGGCTATTTTCTATTTCAATACCAATAGAAACATAGTTAGGAGTATGTGAGGATATTAAGAAAGTCACACAGAGGTACTAATGTTTATTTTGATTGACCCAGAATTTTTCTCTTTTTAGATGTTCTTAAGAATGAAGCAATAAGCTAATTTTATTTTTTGGAGGGCACTAGAACTGTTCTTAATGGGCAGATAAAAGACTTTGGTAAATAACTCTAATAAACTATGAGCTGTGATATAAGAGATGAACATTATAGAAAACAGAAGAGAGATTTGTCTTTTATTTTGAGAGGTAGGGTAAATAGTAGGGAAAGCTCTGGAAATGAGGTTGCACTTGAACTAGGAAGGTCTTCAATGTTAAGTGGGATTTTGAAAAATGAGTAGTGAGAGTGGGAGGGCAGGACCAGTACTAAATGCTAATAGGATTAGTAAAAGCAGAGAAAACATGAAGCATATAGGCTATACCTGCTTGCTGACAATATTATTAAGGAAACAATTAAATTCCTCTTACTCTGATTTTTTTGCTTATAACACAACTTCTGATCTTTAGTTTATTCTTTTGAAAGAACTTTTTCCCTAGAGAATAGACAGGTGACCAAAGCATATGGATGATATTTTTTTTAATGAAGACAGCAAATCTGAACCAAAGGAAAGCAATAATAGCATTAAGCAATTTCAAACATCCTGACATAAGCTCATGCCTTTTTCCTTTTTCTACTTACAGTGGAATGTCTCCTTAAAACTGGACCAGCCTTGCAGATAATTTTATCTCTTACTAGACTGAAGACACAACAAGAACTATCATTCTAAATTATATGACTTAATTCTGACCAACACAACTGACAGAATAGTAGGGAAAGCACAGACTTTTTTTGAAGAAGATGTGGATTTGGGTCTGTCAATTAAAAAATGTTTAATATGGGGCAAACTTTGTGAAATTCAATTTTACTATATGTATAATAAAATAAAAATGATCTATTTTTACACACACATACATATGTAAATATATGTGTCTATATATGAAGCAGCATTTTTTGGTTTACTATAGATATTTAGTATGTTGTAGGCCTTATTATTGTGGAATATAGAAATGTGAGAAATACTGAGAAAAAAGTTACTAAGTCATCTAAAGTTCATAATAAACAACTAAGGTTTAGTGCAACCTAGATTTCAGAAAAACATTTTAAAACATTCATATAAAAATGCATAAGTCTTCTTCACTGGAGACTCTGAAATCAAACATTAAGAAAAATAGAAGAATGCAAAAAAATTAAATTCTAACTTTATAAACTTGACTCAATTTGGTGCATATACCCATGCTATTTCCTCTGGCTGAAATTTCCTTTGTCACATAATATTATTTAACAAACAAGACAGCAATTGCCTCTACACATGTAATCTAATTTTTTGCTTGCCTGACTCACATGTAGCCATGTTTTTCTTTATTTCATTCTTACGTTGTCCCCCTTTTTTCCTTTATTTCCTTTTGATTACTAGAAACACCAGTAGTTTGCTGAATCACTGGGGAAAGCACAGAATTCAGGCAGCTAATATTGTACCGTGCCCCTCACAGGTGTCATTGGGCCATGGAAAAATAGGTGAGGGTAAGAACAGTGCATCATAACTGACTGCATTTGAGTTTCTTCAGTCCAAGGAATGTTAACACTATGACATGCAAGTCATGAAGCCACACATCAGCACTGTTAATCTATCTCAGGACAAAGACCAGAATGTCCATTATCAAAGCAAGAAGTTCATTTCCATTTTGTACTTTAGGTCTCTTAATCTATATTTAGAAAAATATATTAACAACTATGGCAGTATTTCTGTTTTTCTGAGTGGCACTTTTGCATAAATTATCTCAGAGCAAAAATACAATAAGCTAAATCAAATTAAAATACATAAAACAATTGTGGCAGATAGTAAAATAGCACTTAAAGTATAGACTTAAACTGTCAACCTATCAGTAAAGTCTATGGGAAAAAAAGTAGTTTATCATTATGCCCTAAAGGTTAGATCATGACATATTCTGAAAGCATGATTATACTAGAAGCATGAAGTTGCACAGCAAAGTATGTATTTTCTGTCTTCAGTTCCATAAAGTATAAATTTACAGAGGGTTAGCAAAAATTTACCAAACTGATTTCAATATTCATAAAGATGCAAAAGATCATTTTCTAAGAGAGTTAAGGCCCATGTCATAGAAATGTTGATTTTATTTTTTTAAAAAAATAACATGTGTATGTACATTTTTTAAGGGTATCACTGTGAAGGACAAAATAAATAAACAATGAGGAATAAAGCAAAACGGCAATACAAAAATGTTAACGTTTGTAGACTAGACCTGTATTCGAAGAGAGAAAAAGGAAAGGAAAAAAGACTCTGTTCTTAGAAAATCATTGACCCCCTTCTCTTTCCCACATATGCTCTGATTAACTCAATAGCAGTCTTTCTCTCATCCAAAGCCTTCAACCTTGAAAAAGTACCCATCTCTATGCAAAGCAATTAGGAAAAAAAGTGTGCCCCGCACAAGGTAGGTTCTCAGTAATGATGCTGTGACCATCCAGAACACATGGAATGGAGACAGGCATTAATGAGTCAGGTCTGCTGGAAGTAACAACATCTTAGAAATAAAAGCCTTTGAGAGAAAAGGCATAGTTCCATCTCTGAAGGCCACAGAGTCCTCCACATTTGCTTCATTTCTGCATATTGTATGCTGAAATTAGAATAATCCTGCTAAGCTTGGTTAGCATCTCCTGAATCAGGTTAGTGAAAAGAAACCAACTTTAACATGATTTGAAATTCTAATTATTTCTGCATAGTCATTGCTTCTGGAGAAATTGCTGAAGGAGAATATACTTACTTAAGTATGTCCAATTAATTTTGTTTGATGCTCTTAAGCATATGAGCAATGCTGGGGCAACTTACAGAGAAAAACTAAAAAATTCCAAATTCCTCCAAAAAGATGACAATAAAGTTAGAGTAGTAGTGTCTGGAATAGACTCCCAAAGCAAGTCTTAATACTATAATTTATGCTAAAATTTATAATCCTAAACCATGATTTAAGTTGAAATTTCAATATGTTCCCTGCAGTGTATTGTATTTTCCACAAATGGCCATGGTAAGATTTCTGGTCCCATATACTCTTCTAGATCCTTACCACTCCCCTACCAATGGGTGTAGTCTATTTCCCCTCCCCTTGAAATTGGACAGGACTTCCTGACTGCCCTGACAAACAGAATACAAGGAGGGGCATGGGCGATATATTTAACCAGAACTGTTGTACCCCCATAATAAGCTATGATAAAAAAAAAAAAGAGAGAGAGAAAAAAAAAAAAAAGAAGTAATGCTGTGTGACTTCTGAGACTAGATCAAAAAAGACAAATCAGCTTTGGCTACATTTCCACACCCCTCCCCTTCACTGAAGGCATGAGCTTCAGGAGCCAATGTGTAAGAATCTGGCTACCCTGAAGCCACCAATCTGGCAAGAGGACAGAGAGAGACTACAGAGACATAGAGAAACATGCTCAGAAGAAACATGCTCAGCTCTTCCAGCTGAGACCCTCAACAATGTGGAGCAGAGACTAGCTGACCTGCTAATGCCTTAACAAAGTCCCTGCCCCACAAAATCTGTGAACATAAGAAATGGCTGTTTCATGCTACTAGATTTTGAGACATTTTATTATGCTACTATAGTAACTGGAACACCACATGCAAGAAATATAGAGTGAACTTGTAGATAAATTTTGACTTAGTGAATCTGACTCTTCCCTTCTCTTTACTGTCTTTTAGGCATGGTGCCAACAGTTCCATATCAGTGTTGATCTTCCCAAATGCATTTTATAGATCTATTCTTTGTCCACATTTCCTGGGATTACACACACAAATACACATACACACACACACACACACACACATTATGTGGCCAAGGACTAAAACAACCACAAGCTAGATATGACTCTCTTTTATTCTTCATCTCTTACTTCTAATATTCTGGTATCTTGTCCATGAGATTCGAAGTCCAAACAACAGAAATTATTAACATGAGGGGATTGTCAGAAGAAATTGATAATCCTCAGTGACAAATCTCTGAACAAAGTGAAAGAGTAGCTTTTAATGAAAGATGTTCTCATTACCTAATTTTCAGTTAAAAATGAAGGCTAACATCTAATTAAATGTGCATATTTTGCTACTTGTGCATACTTGCTACCATCATCATAATGACAGGTATTTTTTAAGGACTTTTAGAGGCATAAAAACTTTTTACAAGAACTTCAGGGAATAAGAAAAATGGTAGGCTCTTTTATATTCATTTATCAAGTATTTATAGAGCAGCTAGAATATGCAATGGGAAGTTCTAGGCATTCTGGGGTATAAAGAACCCTTCAGAAATGTATAGTATAGGAGATAGGGTCTTTCCATAAATATTATATAAAGTGATAAAACAAAGACTATCAGGTATGGTTTTTCAGCGATATGAGGGATTACTTCCATATGCAGGAGGATGAAAGACACCAATGGAAGGGAAAAAATTGAATATTTGGGGAAGATAATTTTATGTAGAGAAATCAACATGTTAAAAGTCCAGAATTTGGAAAACAGTTGAGTCAAGAGTTCATGAAAGAGAGAGGAGGGAAACAAGACTGGAAAGGTTGGTGAGTACAGGCTATGTTAAAGTGGGAGAGTAGAGACCTTGAATGACAAGGGAAATTTGGATTTAGGCAAGAAGGAATGATTGAAGAGTTTTGAAAAGGGAATGGCTGTACTTCAGCAATAATGATGTCTCTTATTTACGTGGTACTGTCATTAAAAGCACCTCAATGTATCTCATCTTATGTTCCCATCACAAAACTCTCTGAGGGGTGTTGATAAGAGATTATTATAAAAATAATTCACCTACAATCATGCTGTTATTTGGTGGCATAAACCAGACTCAGAGCCAGGTCTTGCACCAACGTCCAGCGGGCTTTTTACTAAAATACACAGTGAGCTAGTTGGTGATGTGAAAGAATGAAGGTGAAGAGACCAGTCAAGTTGGGGTGGGAGGTGCTGTAAATTAATCCCAGTGAAAGATGATGAAAGTGGGTGCAAGATGGGTCATGTCCTATTGATATGAGAAGCAAAATCATCCAATTGGAAGATGTTTAACCACATTTCTCACTGAAAAGCAGAGATTATAAAACTTTTACATTTTGTTCCATATGTATTGCTCTCAATAAATCATCCTGTAATTCTCCAGTTTATAAAAGAAGAATTTATGGGCCTCTCAGTAACTGAATTGCCAGTATAGAAAATTAAATGAAAAAATATATGTTCTTCCTAAAACAAAATAATATCCTAACAGTTTTCTTATTTTATGAAATTTATTTTAACACCGGGAATGAAAATGTCATGTTCTAACATGTTGGGAATGACATCAAAACCAAATAATATAAAAAGGTTTAGAATATTCCAAATATTCTAACAAAAGAGTAAAATTCTCCTTTGTGTTCACTTCAATCTTTATAAGAAAAGTGACTACCAAATAAAAAGATAAAGTGCTTCTTTCCTTTTCTTGCTCCCACAGCTTAAAACAATTCATAAAAGTTCTATCAACAGTTTGGACTTGTATATACAGATCTAATTAAAAAACTCAGAAGTGCATGCTAAGCTAAGCTTTAAGAATTTGAAATTGCTAAAAATCAATAAGAAATTAACATGGTAAACTATAGTTGGTCTTGAAGATCTTTGCAAATTCACAAAATGCTTCCAAATCATGACAGTTTATCCCCAGCGCTCCAAGGCAACAAGACAGTTTTTTCATAATTATATTTCTCCATAAATAGTAATGGTATTTTTCTCCCTCCCTGTCCAGTATCTTGTCCCGTGCCTTATTACAGAGAGGAAAAACAATAATTCATGAATATGAAATCACACTAAAGAGAAACAGGGCCAAATGGATATACCATAGCACCAAGAACCTCCAGGGCAGAATGATTGCTCAGGATTTCCACACGGAAGACAAGTGGGCAAAGTTTCCAGAGCTATTTGATCAGAAAATGAAGAAAAACAATTAAAATGTTGATGCATTTTAACTGACACAGAATTACCTTTTCTCCTTCTTCCCAACTCTGCCAAAGCTACCCTCACAAGCAAATGTCAGGAGACACATTTCATAGCTAAGTCGATAATCAAATGAGAACAGCAGCATGTGTCTGGCACACTGGAGATTCTGAGAGAATTTACCAAACAGACAATCTGGAGGGCAGATTTGTGAAGTAAAGCAATCCCCACCTAGATTTCATTGCAAGATATTCTACAAAAGTCCAGGGAGAAAAGTAAAAGAAACGTTTACTCCTAGGAATAAAAGTGTTTACACTGGCACTCACACGAGCTTCATCCTGTGACACTCAGAGCTCTCAGTGCGTTCATCTTCAATCCTTCTCAGATGCAACTTCGTTAAGTAGGAAATACCTGGTACTGGATATGCTGAGTGGGTCCTTCTGCCTGTAACAAGACCACCAACTGTACTGAAGGAAGTGCTGCAAATAATGAGGGAGAGAAGTGCCATCAACTTTTCTACCCACATTGTAATAGTGTCATCGTCACTTCATCACCCAAATATCATTAAAAAAAAGCCCTCGTTGAACACTGCTGTAAATAATCTCTTGCCTACAGAAAAGTATGCTCATTGGAACTCAATTGGCTTAATGTTTTTAGTGTTTTGATTTTAAGGGTCTTTAGTCATCTTAGCCATTTCCATTAGGAAAGATATTCTTGTATGATCCCCATCCATCAGGTGATTTGCTTGACTTGAAAATCACTAAATCTTTTTGCAAGTGTTTCTATGTTCAAGACGTTAAAAAGATTATAAAACCTATAATTCAAACTGCTGAAAAAAAGTTTAAACCTTGTTAAGACAGTGGGTCATGTACATTTTGCTTAATTTTTTTGTTCCCATTAATTTTCAATACATTCATTACATTCTTTCCCAAGTATCTATCAAATATCCACCTAAGCTCCATGTGTTCAAAGGCAAAAAAGAATTTCAACTTTCCTCCTGAATCTCCTGTGGAAGATATTGGTTATTTTCATTTATACTTTGACCTTGATATATTGTCCTGACACACTAAAAACAAACATGATATCTTCAAAGAGATATAAATATGCAGATCAACATGCAAACAACTCTGAGTAAATGTACCCATTGAAAAAATACCCATAACTATATCACCAGTGATAAGGGGTTACACCAAATGATAAAATGAAATGACAACCTGTATTGTTTTTATCTCATGTAACTGTCCCATGTCGGCACCACACAGGTATTTGTAAATATCAATATTGTATCAGATCCTTCAGTGTTTCACTGGGGTGTTTCCATAGAATGGTATATTGTACAGCTTCAGCCCCAGCTCTTCCCACCTACAAACTTTTCCTCTCTCCTCTCACCTCTTATCCCAGGTGGAAGGCTGATGGTATTTGTCTCGGAAGCAGTTCATAAACTTGAATATCAAGCATTAGTGAGAGAGAAGCAAAGTGTTGCAGGTAAATCAGGTCTCATGATCTCCCTGTTGAAAACACTCTGGTGCATTTCAATAGTTTATAGAATAAAATCCCAACCCCTTCCAATGGCTCACAAGCCCTGCATGATCTGACTCCTGGGCCCCTTCTTTAACCTCATCTTTGTCAACATTTCTACCTTCTCATCATGCTTCAGCCACACCAGCTTTCTTCCTGTTCCTCCATCAGCCAGCAGCATGTGGTGCATTAAGAACATAGACTGCCTGAGTGTAAATTACAGCCCTGGCTCTGCCACTTCCCAGCTGTGTGATGTTGGCCAATTTACTCAACTTCTCTGTGCAAGAGGGGAGAATTTCCCCATTTGTAACTTAGGAATAATAATAGTAGCTATCTCAAAAGGATGCTGTGAGGATTAATTGACTCATATTCATAAAAGACTTGGAACTGTGCCCAACACTCACTAAGTGTTTTGCATATTATTTTCCTTCTCTAGGCTTGCATAATTTCTGTCTCCTCTGTTAGGAATGTTATTATGCCATTTCTCAGCTCAAATGTTCACTCCTCAGAGAAGCTTTCCCCAAACACCTCATCCAAAGAGGCCAACACCACCCACTACAATAGGTTATGTTTTTTTCTCATAATCCTTATCTTTCCTCCTCATTATCTTGTTCTCACATTTCTTTATTTTCATTCTACCTTTTCTCATCAGGATGCAAGCTCCATGAGGGTGGAGACCTTGCTTCCTTTTGAATTCTTAGCTCTTAACATAGAACTTGATGCATATTGGGTATTTGTCTAAATATATGTTTAATTCATTAGTTTGGCATTGGGAGATGTGGATTCCAATCTCGTTAACTGAAAAGTAACTTAATTTATCAGCATTTCAATTACTTCATTTATAATTGAAGATAATTACAGGCTCTCTACCTCTGCCTCAGTGTGAAGCACAAATTGGATAATCTACATGAAAGTACTATAGAAACTGTAAATATTACCCAAATAGTAGTTGTTGTTTTAAAGAAACAAGCTAGCATAGTAGAATAAGCACTAGACTTAGAGTCAGAAACCTAAATCCAACTCCATTCAAGCCTTTATTTTGAGACATGACTTTCTTGAACTTCTGATTCTTCATTGCAAAATGATGGTAATACCATTTTATGAGGATTATGAGACTCATTTAGGTAAGTACAAAAGTCATGTGTGACACTAGACATAATGTAATGAAGTCAGACTCAGACAGCCTTAACATTTCCCTCTGCTTGACTGAACTTTAGATAGGGGGTTTCCTGACTATAGGCTCTGGACTTCCCTTTTCTTAGAACACTTATCTTAGAAAACTTGCAATTGTAAATTTTTTCTCTGCCCCTTTGAGCCAGTTTTACAATCCAGGAATTGTCTGTCTCTAGAACCTAGAAGCCATCTTTTTTAAATGTAATTATCAAAAATGACACAGGCAGGTGCAGTGGGTTTAATTCCAGCTACTTGGGAGACTGAGATCCAAAGATCTCTTGAGCCCAGTAGTTTGAGCTCAGCCTGGGCAACATAGCATGATCCTGTCTCTACAAAAAGCAAAAATAAAAAAAAAATAATACTTTTATCTCCTAGTCTCTGGTGGGGGGGTAGAAACCCAACTTTGTTAAGCAACCATTGGCAAATTCAAATGGCCTAATCACATTGACCAATGTCCTCCACTACTTTTCCACTAGCTCACTTCAGTGATTAAAAATGCTTCTCTTTTGTTTCAGCAGAGTTGAGTTCAATCTCTCTACTCTATTATAATAATCTCTATCCTTATTGCAATAGCCTTGAATAAAGTCTTTCCTGCCTGCTTAACTTGTCTGGTGAATTTTTTTTTTATTTTGACAAATGACAGAAGTGAAAAAAATGACACCAATGAGTTGGGCAGAGCCATATTGCAAACCTCTCCAAAATAATCTGGATTAGACTGATCCCTGTCTATCTTTCTCAGTACCTTTTTTTTTTTTTTTTTTCTCTATATCTATTTCACTTTCCTAGGGGTACATAGTGCCTGGTAGATTTTCCAGTTCTTACCATATCTTATAGAACTTTAGTAGCTGAGCCACGCTAACATCGTTCCTTATACCTTAATGATTGTTCAAGTTCATTTTTTGGTCTGTTTTCTTTTTTTTTTTTTTTTAATTTTTTTTTATTTCAGCTTATTATGGGGGTACAAAAGTTCTGCATAGATATATTGCCCATGTCCCTCCCAATCCCCCGAGTCCGAGCCTCAAGCGTGTCCATTCCCCAGACAGTGCACATCGCACTCTTCCTGTAGGTATACACCCATCCCCTCCCCCACCCCCGTCCCCCCCAAGGCACATTTGGGAATAGCACCAATTGTGTATTTGACAGAGGCGGGGGGTGGGGGGCGAGTGGGGGGGAGTGGGGAGGAGGGCGATGGGTGTATACCTACATGATGAGTGCAATGTGCACTGTCTGGGGAATGGGCACGCTTGAAGTTCTTTCTTAGTACTTTTGTCTCATCTTCTCATACCTTCTCTTTTATGTGGCACGTACATCTAAAAGAACTATACCTTCAAGTTTCTCCCTATAATGTATGTTTACATGTAATAAATAGTTTGATAACAATAACTGCTTGTCTAATTCAATTGTGCAATCTATATACCAATTGGAATTTTTGTCACTCATCATAGATCATTTCTAGGTCTCAGTCTCTACCTCTGTGAAATGAGGAGGTTGGATCAGACAATCCCTTTCTAGCCCTATTATTTGATGAACCTAAAATGCCTTCAGAGGCCTTCTTTATGTCTGGATACTGCATCTACAATCCCTTTGGATGCTGAAGAGAAGAGGGAAGGTACAGATATAAGACTGCTACCTTAGAAGATATGGTAACTCTGCTACATAA
Organism: Varecia variegata; assembly: GCA_028533085.1. Lineage (NCBI taxonomy): Eukaryota > Metazoa > Chordata > Mammalia > Primates > Lemuridae > Varecia > Varecia variegata. The sequence goes on from CM052439.1 coordinate 111,829,961, forward strand.
TTTTTAAAAGTTTGAGATGTTTGGATTTTTCTTACTTTTAATGATTACTTTTTATGCTTTCCTCCCATTATCACTGCTATACTGACACTACATTAACCTTCAATTTACTTAAACTTTCCTGGAATAAACTCAGCTCTGGAGGGCACAGGGTGAAACCAATGTTAGATACCCAATGTCAAAATTAAATCAACATTTATTTAGCTTGGAATTAACAAATTGCTTTAGATTTCCAATGATTATTTTAGTTATTAGTTGTGTTGCTCTTTTGAGAAGACAGCATTCCTTTGAAATATTACACGATTGGGAAAATTTTCCCTGGGTACAGTTTCATTTATTGATCCCATAGCTTTGCCCTATGGGTCTCCCCATTTGCTGAACTGCTGTGCTCAGAGTGTCCTTCGGTTCAGAAATATTGAAGCATCCTTTTTAAGAAGATACACTTGGAATTTCTAGACAAAGATATATCCATGAAAATCAAACCAAATGGAAGTAGCAGAGTAAATCAGATTTATATTTGATTCAGTGACGGATTTTTATTTGATCTATTGTCTGATTTCTTTATTATACCTTTGCAGATTGGTCTCTGTTTAATCTCATGGCTGTTTTATGTAACAAAAAAAAAATGTAAAAATGTGACACTATTAATCTGTGGCCATAAATTCAAATCCAGTAAAAATTTGCTTGAGAATCTAGGAAAAAAATCTTATTTTCCTATTCAAAGCACTAATCAGTGCAAATGAAACACAATGAATGCCCTCAATGTTTCATTTGGTTTTCCATTTTGATACCATTTGATAGGAACTGTCTTGTTGGTACCATAAATACGCAGCAGATGAACATACCAAAAACACTTATTTTTAGAAATAAAAATTATAGATTAACCTCTCTGCAAATCAATGTAATATGGAAATCTTAAAAAAATACTATAAAGTGTACAAAAGAAGCACAAATTTGATACTGAGCCATAGTATACATTTAAACAGTTTCAAAATGATTCTTAATTTCTTTTTTCTGAATAATACTAATCTTTTAGAAAATCGAGATATTTTTAAAATATATTAATAATTACCTCTTATTCAGTGAGAGCTGGAAGAAGAGAAGTCCAGTGTTCCTTGAACACATATATTGTCTCATTTATTCCTCACAACAGCTTTACAAGGGAGCAATTGTTATTTCCATTTTATAGATAAGAAAACTGAGGCTTACAGTGCCTAAGTAAGAAAATGCAATAGTTAGAGCCATAAAGTGAAACTAGCTCAGTTTCAATCCAAACTCACATATATATTTTTTTTCTTATACTAGACTGCCTCAGGCATTTAGAGAATGTTTTTGTACCAGGAGACCAAGGGGCAGTGTTAAAAAGAAACGGCCAATCTTGGTGATTGTGTTCTCTCCTGTCAGTCCCTGCAATATGGGGGGACTGGAATAAAGCATTGGTTTTATTTTGGAGCCTTACATAGTAACGGAAGTGATTTTGCTCTAAAATATTTTGTAGTAGAATAAAGAGAAATCAAACATCTTTATGCAAATATAACGAGGAGCACATATTCCTGGCCTAGATTTTTTTTTTTTTTTTTTTTTTTTTTTTTTTTTTTTGAGACAGAGTCTCACTCTGTTGCCCTGGCTAGAGTGCCGTGGTGTCAGCCCAGCTCACAGCAACCTCAAACTCCTGGGCTCAAGCAATCCTACTGCCTCAGCCTCCCGAGTAGCTGGGACTACAGGCATGCGCCACCATGCCCGGCTAATTTTTCTACATATATGCTTAGCTATCCGTATAATTTCTTTCTATTTTTAGTAGAGACGAGGTCTCACTCTTGCTTGGGCTGGTCTCGAACTCCTGAGCTCTAACAATCCCCCCACCTCAGCCTCCCAGAGTGCTAGGATTAGAGGCGTGAGCCATCGCACCCGGCCTAGATTTTTCTTGGGATTTTACAAAGATATAGGTACAATTCAAGGCCAGAGACAATTACAAATGCCATTCAAATTTGTTTCTAGACACTGTTATAAAATACAATTGCTGCTTTGTCCATATTCCTGAAGAGAGAGTCCTTTTCATTACTGATTGCTATCCCTAAGGTACTTTACCTACTTCCTCAACAAAGGTTGTAACAAGACTTATGTAGTCCCAAAGCCAAAGTGTGTCCCGCTGGTCATTGGTCATCTGTCTCAACTTATTACTGCTAAGGTTCCTATGCCTTGGCCTGCATGGTCTCTTCAGGGTTGTGGTACCTAGAATTCAATTTACTTAGATGTGATGGCTAATTTTGTGTTTCAACTTGGCTAGGCCACAGTGCCCAGATATTTGGTCAATCACATCTGGATGTTGCCATGAAGATATTTTTTAGATAAGATTAAGATTTAAATTAGTAGCTTTTTAGTAAAGCAGATTTACTCAATTACCTTCCATAATGGTGAATGCCTTATCCAATGACTTGAAGGCCTTAAGCAAATGACTGACCTCCCCTGAGGATAAGGGAATTCTTGGGGAAAATTGCCTTTGGACTCAGGCTGCAATATCAACTCTTTCCAGGTCTCCAGACTGCTAACCCTACAAAGTTAGGACATGCCAGCCTCCATAATTGAGTGAGCCAACCCACCCTGGAAGTGATCCTTCATATTAGCATGAACATTCCTCTCCATTTGATTTCCTAGGATTCTCAGTCCTCAGCTGATCGAATGACCAAGGTGCTAAGATTGTTTACTCATGTCTTCTGCCCCACAGTAAGCTTTTGAAAATAATTACTTCTAATGTCACTTTTATTCTTCCATCCTTCCCCTCCTTTATTAATTGAACATGAAATTTTAATGAAACTAATTTTAAAAGATATAAGAAGACATTGTCATCTCTTGTGCAAACTACTACAAGAGTGACCTTACAAAAAAGTTGACAAAAAAGTGAACATTCATTGCTTCAACTTTTCTATTCTCCATAAAAGCAGTGGACAGGATTGTTTTAAAAACATAAATTAGCTCAGTATGCTCTTTTGCTTACAATCTTCAAATGGCTGTCCTGCATTTACAATAAAACCTGAACTCATCATGGTCTGCAGGGCCCCAGTTGGTCAGGTCTCTGCTACCTCTTCAAATTAATCTCATATACCATCTACTGCAGACCAGCCACACCGGCCACACTTCTGTTGCTCAAACAAGCTAAGCTTTATAAGCAAATGGCATTTCGGACCTTTGGAAATTGCTCTCAACAAGGCTTGGAGTGCTCTTCCCCAAGAGTTTCTCTTGGTGGCTCTACTTTTTCATAGGGGGCAGAGTGATACAGTTCCCTCCTCAGACAGAACATTTCTGTCTGCCTCTTCTAAATCCAGCCATGCCTCCAATCCCTCTCTATCATGCCACACTGATTTATTCTCTTCCCAGCACTTTCTTATATCCTGAAATTATCTTGTTTCTTTGTTTATTTATATGTTGCCTGTTTCTTTCACTAGAATTTAAGCTATGTGAGGGTGTGAAACTGTTTGCCTTGTTGACCCCAAATTTCTAGGGTCAGATAAAGATGCTAAATATTTATATTTAATAAATATTTATTAAATGCAGAAATCCAGAACAAGGTATTTTCCATGTTTCAAAAACAAACAAGTCTACCAAAAAAAAAAAAATGTCCTCAAGACAGACACCCAGGAATCACCTATTTAAAATGGGATACAATGGAAAGGCTGTCCTTAGGGATAAAGGAAATGATGAGTCTTCAGACCTACAACACAAGGTGAGCTCTGGACTGAACTAGAAATAAAGCTGACAGCAGAGCACTGACCAGAAGCTCATTACATTCTTTTCCTGAAGACATGACCAGCAGCAAGTCTGGGTCAGGACTGAGACATCAAAGAAATGTTATGAAATCTTGGCCAAAAAAACAGCTGCTGAAGCAGAGATAAATGAGGAAACTTCGTCACATAGATCAAGATTTGGCAAATAGTTTCTATAAAGACCCAGAGAGTAAACATTTAGGCTTTGCAGGCCATAAAATCTCTGTAACAACTGCTTAACTCTGCCATTGTAACACAAAAGCATATATGGATGATACATAAACAAATGAGTATGACTGTGTACCAATAACATGCTATTTATGGACACTAAAATTTGAGTTTCCTATAATTTTCTAATGTTTATTTTGAGATAACTGTAGATGGACTGAAGTTGTAAGCAATAACAACACAGAAAGAGTCCATATACACTTTACCTTATTTCTCCAATGGTAACATCTTGCAAAATGATGGTACAATATAGCAACTAGGATATCGATTAATACAGTCAACATACAGAACATTTCCATCACCACAAAGAACCCTCCCTTTGCCCTTTTGTAACTACACTCATTTTCTCTTTCCCCAAACTTAACTCCTAGCAACCACTAATCTATTCTCCATTTCTAGAATTTTGTTATTTCAAAAGTGTTATACAAATAGAATCATATAACCTTTTGTGATTAGCTCTTTTTATTCAGCATAATTTTTTGGAGATCCATCCAAACTGTTCCATGTATCAATAGTTTGTTCCTTTTTATTGTTCAGTAGTAACGCATGGTATGGATGTACCACAGTTTGTTTAACCGTTCACTCCTTAAAGGATATTTGGGTTATTTCAGATTTTGAGCTATTAGGAATAAAACACTATGAACAATCATGTTTAGATGTTTGTGTAAACATAAGTTTTGAATTCTATGTAATAAATGTGTAGCAGTGCAATTGCACAGTAGTTTAGTAGTTGCATGTTAAGTTTTTAAAGAAACTACCACATTCTTTTCCAGATTAGTTGTCCCATTTTATATTACCACCAGTAAAGTATCAGTGATTCAATTTCTCTACATCCTTGAAAACATTTGGTGTTATCACTATTTTTTATTTTAGCATCTGTATAGTAATATCTCACTGTAGCTTTAATTTGTATTTTCCTAATGAGTAATGATGTTGAACATCTTTTCATGTGCTTAAGTTACATGAAATAATATATCCTCTTCAATAAAATGTTTATTCATTTCTTTTGTCTATTTTTAATTCAATTTTTATCACTGAATTCTGAAAGTGCTCCAAGTATTTTTGATGCTACTCCTTTGTCAAACATATGGTTTTCACATTTTCTTCCAGCCTGTAACTTGTCTTTTTTACAGAGCAAAACTTTTCAATTTTGATGGAATCAAATTTATTGATTTTTTTATACATTGTGATTTTAGTGTCACACCCAAGAATTATTGACCTACCTTAAAACTAGAAGGTTTTCTTTTTAGTTTTTTTCTAAAAATATTTTATAGTTTTGTAAAATATAGTAATTTTTACTGTTTTATAGCTTTAGTTTATATTTAAGGCCATTATCCACTTTGAGTTAATTTTTGTATAAGGCAGGAGTTTTAAGTTGAGATCCCTTTTTGTTTCGTTTTTTTTTTTTTTTTTTTTTTTTTTCATTTACGGATGTTCAATTTTTCTAGCACCATTTGTTCAAAAGATTATACTTCCTACATTTAATTGCTTATACTCCATTGTCAAAAATCAGTTAAGGAGGGGTGTGGTGCATGCCTATAATCCTAACACTTTGGGAGGACAAGGCGGGAAGATCACCTGAAGCCAGGAGTTCAGGACCAGCCTGGGCAACATAGCAAGACCCCATCTCTACAAAAAAAAAAAAATTAAAAATAGGAAAATTAGCCAGGCATGGTGACACATGCCTTTAGTCCCAGATACTTTAGAAGCTGAGGCAGGAGGATTGCTTGAGACCAGGAGTTTGAGCTTACAGTGAGCTATGATGATGTCTTTGCACTCTAGCCCAGGAAATGGAGCAAGACCCTGTCTTCAAAAAAAAAAAAAAAAAATCAGATGTGTGGCTTATTTCTGGGTTTTCTACTTTATTCCATTGGTCTGTGTCCATCCTTCTGCCAGTGCCACACAGTCTTGATTATCATAGCTATATAAAAAACTTAAAATCTTGTACTCCTTTATTCTTCTTTGTAAAAATTGTTTTAGCTATCTCTTTCCTTTCCACATACATTTTGGAGTAATTTTGTTTATATCTATAGAAAGTTGCTGAGATTTTAGTAGGAATTACATTAAACCTTTATATAATTTGAGGAGAATTGACACCTCTACTATGTTCAGTCTTCTAACCCATGAACTTTGTATGTCCCTCCATTTATTTAGATCTTTTATTTCTTTCATCAGTGTTTTGTAGTATCTAGCACACAAGTCCTGTACAAGTTTTGTTAAATTTACATCTAAATATTTTTTAATGGTTTTCTGTAAATGGTACTGTAAATTATATTTTTAATTTTGGTGTCCACAGGTTTATTGCTAGTATATAGAAATAATTGATTTTTATGTTTTTCTTGTATCCTGCAACTTTGATAAACCTACTTATTAGTTCTAAGAGCTTTTCTGTTATATTTCTTGGGATTTCTATGTAGACAATCATGGCATCTGCAAATAAAGCAGTTTTATTTCTTTCTTTCAGATCTGTATGCCTTCTATTTCTTTATAAGGCTTTATCACACTGGCTAAAACGTCCAGTCTTATTTTCAAATAAGTGGGGTGAAAGTGGATATTCTTACCTCATTTCTGACATAAGGAAGAAAGAATTCAGTCTTTCACTTTAAGCATAATGTTAGCTGTAAGGTTTTTGTACATGTTCAAACAGAGGAAGTTTTTTATTCCTAAATTTCTGAGTTTTTTTTATAATGAATGAATTTTGTCAAATTTTCTTTCTGCATCATTTGATATGACCATATATTTTTTCTTCTTTAGTCTGATAACATGGTGAACTATATTGATTTATTTTTATATAATGAACCAAACTTGCATCTCAGTAATAAACCCCTCTTGGTCATGTTATATAATTTTTTAGGTATTGCTCAATTCTATTTCCTAACATTTTGTTAAGCATCATTGTGTCTATATTCATGAAGGATATTATCTCATAGTTTCTTTTCATTTCTTTCCTTCTCCTTGCTTTGGGTTTAATTTGGTCTCTTTATTCTAGGTTCTTGATATTGGAGCTTAGATTATTGGTTTAAGACTTTTCTTCTTACCTAATTTAAACTTTTAGTGTTATAAATTTCCCTCTCAGAACTGCTTTAGCTATGTCCCACAAATCTGGCCTGTTGTCTTTTAATTTTCAGTCAATCCAACTTTTTAAATTCCTATTGAATCTTCCTCCTTGACCTATACATTATTTGGAAGTGTGTTGCTTAGTGTCCAAATGTTTAAAAGGGTATGATTGGGAAGAACTGGGGCTTAATCTATACCATACACTATTGTACAGAAACACTGCAGTAAAACACTGGAGATTGTGATATAATATTGATATTGACAGACATCTGTGTGATGCCAACACAAACATGGGAGAGCTACATGAGATAAAATCTCTAAAGGTGGCCATTTGATTTTAATACTTTGTGTAGCTCCTTATCACTATTGGCATAGTTATGGATAATTTCAATACTTTTAAATTTAATGAAGTTTGTTTTATGCCCAGAAAAAGGTCTGTGTTGTTATATGTTCATTGGATGCTTGAAAGGAATGTGAATTCTGCTATTTTTCAGTGTAAGGTTCTATTAATGTTCATTAGAAAACTACAGATCAATATCCCTCATGAAGATAGATGCAAAAATCCTCAACAAAATCTTAGCAAGCCAAATTAAACAGCACATCAAAAAAGGAATTCATCATGACCAGGTGGGCTTTATCCTCAAGATACAAGGATGGTTCAACATATACAAATCTATAAATGCAATGCACCACATAAATAAAAGCAAAAACAGAGACCATGTAATTCTCTCAATAGACACAGAAGCAGCATTTGACAAAATCCAGGACACTTTTATGATAAAAACTCTTAACAAAATAGGAATAGGTGGGTCATATCTTAAAATTATTAAAGCCATATACGATAAATCCACAGCCAATATCATACTAAATGGGGAAAAATTGAAAGCATTCCCAGAATGCTTTGGAACCAGACAAGGTTGTCCACTATCATGACTTCAATTCAACATAGTGCTAGAAGTCCTTGCCAGAGTAATCAGACAAGAGACGGGAATTAAGCGTGTCCAAATTGGGGCAGAAGAGGTCAAGCTCTCACTCTCTGATGATGATATGATATTATATCTAGAAAATCCCAAGGATTCAACCAAGAAACTCCTGGAATTGATAAATGAATTCAGTAAAGTCTCAGGATACAAAATCAATGCACAGAAATCGATGGCATTCATATACGCCAGTAACAGTGATGTCAAAAATCAAATGCTCAACATCTCTAATCCTCAGGGAAATGCAAATTAAAACCACAATGAGTGGTTTAATTTAACCTAACTCCAGTGAGAATGGCCTTTATCAAAGAATTCCAAAACAACAAATGCTGGTGTGGCTGTGGAGAGATTAGAACACTCTTACACTGCTAGTGGGACTGCAAATTAGTTCAACCCCTGTGGAAAATAATTTGGAGATAATCTCAAAGAATGAAAAATAGAAACCCCATTTGATCCAGAAATTCCACTACTAGGCACCTACCCAAAGGAAAAAAAGACATTCTGTGATAAAGACATTTGCACTCAAATGTTTATAGCAACACAATTCACAATTGCAAAGATGTGGAAACAACCCAAGCACCCATCAATTCTTGAGTGGATTAATAAAATGTGGTATATGTATACCATGGAATACTATTCAACTACAAAAAACAATCGTGATCTAGCACCTCTTATACTATCCTGGGTAGAGCTGGAGCCCATCCTTTGAAGTGAGGTATCACAAAGATAGAAAAACATTCATCACATGTACTCCCCATTAAATTGGTACTAATTGATCAACAATAAAGTCCTCACAACATGGAAGTAATATGCATCGGATGCTGGTCAGGTGGGAGGTGGGTAGAGGGGGTGGGTAAACTCATAACTAATGTGTGCAGAGCACACTGTATGGGGGAAGGGCGTGCTTGTAGCTCTGGTTTGGGCAAGGCAAAGGCATTATATGTAACCAAAATGTTTATACCCCCACAATATTCTGAAATTAAAGAAAAATAATTTAAAAAAAGAAAAAGAAAGGACAAAAAAATTTAAAAAATAGGATAATTTAAGACTCAAGTAGTCCCTGACACGGAGCAATCACTTGCTCTGAATAAAATTCAGATTCTCACCTGTCAAAAAAAAAAAAAAGATCTTATTGATGATGATGTTAAGCTTGACATTTTTTTTTATCTAGTTGTTCCATTAACTTGGGAGTTGTAGTTGTAATGAATTGAATGATATCTTCGCCTTGAAGCTGTGAATGTGATCTTACTTGTAGAAAAAGGTCTTTGCAGATATAATTAAGCTAAGCATTTCAAGATGAGATCATTTTGAATTTAGGATGAGGCCTAAATTCAAAGAAATGTGTCCTTATAAGAGAAAGGAAGAGAGAGATTTCAGACACACAGACACAGAACAGAAGGCTATGTGAAGATGGGGGCAGAGGTTGGAGTGGTATGTATACAAGCCAAGGAATGCCAAGGATTGCTGGCAGCCACTAGAAACTAGAAGAGAGGCATGGAAGAGATTCTCCCTTAGAACCTCAAGAAGGAACCAACACTTAAAGCATCATTACTTTAGAGTTCTGGCCTCCAGAACCGTGGGAAGATATATTTCTGTTGCTTTAGGCCATCAAGTTTGTGAAAATTTGTTATTGTAGGCTTACCAAAGTAATATATGGGTGTTGAAGACTCCATATTTATCTATTTATCTATTTCTTGTTTATCAATATAAGACTGTAATGAAGCTGATATTAATATACCATGCTTTTTTCTCTTGATTAATGTTTCTATGATGTATACAGAGCAACCTAACTATATTATCACATTTGAGGTGAGTTTTTTTTGTGTGTAGACAAGTTTTTTTTTTTTAATCCACTGTGCAAATCTCTGTCTTTTAATTGGTATACTTTAGATTGCTTACATTTAATGCAATTATTGATATGGTAAGACTTATGTCTGCCATTTAATTTAGTTAGTTAGTTTTCCTGCTTGTTTGTTCTCCATTTTTTTTTTTATGTTTCTATTTTCTTTTTCTTGTCTTTGTAGACAGGGTTGAGAGTTAGGCTACAGTTTTTCATGGTGTTTGGCTGGAGTATAGCAGTTATTGTCTAAAAGTTTTCTGTCTTTATAGGCTGTTTCTTTACTGGTTTACCTAGAAAGAGTAGGCTTTTGTTGTGGTGGTGGTTGTTTTTGCCTGTGCCATTAACAATTCTGGATTTCTGGCTTCTTTAGCTCCAAATATGGAATATATGATGCAAGAAAAACAAAACCAAAAAAAACTCCCAAAGAACCTACCATGATGTTATTTCTTGGATCCTGAGATCCCTAGTTGGTAGGCCTTTTTTTCTCCATCTTTCAGGGTCTTCTTATGTTTGTTCTATATACAATGTTTTCAGATGTACTTAACAGGAAGAATATTTAAAAGTTCATCTACACCATCTCCCTGGAAATGGAAGACTCCCAATTCTATATAATTTTTATTTGTCATAAAATAGTATTTTTTTCTTTTGATTTTTTCAACCTTAAGAAGGTGTAAAACCCTTCTTAGCAGTCAGGACACACAATAAGAGGTGGTGGTCTGGATTTGGTTTATGAGTCGTAGTTTGCCAACTCTTGATACAGATCAAGATTTCTGAACTACAACTCTCTTTGCTGCCCACAATAGCCTGCCTCATAAAAGGGAGGTGAGGGAAGGTAGACATTAGGAGGGAAAAAAAATAGCTTTCTTTTTTCTAAAATCCAGGAACTTAGAAAGAAGAAAAAATACTGGTTAGGTGAGTGCATGAAAAGGATAAGATTAAAATTATTAAAGGACTTAAGCCTTATAAGAAATTTCACAGTCCCCTTCAGATGTAATTTCAAATAAAATCAACAGTAAGTCATAAAAGGAGTGTAAAAAATTCCAATGAAAATTCTCATTTTTCTAATTATGACGACATTTATATTTATTTGTGAAATATCCATGATTTCTTATAAAATTTTGAGTGATTTCCCTTCTTTGCTATGTTCTAATCATCTCTCTAATCTGTTACTGAGTAATCCAAATCTGATAATAAATACATAAATGTAATAGTTTCCCCTTAGATACAGACATTTATTGCATCAAAGAGGTAGAGGAACACATTCAAAGTAAACATGTAAAACTAAGTCACAGAAAAGAAAGAATGCCTGAAAGTAGCTAATAACTGTTAAAAAAATAAAAAGAATAAACATCTAAGAAGCTGAAGAATATCCAACAAAATAACAATCCCCAGAGCTCAAGACGAAATTGACTTTAGAGGAGAAATTTAGACAAAGTTTTACAGTGGAAAAGTCACCCAGCTGCAGAGCATTTCCAATAAGGCTGGGTGGGGGTGGGACAGGGAAAGATAATGTTGAGCTCATGAACACACTGCCACATCCTATTGTTCAGCTGAGCCAGCCTGAAAATTCATGCAAAGTGCAGAGTTAGTATACATAATTTTATTCTAAAGCTTACTTCCTTGAATTGTTATTAAACTTTAAATAAAATGAGACGTGAGCATTTACTAAAGTCAGTATGATTCCATCACCCATGGCGTGCAGATCTGTACCCTTCATGCCAGACACTCTCTGGTACTGAATTCTGTTCAAAGTTTTTTTCCTGACTTTTTATTTATTTAGTTTGTAGAACTTCAGTGAGAAACATCCAGTGTCATCTGAAAGGACACATATTGCAAGAAACTAATTTCCTCCCTTACTGGAGCTATGTGATGTGTGACTTCCCATTGAGTACAATTGCCAACAAGGCACAGGTGTGCACCGCATGAGGAGGTGAAAATGTAATTACAGGAAGAGAGATGTTGGGATTTTGTCCCTGTATCCATAATGTAATCAGCCCCAAATGAATGCTGCTTTTTCCCCCTATAGTCAACACCAAGCGTGGGAAGCAGGAAAACCAAAAACTTTGTCATATCCAGATTCACAACTACTGTAATTAGATGTAGATCTAAGAATAAAAGCTTTTTTATTTCCCCTTCATTGATACTTTGATTTATCACACAAAGTTATCCTGAAAATTCCTCATCTTCTAATATTCTCATGCCACCTTAGCTGAATAGGTAAAATCCAAAATCAAATTATTTTCCTTTTTATAAATTAAAATAATTCAACCATTTAACATTTTATTTTTCAAAAGATAGTTCATAAAAAGTATGATTTCCTCTTATTTTTAATGTCAAAAATGCTGTTTTAGTTAGAAATGCTTATAAATTTGACTTAATAAAAGGAAAACTGAATTTATCTAAATTGAATTATGATGCAAGGAATAATATCAGAGTCAAATTTTATTCATTTAGTAGTTACTGATTTCAACTCACATGGGTACAAAAACTCATATTTATGGTTGTTCAGTGTAGCATTTTTTACACTAGCATGAGTTTGGAAATAATCTAAATATACATTAATATGGGACAAGTTAAATAAACGATAGCATATCTATATGTTGCATTTATAGCAAAAGAATAAGCAAGATCTTTATGTACTAATATGAAATAATGACCTTCCATATGTGTGACTATAATATTCTATAATTTGTTTAAAAAAGATAAAAAATACATGCATATTTATGTACATGTTTATATATGCATATAATATGTCCATAAGGATATAAATAAAGGCATAACTTTAGTTTCCTGTCTGGAGAAAATTCAGGTGGCTGAGAAACATTGGTTTGAGAGAAACTATTACTGTCTACCATTTTACATTTTTTGAATTTTTGAGTCATAACAATGAGTATCCATTCAAAAAATATTAAATTTTAAAATTTTAGAAATAGTTATTGAATTTCTAGTATGTTAAACTGTGATCAGTAACTATATTGTACTCCATAGATAATCAATAATTTTGTGCTGAATGCATAATGCACCATACTTATATCAAACCAATTAAAATGCCATGAGATAAACATGATCAGATTCAGTTAACCCAGATGAGACTGTAACACTGAAGTTTACTCAGCAGAACTGATTTTACTTGTGAAGAAAAGAGGCAGATAAAGATGCATTATTATTTGGGGAACATGACAGATATCCAAATCATTAAATTTACCTTTTTTACTAAGTCACACTTTGTGATACTCTCTCCATTGGTAAGACACAAGAAGGACTACCTGAGGAGAGGTTCATAACATCTTGACTAATTTATACCTTAACATAAATAAGCTCATATAATTTAATGCAAACTGTTCCAGCTGTTCCAGCTAATTTCAGGGAATTAAAGGAAAATAATACAGGAAAGTTTCTGCAAGTTTCATTCTTGCAGAAGGGAAAATTTTGGAATCATCTTTTGCCTTCTCTGGATCAACAGGATACAAGAAATGAACACTCCAAGTACCTGGTTACTAAATTGTTAAACATCCCAGAAAGAAAAATTTAAGTAGAGGTTAGGAGACTTAAGGAAAACCTTGTTTAATTTTAAATTTTGAATAAGACTACCTCTGAGCAATAGAAATTGAAAGATTTTTTTTTAAAAAAATATAGGCAAGTACACATTTACACCAAAGAATTAAAAAATTCAAAGGAATCTTATTATAAATCTCTGATTGAATACTCATTTGTATTATTGAAGATTGCAATAATCTAGAAGTGTTTTTCTTCTTAGAAAACATTTCCTTAAATTAGTACCAAAAGAAGCCAAATGGGAAAAAAAATCAATAATGGCAAAGGCAAAGAGAAATAAAAATTTAGCATACAGTAATTAAAATAATAAATATACTCATAGAGTGAGACTAAAGTTAGCTGCCATCTTTATATTTAGATCATTCCTTGGTATGCCCTACTCTCAGATACTTCCTTTTCTATTAGAGCTTCTTGAGGTAACAAGCAGATGTTAAAGTTGGGATTTTATAATTAGTCATAAGCATACACATTAAGCCTAGGGGAAAAAATGCCAGTTTCACATGGCAATATTTTTTTTGAAGTACTGGTCAGCAAGCAATAAAAAGGAGCTTGCTTTAGGCAAAATTATTCCAAATGGTTGGCCAAAAAGAGAGGAGGAGGATGACTGCAGGTACAAGTAAAATTTTAATGCTGGAAATGCTTCTTTTAATTCAATATGGTCCTCAGGTATTTTGAAAATGCATCTTCTTTCTCAGAAAAAAAAATGGCCCAGAAAGAAAAATTGGGTCATGAGATCAATAGTAAACACAAGTTTATATGGATATGAGAAACATTAGAAACAAGTATTATGGCCAAGATTAAAAAAATGTTTGGTAATTAGAAGCACTATTTCTCAATTGCCCAAGGTTATTTTAGGGTCCCAAAATTATAGGTTGTCCTCCTTATACTAGAGCAGTTATTATAAAAATCAAACAAATAATTTTTTCTTAAGAAAGATATTAAACATGTTGCCCAAGATTGAATAAAAGCAAATAGTCAACCCTATGCATAGTCTGAGTACACAAAACTTAACAGTTCTGAACTGATCAAATGAAAAACAAGAGAAAGATTGAAAGTACATAGAAAATAATTTAAAAGGCAAAGCAAATTTGGTCCATTATAAAACTGTAATTTCTTCAAATTTCCATTTTTATAGACACAAAAAAATCTGAAGCACTGTAGACATAATACATTCTGATTCTGGAAACATTTTATTTGTGTCCCATACTCAAAAAGTAGTTTAAATTTGCCTATATAAAATACAATAATATAGAATAAAAACTATTTTCAGGGCTACAAACAAAGAAAAATTAATAAAAATGGAGCTCAAGAAGTGATTAAAGGACTGAAAATGAATCTTTCTTATTTACCAACATCAGCAATGGTTTGGAAGAAAGCTCATGAAATTTTCAGTCCATGATAAATTGAGTGGTATTGCAAATTTCAAATAAGAACATAGAAGCTAGACAAGTGGACCCGAATAAAAAGAAATATGGGCAAGAAACAAAATTAGATTCAGTTTAGGATAATTGAAGTTAATATTATACATTATCAAAAAGGTAAATCATCAGTGGGAAATGTAGGAAAGAAATGTCAAGTTGACCCACTGGAATTAGATAAAAATTTGAGATGATAGCAAGATAAGCCTAATCAGAGCTAGGTATAGTTTCAATTCACAGTCCCAATGTGTTAGTGAATGTACTTTGTAAACAAAAATATTTAAACATACCGACTTCTGTTTGTCAAACGAAGAACTTGATGATACCTTTTTTTTAGTCTGAGATGTCATAAAATTGAATTACACTTGTGTATGTATGCTTACTCTATAAACCACAATATTAACATTTTTAAATTGCATTTTATCTCTGGACATAGGTGTCATGCTTTCAAAAAGAAGGCAGGTAGAAATAAAGAAAAGAAAGGAAAGAAGAAGAAAGAAAAGGAAGGGAAAATACGCTTTTTCAAAAATATTCTTTTGATGATGAAATTACCCCAAAATGACCATTTACTTGACTGTTCCCTTTTATTGTCTACTTTCCCAAACACCTCAAAGTAGCACCACGAAGATTAATCAGAAAAGTCTCATTTAGAATCTTACACAATTTTTCCTAACCCAAACACATAATTAGACTCCCTACAATGTCAAATGAGTAAAATCAAGATGAAAAGAAGAGATAGGACATGGTTGAGTACATGTCTGTATGTCATACAGGTTACACCTGTTATCGAGGTTAATTCTCACACCAACACTAAAAGTATATAGTTTTAGAGAGGTCACTGAAAAAGAAAGAGAAGAAATTTGTCCAAGGTCAAAAACTAGTAGGTCACAGAAAATTAAGAGGCAAATCTGTCTGACTCCAAACCTTTACCTATTCCACAAACTGTATTAAACAGCTTAAAATAGAAAACATATTCAGCTCTATCACTGGGCCAGCAGTTAAATGAAACAGAGGGACAGAAGGAAAACAAAAAGAAGGACAAGGTGGAGGAAAAAGAGAAGCCACCATGGACCTTGCCCACTGGTTACTTAAAATCCTCTTGAGGAATGAGACAACTAAAGTTTACAGGAGTGATGCGTAAATGTAAAGTCTCACATATTTCACAAAAGAAATTTCTCAGTGTAAATTCTAATTCTTCTTCGTAGAGAAGGAAACCCTCAGTGTGGGTTAGACTTGGGTAAGAAAATCAGGGAGAATAGAATTCCAATAAGGGAAGCAGCATAATTTTTAGAAAGAAATGATGAGCCACGTAGAAAGAATCATCAGCTCCAGATATTTTCTGGAACCTCACATCTACTCATATCCCCAGATGAACTTTCATGTGGGAATGCTTTCAACTTTCATGTTTTTTTACTTTAACCAGCTTAATTTTCCTCATTTTTTTTTATTTACTAGAATAAAATTTACAGGAGTTTGCAATATTTAACTTTTGATATGAAATCATGATTCATAATCTAAAATCATTCAACTGAAGATGAATGTTTCATTTGACCAATTATTCCTAAACAGCTGACATTATTTGTTGCATTTAAATTCCCATCCTTAAATTCACCCTGATTGAGCAACAATCTCCCTTTTGTGGTGATATTTCTTTCTCAGAAGCAGCCATGTTATTTATTTCCTCATCCAAAAGTCTGTATGGTGCTTGTTTTTCCATTGTTGTGATATTTTTTTTAATAGGATGGGCTCCAGCTCTATCCAGGATAATACAAGAAGTGCTAGTACTCACCGTCAAATTGGTACTAATCAATCAACACTTATGTACACAGATAGTAGTAATATTCTTCCGGTTTTGGGCAGGTGTGGGCAGAGAATGGGGATGGGCATATTCACATCTAATGGGTGCAGTGCCCACTGTCTGGGAGATGGGCTTGTACCTCTGACATGGGCGGGACAAAGGCAATATGTGTAACCTGACATTTGTACCCCTGTAATTCTCTGAAATTAAAAAAAAAAAAAACCCACAAAAGTCTGTAGAGGATCCACCATTAAAAGCTAGTTTCTATGGGATTTATGGTAAAGGAACTGTTAAGTTTTACAAACATTATTTTAGCAAGGTCATAATGCATAAATATTAATAGTTTATACCCAAACAATAGATGCACCATTGAGCATTAGAAGTGGATAGCTTAGTTCAGCACCAAGAATAGGGCAACTGTCACATAGATTCTTATGACCGATGTTAGCTATGACCGATGTTAGTTCTCCAAAGAACTACATTCTTCTCTTTGAAAAACAATTTTCATCTTCCACTTGTTCTTATTTCTCTGGAAGACAGACAAAATCTGTTTATTCAGATATATTAATAAATTGTCAGAAGGGGCCAATGAGTACAAATGTGAAACTATGGAAGCTAAAATAATTACATTAATATTTTCATAAATCTCAGGACCTGGTTTGGGTTCTCATTTTTGTATCTTCTTTGGAGACCCGTAACTTACAGTTGAGGCACTCTCATTGGCAATGAATGTTTCTAATCTCAGCACAGATGAGACTGTGATGAGGCTTTTAGCCCTCAAAACTCTGCCCTTCATTTATTTAGTCAGTCACTCAACTAATATTTACCCTAGCATTCATATCAGCTGATGATCTGGGTACAGAAGAAGCAGCAGTAAACAAAGTCTCTGCCCTAAAGAAATCCTACATTCTGGTGGAGGGAAACCAACAATAAATAAATATACAATTAGATGAATAAGAAGTTCTGTGGAGGAAGTCAAAACAAAGTGAGTAGGTAGGGAATACCTGAGGCACTGGAGAGAGAAGTAGCCACTTTACATAGCACGATCAGGCAATTGCCAAAGTCCTATCATGGACACTCCAGAGGAAGTGAGGCTCATTCTGAGTGTGGAGGAATAGTATGGATACACGGACAACATGGAAACACTGAGATCATTCCTGGGTAGAAAGGTCACTAATGTGGCATCAAGGAACTCTAGGCTGGTGTCTATCAAAACCCAGAGCCCCAAGGGCTTAATTGAAGAATTCAGAAGTCTCTGAGTTTCTAAAGAGCTACAATAGTTCAAGTAAACATATGGATGTCAGAGTCACAACAGAACAAAGACGTTTGGCAAGAACCGGAACTTCAGAGAAACAGAAGACCTGGAATTAAACATGATTCTGGAAGTCAAAACAGAAACCAAATTACATGATGCCCAAAGAAAAGTAAATTTACACTTTGTGATTGATTTTGTGATCCTGACACTGTATCGTAGGAGCTTTTGTGACTTGGCCCCAGGTTGTCAGAAGTAATGCAGAGATTACATGACCTTTCTTTTCTTTCTTTTTCCTTATTTAAAAAGATTGTGAGGTGCAAACGTTAACCAAAGAGGTGAATGATCTTTCTAGTAATAAAATGTCCACATGAATAAAAGTAGATAATGAGGAAGCCAGTAGATATGGAGTTAAAAGACATTTGAATTAAGGACATGGGACCACAAAACTTTTTATCATAACCTGGGCCTTGAGTTTCTCAGAGAAAGATTTGATACTTGATACCAAGTTTCCATGTATCAGCAAGCAGATTAAGAAGGGAGAAATTACAAAATAGATTGAAAATGGAAATATAAGTTAAATCATGGAATAATAATGTATAGACAGGAAGAGAGTAACATGACCCTTATAATCTTTCTTGTCAATGGTCGGTCAAGAATGACTATATGAATAATATATAACTTTTGGGAAAATGTTAATATGTCCACATTATGCCTCTTCCTATTCCTATGATATTTTAATCCAAATACTTCCTTTAAAACTCTGGGCCATTTTTAAAGTGATTGCCCTTCTCTGCCTTAAACAAACAAGAAGGGAAACAAAAGAAAAAAATCCCCTCGGCTAATAAAATCAAGGAACATAGTTACTCTGTCTCTGCTGATTTATAAAAGATTGCTTTATATAGCATATGTGACAAAACATGGTCAAGAATACAGATTTGTATATACATTAGCATTCCAAAGCTGACTAAAATTAAAGTCTAATTTTTTGGATCAGTAGCCCATAGATTGCTACACAAAATATCAGCTGTTCCGATTAAAAATATATATTGTTTAACAAGGATGCCTTAAAACCTTTTGTAATTGTGATATAAAACTTTGGCCATGTTTAAGTTTCAGTTACAGGTACAAAAATGTGGGGGTTTTATTAACTAAATTCTAGACATCGAAGCAGTCATTTATGTATATTCACCAGATCAGCTTCCACTAGGGAAAGCAAGCCACTGAGAATCCATGGCAATGTTGCAAGCTACAATGAACCAAGGCAATTTTTAATTTTTTTTGACCATTGTCCCAGGTCATTGTAATTTAATGAGTAGTAATCCTATTTAAAAATATGTTGCAGGCAGCAAGGTGCCTGCTGGGAGAAAGTGGCTATGCATGAACAGATCAATATGCGTTGTGTGCTCTCAACCATTCAATAATCGATTCACCCTTGTTATGAGAAAATAAATGCCAAAGTCCCCAAAGTTAATTTCTGAAGAAAGCATTAACAAGGCTATCAGATATTAAAAGTTTCCATGGATCATCTTCTGTTTGTTTATTTGTTCCTGAAATCTCTGTGCTGCATCTCACAATATCCCATTCAAAAAAATGTAAGGGATCCTAAAAGTAAATTCCAGCAGGAACATTGGCTATATTTCCTTACTACCCGCAAAGCGCTGAAGGCTTATTTGGACTAGAGCATTTTACAGTCTCAACTCTTTTTTTTTTTGTCCCCTCTCGTCTTACTTTTAAATATACCAGATGCTTTTAATAAGCGATCAAATAAGGCTTTCAGCAGGCTTAACTGTAAGATGTCAGATCTTCTATTTCATGTGTTATTCAGTGATTTTCAATGTTTCAAATTTGTGCATTAAAAGAAGATAACATATTCTTTAGACTAGTCAGAATTTTTGAAAGTCTTAGTTATATGCTGTGGGCTTTCAACACTTCCCTGTTACCATAGAAATGGGTTTATGAAGGACTGAATCTGTGCAACATAATCACAAACATTAAATTGGCATATAAAAGAATTCCAGACTAGCATCTCTACTGTCTATGCTAATGGTTTTGCTGCTTTTATAGCAGCGTCTTACCAGGCTGTAATTCATTCAGGGAGCCCTAAACTATCTTTCATTGAACCGTATTTCAGAGGAGTGTGTCTCATATACATTGTGTACCATTTTTCTGTTAGCTAGCTGAGCTCTTAGTGCATCATATTGCCACATCAATGAGCTCTGTGGATTAGAAATCAAACCACAGAACTATACACATCATAGCACCAAATGTAATGCATGACTCTTACTCATTTGACTTCAATTAGTAAGATAATGTGAGTGGTAAACAAGATTCATGTCCTTGGATTCCAATGACATTGCCATTTAACAGAAATTGATTAAAAGTTCACCTCAGTGAGTAAATATACTTGGTCACTTAAGTTACTAAACTTGGTTTCCTCAAATCTGTTTCTCTCTAAGAAGGTTACTACATAATTTTAAATTACATAAAACTCATAAATAAAGATGAACGTGTTTATGGTTTCCCTTGATTGATAACAAAACCACTCTACCATTAAACCAGTCCAAAACAACTTGAGCTAGTCATCTAGGTAGCTTTAGGAAAGTAATATTTTGGCACGTGTTCATCTGCTATAAAGTTCAATCGGGTTTCCCAACCCTTCTATTTTAATGGATCAAAACTTTGGTTTGAACTCCCTCTAGATCAAGAAAGCAGATGTTCTGTTTTGCTATCTACCCAAACTGAAGTTAATTAAAATCTTTCTTGTAACTAAAACTAGCAAGAATCTAAAATTAACAGCTATTTTAATTCTTCTGTGTGTCATCTTTTATTGTAATCTGCTTATAAAAGAGGCATTGTTCAGCAACTTTTCACTTGACTATAGAGAACTAGTTTGATTTGAGCTGATGTCAGTGGTGGTAACTGTTACTCTTACAAAGGTCAAGTCAATTCCACAACCCTCTAAGGAAACACTAAACTCAATTCTTCCTAACCAGGCAAAGAGAGTGCCCAGTGCCATTTGTCAAAACAATCAAGCATGACTGTTTTTCTCACACTTTGGTTGTAAAGCAGGGTCAAGAAAAATTAGACCTAGCGATTATTTGCTGATTTTACAGTCTAGCATTTACCCTCCCTTCTTGCAATAATGATGTCTCCTCTCTCGTTCTATCTTTCTAATTTGATCTAGTAAGACTGAATTCATCCCCAGGTGTGAAATGCATAATTTATGCTTAACCAACTGATTTAGCATCTGTTCGGCCACAGGATTGGTTCAGAAAGTGAACAAGATCCACATTAGACAAATTATGGCAACAAATCTCAAATCTAAAAAGCAGGCTCTCTTCCTCCCTAAAATTGGTTTTGTGATGCTATGAGTTTGACTCCTGGAGTAATAAATCCAACATGATAGAAGGCAGAGCTAAAAGAGGGGAGAAAGTTGAACTCCGATGACATGTGTCAGCCCATGAATCCAGCCGTACTCTAGGACTTTTCAGTAAGGTGAGGCAATTTACCTTAGCCAGATTGGGTCAGCTTTTCTTTCGTGGGCAATAGATGAAACATTAGGCTTTACAATTGGTAAAGATAGGGATATCACCCGTCAGATGCAAAACATTACTTCTTGGTGTAAGAAACAGAAATAAAATATCACTATAGTCAATTTTTAAAAAGCAAGAAAAAAGATACCTATTAGAGTAATTTAACTGCTTCTCTTAGTTTTCAGTCAATTCCCATTTTTCCCCAGAATCTTAACACTTTCTGAAATATTGGTTACAAGTACAATACAATTATATTACACTGATTATTATACACACTTATCATTTATTTTGGGTCCACCATATTTATCTGTCTGGGAATAAAGAGGTAATGAGATATACCCACAATTCTCAAGGGGATTAGATAGACCAAAGAACCGAACAGAAGAATAGAATAAAAGACATCTTAATCATGATTCTGTTTGTTTCCAAATAGATTTTAGTGGAAAAAACAAAGTAAAAATGTATCAGAGAATTTTGAAATTAAGCAGTAAAATAAATTTCCTCACCTCTTTTATTTCATAAGCAAGCCCTGATCATACAGTGATGTCTGGGCAAAAATAAGTTTTGTTTTATTCTGGCCTTATGATACCTGTTCCTGTACACTACTTAGATGTCTATTGACTTCTCTTCTAGCAAGCTTACATCTAGGGTCATGTTCATGACTTATGTTTTTATCAGAACTAAAAGTACAACCAATATACATTAAGGTCATAATTTGGATTAGTATTAAAATCTCTTTTTAAGTATATAACAAAATGTCAACATTAGCATGAAGCAAGAAAGGATGCTATTTTCAATCCATGTAAAATATAGCTCTCAGTACTAGCCTGCCAGGAAACATGTATAGTGTCTCTTAAGAAATATCTCCCCACATTATAAAATTATAAATGATATAGGAGAACTTTTCTTAACCCAAAGTTCTCCTATTATCTTCTTTAATCTTCATACCCTTGAGAACATTTTACCCTCTCCTCCCAAAAAAACTTACTTACTTCTTTTAAGTATGTGCACATCACATGTAAGCTATTTGCACTAATGAAGATGAAGTATAATTTAACAGTTAAGGGCTTTTAGATTCAGATAGATTTATTTCACTTATCAAAGATGGCCAAATTAACTCACCTCTCTGAGATTCAGTCTTTTTATCCATAAAGGGAGCTGATTGGTTGAAAGAAAAATGAAATGAAGCATGTAAAGCACTTAGGAAAGTGTTCACATACAGCAAGCTCCAAGAAATGGTGGCTAAAAATTAGATACACCAATCCAACCCATTGACTTTGAAGACAGAAACTTTAGCCGAAGCATTGGAAATTTTTTATGTTATATGGACTATATTGAATTCCTATTACTGCTGAAAAAATTTATCAGAAACTTAGTGGCTTAAAACAACACAAATTTATTATTTTACAGTTGTGAAACTCAGAAGTCCTAAAAGGGTTTCACTGGGCTAAAACCAAAATATCAGCAGAGCTGTATTCCTATTGGAGGTGCTAGGGGAGAATCCATTTCTTTTCCTTTTCTAGCTTCTATAGGCTCCTGCATTCCTTGACTTACAGTATCTTTCTCCACCTTCAAAACCAGCAATATGGCATCTTTAAATCTCTCTCTGACTCTGACAGCTCCTTGTCTTCCCTCTTATAATAGGATTCTTGTGATTACATTGACCCCACTAAACATCCCAGGGTAAGTTATTTATCTGAAGGTTAACTGATTATCAACCTTAATTCCATCTGTACCTTTAATTTCCCTTTGCCACACAGCAAACATATTTATAGGTTCCATGTATTAGGACACAGGCATCTTCGGGGAGTCATTATTTTGTCTAGCACAATGTCCATCCTTAAATTTCTTCTTTGAGTTGCAAAATGACAATCACTTTTCTCAGATAGAAACATTTAATAGAAACTTACGAACAGAAGTCATGTCTCAGGCTACTGTGAGATGGTGGATTCTGTCAGCTGCCCTCCAGAAAGTATCTTTTATATAGCAAGTTTTTAGGGTGAAGACATGTGCAACTGGTCATGCCTCAGACTTTCTTGAGAAACTCATGACTACTGGGGAGGTTAGATAAACATCTTTATGATGGGTTATCTTATGCCATGGGTAAATATCCAATATCCCTCATCCTAGAGGTGTCCCTTCAAAATGTGTCACTCTTGCCATGCAGCACGCCATTTCCCTACAGGGGGTAAAGGTAGGTAGGAGAAGAAGCTTTCTCAAAAAATGAATTCTATGATTCTTGGAATTTTAGAAATTTGACTCAAATTATAGTTTTAAATGATTTGAATACTTTTGGTAATCTTAGCAAATTAAGGTATGACTTGTTTTTTCTGAATCGTTTGGGAAGGTGAACATAATGAATAATGAAAGGTTTTGGTCTTCTGTAATAAATTTAATGTAAGAGTCCAGAGTTGACGCATTTTTTGGGTCAGTGAGAAATATTAATAAACTCCCTATTTATGGTTCATACAGTGGGTACCTCTATCGTACTCAAATTACTTAGGTGTGGACAATGGTGAGAACCTTCACACCAAACAGGACTAGTCTTGCCAGATAAACTATAGCACTTCAGTTAAATCTGAATTTCAAATAAATGAATTTTTAGTATAAACATGTCCAGAATATTTCATAGCATATACTTATACTAAAAATGTCATTGTTTTTGAGTTTGACAAAAAAAAAAAAAAATCAAATTTAACTGGGCCTCCTGTATTTTTATTTGCTAAATCTGACAATCTTGGAGAAGAATAAAGCTCACTCCAGAAAATCACAAGCTATTAATATCAGGTTTGGCTGATCCTAATTTTAATTTTCAGAGAAGACAAGCTCACCGGAGACCTAGTGCAAAACTGAGGGAACGAAATCTCCTTTCTAGTCTATTGTAACAGATAAACCTTTCTGCATGAGAAGGAGGATGGCATAAATGTATTCTGTCTGAAAGTCAAGGCTCAATGGAAGAGCCAAGACAAGTGCCAAAGTTGTTGGAATTTGGAGAACAGATCAATTAAGGGACCCTCTCCTGCTGGCTTGAGAGTGTGTGTGTGTGTGTGTGTGTGTGTGTGTGTGTGTGTAGTTTAGCACCAGTTTCCTAGAATAGTGATTCTTGTCATTAATTTTTAAGGTCATGTAACTTGCTTCCAAGACTGACAAAATACTATGTCAATGCATGTGTACTCGGTTTTGCATTCTGTGTAATTTTCAAGGGATTCAGGGGCCTACTAAAGTTCATAAAACTTTGGTTGTAATCATTTGCCAAATATATAAAAATATATTCTCAGAATATTAAAAGTTTGAAGCAGATTTTTTAAAAACTTGCCCTTTATGTTTTTAATGTCTTGTTTAAGGAACATGTCCAACAAAAAAGTATAACAACATCTTTCCATAATCTCATCTAATTGCTTTAAATTTTTGTTTCACATTAGTTCTATAACTTACATAATTTATTCCTGTATATGGTATGGTAATATTTCTTTTCCACGTGAAAGCCAATTGTATCAACATCATTTGTTTAATAATCTTTTATTCTTCCTCTATTGCACATCAAGTATGTTGTTTCTATTTGAGCATGAATCTGCTTCTGAATTCTTTTATTAAGCAATCCTCATATTATTATGTTTTCTTATTGAACTATTATTCTATTAATTGAATTGAATAATTACTTGCCCTGTGACTTTTTAAATCATTTTGTAAACTTCCACAGGGAAAAAAAAATCTTTTTGGGATTGTAATAGGAACTATATTGAATAATATGGAGTTATTTGAAGGAAAATTGTCATTGTTTTAAAATTCATATTCTCATTAATAAACATGATACATTTCTTCATTTGTTCAGATTATCTTTCATGCCTTTTTAAAAATACTTTTTTCCATTTTTTCTAATGTTCATAATATATCCAGCAACTTTGTGGAACTCTCTTAATTCTTCTAACGCTTTCTATTTTTTTTTTTCCAGTTTGCATGTAGACAAATTTATCATCTGCAAATAGAAACTACCTTTGTCTCTTTCCTTCAGTTCCTTAAGCTGTATTTATTTTTGTTTTAGTGCATTTTCCATTTTATACAATGTAATATTGAATAGTGGTTATAACATGGGAATCACTATCTTGTTCCTGGCTTCAAAAAAATTATTAAGGGATAAATTTATCCCTCACTCCTCACATTTCCATAAGCTTCCTACTTTACAACACTGTGCAGATATTGCCACCACATTGTTAATAAATTGATGAGTTTAGGAGAAGGAACTGATCATGCTCAATTCCTCCCTTCTGGGCTACTCTTCTTCAAAACTACTTTCCCTTGGAAATCCTAGATTATACAGTCATCCATGTAGTACTCATAGTGAGAAAGGCAGAGGAAGGTCTTCATTTGGGTAGCAAGTTCAATAAAGAAGAAAGAATTAGAAAGTCAATATGGCTGCATATATAAGTCATGTTCAAGAATCTTTGTCAGTAATAAAGTTGCTATATTTCATATTTTCCTTTGTGCTTCATGTCAACTTATCAATTGTTTTTCAAAACTGGGAAGAAATAAAGGGTTCCTTCCATGCCCCCAAAGTAACATTATACCATTCACCATTAGTTATGATTTTAAATGTGTTTTAATGCATAACCTTTATCAGATTAAGTCTGTTTACTTCCATTCCTAATTTGCTAAGTTTTTGTTATGAACAAAACATATAGCTAAAATTTTATCAAATGTTTTTCTCCGTCTATTTAGGTGCTCATTTTCTTGTTCTACCTTACCCTATTAGTATAGGAAATTACACTGATATATTGACTGATTCTTGCATCACTGAGGTTAAACCCTACAGAAAAGGAAATTCCCATTTTTCTCTTGTCAGGAATAATTTTTCTAGGGTAAAGATTTACTGTTTTTTCAACTTTTGAACAAAACTATTTATAGAACAGCTTGAGTTTGGTGCCTTTTTCATATGGTTAATCGTTACTCTTAATTTAATGTACAATGGGGTCGTTGATAATACATGTATGTCTTATATTTCATGTCAGTTTTTTGCATACAAAGCTTTGTTGTATTCCTTGTTAAGATTTCTATCTTTACTTATATCTATGCTTTATTTAAAACATACTTTATATAAAGTTTCACTTTTCTCTTTATCTGTCTTGCCACAATTGCAGCTATTTTATTTGCCTTACAAAGAGCACACTTTGGTTTTGTTTGCTTATTTTTTAATTTGGTTGATTGTTTATTTTCTTAAATCCTGAAAACTAATAATCCTTCAACCAGAGAAAGACATTAGATTTGTACTAAATATACAAAAGCCTAAAGAATAAATTTTCCTTCAAATATCTCTATACATTCAAGGCAATTCCAATTTCAATTCCAAAAGGATTTTTTTGTAGAATAAAATCTAAATATAAGATTTTGAATAAAGTAATAGAGTGCCATGAATATGAATACGATTTATATTAGAAGGAATTTAGACTCAGGCAAGAGGTGATCTAGAGATGATAGTCTGTCCCTGCACTAAGAGAAGTGACTAACATACAGAGGAATTAAAATTGACACTTCACATTCAAAGTGAATCAATAAAATAATAAATAATCAACAAATTACTTAGAATAACAAACATATAGGACTTGACTCATAGCAAATTCTTTCCTATCTGTGTCTCTATCAAAGATATATGCAGTCTACCATTATGATTGAAAAATACATCAGACTCTGTCATTGTGTTCATGAAGTGACATTCCTCTATGAAAGAAAAAGATTTGGAAATATAAACATCAAAATTTAACAGTGATTATCAATGGGCCTTGGCATTTTTAGTTAATTTTTACTTCCCACTGTATACATACTTTTTCTTTACTGATTGGATTAGTCACAATAAATATGGGACTATTTTATAATAAAAAATAATAAAACATTTCAGCTATGTATTATAAACCCTTATGTGCTTGTTTTTTGCCCTCTCCCCCCCCCAAAGCTAAAATTATGTTCTGATCCAAATGACATATACTTGCAATATTCTCAAATCATGTGATAGGCAGAATAGTGCCCCTCTTGCCAGAGATATCCATGTAGTATCCAAAACCTGTGACTATGTTACCTTACATTGTGACAGGAACTTTGGAGATGTAAGTTAAGGATCTTGAGGTGGGGAGGCTAGTCTGGATTATCCAGGTGGATCCAATGTAATCACAAGGGTTCTTATAAGGGAAAGAGGGAGCCAGCAGAGTCAGAAAGAGAGAAGGAGGGAGACAGAGAGTGAGAAATTTGAAGATACTGCCCTGCTGGCTTTGAAAATGAAGGAAGGGGCTAAGAGCCAAGGAATGCAGGGACCCTCTGGATGCCAGAAAAGGCAAGGGAACAGATTGTCCCCTAGCGCCTCCAGAAGGAATGCAGCCCTGCCAACACCTCGATTTTATTTTATTTTATTTTTATTATTTTTTTATGGTATTAACACCTGGATTTTAGGAAAGACCTCCAGAACTATAAGGTAATACATTTGTGTTGTTTAAAGCCACTAAGTTTCTGGTAATTGGTTTTAGCAGGATATGGATACTAAGATAGCCCACAAATATCAGATGTATAAATATCATCAAATCTGTTCATGTTCTTTAAATCAAATCAGTTTTGACTATAAATTTGTCCCGCAGCCAGGTGGGCATGAAATTCAACATCTGTCATTCTTGCTCCTGCTGGTATCCCTCCCCCCACAGCATGGTTCACAGGTGCCAGAGTCTTGTAGTGTGTCAAGTCAGTAGTTGTTAGTTCACACTTATTTTGGCCAAAATGCCATTTATTTAGTCCATTCAGCTTTAATGGCTCTGGTGCTTCAGTGCCATGCTTGGAGCATAAGGCTTTTTGGAAAGCTGAGAAACACTCAGCCATTTTCTTTGGGGACATTGTCATCTACCCTGGGTGAGATAGGGAGAAGGACACTAGTGCCCCCTGGCTGAAGAGCTCCTACATTTCTACCCTTTTCCATGTTCTAAGAATCTCTTTTTAATCTGAGGGAAAGCACTAACTGTTCATTTCATATTTATCTCAAAGGCAGCCTCTTTTCTCTCCTTCCAGAATCTGGTTAATGGGCTTCAGTTTTTGGAAAAGGAAGCATCTGGCAGGCAACCTTTTATTTCTACCTTCCATAAGGCAGAGAAGCACGGAACTTGCTACTTTCTTCAATGAAGGAAAGAATGAGAAAATACTGGGGAACATATAAATTATATTTTATATCTACCAGCCCATTCCCATGGAAGAGTTATTCAGTATTAAATTTGTAATCAGTAGCTTTTCCATGTTTATTTTCTTTGTAAATATAGAAAAAAAAATAGAAATTTTACAGTAAAAATCCCTATAAGCTATTTGTATTGGACAAGTCATTTAACCTCTCTGATCTCCATTTCTTCATCCATAAAATGTAGGTGGTGACATTTGTCCTATCTAACTCACAGAGTTAATGGAAGGATTAGTTAATAACATATAAAAAGTACTGCACAAATAGTAGTGTTATTCTTTAATAAATGACATCAAGTATTGTTAGGAAGGAAAATTTAGCTTCATTATCAAATTTTAATGAAGATATAAATGGATCAAAACTCAAATCGCTATTCTCAATTATCTACAAATTTTTTTAACTCTTTTGATATCTCTAAAGCATGAGGAAATTTGAGTGGAACCATGGGAAGGGGCAACCAGCAGGAACACCGGATGTTTATGCTTTATATCTGGAGCATCTACTCTGTTGTATAAACCATTTCCTTCCCTACACGCTCCCCTGCTTCTCCTCATTCTCAGTGCCCCAAGTTCAAGGTATATATTCTGGAACACATATATCCCATGTGTGATAAAATAATATTTACTGAATGCTCAATATATTCTTGACACTGTTCTAGATGCTACGGATCTTAGCACAAAAGAGATTAAAGGTTTCTATTTTTATAAAGCTTACATTCCAGTGTAGGATAGGAAGGAGGAATAGACAGCAGAGAAGCAAACAAATGACTATGTCACATAGTGTTATAGCTAGAATGTTTGTGTTCCCCAAAATTCATATGTTGAAGTCTTAGCCCCCAAGGTGATAGCATTATGAGGTGTGGGCTTTAGGGGGGTGATAGGTCATAAGGGCAGAGCCCTTGTGATTGGGACCAGTGTTCTTACAAAAGAGACTCCAGAGACTTAGCTAACCCTTCCACCATGTGAGAACGCAGTGATAAGGCATCATGTGTGCACCCAGAAACAGGCCCTCACTAGACACCAAATTTGCCAGAGCCTCGATCTTGAACTTCTCAGCCTCTAGAACTGTGAGAAGTACATCTCTGTTGTTTATAAGCTACCCAGTTTATGATATTTTGTCATAGTGTGCTGAATAGACTAAAACACATAGTAATAAGGGAATGCTTTGAAGAAACAAAAATAAAGCAATGGAAAACAGTCCAGAGTTGGAGGTGCTGCCTTATATAGGCAGTTATTTAAGTTCTCTGAGGGGGTGGCATTTTATCTGAAGGAATGACAAGAAGGAGTAAGTTATGCAAATATATAGAGCCCAATATGACAGTTAACTTGGAAATGAGCTTAGTATGATCAAGGGGCAGAAAGAAGAAAGCCACTGTGGCTGGAACATGGAGATGAAGGATAAGAATATTAGAAAATAAAGTTGGGAAAGGTAGCCAGAGCCTCATACCAAAGCCTTGTAGGGGTTATAAGGATATTACATTTTTTAATCTGTTGTAAATATGAAGAAGCACTACCCAAATCCCTCTTCAAGGAAGACACCTACTGCCTACTTGTAAAAAGTGTGGTCAGGAAAAAGCCTTCCTCTACATCCCTAGGTCATGCCCTTTCTGAAGTACACTTCATCCATTGAAGGGCTGAGGAGGCACAGCGTATAAAGATCTGACAGTGTCAGGCTGGTAGGGGAGAACTCTGATAGGCAATATTCACTCCAGAGCTCCCTACTGAGGGTTTGGCAAAGGTTTTATCAGGCCTGCATTAAATTTAGATTATTTTCTCTGCCAAGTTAGCTTAGTTCTCTGCTTCTCAAGTGTTGGTAGACATCTCATAGCCCAAGCTCCATCTTACTGTCTGCTTCAAGGAAACTCAAGCTGCAGTGTTATCTAAATATAGCAGAGAGTTTTTGGAAGGCTTTGAAGAAGGGGAGTGACATGATCTGGCTTATGTTTTTCAAAGATCATTGTGACAGCAGTTTAGAGAATGAATTAGAGAGAAGTGAGTATGAAAGCCAGGAAAATAGTAAGGCAGCCATTACAGTGATCTGGGAGTGAGAAGATGGTGGCTTCACTCAAGTGATAGCTGAGAGAAAGTCATCTGGATATATTTTTGGTAGAACCAATAGTAGTTGTTGCTGATGGATTGGATTATGAGGAATGCGGTGGAAAAAGAAACCAGAGATGACTCCTACATTTTTGACGTAAACAACTTGGATGGTGTGGTACTATTTATTAAGAAAGGAAAGAAAATAGTCTAATAAACTATCTACCTCAAATACTTGTTAGTATTTGATCTATCAAGGTTCTTTATTTATACCAGAGGGAAATTTCTTATAAATTCTTAATAAATTCATTCAAATACTAATTATTCAGGCTGGTTCTGGTTAGCTCATCAGTCAAGTGAGTCTACTCAACACCGTCAGGTTCTTCAACCTCACTGTTGAGCATCATGGGAAGGGATAGTAGTTGCTGGGCAGCATTAGCCTACATTTAGTTATGGTTTTGTCTGCGTATTTTCATTTATCATTTTAGAATTTACTAGGTAATACAAGGACTTAATTTAAAAGTCCAATTAGGGCTAAAAGGCTGGTAGAAAAAAAAACAGCAATCCTCCTGCCCACCTCTCCAAAACTATTTCCTATAACACTAAAACCTACTCCCTGATATAAACACTTTCATATTTTTAAGCTATTTCATCTTAACCTATATCTTTGGAGAAAAAAAGGAGTTTTCATCCCTTCTGAAGATTCATAAATAGCCTATAGAAATAGAATTCCTATATAAACACATAGATATTTTCAATAGGGAAATTTCTTTGATATAAAATTCTATTAGAGAATTTCCTGTTAAACATGGCAGATTTTACACATTTTTGTTTACTCCCTTCTGAATCCCTTTCACAAGGGCAGTGACAAGATCATAGAGTTTTGAACCACAAGGAAAATAAAACGAGAACACAACAGAGAGCGCAAGATACCAACAAATGTTAGGAGATGGAGAAGAAATGCATGAGTTGTAACATACTTGATCATCTGGAGAGAACTAAAATGCCAGCACATGCAGTGGGGCACACCAGGCGATGAAGTCAGTTTATGCTGCATAATTCTGAGCAGCCTCAAGAAAGCTTTCTGCAAGTGAAAAGCAGAGCTGTATTTCAGGACTAGTCAGCCAATCCCTCTTCTCAGGCTCAGACCCCTACTGCAAAGAGACAGCAACTACTCTCTCTGGAAAGATATGGAGAGCTTTAGTTTTTAAAGAAATTGACCAGAGAGCCTGAAAACATGGGGAGGGCAGGGATGAGGAACCACAGGAGAGTAAAATACAATCCTATGTGCTGAACAATGAGTTTCCAGACTTTTCTCCTACCTAAACCCTTATTATGCTAGCAGCCAGAAACTCTAGCAGTAGAGTGAATTAATCTCTGGAGAATATGACCAGAGAAAAGGTCAACAAGACATTTGGGGGTTCCCACAATGAATCTTCTGGTTCTCTCTTATACCCACTTTTTATAAATAACACCTCTCCCGACACATACGCCATACAGTTTCCAATCAGTTTTTTAGTCCTCACTCCTAAATTTGAATGGTTTCCAAGAACCAAAAGAGATTTGAGAAAACCCTCCAACATGAAAAGGATAAAAAGATACAGATAAAAAGAACTTGGCAGAAACAGACAATGTCATGAAGTAAAAAATATTATTTGAGAGATAAAAGAAGCTATTTCATCCAAAAAACAAGAAAAGGTTGTAGGGTTTTTTTTTTTTTTTAAGTGGTATCCTAAGAACAGAAAGAGCAATGTTAAAACAGAATAACCAAAATACAAATTTCAGTAGGAAGTTTGAAAGATATGAGCCAATCTTGTATAAAGAGGAATTGTTTTGAAAAAAAAAAGATAAAGAGTAGGAAAATACAGAAAAAGAATAGGAAAATCAAAGGCCAATGCAAGAAGTCAAACATCTACCTAACTGGTATTCCAGGTAAAAGAGGGAAAAAAATGGAAGCAAAACTTATGTAAGAAATAATAAGATTTCCCACAACTGAATGTAAGTTACCATAACAAAAATAAATGAGCACCAAGCACAATAAATTGAAAAGTACAGACACTAAGGCACACTGGCATACAATTTCAAAGCACTGGGTATAAAGTGCTTTCATAGAAAAAAATAAAGGATTGTACATAAAAGACCAGGATACAACATGACACAGTAAGTTTCAACAACAACAGTGAGAAATGACATAAAAATTTGGAGGAAAAATATTTTATAACCAATCAAACTATCAGGCAAGTGTGAGAGCAAAATGAAGACATCATCAAACGTGAAGGCTTTGTGTCCCTCGCCTGTTTTCCTGGAACCTACTAGAAAAGAACTCTACTGAAATAAGGTAGATGACCAAGAAAGAAGAAAGCATGAAATCCAGAGAACAGGAAACAGAACACAGAAATGAAGGGAATTATTTAGTATAATGGTAAACAGATAATCCAGGACGATAGTCATGCTGGGACATTAGGCTTGGAGAACAAGTGGTGCAGTCTGGAACAAGTAGATAGGGTGTATAAGGGAGTACAGGTCTGTGCATTGCACAACTTGGTCAGGGTGGCTGTAGGGGCTGCCGTTCCCATCACAGTCTGTGTGAATGCACACCTTGGAATCATGCATAAGATACCTGGTACCTCTAGTGAGCCTGGGAGGGCTCAGATATCTCCTGGTTTCAAAAAAATGAAATTTATATATTATCCAATATATTTTACCAAGTGGGAAAAGGTACTAGAAGGTGTTTCATAGTTCTATGGAAGAGTTTGAAAGAAATTAGTGATAATTAGAGAGAAAATGAAAAAAGTGAGGCAATTTTGAACCCTAGAAAAAACAAATAAATGTACAATAATGGAAAGGTGAATAGAGTTGATAATAATTTAATCACATAGTGTGATATAACTGTGTTGGGACAATATTAGAAGAAAAGGAACATAAAGTCTGAATTAATACACACAAAGAAGCCATTTAATTTAGAAATATGAGGTGTGTATGGAATAAAACAGCTGAAAGAGTTTGACATGGTTCCTCGAGGAAGCGGGATCTGGATGTGGTACTGGAGAAAATGCTGATCTTAAGTCTTATTTTATAAACCCACATGACTTTTTTTACTAAATAGATATTACTATTATTTGATAAAAATATCTTTGGAAAATATGAGAGTCAGACATCAACTGCTAACTATTTCTGTTTTGATTGCCTATTGTAAAAGTATTATTTTAATCTGTCAATATTGCTTTCATGATGTGATCTGTGACATGTTACATATTTGATCTAGTAGAGACTCATAATGAGAAAGATATTTTTCTCAAATCCTAAATGCATCTTTTATTTTGTCTTTGTCAATTTCTTTTAGAAAAAAAATCAAAAATAAATAGGGCAAATTATAGTCTATTAAGTACAGATAGATAATGTTCCCATCTGGAATTGGAGCAAGTGGACATAATTTTTTTTCTCCATGTTTATTTCCATGATCTGCACTGGATACTAGAACAGGGAAATATACATATTCATAACATATAGATTGAAAAAACAAGCATTACTAGACTACAGGTTCAAAATCAAAAAGAAAGAATTTTATTTTCCTTCCAGGGACAATAGATAAATGACAAAGCAATCTTCACAGTTCTTAATGAGATCCCAAGATAGTCGTGATAGTCTCAAAAGTGAAATAGTTGAATAGCTGAATTTAAACTAAATGCTTTTCCTAGAATCTTCTAGTTGTTTATAACTAAGAGTGTAGCATACAGAATACTGGACAACTGAGGAATAATGCATTTTCACATTCTTGGGAACATCAAGATTTATTATCAGGAGTTCAGCGCTGATTAATGATATCACAATGAATACCAAAAGGGAGCAAGGAGAGATTTGTCACTTATTATAAAGTGTAGTCACATTTGTTTTAGTTTCTTGCTGAGGGTCCAAGGAACCAAAGTCATTACTTTCTGAATGAAATATTGGATGGCAGATATTAATAATAGGGCGTCTGGAGCTCCCCGGTTCCCCTGGATTATCATCTATGCATACAATTTTGGAAAGGAATTGAGTGAATTGTTTAGGGCTTTGGAATACTTGAGAGTGATAGCATTGCCTAGGGCGAGACACTGGCCCCTTTAGGCCACAAGGTAATTGTGTAACTGGCAAAGTCCCTCAGCTCTAACCTGAATTCCTCTCCATCCCAGAATTATTTTGCTCCCTGATGTCAATGAGCCAAGGGCTAATTTTGTTATGAATATATATTAATTTCTGTCTTCCATGTGACTCATTTTTTGGTGCATTAAATCATATACCTAAATTTCATCAATTAATTTTACCTACCAGAATGCTTTGCTTTCTAATTCAAGGACATAAACCTGAGTCCACCACAGCTAACGGCAGGTTACAGACGTTGCTAACAGATAAACTTAAGGAGGTTGATTGTCTTCATCCAATAGCTGGCACTAATGTCAGTTTTCATTTTAAGTGTCTGATATATGTAGCTTTGTCTGACAAGAACTTGAAATGAAATGCAATTTTGCGTGGTTAAAGAATATCACTATGCTTCAAGCCCACATACCCTCAATTGGGCTTTATATTAAGTTTTCGAAAGTGCTCATTTGTTTCTAGTCTCTGTCCTGTTTGACTTTATAGATATTTGATGAAATGCATGTTTGCTTCTTATTATTTGTAGGTCTTTCTCTCTTTTTCTCTCTGTCATGCACACACTCACACACACACACATAATTTCTGATGCTAGCATTAACCAGATTTCTAGGAACTCTGTTTCAAAATGTTTATTTTCTAGCCCCACTAAGAGTAAATTTATTTTCAGAGCCCTGCATAAACTTAGTGACTTTGCTTCTGTAAATATAATGGAAAATCATATGACTAAATTCTTACTTTGTTTCCTGAATCTTAAACTAAATTGCTTTCAACAAAGCAGCTCTAGAGAAATAAACTTTTCAGCCACATATAATCACAAAGAAAACAAGACTTCAAAGTTTTTAACCACTTGTGGTAGAATATAATTATATAACATGTCTTTAGGAAATAATCAACAAAGAAATGAAATAATTACTCATTGGCCAGAGCAGCAGAATTCTCTGTAGGGCATCATGACATTGAGTATTAGTTGCTACAAATACTGGGACTTATGTAATTTCTACAATCCTAGTAGTCCTAGTAAATAAATGCCTCACCAATAACAAAGCCACTGCTCTTCGACTGTAAGGAAATATTTGAATGTGTAACAGACTTGTGACAGAAATTGATATTCAACTTGAGTTCTTAAGACCCTGAGGCTGCCTCCATATCCATTTAGTCCTAGAGAACTGCTTAGCCTGAGTCAAATCTGCTGCCGCTAGCTTTTGTGCCCACCTGTAATGGGTACCATCTTCACCCCAGACCTGCTGAATACATTGAGCAATGGGATGTGATATGGTGTTTGCATCTATCTCTACCTTCTTTTGTTGCTACTTCCTTCCTTCCTTCATACATAGAGAAGTACATTGTCCACTCTTTCCTGTAGACTATGGCTACAGAGTAAGAAACACTCACACACACACACACACACACACACACACACTTATCATTTTGTTAATCTCAGATAACAGAGAATAGTTTGTGTAGATATGCGATCAAACGTAGCCATCTTCCAGGACAAATTTCCAAGTCTACAGAGCTGATCCTTTGGCTGTGGATTCGTTAGGAGGCAGGCAAGATATAAATGAGTACCTGACCCACTATCTCTTGTGTATCACGAATTCGGGGACGAAAGAGAAGCTCCACAAGAGAGTCATGGCTACAGATTAGGAGAGATGACAGCCCATATGGTGGGATGCGAAGGGCACTATAAATCTGTGTGGGAGCTAATACCTACTGGAAGATAATTCACAGAATATCAGGGCAAGAGAGAGCTTTAAATTTAATCTGGTGAAACCCACCATCTGATAGTTCAATTCCTACTGAATCCCTTGTCAGTAGTTGTTTACCATCTTCTTAAAAATGGCCCATAAATTTGCAGGGGCTGAACTTGAAATACAGTGGGTTTAGCATTAATGAAAGGTATGGAAGTTGAGACAATAAATTCAGGAATATTTGTGGTAAAAGGAAAAAAGGAAAGGTAACTTAAAGTGGAATGATGAGAAAATTCACCTGCATCTGAGGGAGTCTTATTCTCTAAAGATGCTAGTCGTTAGTTCAACCTTCAATTTAAAACAAATTTGATCTCTTTGTTACTTCATTCTACACACATTTACTGAATATGTAGTATTTCCTAGGATTTGGGGATACAGAAGCAATCAATGCATACTCTCTCCTCATCAAGAAGCTTAGACTCTGGCTAACAGAGCAAATGCACTGAAAAATCATCAGGCAATGTGAGTGATAGTGCTGAGACAAAGTCTCCTGGCAGACTAAGGGAGTTCCCTGCTGGGATGATTACACAAAGGAGGTGAATATTTAAGCCGGAATATTGAAATCTTTGAGGAGGACTTGCTAGGGGACAGAGAAGATGCACAGATTGGAGGCTGATAGAATCCCAAGCAGTGTGATCAGAAGCATAAAGTCTATTATATGAGCAGTGTAGTTAGAAGTCAGATGTGGCTATAGCTTCAGATATGTGGGGAAAAGCTGGGAGAGGATACTGGGAAGGTAGCAGGAACTCCATTCAGAAGAGTACAGTGTGCTAAGGAAATTCAATTCGACCAAGGAAAGAATCTATTTCCTACTGTGGGGATTTGGGGGTTCTAAGTTAAAATAACCAGCAAAAGACAGTTATATGGTCTGAAGCATTTATAGTAGACAGGGTCTTATGTTATCCAGAATGGTGATTGGTCAGATAATTGACAAAGCAGGGAATCCAAGGGAAATATATAAATCTTAAATATTTTATTTTATGTGAAAAATAAAGCACACTCATTATCTCATATTTTTGATGTAGGACAAAGCGTTTTCTTACAAATCTGTGAATCTGCTGGTTGTAATTCTCCCGTTTCTTTCTGTCACCACGTATATACACCATTATATACAACTTCTACTTAGTGTCTTTTAACTGGGGCGAGAATTGTAAAATGCTATTGCAAAGAAAATCTACATTTTAATAGCTTTTCCTCTAGTTGTTCATATTTGGCTTGCTCACACCTAATTTGACTACAAATAGTAGTCGTCAAAAATTTTGGCAACTCACCTTTATCAAGCCTTTCCAGGGCATTCTAATTAATTATCATGGAAACAACTCTCTTTACACACTCATACTACATTAACTCACAGATTATCAATTAAATTACATAATTATAATAATAATTGACACAAATGGTTTGGGAATATTCTGTGCTAACCATACAAGCCAACTGGTAATAGAATTGCACAAACATCCAGACAGTAGAGTAGGTTAGTAGCCTGCTTGTTCTGCTTGTTCAGTAAGTCCTGGGCAGAAAATGGCATGTTCTATGAACAGAATGGAGAGTATTAGCTATTCTGAGTTGGTTAAGTACATAAGGGAGAATGGAGAATCTAACTTAAAAACAATTTTTTATTATCTCTCCTCTGCGTGTATAATAGACATTTCACAGACTGGACCAGCTTTTTATTTTTTATTTATTTATTTTTTTAAAACTCAGTAATTTTTTAATTTTTTTTTATTTCAGCATATTATCAGGGTACAAATGTTTAGGTTACATATATTGCCTTTGCCCAACCCGAGTCAGAGCTTCAAGCGTGTCCATCCCCCAGATGGTGTGCAGTGCACCCAGTAGGTGTATATATACCCATCCCCTCCTCCGCCCTCCCATCTGCCTGACACCTGATGAATGTTATTACTATATGTGCACTTAAGTGTTGATCAGCTAATACCAATTTTATGGTGAGTACATGT
Organism: Varecia variegata; assembly: GCA_028533085.1. Taxonomy (NCBI): domain Eukaryota; kingdom Metazoa; phylum Chordata; class Mammalia; order Primates; family Lemuridae; genus Varecia; species Varecia variegata. The sequence continues at coordinate 111,868,460 of CM052439.1, forward strand.
GGTGCTTGTTTTTCCATTCTTGTTATACTTTACTTAATAGAATGACTTCCAGCTCTATCCAGAATAATACTAGAGATGCTGTATCACCATTGCTTTTTGTGGCTGAGTAGAACTCCATGATATACATATGGACCAGCTTTTTAAATCATGTATTTGCATTATGTTCCTATCAGGAGAGATAATAATTTCAAAGATTTTCTGATCTAGGGATTATTTTTGGACATGCTAGAAATGCTTCATTAGATCCCTAGTACCCAAGAAATGACCCTTTGCTTCAGATCAGAAGACTTTATGTCCAAAGGAGTTCCATATTAAGGAAAACTGACCCTCAATTTAAAAAAATAAAAAAGATTTATGTAGGATTCAATTAGACCTCTGGTGAGACAGAGACAGCCAGGTAATAGTCAATCTTGCAGTACCTAAAGATTTTGCCTCACTCCTGCACCAAAATACCTTTGAAGTCAAACTTACACCCTAGAGGATTACAGGCTGACAAGGAAGGGGTAAGTATTAGAACTTTATACTTTATAAAGGCCACAAAGTTTACATGTCTTCCAAGTTCAACCCAAACCACAAATGGCAATTCTTTACAATCTTAGAATGGAAATCAGTAGGAGATTTTTGAGGGAGATATGGCTTCATTATCCCCACAAATATTCTCATTAGGTAGGTGGTAAAGAAGCTAAACCACCAAGAAGTTTTTGTGACTTGTGCAGTGACACACATCAGCCTCAAAATAGTACAAAATAAGAAGAACCTATGTTTCAGGTTCTTTAAGATCTGTGCCGTATCTCTTCAAACTTTCTTTCTGACTTATTGCAGAAAGTATCTCAATATATTGCCATGAAGTAGCCTAGAATTTTTAATCTATTTTATGGCAAGAACTATTTCATAGTTCTTTAATTTTATTTCATAGTTCATTTAAAATTAATCTGGACAATTTCCTTAGCAGTAATATATGAGAAATCAAATTATGTTTATATATGTTAATTAGTATATATAATAATACAGTCTATATGTGCTGTGTTAATATAGCACATATAAAATATGTATTTTTCATTTACTACCAAATAGCCTAAAGAATGCGTGAAAATTTAAACAGCTTGTTTATCATGTATAAAATATGACTGTAGCAAAAATAGTATTTTAAATCATTTGGAGTCAGTAGGTAAATTAATAATGATTCTTCACAAAGAAGTATAGCTGAATTGTAAGTAAAAAATTAAATTTGTCTTGCTATTCACTGCAGTCATTTTACTTATGGTTAGAAACTACACAGTATTTGGAGGAGCTCATAAATGACAGGATATACAAAATTTGAACTGAGGTATACAAGACCTTGGCATTTATAACAAATGTCTGTTATCTGATACACAAACACAAAGTGAATATTCCTGTTTCCCCATAACTATGATGCCATGACATAATATTACATATGAACATGGCATAAGACCTGAAACCAATAACAAATAGGTTATTACCTATTAAAAATGAGAAAATATGGTCACTGTGTATCTGGGTAAACATCTTTCATTTGAGGAATTCTATGTTTGTGTTTTTATCAGGCAGTAGAGTAAATATATATCTAATATATTTTCTTTTAGCATACATGATTTCTCTTTTGAAAACCTTTAAATAGGAAAGGATATGATTTTAATTTAGCAACTTAATAAGTCATAAAGTAATTATAAACTCACCTAACATGGATTCTCCCATATTCTAATGAGAATTTTTCCATATTCTAGAATTGGGTAAGGGGCACTACATTATATAAAATAATTAAATTTCACATTCTAAGCCTAAAGTGTCACTGATTTTAGTGAAAGAAAAATCAACTTGCCATAATTTTAAGAATATTAATAAAACATCTACTTAGCTCCTGCAATCAGGAATATTTTAATTTTAAAAAAGTTGCCATATTCAAACTAGATAAAGCTTTCAGAATGAGCTAAAGCTAGGCTTAATGTCCTGAAGCACAGGCTAGCTGTGAGGTGCTTTTGAGCACAGGCTATGTTTTTTCATTTGGGCAATCCCTAAGCTTACCTAACTCAGTCCTGGCACACTTGCGGTATTCATTAGCATACTCCCATATGTTGTGGATATCTTATCTGGAAATTAATAATATTAACTTTGTGAAAGGAAGGAGAACTTTCAAAGCAAGCAGAAGTGAGTTAATTTTTCTGTTCATCGCAGATGCTTAGAAATGGTAGCAAAAGCTTTGTGGTAGCTTCTAAAAGTAACTTTCCTCAATCATAGATATTTTAGGTGGCAAAATAGAAGGAAAGTATTCTAACCATGGGAACAATTTTAGCAAAGTGAGGAAACGAGTTTGGATGGAGCATAGGATCCCTGCTGGGATGGGGTAGAAGCTAAGAAAGGGAAGGTAAGTGAGGCCAAGATTGCTGTCCTTAAATGCCAGACTGTGATGCTTAGAGCTTATCCTGGTTTTCAAGCATTGTAGTGGCGTGATAAAGAGTATTGTAAAAGATGACTGTCACAGTAGTCCATATGGTCTCTACACAGACGTACGGTGAAAGTAAGTTGAAGTGGGCCTGGGGAGTTGAAGGAAGAGTCCACTGCTAAGAAAAACACAGCTCTCAAGATACAGCAAAGGGAGAAATAGGTTTAATGACAAGATAGCTTACAAAGCCAAATGTTCAAAGAGTAAATGGAGAAAAAGTTGGATTTAGAGATTAGGATCTTGCCAGTGAATTTAAAAAGAAAATTTCAGTAGATTCAAGATGGCAACATTAAATATTAATAAATAGTGGCCTAAAGTTTTAGTACACAATTATGAAGACATAATGGTTTTTAATTTTGAATCCAAAATTTTGGCAATAGTGAAAACGAAGAGAGACCTTTGTCTATTTACAGGTTGCAGGGAAGCAAAGTTTGAAGAGGAAAAGATTAAAGATGCTCTAAAGTAGGAAAAGAATGAGTGAGCAGAGCCTTGGAGGAAGAAATGGATTGAGCATAGCTCCAGAAAGAGGAAGGGGCACGTCTTGCTCAGATACAGAAAGGAAGCAGAGAAGAAAGATGAAGAACATAAACAAAGGGTACTTGTGAGTGGACAAGAGGGAAGACGGGCAAAGTTGTGATGAAAGTCATGGCCTCTATACTTTTTGTAAAATGGGAGGTGAGATTATCTGACAAGATGGGGGTTAATGGAATGAGATTAAAGGTTCAAAGTAATCTGAAATCTAGAAGAACTGTTTTTAGAAAATTGAGAGATGAATAAAAAGTCTTGCTTTTTGCAGTGAGTTAAGTATATTAGAGGCCCCAGTGAGTCAAATCAACACATTCCAGCAACTCTCCATAGACATTCTAGAGCCTGGGAGCATAAAAAATGATAAATTGGTCAGGGTTTGCTCCAGACATGGTAGATCTGGCTATAGGTTAAAGGTACAAGGCAATCCAGAGTGTTAGGACTCGGCAAAGGTGACCGAGGGAAATTCTGACCAAGCAAGGATTCAGCTGCAGTCAAAGGGAATAATGACTGAAGAAGATGAGGGGAAAACTGAGCCATTAGCGGTCTCTACTAGGGCAGAATCTGGTTAGTGATCCTGGAAGAGGATCTGAAATACAGAGTGCAGCAATGCCAAAGGTACGGCAGCCTTTTCTTCCTAATAACCTCCCTAGAGTCCCATTAACTTTATAAAATGGATAAAATAATGCAGAAACTTGTACTGAAAGATAAACCATTGCTTACTATCATTTGAAGTTTTATTGTGCAGTTCTTAGAGTGTTTGTAGGAAGACCTAACCTCACTAAATAGAGAGACATGTCTGCTATTATTTGCCAAATAACAGCAAGTGATTAATAGGCCATCATCAAAATTAACTATTCATTGAAGGTAAAATTAATAAGTTCACTTCTCTCCTTGTCTAATCTGCTTCTGAGCATAAATCAGGCAGATTCAAAACAGCATTAATTTTCTCAGAACTGTAGAATGCCATTTTATTAAGATAAGCGTATGTTAATTCAATAAGCACTTATTGAATGCCTACTATGTGTTGAGACACTGTTACTAGGGAATCCAACCATGCCTAGTCCACAAAACTCCTTTGATACATGTATCTGCTGGAAGATGCTTTAAGATTGGTCAAGGGAAAAAGAAAAAGTAAGGAGGAGGTCAGCAATGGAGCAGAGTTAGTAGTGAGGGATATCGTATACATGAAAAAGCAAAGGGAGCTATAAGTCAAATAACACTTCAAACTCTGAAACCTAGTTGGAAAAAAAAAAGAGAAAATAGTGAACAAAATAACCAAGCCATGCCAAAGCCATGAATTGGGAGAACCATAGACCAAGCACAAAAGAATAGTATCAGAACTGGGTGGAGATACCAAAAATAAACCAAAAAAAGGACTGTGTCAGTTTCAACGATAATGATGTTAAAGGTAAACAGTAGGATAAGCTAGTTTAAGAGGACATGATTGTTAATGTCCAATCAGAAGAAAGTAATTGTCTTCCAAAATAATGTATATTATAGTTATTAAATATATAATCAGTATTCATGGTGCTAGAGAGCTTGTGGATAAGAGAGATAATAAGCTACAGTGAAATTATATCATATTATATATAATATATATACAAAATAAATACATGTGTATGTGTATGACAAACAGATAAGTAAAAAATTAATTAGTGGAATATACATACCTTTGTGAGTCATTTTTGTACTAAAATATTTCTGCTTGCAGTGGGCAGAAAGCCAACTCATTTCCTTTAAGCCAAGAAAAAAAAGGATAGGCTCTAATATGCTATTTTATATGATTAAAAACTTTGGGGGCAATGTCAGCTTCAGGCATGGTTGGATCCAGAGGCTCAAACAATATGATCAGTATTACATCATTTTCCATTTCTTGGTAGAGCCTTGCTTTGTGATGACTATATTTTAAGCATGACCTCTCTGTATTACAGGTACTGACATTTCTAGCCTTGCCTTATCTTTAATAGAAAGCAATCCCAGAAAAAAAAAATCTTCTTCATGATAGTTCATGTCATATTTCTTACTGGAATTGACTCTTATGCACCTACTTTCTTCAAATATCAATCTCTGAACTAAATCCAGGGATAAAGAATCCATATGAGCCACTCTCACTCCCCAGGCTAGAGTTGGATAAGCTCAACCAAACAGTAGGGACTAAGAGAGAGGAGGGTGGTTCCCAATAGGAAAACTGAGTGACTGTTCTCAAAGTCATGTTCTAAATTAGTGTTTCCCAAGGAAGGTTGGAGAAGAGGGAAGTATATCAGGATCTGGGGGATGGGAAGAAGAATTTTTTGATTATAAATAGAGGGTATGGAAAGAAGGGGGAGCATGAATTGAATGAAACTGAGAACTACTACTCTAAACATTTTATTGTCCATAATAAAGATATAATTTATGCTATTTCATATCCAAATGTCCACACAATATATATGTGTTGGTTTTAATCCAACTTTACCAAAAATTATATGAATCTTTCTATTTATTATCAACGTACTTACACCTGAAAAAACAGAAATTGTTCATTCCCTACCTAGTCAAACTTTTATTAGAGCTGCACATGATAAACACGCCCAGTACAAATAAATCATTTGTCATAAAATAAGTAGTATGAGATAGTGAGATTTGCATATAAGTGTGCATGTAAATGTTATGTGTTATTTCTTACTCTGACACCTCCCCAAATTTTAAGAACCTACTTCCAAACTTTGGATATTGTTTAAGATATCATACCATATGTATAAGTTTCTCTTAACAATAGTATCGCAAGTCCATCTTCCATAAAGTGAACTCTGGGCTTAAGACATTTAGAATTCAGCTGGATGCAGTGTCTCATGCTTATAATCCTAGAGCTTTGGGAGGCTGAGGTAGGAGGATCACTTGAGGCCAGAAGTTTGAGACCAGCCTGAGTAACATAGCAAGATCCTGTCTCTACAAAAAATACTTAAAAAAAAAATTAGTTGGGCATGGTGGCATGGCACCCATAGTCCTAGTTGCTCTGGAAGTTGAGCCAGGAGGATCCCTTGAACCCAGGAGTTTGAGGTTGCATTGAGCAATGATGATGCATTCTACCCCAGCGAGAGAGCAAGACCCTATTCCAAAAAAAAAAAAAAAAAAGACATTTAGAACCACACTAAACTATAGATCTTAATGGACTTCTCTTTGTTTTATACAAAAGACTCTATTGCATATAAGAATTGCACATTGTTTATGCATTGCTGAAGATATAGTTATATAATGTCATATGTTGTTTAGAGAATGTACTAAATCACATATTTTATGACTTTAACATATTTATAATGCTAAATGACCACAATTCAACTTGAGAGCATTAAAAACCAATAGTCTGTGCCACAACACAGCATATAATGTGGAAGTATATTGCAATGCAATGAGGAAAATGTATGAAATATGACAGAAAGTTTGTATAGATGCCATCCTTCAACATGTTCAAAAAAGAAAAAAAAAATGGACCATGCAATTACCTTCAAGAGCTGATTTAATTAATTTACCTTATGGTCAGTAAAAAGATGCTTAGTAAACTTTTAAAAAAATTAGAAAATGTGACTATTTAGAAATTTTAACATTGTTCTTTGTGTGTTCTAGTTCAGCCATTATTTTTGTACTTATTTGGACATTTGACTAGGGTCTTTTCCCCATCCTAGTTTACATATACCATTTAATCAATGAAACCATCAGTAATGTAACTAAGTTAATAATTTTTAGTAATCTAAGATGTTACAAACTCATGCATGGATTTCAGGTTTAGGTTGGGATTCTTTTTTTTCTTTATAGTCCTTTCTGTCAGGTAATCTCTAGTCATATTTCTTCCAAACCAAGCTTTTTCCAAGTATATAAAATATTTTTAATTTTTAGTCATTAACATATTTGCAAGTATTCATTCCTACCTGACTTAGCTCTAGCTTTTGTTGAATATTTTTTCTACTTTTTCATGATCTGTTCAAAGTAACATGGCTATCATTCAAGTCGTTAGCAATCATGTATATCCTGATACACACGCACCAAGTTTTATTTAATAGATCACTAGTTATTTATTTAACTTGATAAAAATTAGTTATGTCACAAAAGACTAGCTCCCCTTTTGAGGCTGAAATAGTAACATTTCTTCATGATATGTTTTTTCTAGTCATAAATACTCCCAGTCTATGGAGACTGACATCTGGTAGGGTACATCATATGATTTTTCTTTAATTATCCAAGGCATTACTCATTCATAGGAGAAAAGAAAAATGTTTTGACCCTGTCTGCATTCAGTGGTAGGGATTGCACTGGCTCTTCCAGTATTTTTTCCTGCTTTTGAATTTTATTCTAATCTATATAAACTTACAAAATTGTTTTCTCTTTTAAAACAAATTTTCCTTTAGACAATTTTGAAAGGCTTCACTATCCTCAAATAAATTTTCCCTAACAGCCCCTAATGATTTTGCATCACCCACCCTTGTCTCAGGCATCCCAAACGTCATTCGTCAGCCCCCGCTGATTTGACTAAAGCCCGTAATAAGTACACATCAACCATTTCCTTCCTATCCTTGAGAAGTTTGTCACTGGGCCTTGTTTAGTTGTCCCTCAACGCACTTGCATTTAGATAAAAAAGAATGAGTGATTCTTAATAAGCTGACATTTATTCTTCTAAGCACACTACAGTTTTCTCTATCCTCTTAACCAAAAAATGCTGCACACAATTTAACATTTTCTTGATGACTCAGAGCCATCAGATGAAATCTATTCAGTAGCGCATAATATAGCTGTAGGAGTGCATATCCTGCCTCTGCCTCTTTTAATTGTGTGACCTTGTGCAAATTATTTGACTTCTCTGTGCTTCCACGACATCATTTATTAATATGAAATGGGGGAAACAATAATACATATTCCACAAATTTATCGTAAAAATCAGGTATGAAAATCCACATAAAACAAATCCTAGCACATAGAAAACACTCAGGAAATGAAAGCCATTTCAATGACTACTATTATTGTCACCATCCTCAGTTTATTGTTGTCATCACCATCATTATTCTGAGTTGTGTAGACTGCCCTCGGGGTTCATGGAAGTTGATTAGCCTGTATCCTCCCTAACCTGCAGACTGGAGAGGCCCTTCAGCTTACCTGTGTCTAGACTTACATCTCCCTTTCCCCTTCTTTATAAAAATATTTTTGAAATAGATGTGGGGTAATCAGAAAAAAATTATTGGATTTTTATAACTTAAACAATTGCTATAAAAGGATCTAGGAAGCTTTCCTGTGAGCACAAGTCATGAGCTTTAGTACATTGGCATATATGCTGGTAAACCACAGGCCTCCTTCATGTATTTCCTGGTCCTCTATTGTGATCCAAATAGAGAAGGTACTAGATAAATGACTCCTGGATAAGTGAAGGAAGAATTGCTTGTCTTATCTTCTGCTTTAGTCCCCACTAAGCTCAAAATACTGTACATCACACCTTTTTTGGAGTCCTAACTACAGCAAGAATAAACATTCCACCCATGCACAAAAAGGCATCACTGAAAGGAAAAACTTCTAAAAACAAAAAAAAAGAAGCCAAGCTCTTCTCACATTGTGATTGTCCTAAGGAAAAAAAAAATTTGGTGCTCTGGTTCACTCATATTAATCCATCTGAATCAACAAAAGAAGTATTTTATTCTCTTGAACCAAGTAGAATGAGGATAAGACCACAGAGAACCAAACTCAGAGACGGATTGTTTTTCTGTCTAGATGCATTGGTTCAGAATTCAAAATGCTAAAAGTAATTCTCGAGAAACATCAGTCTCAGGAGTTTCCAGGCTATTTTAACATCAGTTCCTGAAAGTTTGTTCCTTTTATGTCTTTGAATAGACTCCAGTCTTTCAAGTATCAATGTTGTCTCTCTCTTTCTTCCTCTCTCTCTCACACACACACTAGCTATTTAATAAGAGCGTCCATGACGGGGAAATATGTTGCAAACAAAATAGGCAATGCCTTGTTTTAACTACTCAAACGTTTCTCTCCAAAGTAACCAAGTAGACAATAACTTTAGGTGGCATTTTATGCAGTTTTACTTGCACTTGGGATTCAATGAAGAATACCTTTTTTTGGACAATTTAATACCTTGAAGGTATTTGTACATCTGTCTTTTTTTCCTTTTAAATATGCAGTGCAATTCTAATTTGTATATATCATAATTTATAACATTGGCAGCAGTTCCAATGTCTGCAAAACATTTTTAGAGGTACAAATTAAGAAGGAAAAAAAGTACCTTATGTATTCAAATGGATGAAACATTGTTTTCAATGAAATACGTTCTTGTTGGCATTTATTAAATAAAATCACAATTCAAAAATACTGTGTTCTTACTGATTGCATATATAGGGGCACTTTTTATGCCAGGATGTTGATGATTTAAGCTGTTTTCCTCTGGAGTTGTTGGTAGTCATCACTTCAGTGGGCTTGTTTCTATCGTTAGAAGAACTGGGCTAGATTTCTTAGCTTTGTCAGAACTGTCTTAAAACCACCTCATCTTGCCTTTTAAAGTGATTCCAAACAATGCACTGGATCAAAACATATAAAAACTATGTAACTAGAGTAAAAGTTTGAGGTTAGGTAGGTATTACATAACCAGCGTTATATAGAGGTTTAGCTGCATTTGTAAATTATGTGAGACTTTTTGTCCTCATTGTCAAGTGTGGGAGGGGGGAATGTTTCATTCAATTTCTAAGAACAATATGGCAAAAGTGGGCCCAACTGAGAGAAAATAACCATTTCAAAGGGGAATAGTACTATTAAGACAATAATGAGCTGGCCATAGAGAAAAAAGAAATCACATGCTGAGTCCACAAAAGCTCAGGAATTAGAGCAACTAGTTACCTCTGGAAAAAGGGTAAAAGTAGAACTAAAGAAAGATGTTTGAAAATCTGTATTAGAAGCAGTCAGAGCCCACAGATGACTTCCCACTCTACCATTTTGAGCAGCCAAGGAACTGCCTCTCCCCTGTCCTTGCACAAGATTGGAAGTTTATTTTCACAGAGCATTAAAAAAGACTCTTCGGAACCAAGCTTTATTGCCACTGTTGAAAGCAAGACTACATAGGAAAACAAAAGTATTAGTAACAAGTGAATGCCCTACCCTCACTGCAGCACTCTTCCCTCACCTGGATATCAAAACACCAGCAGCCAGGTCTACGCATCCCCCCGGAGGACAGCTGAATGATACTTGTCTTGGGAGTTTGGACATTCTATGAGAAAAAGACCTAAAGATACTGGTATCAGTGGTTCTCAGAGAAAACAGCTCAGCCAAGCCAATGTGTAAGGTGTACAGAAGATAAAACCCATCTAAATGTTCAGAGTTCCCAATCAAATTTTAAGTGCCTTGCAAATGTGAAGAGATATCTTAGGAAAGTCTCTAATAGAAAGGAAATTAAAAGCATATGTTTAAAAATTCAACTCGAAAGAAATAGATCATACCATGTAAGGAAAATCTCAAACAAAACAAAACAAAAAAATAAACAAAAACCTACCAGTAACATCCAAATAATAGAAGTTCCAGAAAGAAAAAACAGAAGGAAAAAAATCATGAAAGAAATACATCAAATAATTTTCCCAGAATTGAACAATATGAATTTCCAATCAAATAAGCCTCTGAATGCCAAACTCAATAAAACATGTCATCGTTGACAGTTCAGAACACAGGAGATAAAGAGATGATTCTATAACCTTCTAGAGAGGAGGAAAAAGTTATGAACAAAGGACCTAAGCTGAGCACAGTGGCTCATGCCTGTAATCCCAGCACTTTGGGATGCCGAGGCAGGAAGATCACTTGAGATTAGGAATTTGAGACCAGCCTGGGCAACACAGAGAGATCCACATCTCTACAAAAAATTAAAAGAAAGTAGCTGGGTATGGTGGAGCACACCTGTAGTCCCAGTTACTCAGGAGGCTGAGGCAGCAGGATCCCTTGAGCCCAGGAGTTGGAGGCGCAGTGAGCTATGATCATGCCACTTCACTCTAGCCTGGGTTCTCTAAAAACAAAAAAGGATCTATTATTAAAGTGGTTTTAGACATCTTTAAAGAAATAATTAGGAACAAATATATTTCAAAGTTCTTAGAGATAATTCCTTTTAATCCTGAATTTCAAACCCATTTGAGTAGTCAAGAGTGTTGTTTACTAAATTTTCCAGCTCTCTTCTTCCTGTTTTTGTGTAGAAAAGGAAAAGTAATAAGAATATGCTATATATCCAAAAGAAATGAAATTGGTGTCTTGAAGAGATATCTACATCCTCATGTTTATTGCAATATTATTCCTAATAGCCAAGATATGGAAACAACCTAAGTGTTCATCAGCAGATGAATGGGTAAGGAAAATATGTGTCGTGTGGGTGTGTATGTGTAGATACATACCAATGGAATACTATTCGGCCATACAAAGAAGGAAATCCTACCATTTGTGACAACATGGATGAACCTGGAGGGCATTATGCCAAGTAAAGTAAGCCAGACACAGAAAGACAAATACTGTACCATCTCATTTATATGTGCAATCTAAAAAAGTCAAACTCATAGAAACAGAATAGAATAGTAGTTAACAGGATCTGGGGGTATGGGGGAAATCAGGAGATGTTTATCAAAAGATATAAAGTTTTATCCAGCCTGAGCAAGAGCGAGACCCCGTCTCTATTAAAAAATAGAAACAAATTATCTGGCCAACTAAAAATATACATATAAAAAAAAGAAAATTAGCCGGGCATGGTGGTGCATGCCTGTAGTCCCAGCTACTCAGGAGGCTGAGGGAGAAAGATCTCTTAAGCCCAGGAGTTTGAGGTTGCTGTGAGCTAGGCTGATGCCACGGCACTCACTCTAGCCCGGGCAACAGAGCGAGACTCTGTCTCAAAAAAAAAAAGAAAAAAAACAGTTTCAGCTGTAAGATAACTAGTTCTGGGGTTCTAAGGTACAGCATGGGTGATGATGGATGTGTTCTTTCAATTGTGGCCATCACTACACAATATATATGTATATCAAATCATCGTGTTGTACACCTTGAATATATATATGTTTGTTAAATATATTTTTAAAAGCATCCTACATAGCTGAATTTTGAATAGCATTTACTTCATCATACTTAATATTGATCTACCCAAACTTATACTGTGATATTTTAGGAAGAAGGAAAGTGTACACATGTGATAGGTGAAATAGAACTAAATCCTTACCTTTCATAGTGAAAATTCAGTATGTAATATCTTAAACTGAAGTGTAATATGCATATGTTCTTTAAACATATGGAGAGATGCCAAAGGAATCAGTTGAGTTATTTCAAACAGAACAGGTAGAAATATGTGAGAATGTAAATTAATAATCAGTGTTGGATTGATGGGGAAAGGTCTAGATAGATTACCTAAGTTTTTTCTGCATTGATAATTAATCTAAAAGAAGCCACTTTCCAATAGGTTACCAATCCAAATAATCCATTTTAAAATCTTTTATTATAGACAAACTTGACCTCCCCATTGGGTTCATAAATCCCATAGTTAGAAGTTCTTTGTGAGTGAAATATAGTACTTCTTGCTTAATTTGGCCAAATAAAAGTCTTTTTTTGTCAAACTCAAAATGGCAATTCCTATCACTCAGTATTTTAGTTGCATTTCACACCACAAGTGTGTTTTTCCAAAAGGTTAAGCTCCCATTTGTCACCTAGATACTGAAAAGGTGGGCCAGTAGTCATGTACGTGCTGGAAATGTACAATCACTTATAGGTAACAATGAGCAAAATGTGTCTGCTAAGGTATGAGATAATCAGCCCAGGCACACTACACACATCACCAACCTAAGTACAAGATCATTAAGTCCTGAACCTTCTTTTCTTTCTTTCCCTCATTTCAAATGCTTCATCAACACCCTCAGAGCATGTTTTTTTCCGATGTTCATCAAATATATTATTTTTCATATTCCATAAGGCCTATCCTCCACACTGCTGCCTTAGCTTTCTGCTCCCATTTAGGTGCTAGCTCCTACTACCTCCAAAACCCCAATCCCATCCCTAGAATCACATCTTTGAGGACTTTCTCTGTATATCCATAGTCAGTTTATTTTCACTCCTCTGAGCCCCTTTAGACTTTTCCATTCTTCCAGTCCCTTTTCTAAAAGCCTACCCACATCCTTTGAGCTCTGTAGCCTGCTAGAGGTTTAGGTCTATAGAGGATTGAGGCTTCAGGGCATGGGACTGCTGAGAACCTTGTGAATGGAGAAAGTATATTTAAAACCTAGGTGAAATCTTTAGGAGACCAGGAGGAAAGTGAGGGAAGGTGAGAGAAAGAGTAAAGGTCAAGTTGTAACTGTGATAAGAAAGAGGAAGAGAAAAGGTGGAATATTTATCGATACCCTCTGTGTTGGTTTAAGAATGGACTTTTATGGCCACCTGAAAATGGCTACATTTTCCTGCCATTTTTTACTTTTATTAAGACTGTTAAGTAGATGACCTATATATCCATTGGTAGTCATGTGATTTCTACTTGTAAGGAAAGTTTTTGACCTTGCGAGAATTAGAACTTTATCATCTGAGTTTATTTTGTCCTCTAGCAAGCAAAAGAACACATTACCACGACAGACCTCTCGAGTCTCATTTTCAAACTAATGCATTCCAAAATGCATTCAATTTCTAACAAAGAGCAAAGGATAAACAATTAAACATTACATGTAACAGAACTCTTACCCACCTGCCAACAATTAAACCCAGTAATTAAAAACTGTAGGAGAATACACATAAGCATATCCTCAGCAACAGTCATACCACGGTCAAAGAAGAGAAAAAAAAATCTCTCCTAATAAGTTCCTTTCCCATTTCCCAGGCTGCTTTTCCTGACATTAAACCGACACAAGACTCTGTCAACTGTGTTTCACTTTCCTTAAAAAGAGGGAAATCCCATTCTGTATCCCCTGGGAGGACTATTATATACAGATGAATGTATTTTGTCATTTAGTTTAATAAATGTAGTGTTCAGAACAGATGTTAAAGCTTGAAATTGTCCAGAGAAAGGAACAGCTCAGGTGGCAATAATGCCGGCTTCCCGCCTGCTGTGCTTTCTTCTTTGTCTTTGGAAGAGCTACTTTCACAGGTGAACAGGTATTACAGTATTTATAACCACTCAAGTCCTCACCACTGGACTGAAGCTGACAAACGGGGTGCTAATTAGCACCAGGAGTGGTGGGGGTGATGGTGGTTTTATGACACAGGCATCTGGCCAGTAAATTGGACTAAGAGAAACAACACATTTACAGAAGCACTGCAAATCCAGCTATGGGTAACGGGTGAATGTGAGGACTGTTTAGAAAAAAAGGATTTTCTCGAACACCACACTATTTGGCCTTTTCATGGCTATGTTCTTCTGTGGATTTTCTAATGCACTAGTTCCTTACATCACCGCGATCCAAAAGAACGCCTTTAGAGTACACCTGTGAATAAATGGTATGCTTTGGAGAGAGGTAAGACATTATCTGGTCAGAGTGAATGTCTTCCCTCTGAGAATTATAGTTTAGAAAACAAGTCTCAATTTAAACAATAGTCAGGATATTGTCCTGCAAGCGAGAAAGCAGTAAAACAGGAAAATCCAATCAAATAATAATTATTTTTTTAGTATTTATCAATAATAAAATTCAATGCATGATCATTATTGTCTAAATGTTATAATGCTTTATTTAGTTTAACTAAAATAAATCTACACTTTATAAATGTGGCCAGAGCATTTACATTGCCTTCATTGATTTGGGGTCTGTGGTTGCTGTCATAGAGAGAAGGCATGATAAACAGGGAAAAAATGAATTTGTTATTAGGAAGGTTGCATTTAAACCCCAGAAACATGGTCATTGGTTAAGGACAAGAACTTTCAATGCAAATGGACTAGAGTCAAACCCAGCCACTTACTGTGCCACTTTTTGTATGGTCTTCAGCAAGGCAATTGCTCTGAGCCTTAGTTTCCTCCTTTACAATACCTACTTTACTGGGTTGCTGTGAGGCTTCAGTGAGATAATATATATAAACCAATCTGCAGAATTCCTGATGCATTAAAATTCTCATCAAATGGTAGCTATTATTAAAACTATTAAGTGTAGTAAGAAGTCACAACGCTTTCTTTATTTTTTTAATCATTCAAATGTAAAATTTCAAGTTTATCCCTGGATGTTTGAGGATTAAATGTGATATAAATGTAATAAAATGTGCAAAATCATTTAAAATTATTAAAAGCTACATAGATACTACCACTAGGAAACATGTATCATTTTCTATTGAAAAACTAATGTTTAAAGCAAGCTTTTGCCTGGGCACAATAGCCTGTAATCCCAGCACTTTGTGAGGCCAAGATGGGAAGATTGCCTGAGGCCAGGAGTTCGAGACCAGACTGGGCAATATAGCAAGACCCCCCCCATGTCTATAAAAAATTTAAAAAATTGAAGATAAGCTTTCCCAAAATATTTTTTATTGCCACCATCATTCTCTTCACATATTTAATTTTCCAAATCCATTTTTCACAAAAGCCAAGATGTTTTTCCAGGGTAACATGTACACAGCCTAGCACCAGAAAATATAAAGTGCAAAATGGCTAATTATGCTGTGAGGAGCAAAATGGTGATGTTTTTAGAGAATTTCTCCTGTTCATGAAGACATTAACATTTCAAGTTTAATGCTTAAAACTATATCTCAGAGAACTGTTATAATATGAAGTAGCAAAAGGGAACAGAGTGGAGAATTCAATTCTCAGTGGGTATGTTTTTCATGCTCCAAAAAGTACTATATAGTCAAATCAAATATATACGTGTGTACGTGTGTGTGTATGTGTGTGTATATATGTACTATAAATAAAACATGTTACACATTTCTATCATGTCAAAATAAGTAGACTAACAGGTGAAAACTAGACAGATTAGGTGAATTTATTGACTCAATAGATATTAATCAATCCCCTACCATGTGCTAGGCACTGAGCTAGACACTGGATGTGGAAAGGAAAATAAACATAATAACTAGATATAGAGTTCTGAGCAAAACACAATAACTTCCCCCAAGAAATTTTCAATATAAAGTAAGATTAATGTAACAGATTCTTTTATTCTAAGATTTTTAACTTTGAAATTAGTAAATGACCTGCACAAGATTATAGGATCCAATAGATTATAAACAGAAAGTCTATTATCATAAAATGCAATCATATACAAGCTTATTTTTGAATCACAAGTCAATGAAGTCTACAAAGTCGTACATGAGGAAAAAACCTTGAAGTGTTAATCAGTTTGTCAAAAAGTAAAACTGAAATGCAGCTCAGAAATGGTTTATTAGGTTTCCTCTAAGAGCAGAGCTTTTCCCAGGAATTCTTGCAACCCAAGCTACAAGAACAGAGAGGCTTCCTGTTATAGCTTCTTTATTTCCTTAAACACAGGCTTTGAAGCTCTGCGCAAAATCTCTACCATGACAGAGCTTATTTATTGTGTACTGGATATTATATTAATTCCTAGTCTATGCTTTACGAAAAAGAAAATTGCAAAGTGACTTCAGGTATTTTTTTTTCAACCAAAACTTCAGCATATGTGATGAATCTCAAACCTAAGAGTGAATTAAAATTACCAATGGAGATTTTTAAAACTTATACATCTCTGTTCCCCACCTCTAGATTTTCTAACTCAGTAAGCCTTGGTATTTAAATCTTTTAAAGCCCCGTGGATGATTTTGACGCACATCCAGGATTGAGAATCTCACAAACAACCACAGAAAAAATATTTTAAAGTTTCCTTCTTCCCTCCCACTATGTTCCCTGGAAAAACAGCCTATATGAAAAAGTTGTATAAGCACATGTTGGACAATAATGCCCATTTAAATGCTAAAGAGATTTGTAGTTTTAGGCATGGCACCGGGCTGGTCTAGGTAAATTGAAGCCAAATTACCTGACAGAATCCTCTGGGGACTGTCATATCTATCATACTCTACCTTGCTAGATAGCTGGATGATTCATTACTTTCCATAAGACAGAATATTCCAGTATTATCATTAAATAATGATGATGTTCATAATAAGAGAGGTTAAGCACACAATTATTTACTTTTCCAGAGATTCAATCCAAGAATTACAGTCGTAAAAATCCCAGAAACTAAATGCTTTGAATAACTCCTGAATTTGTAAAATAGAATCAATTCTTTGTCTTGGTACATTCCATTTCTCAACCTAGAAATCTGCATATTGCTTTACTTACCACGTGCAATGAAAACAGGTGTAGAAGTTTGTCACAAAAGAATACACATGATTTTCTGAGCATGTTATTGGGCATATTGAGTAAGTGTTGCCACAGTGATTGATAACACAATCATCTGAGATCTGACTTAATAGAAAACAAGGCTGAAGTGAGAAAACAAAAGGCAAATTCTCAGTAAAACTGGAGTGAGCTGGAAGCTTGAACTGTGACTCTACCACAATTAAGTGTTTTACTGTCATTAACCAGTTGACCTTAAGGGGGAATAGTGAAATCAATTAAGCCGTTTGGTCCGATCCTGAGGGAATATGGATACAATTCTTTGAAAATCAGGTGCTTAAAAATCAGATGCTTGGTAGCTGATTGGCTTAAAGCTTCAATGGCAAAGAGGAGACACTTTTTAAATATCATGATACCCATGAAAAAGAGGTCGGTAGTCTCATGTCATTTGTCAGTTAGATTTTTTTTTTAAAGAGCAATGTCAATGTGCCTTTTGGCAGTTAATATGCCAGTCTGTTCTAATGAGAAAAAATGACACCACCACAAAGAATCTACACATGACATATGCACTATTATCAGCCCCATTTTACAGACAAAGAAATTGAGACTTAGACTAAATATATCCAAGGTCACAAAAGTGGTAAGATAAGAATTTTAACCTATGTGTGCAGAGCTGGAGGCTGTAAATTGCATTTTACCTTTGAATGTACCTCAAGGATGTTGAATGTACCACAAGACTGACCTCAGTATACCAAGGGGGTAAATGAAAAACATATCGAAAACAGCCACAAATACAAGCACAGGAAACTATCTTTATAAATTAAAAAATTGCTTTCCAAGCACAGTAAATATCCAAGCTATTATTGTTTTTTTTCCATAATACTAGTCCAAGATGTGGGTGGATTCAATTGTATACAGCATAATTTTTCATAATAAAGTCACCTTGGATGTATTTATAGTGACAATAGTTTGCACAAATCCATGTAAAGAGCAAGTAAGAAGTCAAATTGGACTAAATTTTAACATTCATGATAAATGTGGAATGCCCATTGTGATGGTTTTAAAAGATGCCCACACATTTTTTGACATTATTACCTTCAAAAGATGAAGACTAATTGCCCTACCCTTGAATATGAACTGGACTTAGTGACTAATTTGTGACAAATTAAATAAAATGAATAAATTAACAAATAAAAATGGCAGAAGTTGGCAGGGCGCGGTGGCTCACGCCTGTAATCCTAGCACTCTGGGAGGTCGAGGCGGGTGGATTGCTCAAGGTCAGGAGTTCAAGACCAGCCTGAGCAAGAGCGAGACCCCGTCTCTACCAAAAATAGAAAGAAATGATCTGGCCAACTAAATATATATAGAAAAAATCAGCCGGGCACGATGGCACATGCCTGTAGTCCCAGCTACTTGGGAGGCTGAGGCAGAAGGATTGCTTAAGTCCAGGAGTTTGAGGTTGCTGTGAGCTAGGCTGATGCCACGGCACTCACTCTAGCCCGGGCAACAAAGCGAGACTCTGTCTCAAAACAAACAAACAAAAAAAATGGCAGAAGTGTCAGTGCATGACTTCCTAGTCTAGATCATTGTCTTAGTCAATTCAAGCTGCTGTAACAAATTGCCATAATTGAGTGGCTGAAACAACAAACATTTTTTTCTCACAGTTTTGGAGGCTGGAAGGAAATCTGAGATCAGGGTGTCAGAGGTCTGGTGAGGGTCCTCTTCCAGGTTGCAGACAGCTGACTTCTTAGATCTTCGCATAATAAAGGGTAAGGGCTAGCTCTCTTTATATTGCTGCAAGGACACTAATCCCTCTTGGGGACTCCATTCACATACCCTAATTACCTTCTAAAGCCCCCACCTCCTAATTCTATCCTATTGAAAGTTAGAGAAACAATATATGAATTTGGGAGGAACAAAAACGTGAAGCCCATAACAATCATAAAAGGTATTGCAGCTTGTATCTCTCTCTCTCTCTCTTGCTCACACTCTCACTTTTTCCTTCTTGCTCTTTACTCTCTCTAGAAGCCAACCACCATGTCGTAAGAAAACTCAAGCACTTCTATAGAGAGTTCCATAGGGCAAAGAACTGATGTCTCCTGTCAGCAGTCACCACAAACTATGCAGGCATGTGAATGATCCACTCTGGAAGTGAACTCATCAATCCCAATCAAGCCCTCAGGTTCCTGCAGATCCAGCCTTAGCTAGTACCATCTAAAAACCTTAGCCACTACCATCTAATTAAGTTGATCTTGAATCCCTGACCTAAAGAAACTTATAAGAGGTTTATTGATTTTAGCTGCTAAGTTTCAGGGTAACTTGTTATGAAGCAACATATAACTAGTACAACCATATTGCCTACATAACCAGTGTAGCATATGTTAGAGGAGGAAACAGTTATTGCCTGTCTTCAAGCATGTCATTGTTCCTTTTTGTACCTCAGTTGCCTCATCTGTAAAATGAAGAAATATATTTACCTCCTGGACTTGTGAGGATTCAATGAGATACAAATACTTATTATAGGAGTTTCCAGCAGAGTAATTCATAAATAAAGGTTAGACATTATTATTATTGTTACTATAACATTTTCTTTTGTCCTTGCAGTTTGAGTGGAACTATGGCATCCTGGAAGGAGTGAAAATTGAACTAACCACTGATTAGTCTTAGCTGTGCTTCTTGATTTCATGCCCATTTTAAATCTCCACAACTCTCATTTCACTCATCTTTACATAGAGATGGTGAGAGACCAGTAAATGATCACATCATTTCTTCTATTCTTGTTACTTCATAAAAATTTTCTCATTTGGGCAGCTAAAGCCTTGGCATCCATGAAAAGTTGGGGACAGCAGAAAAACATAGAACAAGATGTGGAGTGTCAAAAACCTAGGGCCTAGAAGCTTTTGAGGATATAAAGACTATAAGGCGTAAAGTTAAGTGTCCTATTTCCATTAAGAGGAGAAGCAACTGGAGCTTAGATACTGCTTTATCCCTAAGGAATATGCCTGTACACTAACCATGCTCCTCATCTTATACCAAGATCCCAGAGTAGGGTAAAACAGCAATTTCAAATTACTGTTAAGAATTCCAGATTCTCTTAACAGAGAAATTAATTCACTTTCCAGTGGATCCTAGACAGATAGGAAAATCCCAGAATTTCCCTGCAAACCAGAAGCAATGTGGCTTTAGGACAATGGGCCTCAGAAAATCTTGCAGTTTCTACTGCCTACCAGGGTGATGAAGGAAAAGAACAAATCTAGAATTGGGGTCCAGCAGACCCTAACAGGCCTATTAGCCAAATTCAAGATATGACAGAGCAATGACATGAAGAAAACACAAAGACCATGGACCCAACAAGATGTCATACAGCTCAACAGATACCAAGCACCAAAGGATGCTCCAATCTCAGTGCACTGCCAGGTTCTTCAAAGGGCCCTTGAACTTAAAATCAACTTTATAGCAAGGATAACAATTGTGCATTGACTTAGATTGCTTCTGTTATCCAGTAAAAAGGAGACTTAGAGTAGTTAAAATACAATGTAAAAAGTAAAGTTATATTTCCAGCACACCTGATTTTGTGGACTGATATTGAAGGCACTACAGAGTAGACAACATGAAGTATCCATTTAAATGGTCCTATTCCCTCACACATCTCAGAATGTAAGTCAAGTTGTCCCCGTCTTTTGTTAGTCTTTGTCCTAACTACTCAAAGTTCAGAATTTCCTGAAAATATAAAATCTTCTCAGTTGTCCTTTCCAGTTAAATTAGTTAAATCCCTTCCTCAGATTTTTTTCTTAATTAAAGGCTTTATTTTCTAGAGTAGTATTAGGTTCCATTAAAATTGAGTAGAAAGTATAGAGAGTTCTCATATACCCTCTGTACCCACACAAGCACACACAACTTCCTCAACGACTGACATCCTACAGCACAATGGTACATTGGTTACAAGTGACAAACCTACATTGACACATCATTACTACCCAAAGTCCACAGTTTACATTAGAGTCCTCCATTGGTATTATGTATCCTATGGGTTTTGACAGGTATATAATGACATGTATCCACCATTTTAGTATCATACAGAATGGTTTTTCTTCCCTAAAAATCCTCTTTGTACTCCTTATTCACCCCTCTCTCCCCACTAACTCCTGGCAACCACTGATCCATAGTTTTGCCTTTTCGAGAATGTCATATAGTTGTAATCATACAATACGTAGACTTTTCAGATTGGCTTCTTTTACTTATTTTTACAGCTTGATAGCTCATTTCTTTTTAGTGCTAAGTAATATTCCATTGTCTAGATGTATCACAGTTTATCCATTCATCTACTAAAGGACATCTTGATTGCTTCCAATTTTTAGTAATTATGAATACAGTTGCTATAAATGTCAGTGTGCAAGTTTTTGTGTGCACATAAGTTTTTAATCAATTTGGGTAAATACCAAAGAGTATGACTATAGG
Organism: Varecia variegata; assembly: GCA_028533085.1. Lineage (NCBI taxonomy): Eukaryota > Metazoa > Chordata > Mammalia > Primates > Lemuridae > Varecia > Varecia variegata. The sequence goes on from CM052439.1 coordinate 111,890,125, forward strand.
ATCATATGGTAAGAGTATGTTCACTTACATAAGAAACCACCAAACTGTCTTCCAATGTAATGGTACATTTTTGGATTCCCAGGTGCTCCATCTCCTCACCAGCATTTGGTGTTGTCAGTGTTTTAGATTTTGATCATTCTAATAGGTGTGTAGTGATAGCTCATTGTTGTTTTAATTTACAATTCCCTAATAACATTCCATGTGCAACATATTTTCATATGCTTGATTGCCATCTGGATATTTTCTTTAGAGAGGTGGCTAAAATCTTAGGCCCATTTTTAATAGAGTTGTTTTCTTCTTATTTAGTTTTAAGGGTTCTTTGTATATTTTATGTAATAGTCCTATATCAGATATATCTTTGGCAAATATTTTCTCCCAGTTTGGCTTATCTTCTCTTTCTGTTGACATTGTCTTTTGCAATACAGAAGTTTTTAATTTTAAAGAAGACCAGGTAATCAATTATTTCTTTCAAAGCTTGTGCCTTTGGTGTTGTATCTAAAAAGTCCTCAACATACCTAAAATCACCTAGATTTTCTCCTATGTTATGCTCTAGAAGTTTTATAGCTTTGTGTTTTACATTTAGGTCTATGATCTATTTTTTTTTTTATTCTTATTTCAGCATATTGTGGGAGTACAAACGTTTAGGTTACGTATATTGACCTTGCCCCCCCCACCTCCCCCCTGAGTCAGAGCTTCAAACGTGTCCATCCCCTAGCCATGCGCATCGCACTCATTATGTATGTATGCACCCATCCCCTCCCCCATTCACATCTGCCCAACACCCGATCAGTGTTATTCCTAAATGTGCTCTTAGGTGATGATCAGTGAAACCAATTTGATGGTGAGTACATGTGGTGCTTATTTTTCCATTCTTGGGATACTTCACTTAGTAAAATGGGTTCCAACTCTTTCCAGGAAAATACAAGAGATGCTATATCACCATTGTTTCTTATAGCTGAGTAGTACTCCATGGTATACTAATTAACTTTTGTGAAGGGTGAAAGGTCTATATCTAGGTTAGTTTTTTTGCATGTGGATGTCCAGTTGTTTCAGTACTGTTTGTTGAAAAGACTACCTTTGCTCCATTGTATTGCCTTTGTTCCTTTGTCATAGACTAGTTGAGTATATTTATGTAGGTCTATTTCTGAGCTCTCTATTCTGTTCCATTGATCTGTGTCTATTCTTTCACCAACACCACACTGTCTTGATTACTGGAGATTTATAGTAAGTCTTGATGTTCAGTAGTCAGTCCTCTAACTTTATTCTTCTCTTTCAATATTGAGTTGGCTATTCTGGGTCTTTTGACTCTCCAAAAACTTTAGTATAAGTTTGTCAATATCCACAAAATAACTTGCTGGGATCCTGGCTGGAATTCCATTGAATCTATAGATTAAGTTAAGAAGAACTGACATTCTGACAAGATTGAGTCTTCCTATCCATGAACACGGGTATTTATTTATTTAGTTCTTCTTTGATATCTTTCATTAGTTTTGTAGTTTTCCTCATACAGACCTTGTACATATTTTGTTAAATTTATACCTAACTGTTTCATTTTGGAGAATGCTAAATAGTGAATATTAATGTGTTTTTAATTTAAATTTCTACTTATTCGTTGCTGTTATATACAAAAGTAATTGACTTTCATGCCCAGAATATGGTCTATCTTAGTGAATGTTCCATGTTAAGCTTGAGAAGAATGTGTATTCTGCTGGTGTAGGATAAAGTAGTCTATAGGGGTCTATGATATGCAGATGATTGATAGTGTTATTGGGTTCAACTTACTGATTTTCTGCCTGTTGGATTTGTCCATTTCTGATAGAGGGGTGTGAACATCTCCTACTATAATAGTGGATTCATCCTTGTCTCCTTGTAGTTCTATATATTTTGCCTCACATTTTAACACTCTATTGTTAGGTGCACACATATTAAGGATCATTGTCTTTGTGGGGTATCGAGTCTTTTATCATTAAATATGTCCACATAGTCCTCTTTATCCCTGATACATTTCCTTGCTCTAAAGTCTGCTTTATCCAAAATTAATGTAGCTACTCCCACTTTCTTTATATTAGTGTTAGTATAGTATATCTTTCTCTATCCCTTCATGTTTTATATATATTCATATTTATATTTATATTTAAAATGGGCTTTTTGCTAGCACCTCTTATATTATCCTGGATAGAGCTGTAGTCCATCCTTTGAAGTGAAGTATCACAAGAATGGAAAAACAACCACCACGTGTACTCATCATCAAATTGGTACTAACAGATCAACACTAAGGTGCTCACATGGAAGTAATATTCACTGGGTGCTGGTCAGGTGGGAGGGGAGTGTTAGGGGTGGGTAAACTCACAACTAATGGGTGTGGAGCACACTGTATGGGGGAAGGGAAAACTTGTAGACCTGGCTTGGGTGAGGCAAAGGCAGTATATGTAACCAAAATGTTTGTACCCCCATGATATTCTGAAAATAAAAAATAATAATAAAGTGGGTTTTTTGTAGGCAACATATAACTGAGTCTTGTTTCTTGATGCACTATCAAAATCTTTTAATTGTTATATTTAGACCATTGACACTTAAAGTGGTTATGAATATAATTAGATTAATTTTTATCATATTCATTGCTGTTTTCTATTTATTGCTTTTGTTCTTTGTTCCTATTTTTGTCTTCCGCATATTTTCTGTCTTTTTTGGTTTAATTGCAGTTTTATATAATTTCATCTTGTCTCCCTTCTCAGCAAATCAGTTATACTCCTTTTTAAAAAAATTTTTTTTAGCGGTTGCCCTAGAGTTTGCAAATATACATTTACTGTTAATCCAAATCCACTTTCAAATAACACTATACTGCTTCACAAGTAGTGCAAGTACCTTATAATAACAAGATATTCCTAATTCCTTCCTTCTGTCCCTTGTATCATTGCTATCATTCATTTCACTTTTACATAAGCATATGTATAAGTGTATGTGTAAGTGCAATATATATATTTCACTTATACATAAGTATACATATGTGCTTTATATATACAAGCTTATATGTATACATATATACACATAAGCTTGCATAATTAAATACCTTGTTGCAAATATTTTGTACAAACGGTCATCTACCATATCAATTAAGAAAAAGAAAAATCAGTTGTTATTCTACCTTCACTTATTCCTTCTTTATTTAGGCCTGAGTTTTTGACCTATATTATTTCTTTCTCTATAAAGAACTTCTTTTAACATTTCTTCCAAGGTAGATCTACTGGCAACAAACTACCTTAATTTTTGTTTGTCTGAAAAAATTATTTCTCCTTCACTTTTGAAGGACAATTTTGCAGAATAAAGAATTCTAAGTTAGCGCTGGTTTTTTTATACCAACACTAACTATTTCACTCCACTCTCTTCTTGCTTACATAGTTTCAGAGGAGAAGTCAGATGTAATTCTTATCTTTGTTCCTCTATAGGTAAGATGTTTTTTTTTTTGTTCTGGCTTCCTTGAAGATTTTTTTCTTTACCTTTGATTTTCTGAATTTTGAATATGACATGCCTAAAGGGATTTTGGCATTATCCTGCTTGATGTTTCCTGAGCATCCTAGATCTGTGGTTTGGTGTTTGACATTAATTTGGGAAACCTCTCAGTCATGATTGTTTCAAGTATGGTTCTGTTCCTTTCTCTCTCTCTCCCCTTTTGGGCATTCCCATTATGTGTATGTTACATATTTTGTAGTTGGCCCACAGCTCTTGGATATTCTGTTCTGGGTGGGTTTTTTTAAAATTTTCAGTTTTTTATTCTCTTTTCCAGGTTTGAAAGTGTCTATTGTCATATCCTCAAGCTCAAAGATTCTTTCCTTAGCCACGTCCTGATATTCATGAGTCCATCAAAGGAATTTTTCACTCTGTTACACTGTTTTTGATGTCTAGCATTTATTTTTTATTTTTTCTTATAATTACATCTTTCTGTTTTCCTTATCTATCCATTAACCTGTTTTTGCATGTTGTCTGCTTATTCCATTAAATCCCTTTGCATATTAATCACAGTTGTGTCTTTTTTAATTCCTGGTCTGATAATTTGAACTTTCCTGACATATCTGACCCTGGTTCTGATGCTTGGTAAGTCTCTCTAAACTATGTTTTTTGCCTTTTAGTATGCCTTGAATTTTTTTGTTGAAAAGTGAGCATACATTATGTACTAGGAAATGAAACTTCTGTAAATGGGCTTTTAGTAACGTGGCAGTAAGATATGGAGGAGGGGTAAGAGTGTTCTATAGTCTTATAATTTTGTCTTAGTTTTTTTGTGAGCCTGTACCCCTATACTGTTAATGTGACCAGTGCTTCTCTGATTTATTTCTTCCCTTAAATCAACAGGATGGCTAGATGGGGCTAGATTTGGGTATTCCCCTTCTCCCAGTAGGTTAGGCTCTAATAAAGTCTCAGCAGGTTTGGTTCTGAGGGCAGAGCTGTTAAGAAAAACAGAGTGCTCTGTTGTAGTTCAAAATGGTTACTTTTCCCCTCCCCCCAAAAAAGTATGAGGGGATTTTTCACCAATATTCCCGGTAAGAACCTGGCAGAGCACCTGAAGGTAAAACTCGCAAATGCATGAGGCCTCTCCTATGATTAGGTCGCCCTGGAGTTTTTAACTCTCAGACCTGTCCACACTGAGCCTTCAGCAATTTGTCAATTACAGTTCTGGTTTTCCTACCCAGGCATTGCTTCCCTTAGAGGTTTCTAGTAGCAGGTTCTGCTTAGGTAATTTGTGAATCTCTGTATCTGACTGTCTGTCTCTTCAATTTGGGGGGTAGCTATTTTTCCCTGGGACCTCACTTCCCTAATGGACCTAAGAAATCTTTTGATTTTTCCATTTTTTTTTTCGGCTTTTTGCTTGTTGTTAGGAAGGAGTGGTGACTTCTAAGCTCTTTACATGCTGGACAAGAAACTGAAAAGCCTCCAAAAAGTCTTTTGTACACACAGTTTTAAATAGCTTTTTCCCTACTATTGCTGCAACCTGGTACTCGTCTTTCTTTTTAGGAAAGTCTACATGTTATTTGCATGGATTAGGAACACAATTTACATGGAAGGTGGAGGATTGTTGCAGGAAACCAGAGGCTAGGTTTTATATTTCCTCTGCCTCTGAGAGGCCTAGCATGGTGCCAGGCTCTATCACTTATTGTATAATTTAAAGCAAGTTAGCAACCTCTCTGAGCTTCAATTATTTCCCCTGTGATGTGAGGGCACTGACTTAGTTCTTGTGACAATTCACTGAGATAATGTATATAAAATAATCGTATTCTCTCTAATTTAGTTATTTTATAAATGGAGGCTATTTGTAAGCTAACACAAAGGTTTGGATTGTCAAATGAGACTCACATGAGTTAGAAGTCCTACCCAGAATCAAGAAGCAAAGGTGAATCAGGGAAAGCTCTGGGATATCCCACATGGCTCTACGTTCCCTTCCATTTTATGTGATGAATTTTCTGACCCTGAATAATTAGATGAGGTCCCAGAGAGTAACGTCTCATCAAGCCATAGGCTCTAAATTTGCTAAGCACAGGCAATCCTAAAACAGAGACATCCACTGTGAGCATTCAGTAGATCAGGACTTTCCCCCTAGCAATATCAGGAGGAGAATTACCAGCATGTTTACAATGATATTGAATTGGGTCATCTGCCTTCTTTCATTGGGAGGGAATAAATTATTCTGGTATTCTGGTAATCAATTAATGGGGAAAAAAATAGATTGCAAGCCACTTGTTTTGACCCGTCCCATTTTCCACCACCCTGTTCAATCATTATTGAATTCTAAGTGATCTTTGAATAGAACCCCCCCCCTTGCCATTCACTCCAAATTAATCTTTCTTCACATCTTGAGTCTTTTCCATCCTTCTTTACAAATAATTCCACAGGTTTTTTTGGCTCTTAAAATATCTTTAGGGAAATATTTATAGCAATCACACACACACACACACACACACACACACACACACAATGATTGTTTTCCATCAGAGCTATTGATGATTTATGCTAATTTATGTTAATCAATATTCACTATTTTGTTGTGTCATATATAAATCTGGTTTTCCAGGCATAAATGTAGAAAACTACTGATTTATGAAAGTATATACTTACTATCATTTACTACTCACTCTGGGTGAAAGAATGAAAGGGAAAAAGAAAACCTATAAAGGAACTCAGGGGAGAGACAAACTTTGAAACTTTGTTTTACCACCTTGGAAAGGAGAAGTTTCATTAAAAAAAAAAAGAAAGAAAGAAAGAAAGAAAGAAAGAAAGAAAGAAAGAAAGAAAGAAAGAAAGTCTGCTAACGTACAGAGACTTATTCACTTACTCAGCTCAAGTCTCTGTTGCCCTTGGTGGTTGAGTGGCTCTGATGGTTCTTTAGTCTTGATGTAATGCTGCCAGAGAGGCGCCTGTACCTGGAAATGAATACATTTCCACCCAAGGACTTTTTAAAGTACCTTTTAAAAAAATACTTTTTAAAGTACTTTAAAAAATGTTTTGATGAATTTTCATTAAAGTCTTATTTGCCCTTGGAATATTCTTTTTTTTTAATAAACTGTGCTAATTTCTTCTGCCTAAATGAAATCACCCAATTATGTAGTTAGGTATGAGCTTTGTAAAAATCCTGGGTACAGAATGTTATTAGAAGTCATTTTTGCTTCTCTTCTGTCCTCAGGCATTGAAAATAAAAATGGGATAATTCTCACTGGTTCCCAGACATCTTCAGCAACAGAGTGTCAAATATTATGTCAAAGGAAATGGTTACATATTCACAGTGTTCACAAATACAGGCATTCCCCAGACATCTTCTAACACAAAAATACAAGTACCAAATATTCTGTTCCACATCTGAAATATTTTCAAAAACAACTCTGGTTTGTATCTGTGGTTGTGACTTTCACCCAGGATAGAACTTAGAGCCAAAATCATCAATCAATTCACTGCTGTTAAGAAGACAAAGTGTCCTAACAAAAATGAGAATTAACCCAAAGGAAAAAATATGCTTACAGAATTATTTTAATGCCTCTAAGTTTGGCATTTATTTTCATCTTCTATTCTGTTCCCCTCATTTTATCTCCTCTCTGCTTCCACTTTAAATTATTTCTTTCTAAGAATCTGATGACACACTTTAGGATTTCTTTTCTTTATTTTTTATAATCAATTCTTAAATGTGAGAACCAGGCTGGAACATGTTCTCTACATCTGTACAAATTCCTGTGGTCTAGCAAAATTGTGCTTCTCTTATCTTTAGAAAGGTGCATTCTTCTCTTGTCTTTTTAGGCTCCAAGACTAAATAGGGAGATAGAAAATAGGTTACATAACTAATTACCAACAAATGCATCCTAAGGATTCTTTATTAGTCCTAAATATATGTCATGTACTAAAGAAATAAAAACATTATATAATAAATCTTTGTCACACAATCAGATTATCTTTGGCTACAAAAGCTGATATAAACTGCAATTTTAAAACATGTATTTAAACCTCAAGTTGTATGAAAGTGTGGAAGTATAGGAAACAGAGGCAAACAATAGTATGGAGATAATAAATGAGCAAACAAGAAGTTTTCTAGAAAAACCTAGAGGATAAAGCATAGAAGCACAAAGAAGTATGAGAAAAATAGAAAAATATAACAAATTTAAGATACTATGTATGCTATATTTATAGCACATAACTTTTTTTTTTTTTGAGACATCTCACTCTGCTGTCCAGGCTGGAGTATAGTGGCACAATCATAGCTCACTGCACACTGTAGCCTCAAACTCCTGGCCTCAGGCAATCCTCCTGCCTCAGCCTCCCCAGTGGCTATGACTACAGGTACACGCCACCACACCCAGCTAATTTTTTTATTTTCTGTAAAGACAGGGTCTCGCTATGTTGCCCAAGCTGATCTCAAATCAAACTTCTGGCTTCAAGTGATCCTCCCGCCTTGGTCTCTCAAAGTTCTGGTATTATAGGCATGAACCACCATGCCTGGCCTGCACAGAACTTTTAAAAACCTGCTTTTTGACAAGGTCTGGTCCAATAGTTTTTACTAGACTTTTCTATTCTTTCTAGTATATTAGTAATGTGTCCAATGGTAGCTAAAAATAGAATACTGTTTCTATATTGATGGACCAAGTTTTGATGTTTATTGTATTAGTTTACTTTTCCGTGTACTATTTCATTGTAGATCAGGCAACTTTCTTCCTAAATCTAGATTTGTGGGCCGTTTTGGCCTGTACATGTTTATTAAGGTAATGAATGCATGAAATATGGCATATAGTCAGCATAAAATAAATGATTTAAATTAGAGATAGGACGCCTATTTCTATTGTCTATGTACGTGCATGTGTATTTTTTCCTCTTTTGAATACCCAACTATTAATATTTAGAACTGTACCCATTGTGGTAACATACTAAAAATATTTCCCCAAAGTGAGTTTTGACAAGAGATTTGGAAAAGAACAGGTGGTCTTCTTGCCAGATCACAGGTGCAAAGAAGAGGGGACATAGTTAAGTCAGAGTCAAGGGACCAGGGAGGCAGGCGTGAGAGACAAACCAGCAGCAAAAAGGTCATTGGGAGGAAATGGGGAGATACGGGAACTAAGAAAGGAAACAGGCAACAAGAGAAAGTAGACAGTAAGAGGGAGGCCCTGCTGGGAGACAGCTGCAGAAAACATCTGTAGACACTTCTCCGTCGCCACCAGGAAGGAGGATCCCTGCCGCAGAAGCACACTGAAAAAGCTAAACTACTTGTGGTATATGGTTGAAGGGCATACACGATGCTCCGTGCACCAGCCTCTAATTACTCTGTGACAATCCCACTTCCACCGTCCCAGTGGAAAACATATGTCAGAGCCACATTTAGTATTGATTGAAACATAAGGAAATTATTTGATTCCTCTCTTTCCCCACAACATGCCTGCCTTATTTCACCCTCATTTGTCTGATGAAAAAGAGAAAAGTGTTTCTTTCCAAGGGGAGATAAGACTCTGATCCATCCATTCATCACGTAACTGTTTTGCTTTGCTTTTTTTTAACTGAGGTTAGAAAAATTCTGCCAACACCGCCCTGTCAGACTGGCACTGACTATGACAATAGGTATGACAGAAGCACTAGCAGCTAGAAGGGGACACTGTCTAAAGTGCCAGTACTGATGACTGGGACGACCGCCTGGAAGACTGAGCAAGTCATTAGAAGATCAACTGTGAGAACGATTCGCCTTTCCTGCTTTGCCCCCTGGAACATGTATCCTTCCTGTGCTCCACATTATTCCATTTACAGCTCATTCAGGGCTAATGTAGCAGAGAGAAGACATTGAGAAGTCAGAGACAGAGCGGGAAATCTTGCAAATGGAAAGAGAATTCTTTATTCTGACAACTGGAGTTCATAATTTCGAAAAAGAAAAATACGGTGTAAATTTCTGTGCGTACATTCCAAGCCCTGGCCCATTCAACTCATTCAATGGCACGAACACTGGCCCTCATGGAGTGAGCGCATTGTGAGGGTCAATCGCAGAAACGTTGGCGTGGATGGGCGCTGTACAGAGCAGAGGTCCCGGGTCAGTGATGAGCTAAATGCTGCCAACGGTGCCACTCCTGGAGCTACTGCTTCTGAGAGCTGGTGCTTTTGAAGTGTGGCCAGCTGAAAGAAACAAGTGACCACAGAAAATATAATGGAGCCCCGTAAGAGGACTGTGCAAAAAACGCACATGTACAATTACCTGATTGTTAGGCTTTCCACTTAATTTCAGAAGTCTGTATTATCTTGACAATGACTTGCTGAGCAGTGCTAGAAAGTGACTAAACTTTCTATGCTACTCAGTTTTTCAATTTATAAAATAAGTTAATAAAAGCAACGTGATATAGAATAGTGTTCCATATAGCAGGTGTCCTTGAAACCATTCACTTTATTTAAGAGATCAAATAGATTAGCTTCCTATTGACAGCCTTACATGCTATCACAGAAAGTATCTATGAAGGACAACAATCAAATACCTAGGACATTCATAAAACTAATGTTTAGAGTTAGTTGGCATTTGAGAAGGCCCCTTCATCTCTTCCCTTGCTCGGGCCCTCAAATTAGGAAAGATCAAGGATTCCAATTCTCCAGACAAGCAAAATTATCAAATTCTTCTTTCTATACATAGTCAAGAACAGTCACAAAGGTGAATTCACTGTGACCAAGACCCAAGTTGAAAATTGAAGACAATAGAAAAAATAAACTAACATCCTGCCCCATGAGCTATCCAGCTATATTCCTCCGCTTCAACCACCTTGGGCTCAGTGCTTAAGTATCTGGGAAATAAGAAAAGAAGAAAGATTTCTAAAAAGAGGAAGGAAGAACAAACCCAAAAAAAAGAAAAGTAGAAGAGAGAATGAAGAATAAGAGTTTATGGAACACAAACCTTCACTCTCATTTTTTTCCAGCCATAGCTATAATCACAAAACTACTTCACTCATAAAGACAAAAAACATTCGTATTATTTCTTATGAATATCCTCATCCAAACCAACATCTTCTCACTCCCACACAGTTTTTAATGAAATATCATGCAGACACAGTAGATGCTTTGTAATGTTATCTGACTGTAAGCCAATGGTTTGAATGCAGTGATTACTCTTGGAAACAAATATCACTTTCACATAGTTTAGTTTTATATAAACTTGGCAGAAGAACAGATTGAGAAAAATATAACTCTTGGAATATACTGAGACATAACAACTTGCCTTTGTATTTATTCATGTGTGAGACTTTTTTATCTTTTCCAAAACTTGTTTTACACTCCTGTACAAATAATCTTACAGAGTGAAATTTCATTTGCACATAGATTTATATATGTAGATTTATTAAGTTCTATCACCTCTATTAGATGGGAAATTTTTTTTTACAGCAATGACTTATATTGTCTTTTGCCTCCAATTCCCAATAAATACTGTTTGATCAGGAGATATATATTTTAAGGCCAGTCTGTTAAAGTATTTCATCTCTTGCCTTTGCTAGTTTTATACTCCTGTTTTAGGTCTTTTGTTTGTTTGCTTCTGTTAATATGAACCATCTGGGCCTCTCATCCTGTGTTTTTAAATAAGCTGCCTAATTATAGGGTTTAAAATTTTTATATTTTACCCTCAAGCCTGCTGTTGGCCATTTTTGTCAAAATTGAATGCCTGCCCTTTAAAAGGTCATTTCTAAGGTTTAAACCTGTTGGTTTGTGTTATTATAGCAAATCTCACCACAGAATGTTTGGTGTTGTACAATAACCACCCACTCACTGCTGTGTATAATGAATAACAAAGTCAAAAGGCACTGTTTCCTCTTAGTTGTGAAGATCAACTTTTAAACATATACACATTTTGTGATTTGCCTTTTCACATTTTTCAAGCAGCTAGTACGATAATGCTAAAAAAAAAAAAAGTTTACAAAGGCAACCCCTACTTTTCGAAAGGTATTATTATATAGGAAGCGTGGTAAGACAATGATGAATTTCACTAATACACTCAATAAATTATTTCTCTAGCCATAATTTACCTTGGCTTTGGAGATTCAACAACTAAATTATTCTTTATTGTTATTTGACACAAGATAGTGGTATATTATTCAGTGGGAAAAGAATATATGTTCTTGCTAAAAAGAATTGGACACAGTCTAAAACATAAGCATAGTACAAAAAAATGCACATATGAGTACAGAACAATAAAAATAAATTTTGGAAAAAAAATTAAAAACCTGTAAATATAGGAAAGCATTTTTAAATCAGGAATAGGGATTACTTACAAGTGTGTATTAAATTTCACCCTAGGTTTCTAGGAAGCCAGTGCTGAAAGGGGGTATTTGCAGGGGGAACTACTGTGATTTCCAATCTCCATTTAATCTTTTAAGAGACCCACACCATCACCTTTTCCTTGATAACTGCAGAGTTCACAGGGGTCCTAAAAATAAATACTGGAATTGCTTTTTGGTGTTGATAACCATGACCTAATGGGATCTAATGCTTTATCCTGGGGAAATGAAGGAGGAAATCCAGTAGTCCTCAATATAATTCACTGCTCCAATAAAGTCTCCAATTTGGGGAATTAGTAGCAAGAGTAATAACAATAATGTTAAACATAACAAGCAACTAACATATTGATCCATATATTGTAAGAATGTTAAGTATGTAATTGTGGACAGTGAAAAGTAACTATCTCAAGATAATGGTCAGATATTTCAGTCTATTATTTTTTTTGGTATGTATTCTAAAAAGTGAAACTAAAAAATAATTTCACTGTTTGTTTTATTTTTGATGCCCTAGAAATTACAAATATAAAAGTGTGTTTTTATCTTTAGTTACTCTGGAAGGTTTAAAATGTAGACAATGCTCCAAATATTATTAGAACATGAATATAGAAATTACCATTAGAACTAGTTTAGAAGAACATAAGCCTTAAGTTTTACCCAATGCATGGCATCCTATGGTTATTTTTATTGTTTTTATTAAAGTGTTGTAATGACAATAGTATGAATTTGGAAGCCAGACAAACCTAGGTTTGTAACCTAAGTCCAATACACATTGTCTGACCCAGGGCACATTAATTAACTGCTTGGTACCTCTGTTTCATGCCTGGGTTATGATCCAGACCTTCAAGACTCTTGTGAGGGTGAAATTGTATGTGAAGTGGCTCTCACAGACTCTTACACACAGTTGCTGTTTAAGAAGGTTTATTTTTCCATAAACAACTTTTCTGCAATTACATAAAATGTAACAGCAGAAATACTTCTTCTGAGCTTAATTCTGGAGATTATTTTACTACTATTGCTAGTGATAAAGGCATTACTAGTGGTAAGAGGAAGTTTTATTCTTTGTCATCACTATCAGTGGAATTCTATTTTATTTTACAATTCCTGTATTTGCCCTCTATCTCACTTTTAGCTTCTTCCACTCCACCCTTTTGCCATAATGTAATTATGAAAGAGGAGGAGGTGTAAAGAAAACAAAAGCATGTATGCCTAAAAGAAAATCCAGCTGCCAATAAACCAAATAGTTTCAGCAAATCAACATATTTTGAAGCTGTGACATTTGATGTTACTTCAAAAATTAACCTTTTAGCTTTTTTATTCGTGGTACCAACAAACATTCTAATCATAACCTTTGCCTTCAAAGACATGGTAAAAGTCAAAAATAAAGTGGGTAGAAGGAATATCTTTGTACACTTTGGTTTTTAAAAAGTGCCTTTCTACTTTGACACATCAAAAAGGCCTCATCAATTTATCTATCTTTATTCAGCAAGAACATATACCTCTCATTCTAAAAAGTGTCTAATTGAAAAAACAGTTTTGCTATTAAAATGCTGGCAGATAAAACACTATCTCTGTGAATAGAATATAATGTTAACATGTAATAACGGTGTCTGCCAGTGGTTCTCATAGACACCTTTTATTTTAGAGGAAAAGAAAGCATTGTGCTTTACCAATGATAACTTAAACTGTGTATGGTAATTTAAATATTTAAAACATAAATCCAGATATAATCTCTTTATATAAATATAAAATCAAAAACATATGAATTAAATATATTCACAGTTGCAACAAAAATAAAATTAACATCAATTTCATGTACTGTCTGATGATTCTTTGCTTTAGCCAAATTACCAGATCCAATGTATGTATGTTACCAGCTGCTAGAACACAGTTACTCCTAAGTTCAGTATAGCTATACAACTGCTTTGTGTAATGACTTAATTTTTTCCACTACTTTATGAGATGCCTATTAGCCATGCAAAGGGGATGGTTGATAGGCAATTGGACAGAGGAGTCTGAAGTTCAGGGAAGTGCTTTAGGCTAGAGTTAGTAAGCCTATAGTTGCACACGATTTCATGATATCATGTGAAATCATGGGAGAAATGAACGTAACGAACAAATGAGCGTAACAAATAGCTGTAACAATAACTACTAGCAAAACGTACGAATTTTATCCAAATAATACCTGGTCTCAGTGACATTTACGTGTGTCATGCTGAACTATAACTTAAGAAGCAATTTATAAAAATCAACATAGTGTATGGGTAACCCCTTAATGAGTTCTGACATATTTTTTTTCCCAACTGGAGGAGATTTAAGTTTCTCAGATCACAGCCATATGGGATCACTGGGTCCTATTCAAATAACCAGAGAAATCACAGCTGCCAAAAAAAAAGTGATGCACTGTATGAATTTCACAAAAACACTTTATATTTATTCCTTTTCATGAGAGTGGTTGAGGATAAACAAAAATAAATCAACTTTTTAGCCAATGTAAAAATCAATTTTTAGCAAACATTAATGCTCTGGTTTAAAATTGCCAGCTGGGGAATCAAATGTGGGAGCTTTTAACTTAGACTTAATAAATACAAACATTTCCATCCCCACTGCTTCCAGGACTTCTAAAAATGTCATAATCCTGTATGTAGCAAAAACGAACTTCAGAAGAGGATATAACTTTTTTTTCTTTCTTTTTTTTATTTCAGCTTATGATGGGGGTACAAAAGATACATAACTTTTAAAATATTTCAAAATCAAAATAAATCTATTTGGGGCAGCGGTTCCTTAAAGATTCTACTTTACATGAATGGTCACTAGACACCTAGAATGTAAAGTGCAAGGCATCAAGTCTCTACATAATAAAAAATCTTCTCAAGCAGGTGAGAACTCCATATTTAATGAAGGCCAGATTATTTTAATTCATTGTGAACACCGAGGCTCAGTGTTTGAAGCATTTCGATTTCCTTCTCCTTCCCTAAGGAGTTAGGTCATATTTGTTAGTCACTGAATTCTGTGTACACATTCAATAAGAAACTTCCACCCTATTGAACATATGTGTGTTCTATTCACATAAAAGATTGATATATAGGATTTGGCATAATTAGCCAAGATCCTGAAAAAAGATACAAACAAATCAAAAGGAAAATTCAGAATGCCTTTGTCATGTGCTTGGGGAACCTGTAGCCTAGAAAAAGCGTAAGTCATCTTTTGATAAATTTTACTTTGCTGGCATAAGTTGTTACTGAAATTTTGTTCACCACTGCATTGAATAATAGCAATATCACTACATCCATTTCATTATACTTTTATAGAATTAATAGGATATTTTTAACTATGCAAAGAAATATGACATGGGTGGCATAATCCCACCTATGAGGACAAGTTACACTCATATTTTTATGTTTGTGGTTCATTTTAAACATCCATATTTGGGGATAAATAAAAGGAAGTACTACATTACCTGGTCATTACAGAACATATGGAACTCATTATCCCAAAAATGTTATTCAAGTTGGAACTCTGAAAAAGTTTAAGGGCTTAGATGACTTTTCAAATTGACACCATTACAAGTTATTTAAAAGGTATTATTCCTGATCTTGGAGAATAATAAAGATAGTATCATGAGCTCCTCTCAAAATGTATATTTGTCTCCTATTACCATAAACCAATAGCAATTATTGTATCTTAAAGTTGAAAAGAATGTTACTGATTTACATTTTCAACTTTCATATTTTACTGATGGGAAAACAATTAACTTTCAGAAGGTCATATAATTTTCCCAGTGTCAAATAAATGGTGGCAGGGCATCATAAGAATCTTTGAATATTCACCTAAATGAAATTTAAAATATATATGGACTGTGTTGCTAATTCAGCAAGCATGTTTCAAAAAAAATGAAAATAAAAATCACAGATTTCTTTGGAGGAAATGGTCTCCTGATAAACAGATATCAACTTAAGTGGTAGTAAAAAAAAAAGTGTACTACATTTCTTCTCTTTTAAACTTTGTATCTTAATTTCTTTGTAATGCTTTAAATTAAAACAAGTATGAGGATAAACATTCTTCTATATGCAGGTCATATGGTCTTATTATTCCTATCTAGGAATGGCCTTAAGAGATCATTGGTCCTGCTACCAATGTAGCACAAGAGAGAAGAAGTAAGCATTAATTATAAAACATAAAATGTAACAAAAAAAATCATTATATTTGGCAGAAACTTCCCACAGACAGTACAAACCAGAGGCATATAAATAAAGCCTAGTCTTCAACCTTGATTGTTTGGCCCACTTGTATTTTCTTTTTATAAATTGAATTAATTACAAACATTAAAAAATTGAAAGATTTCATAGAAAAGTCCGAATTTTCAGAGTCTCTTGAAAATACAGTACCAAAACTGAATTTTTAAATAGTAGAAATTCACAGGAGGTGAGTAGCTGTCCCTTTAGGCAGATTATACTCTCTCTAGATAGCCCACAGTCCCCACTACTCCCTATTGTGCACTCAAATACATTAACTGCTTGGACCTATATTCCTAGAGATTGTAACCTGATTTAGTAATCAATACCTAATAACTACACATGGCAGGCCCATTAGTTCAACTCCCTAGAGATATATATTGCAGTTAATTACATCCATTAGGATATTTTCAACAGCAAATACAATTAATACTCAACTAGAATTGACTTAAACAATATGGATACTTACTGTTTTGTATTTCAAGAAGTTCTGAACTCGGGGTTCTCAGATTGGCTAATTCAGCAGCTAAGTGATATCCCAAGCAACCAGAATTTCTCAGCTTACTGTTTTGTCATCCTGAGCATATTGACTTGGTCACTTTAACTACCTTCTCCCATCATTCCAAGTCGAACAGCTTTGTTACTGGTGTCACAAGAGTCAACAAAGTCCAGAGTGATAAAAGGGAGGGTCTCCCCTTTTGTTATCTCCTTTTATCATTGAGGAAATATCTCCCAAAATATCTTCCGTAGAATTCCCCTCACATGTCATTTTCATCCCTTGTGGCGGAAATGAGGGACTGACCTCCCCTGAAGCACATGGGTACGGTATTAGTTAGGGTTCTCCAGAGAAATATAACCAATAGGATGTGTGTGTGTGTGTGTGTGTGTGTGTACCAAAAGAGATTTATATTAAGGAATTGGCTCATACAATTATGGAGAATGGCAAGTCCAAAATCAGCAGGATGGGTTGGCAAGCTGGAGACCCAAGAGCCAATGCTGCAGTTTAAGTCCTAAAGCCATCTGCTGGCAGGATGTCCTCTTGATGAGGAGAGATCCATCTTTTGTTCTATTCAGGCCTTCAACTGATTGGATGAGACCCACCCATATTTTGAGGGGACCACCTACTTTACTCAAAGTCTACCAATTGAAATGTTACTCTCATCCAAAAACACCCTCACGGAAACATCCAGAATAATGTTTGACCACATATCTGGGCACCATGGCCCAGGCATGTTGAAACATAAAATTAACCACTACATTACACAAAACTTCAACAATCAAGGAAGAAAAGGTGGAGATAGAGGAATGGCTACAGGATGCTAGGAGTGATTTATCTTGAAAGACACATCAATTTGTTATATTGCTTAAATTTTGAAGAATCAAGAAAAGCAATCAAGTTGAAAGAAAAAATTAACTTGTTAAATAAAATTCACACACATCAAAACTGGTGCTGAAATGAGCCCCCTAATGAGGAGGTAATTGGGCCATACGCCCAGCTTGGGAAGCTGAGGTGGCTTCAGAAACAACTCTTTGAATCTCCTTTTATTATATGGAGGTTGATTCATTGCCAATTTCATAAAAGTGTTCTTACACAATGAAAATTAAATGAGTTTTACTGCATTTCATCGTTTGCAAGCACCACCTGGGAACTTAGACTCAGCTTTCTATCCAATCACACCCACTTTAGCTGCTGTTTTACCCTATTAATTAGCACGTGAGAGGCAGCATAGCATAGTAGTTAAAAGTACAGATTCTGAAACCAAATCACTGGGAATTGGACTCCAGTTTGCATTCAACAAATGTGTAACCTTGAGAAAGTTATTTAACCTCCCTGTGCTTCAATTTTCTCAAAAAAATTTGTTTATTAATTTAAAATGAGTTACTATATAAGCACTCAGAGCCTGATGTATTAATATGTATTTTGTATTATCTACCTTATCAATTTTTTACTTTGTAAGTTGTGTTATGCTTATTTTTTAAGCAACACCACAATTTATTAGAAAAGAGGAAGGGAAAACATTAAGTAGTCTCTCCAGAGATTGAACATTCATTTTTCTTTGGATGTAGAGAGAAGAGAGCTGTCTCAAGATGGAAAAGGGAATATACCAGGAAAGTGCAACAACTGTCTTTAGAGAGCAAAGGGAGCAAGTTTTCAAGAGGAAGAGAAGCTGCAGGCAATTGATGTGGGAGATGAAACAATTCTTTGGTTTCAAAAATAAATTAAAAATAAAGAATGGTTTTAGGGCCCAGATAGCAAAGAAATTTAAAATCATTTCCTATGATTATGCATTAGTTATTTACTGCTGTACAATATTACCACAAACATAGTGCTTATAATAATCATTTATTATCTCAACAATTTCTGAGGGCCAGAAGTCCAGGAAAGATGTGGCTGTGTCCTCTGTTTCAGGGTCCCATGGGACCTTTTTTTTTTTTTGAGACAGAGTCTCACTCTGTTGCCCAGGCTAGAGTGCCATGGCATCACCCTAGCTCACAGCAACCTCAAACTCCTGGGCTCAAGCGATCCTACTGCCTCAGCCTCCCAAGTAGCTGGGACTACAGGCATGCACTACCATGCCCGGCTAATTTTTTATATATATATTTTTAGTTGTACAGCTAATTTCTTTCTGTTTTTTTAGTAGGGACGGGGTCTCACTCTTGCTCAGGCTGGTTTTGAACTCCTGACCTTGAGCGATCCTCCCGCCGCGGCCTCCCAGAGTGCTAGAATTACAGGCATGAGCCACCACGCTCAGCCTCTCATAGGGATTTTCTTTTTTTTTTACTTTATTTTTTTTTTTCAGCTTATTATGGGGGTACAAAAGTTCAGGTTATGTATATTGCCCATGCCCCCCCATCCCCCTGAGTCAGAGCTTCAAGTGTGTCTTTAATACCATTGTCAGTCAGGGCTGCAGTCTTATCTGAGGCTCAAATGGAAAGTGATCTTCTTCCCAGCTCATATGTTTGTTGGCAGCATTCAGTTCCTCGTGCTGCCACAGTGAGGGCCTTAGTTTCCAGCTAGCTATCTGCTGGAGGCTGCCTTCCCCTTGCCGCGTGTCCTTCTCCACATGGCAGCTTTCAGCATGGTATCTCACTCTTCAAAGCCAGCAAAGGAGATAATTTCAATCCCAGCACGATGAGCAGTACAGTCCTATGTAATGTAATCGCTCACACATAATCACATATGTCTTGTCATTTTTGCCATATTCTATTGGTTAGAAGTCATGAGTCCTAACCATATTCAAAGGGAGGTGTTTACATATGGGCATGAATACCAGGGGAGAGATCACGGGGCCAGCATGGAGTCTGCCTGCCTCAAATTACTACTACTCTTTCTTCTTTCCAACAATTCCAATTACATAAGCATCATGTTGCCCTTTCTCTTTAGCCATCAGAAAGCCCAAAGTCATCATTTAGCTTTAGTAATAATGGAAGGCCAAATAGTCTGTGTATCTGCAGTGAAATTATCCCTGATATTGACATTGCTTATCAATAGATGTTTACTCTACTGTTCCCATTAATTTATACCCTTTTTTATCCTTTTATTTTAATATGTTTCTATAATTTATTTAAATACTCATAGAATGAGACATGGAATCAATAATTATTCCATAAGGCTATTGTTACAAAGAGCAGCTCAGCTTTGGGAAGTTGTTACATCACAATACTGCATCAGCTTTTTTGGTTTTCTCCATTGGTATTGTAGACATCTCCTAGGTTAGGGGTGGGGAACCTACGGCCTTAAGGCCACATGTGACCTTCTAAGTCCTTAAGTGTGGCCTTTTGACTGAATCCAAATTTTACAGATAAAATCCTTTTATTTTTATTAATACATTTTAGTTCATCTTTTATATTTTTATTTTATTTTTAAAATGAACATATTTAAAATACAAAAGAATAAAATAAGTTTCAACAAAATAATCCTCCCAGATTGACAGGCTAATTAGAACATTAGTAAGCCATAAGGGCTACATTGATTGCTGCTACACTCATGATTTACTTCTAACGTCCCCCTCCTGACAGGTGCCACTGCCACCCGAGGCTGGTTGGTGAGCATTTATCGGGGTCAGGTACACCAGTATGTTAGCAGCTTTTGCCAATGGTGCACTGGTTTTCTGTTTAAACTGGGATTTGTGAATAGTTGCACAGTTTGACAATATTTTTTTAATTCTGTCTGCTCAACAGCCCATCATGTCAAAAAGACGAAGAGAATGCTGAAGAAAACAGATTTTTTTAACGAGGATTGGGAATTACAATATTATATCGTTTCTGCTAAAGATAAGATGATTTTCTTGCCTTGTGGTACTGTACTATTCATATCAACATTAAAGAAATTCAATGCTCATCAGCATTGTAACACTCATAAGGACCACAAATATTTTAAATTAGAGGGAGAGGCATGAAAGCTTGTATTGCAAAAATTAAAAGATGAAAAGCAAAACCAAAGACAATTCTTTTAAACAAAAATAAGACCTAGAAATAATGTCGCCAAAGCAACTTATAAAGTAGTTTATATACTCAGAAAAAAAAGGGAAGCCATTCGGTGATGTAGAAATTATGAAAAAATACATTGTCAAAGTTGTAGGATGCTTAGACCCTAATAGTGTTTCAAATTACAAACAATTGCCTCTTTCAAGGAGAACCATAACTGATTGGCAGCATGAATTAGCCTTCAACTTAACAGAACCACTTCATTCAATACTTCAAAAGGAAAATATATATTATTCAATTGCTTTGAACAAATCAACTGACATTACTGACTCAGGGCAGGTTTTATACTTCATTCGGGTCATAACAGAAGATTTTCTTTGCTACCAAGAGTTACTTGCTTTGGGCACTCTTGCAAACAGAACACGGGGAATAGGTACCTTCAACAACTTTCAAGATAAATGTGAAGTTAGATTGAATTTGGTAAATTTAGTGAGTGTATGTACAGACAGTGCACCTTCTATGACAGGAAAACATGGAGGGTTTATTGCACAGATAAAAGGAAAGTATTAACAGATCCAGATGCCATTATTTCTGTTTATTGTATCTTACATCAGGAAAATCTCTGTGTTAAAGCTACTATTTTAAGTGATGCTTTGCAACAAGTTATAAGTATTGTTAACTATATTCATGCAAATGCAACATGGCATTGTCAGTTGTGTAACATGCTAAAGCTGAAGGATGAGGTATTCAGTGTGGATTTGCCATATCATTCTAAAGGGCATTGGCTATCACAGAGACAAGTGTTAGCCAAAATTTTATCTCTGCAAGAACAGATAGTTAAATTTTATGAAGAACAGAATCAGCAATGTGAATTATTGAAAGATTTCTATAGGAATTCAGCATTTCTGTGTGCTATCAGGTCAAATAAAAATGACTTGACTATTTCTTTGCAAGGTAAAACTAAGTCTATATATGATACGTGGCCAAAAATACAAGCATTTAGAAAAAGGCTATCTTTTTTCAAAACACTTCTTCAAAAGGAAATTCTGGATGAACATTTTCCCCAGTAAGCAAAGATCATTTATGAGCAGGATGGTATATAATCATTTGGAGAATATGCAGTTCTTATAGATCTATTAATTGGAGAATACAATTGAAGGTTCACTGACTTTGAGAATCATGACAGCACACTTAAATTAGCATTTCAGCCTCACCTAGTTGATATCATCAAGGCACCTAAAAAACTACAGATAGAATTGATTGAGCTCTCAGTAGATGAGAATTAAAGTCATTGTTTAATGCTAAGAAAGATCCAATTGAAATATGGACAAATGCAGTAGAATACCCATGCCTTTGGTAACATGCCTGAAAAATGCTTTCTTGCTTTGCAACCACTTATTAATGTGAATCTACCTTCTGCTACCTAAGCCAAATCAAGACACCATTAAGGTCACAAATGACTGATACTCATCTAGAGAATCAACTGAAACTGAGGACCCTCATGCTGCAATCAAATATTCAAATGCTTTCCAACAAAAAGCAGACATAACAAAGTCAGTAAAAGGTTAGTTAACTTTAACAAATAGTTTTCATTTTTTGAAATTTTTAAATACATAGTAGTTAGATTTTTACAAAATAATGTACATTTTTAAGTATATCTAACTGAAGTTTCCTGAATGTGACCCTATTTGATTACAGCTAAATTGACATGGCCATCCAACATGAAGAGGTTCCCCACTCCTGTCCTAGGTGAAAACAGATTCCCACCTCTCACCTTGATGCCACTACCGATCTGCCAAATTAAAGCACAAGTCATTCCATTCACTGTACTGTCAGTACAACTTTCGTTTAATCAACAGAAATGTCCCTTCCCATTTGACTTATAAAAGCACTCTTTTAACACTTAAGCTAAGAAAACTAATGCAAGAAATATGATTCTATCAGTATTCAGCATTAGTATGAAAAGTGCTTCAGTTTGTAATATGCATTCTATAAATACATGCATGATTCAAAGCAGTGGAGGAGAAATGACACTGTTTTAGAAAAATATTACTTTGAACTAACTTTCATGATATATTCGAAGCATTTTCAACTTCCTTAATTTTGATCAATATTAGTATACAATTTTTAAAAGAACTTTCATGTTAACTTTATCAAGCATATTTTTATCTCATGTTCTCCATGTGTTTTATTCAAATCATAGGAATAAAACACAAGAATAATTAATATCTTTGAAGACACCTATAATTTTTATGTCAGCTCCTTTCAGCAGTTTTGTTTCCTGGTGAATAATAATTTCACATAGTGAGAAAATGAGAGACATTTAAAGGTACGCTTTCATCTTGTATTTTTCTCACCTTTCTGGAAAAATAAATGGACTAATCCCTTTCTAGTGTTAATTTTACTTATAGAATTAAATGATACTCTTTGATGTTCAGTGAAAGTTAGTTATAGTTGTGTTTGATAATGGTGATTACAATCTTCTCTGAGGAGACTAAATTATTCAGTTGCATGGGTTATTTTACCTCACTTTACACAGAGGCAGATTAAGAAAGATTTAAATTATCTCTTTTCTGGTAAAGGACAATTTCTTAATAATCATCAACCCAGTTCCTGTGGCCACATCTTCCCAATGTGATGTAAGCATCCTGATTTATAGTAGGGTCAGGCTGGTCCAACACAGCAATATGCAGGGAATGTTCTTTAGAGTGTCCCTGTGATTTTAAGAGAGAAGAGTTATGTACATGCCAAATCTAGATGTCTTTTAAAGAGGAAAAAGGACGCCACAAGTCTGCCTCAGAGGGCCAGGGATGGGGGCGGGGAGGAGGGAGGGATGGTCCACAATCAACCCAGACGTGCCTGCTCTGGGAAGTTAATCTCACTGCCTGCACTTCACATGGGACTATTTGTCAGCAGATTGCTTTCTGTTCATTATAACTCTCATATTCAGGAAGAAGAGAATTGGCCAAACCAGTAATATAAATGCATTGTATGCTCTACCCTCCCTCTTTATGATTAATTCTACCAGTGGCACAAATTTGCATGAATGAATGTCAGTGTGTTTTCTGCCCTGAACATTTCCTGCTGGCTTCAGTTCAGCCCTGCTGACATTTATTACAAATAATAGCTAAATATTCCTGATTTAATAGCTGCAGTGGCCCCACATCTGAAGGTGATGTCTGTAATAAAAGCAGACAAGACGAGCTTATAACAAATACTAATCAGATTGTGTTTGCACACATAATGGATAAGCCTCACAGATATACCCACAAAATGTAATGGTTGTTTTTTAAATGCAGCTGCTAGAAGTCACAGTTCAAGAACATACTGGTTGCTTTATTTCCTTTTCATTTCTCTCCTTTCCCCATCTCCTTAAAGTACCCAAGGCCTATGTGCACAATCAAGATTGAATATTATCCCCTTTTTTATCTGGAAAAATGGGACACTAAACACAGAAGACTGCCTGTGTCCTTTTATTCATCTTTTGTTGCTCCTTCTAAACAAAGGGCATTGTCCCCTGATAAATTCCATTTTCTGCCTCTTATTCAAAGGTAGTTTACACACCAGCTATGGTGATTCTCACACAATGCAGTGGTTGGCAAAGATACAAATAACTTTCAAAGTTCTTTCAACCTGTTGACCCAGGTGTCCCTTCTGAAAGATATAAACTAGCCTTCCACACCTCTTACAATTGATAAAGGAGACTATAAAACCTGAGATTACAAAAAGAAGACACACACTGCCTGCTAAAGGCAGGTTTAAAAGGCCTTTGGGAATAAAAGGTTCTTTTCTCTTTATCCTACCCAAACTTCACAAGCCTCCATATGAAAATTGAAGAAGGTCAAATTAGCATTGTCTTTACCTTGACATTTAAACACTTAAGAATTTTACTCACTTGGCATTAATTGTGAATAACTTTATGAAAATACAACTTTTTAAATATATTTCCAGTTTTCTTTCCAGGGTAGACTGTGCAGAAAAATTGTAATTAGAGGTGATTACAGCCACTAGAATTTTTAAAAATATTCCACTGAAATATATTATTTGATTGGCAGGCATTTCCTGTTGTACATAAACTATTTGACACTTGAGAGCAAAAGTGTTAATCACAAATTATTTTAAGGTCTTTCACATCCTGAACCCAAAAACTGCATAACTTGAAATTTCAGCACCATGGACATCACTAGGCTGAGGCTAGGGGTAGACTATTTTTTTGGATGCCCAACGTCACGTCCTACTCAGGCTCACCTGAAGATGCCCCAAGCCATGGCTTCTAACTGCTGCCCTCCTCACCCTCCTCTCCACAGTCCAGTGGGCCATAAAGGCAGTGAATGAGTCCTCGGCCAACTGGTGCTTCTTCTCAAACCCCGCCTTGGCGCTTCTGCTCTACCACCGGAGTCTCCAACAATGGTCCCATGGGAATCAAAATAATGTATAGAGAGTCAACAAAATTTCAAATATTTTGATATTCAGAAATAAATTTAAATTGCCTGCTTATCACATTGCTTGGCACAGTCTCCCAATCAGAATTTGTTTTTCCATTGTACTATTCAAAGGGAGTAGAAAATTATATTAAAAACATACCTACAGTCACCAGGAATTTCCACAGGAGTCATAGATTTAAAGAATGTTAGACCTCAAAGGAAATGTAGAGATCATCCTCATTTTACAGATGAGGACACTGATGCCCAGGAATTGGAAGTGACTTGCCAAAAGTCACACCACGAATTAGGTCAGAATTCTTATTGTAGTCTCTTTGCCTTAAGTTCTCGCTCAGTGCTTCCTCCATTACACTATTCTCCACTCACCCGTATCCTGTTTTATGGTTCACGAGAACCAATCGCTGCCTGTTACTTGCTTCATCTCTCCTAAGCCACAAAGTTTAATCAGTGGGTTTGCTGGATTCTCAGTCTGTTAGATCCATTTGGCCAAACACATGGCCCCTGTATTGTTTTGTCTACGAGCTAGGTGGTTCACAGATAACCTTGATGGTGCCATTGGTTTTTAATATATCCTTTTTCCTTCTGAATGAGAAATCCTGCTCAGAATGACAAAGGAGGATTTCATATGTATCCCTTCATTGTAAATTGTAACCTTTTCATGGCCCGTCTTTAGTAGGCAGGCATTTAGGTTGCTGAAGTTTGCATCCGCGTCCTTGCCCTATTTTTCTCCCATTTTTATCACTAATAATTAGGTTGCTTGCAGAGATTCCAGTTCATATGCTTAGAACATTGTGTTCAGATTCCTCTGCCTCCCGCCATTTGCCTTCACATATATTCAACTTCACCTAAATGCTCATTATGGTTCTAGGTGCATCTTATATAAATCTATCTTAGCATCTGTACCCTTGCTATGCCCTGGGCTGAGAATACCATTTCCCAAGCTCATTTCTGTTTTGTTCAGATACCACCTCTTCTTTGAACTCTTTCCTAAATACCAGGCACGTATGATCTCTTTATACTCTAAGCACCTAAGGCTCTTCTTGTCCCTTGTGTTTTCATAGCACTTATGTACTGGCCTACCTGTATTACAGTTATGTGCATCAGGTGCCCTAGACCGTGTATTTTATAATTCACCCTCACACTGCACACCACATAGCCCAGGGCCTTACTCTTCACAGGAGAAAAATAGTTTTATATGTATGGTAAATTATTTATTATCCAGAGCCATATATTTTAATCCTTAGCAAAAATATTCCTTGTATCATAAAAATAATATATCTTTGTAATTCTATGCTAAAACTAAAAAGAAGCATATATTACTTCAGTGTTCTAAAAGCTATATGAAAACTGAAGGGAAAGCATAAAGAACTTTATACTCCAGGGTACTGTTTTTAGCAGAAGCTATGTGCCTGAAACCAAAAGGTTAAATGAGGGAAGCAGGAATCATGTGCAGGTAATCTAAGGACTGACCAAGCTAGGGAGCACATGCAGTTGTAGGTCACATCACCATACAGCAATGGAGGCATACAGTCATCTAGAGGTGCTTTCTTTTTATAAATGAGCACATCAGGCTTAGCTAGAAGTCCAATGCACTATCCACCACACGACAGAGCTGACTTAGAGGTGCTTTCTGATCAAAGGTGCCCTCAGCAGAGAGTTAACCCAGAAGAGAAGCAAACCCCCAACTCTCCCTTCAAATATCCCCAGATAGATGGTTCCAAGGAAGACAGGAGGGTATGTAGTAAGGAAGGACAAACATTCAGATAATCTAAAGTCTAGTATCTATAGTCCAGGTCAGAATTCTAGCAGAAATCTAAGGAGCTGAGATTATTCCAGCAAAAGAATTCAAATAATCATACTGAGGCAATTTCTAAAGTCTGGCTTTAAAAAATTAGGCAAATGGCAAAGAAAGAGAAAAGAATATTGCATTTAGACAAAAAGAAAAGCTGAGCAGCAAGGACTCAGAAGCAAGTTGTGTTGGGCATGGAGTAGTCTGGCTCCACTCTGCACATTTCCCTCAGCTGCTACATTACAGAAAGTCAGGTGCTCTAGAACACACTCACTCTTACAACCTCTGTAGAATCAGTTATTAATATTATTCTCATATTTAATGAAGAAACTACTGATTTGGGCTTTAAACAATGTGCACAACTTTTTCAGAGGCAACTCATCTGACCATGGAGCAGTCACCCAAACCCATGCTTCTCAAACTTTAATGTGCTTGTGAAATCATCTGGGGATCTTGTTAAATTCAAGATTCTGATTCAGTAGGGCTGGAATGGGCCTGAAATTCTGCATTTCTATTAAGCATCCATGTTGCATGCTAGTTTATAGACCAAACCTTCATTAAGAAAGACCTAACTACTTAAGCTGAAGCCTGACATATAGAACAAGCATATTTTTAAATAACAACTTGATGTTTAAATTACATAATCCATATACATAACTTATACACATACTGTATAATTTAAATGTTACATAATCTGTAATAATACATTATATTATTTTAGACCTCAGAATATATATTGTCACATTCCCTTGACAACATACAACAAAAAATTTTGAATCACTTGTTTTCCATATTTATCTCTTGCCTCTGTCTGCTTATATTCTTTTTAATAGGTTCCAAATGAGAAATGTTCACTTCACAGATTTTAATTACCTGAAATCCTTTTTTCCTTATTGATTACCAAGAGCAAAGTAGCTTTTTGCATTAACCTTCCAAAATGTCCAATTTAATTTATGAATACAATATTTTTCAGCTCAGTGTATAGAGATGATGCACATTGTTTCCTATCATGCTGCCTTTATGAAAAGACCATTTTAATTACCCCACAAAAATGTGCCTTGGATGGAGAATTGTGAAAGCTCATGAACAGAACTGCCCAACAGTCTGTTGGAAGAGCACATAACATCTACAAAGCAATTGTATCTGTGGTAGACAAGGCATTCTCTCAACTGCTGGTGTTATGCCGGAAATTTGTTTTGACATCACATTAGTATTAAATCAGTTATACACTATTCCATAATGGCTGCCTTTATTTTGTATTTGTGAAAACAAAAGCTTGATTTTCTGGACTCCTACTAGCGAACTAAACATTGGCATTGAGCCTGGAGACATCTCAGTGGGAGGAAGGGGGCTGCTATTCTGAGGTCATCCTGAGGCATCTGAATCCAGGGCTTCCATTATTCCAAATGTGGTGGCTATTCTGGGAAGCTTCAAGGTCACACAACCAACACCGCTTGATTGCAGTTACTTCTCTGATGCCTTCGGCAAGTGTTTGCTCCATTTTGCATTTTCCTGGCTTTGAAATTCACACAGCAACTTTATCCCCCCAACCCAATCAGAGGGCTTTCAAGCAAGTCATTCTGCAAAACACAAAATCAGGGGGAAAAGAAGCTAAATCAAACTCAAATAAAAAGCAGTGATAGAAGCCTTCAACAAAGTCCACACAGGGAATCAAGCCTGCTTTTAAACAAAAATATTGACATAGCAATTTAGAATAAATACCAGCTTCATATGCTGAACACTTTATTATTGGCTCACAGGACTGCAAATGTAAGGAACATATTCTTCTCTGAAACATTGCCAAAGGCAAACCTCTTAAAAGCCAAACATTGTGACACGTTCTTAAGTAGCTTGCCATCATGTAGATTGTTGCATTTGGTATAACACAACGCCTGCACGTTCATTAAGCTTACATTTCGCAATTAAGGTACATATGTTTTCTTCTCCAAATGTCTGAAAGCCAGGTGGAACAAGTCAATCGCTCTGGTGACATTGAGCATTTGTACAACAATGCTGAATTCTAGCTTAGTATTTTGCATAGTCTGCCTATTATACAGGAAAACAGAATTGCCAATATGTCCTTTTGTGTAAAGCTGTAAAAGCTCAGAAGATCTTAGCAAATACTGGCTATGTTGCTGCTAAGGTTCATGAAGCAGATGTCTACAATTATCCTGTTAAAAAGTTTCATTGTAAAAGACCCTTCAAATAAAGCACTGCTGCTGGTAATTGTACATTAATTGGCTTCATTTCTCTCTGAAGGTCTAGCAGAGCACCGCCCTCTGATTTGCTACCTACCAAAGCACACTCACTGTATGCTAAAAATATTGGGGGTCCTTGTTCTTTCATTGCTTTCTAATCTTTAAGGAAAGTGCCTAGAGAAGTAAATCAAGAAGATTCTATGCTTATAATCAATATTTCTTCAAAATTTTAAAAAGCAAAACAAAAATGATTTTCTTATGACTTGGGATGGGTAATATCTAAGGATAAAAGGCAGAAACCGAGTAAAGAGGCTGACCTAAAGTTAAAAAGGTAAGTTTCAGTTCACTGGAAACAATATCGTGAGCACTTGGGCAACTGAAATGTTAGATTTTAAGTAGCTGAACAAAATATGGGTTTTACAAATAAATCCTGGCAAGGCTAGAATTGTGTGACCTCCCCCAATCTACCTCTCAAGGTAGAGCACAGTATAACTCTCATCATAATGTCAGGAAGAGCTAATTAGCTGAAAGCTACATCTCAGGTGAAAGGGCAATGGGAAGGCAAAACAAGGATTGCTTCAAAATCGCTCTCTCTGTGTCTACTGGACAGGGGTTTGGGAAGATTGCTTAAAGTGCAAAAGCTCTTTCTGATATTTCTGACAGTTAAAGTACCCTAAATTGGAATGCACTCCGGTATAACAGAATCAGGAAGGAAAAAATTGCAGGGAAGTGTTGATGGTTAGGAGGGTGGTTAGTCTTTGCTATAAATGCCCATACTGCTTGAAATTTTTTTTAAAAAAACTTTGAAAACATAAGATAAACATGATGTATGAAGCCTTTCATGTTTAACCACTCACTTCACACTCTACCCAGCCTCCCACATTTAACTACACGCTGCTCATCAGCAGCACTTTTTTCTGTTTCTCTTTTGTTTTAGGAAAAGGTTTAGAAGAATATTGGTGATTTATGATTCATTCTAGATAGTAGAAAAGGCAGAAATAGAGATGGGAAGGGCGTGAACATCTGAGTAATTTATGATTTACCACCCAGGACAGTGAAGTTGAAAGAGCACTGAAATAGGAGTCTAGTGATCCTTCAGTTATTAACTAGTGTGCATCTTGGACAACCCACTTAATCTTTCTTTGATTTGCTTTCTTCAGATGTAAAATAAAGAGGCTTGTTTACATCCAGTTTTGAATTATGAATGGTGACTACAAGATTCTCACTTCTGCATTTTTTACAATATTCTTAAATACCAGCATTCTCTTCTTTCTTCTGTAGCAGTTTGTCACTGACTAAGGGATATCTGGGATTTAATTACCTAAATCTCTCCTGGGTACCCTTTATTCAGAAATTTTCCCCTGTGAGCAGAAGAGTAATACTCAATAAAAAGAATAATTTTGGAGTTTCAATAAATCTAAGAAATGTAAAGGAAAATAATGATCCTGGAACACTAGCATAGGTCTGCAACTGTCAAAACCATCTCAGATGTTAGATGAAGTCCCCACAACATGAGATCTTCAAAGATGGTCAAAGTTTGGGAAGACTTTGAAAGTGCTGAGGAGAATATCCAAAGTGATTCAACTAAGACTCCAGAGTAATTCTCGTTAGAACTGCATAGTTGAGGTCCTAATTTATGGTAAAACCCCTTAACCTGTGTCTCAACTATGAGCCTACTGATAGAAGGCACTGTCCAAGGTGCTGAATGGAAAGGAAGGTAAACAAACAAACAAAAAAATGTGTACCCTGCCAGCTACAGACGACTATCTTGTAAAAGAAAATCTCCAGCCCAAGAGCTATTTGCATGCCATAGTCAGTCATCTTGAGGAAAGTAGTTAGAAATTACAGAGATGCTGCTGAAACAAATTCAGTTAATCAAATTAGCTTTCTAAAAGGACTAACTCAGAAAGTCTGAGTAGAAAAACCATCAACCCATTCCAAACTAAAATCAGACCATTTAGCCAGGGTGTGAAAGCAAACCACTGTCTGGTTAATCTAACAGATATTTCATTTTGAACCAAGTGTTTGGCTGACAAAAAGCTTCATCTAGAAAATGAGACCTGGCTTATTTCATTTTATCTGTTCTAAAACAATAAGAGTTAGGCCAGAGATGATTTTTAAGCATCCTTTTCCAGTTTAAAGGAAAAAAAATCCTGTGATTATGTAACTAAAATCAGAAATTAGAGAAAATGATTTCAGATCATCTAAACACTGTGAATAATTTCAGGGTTACACACAGATAATATATTACAAAATACATTTGTTCAAAGTCCTATTTAAATTATTTCCATTGAAAATTTATAAATATTTAAGTGCCAAATTCAGCCAGGTTTGGAGATGAGCAAGATTTAGTAGTATGCACTTGAATCTTTACATGAAGAATGCTTACTTCAATAAACTGACATTTCTTTCCTGGGATTACTTAGGTTACTGGCACTAAAAATATCCAAAACATAATGCTATTTTACAGCCAATTAAAAAATTGTATCATATTTTAGTACTTTCTTTGAAAAATGGATGAAATTATATCAAATCCATATACTTGACCTAAAATTTCCTTTTCATACATGGTACATTGGGGATAGGAGCAGGGAAGAATTGCTGTAAGAAATGCAAATTGAAGCAGACAATGTTTGCATCTTATAATTAAGGTTATATGCTTAAAGTTACATTATCTCTAAATATCTCTAGATATAGCTCCTTAGATCAAACCCGTATATTTCTTTTAAGTTAGCATTGTTCAGCCGTCTAACCAAGAAGTGAGATGAAGATCAACCTTTCTCTGCCACCCAATTCTAGAAGTTTCTATGTAATTTGGAAAGATTGTAGCTGAAATGATTCATTTCCTGAATGCTAAAATAGTATTTCTTATGGGCTTATTATGAGGCAAAGCCAGTGGGGAAAACTGCAAGATTATTTTGAATTAAACTAAAGCCTGATTTATGTGAATTATATTTATTGATATCAACTTGGGTTTTTCATGGCAAAATATCACTATTGTTTCTATATGCTGCTTTATACTTATCACGTACTTAACACACAATATAAAAATATTTGGGGTAATATAAATTCCAGTGCCTTTAGAAGAAATGGTTATGAAACATATTTAGATTCTCCAAAAACATATACTAAAAAGAATGTTTAATACCTTACTATAAAATCTTGTCATTGTCTTTATTGCAAAGACTCTATTTAACATACTAGGCATTCCCAATCATAGAATTTTAGAACTGAAAAAGAGCTTAGAGATTGTATAATCCAGAATATCC
Source organism: Varecia variegata (assembly GCA_028533085.1). Classification (NCBI taxonomy): domain Eukaryota; kingdom Metazoa; phylum Chordata; class Mammalia; order Primates; family Lemuridae; genus Varecia; species Varecia variegata. The sequence goes on from CM052439.1 coordinate 111,922,239, forward strand.
AAGGCACAATACACTCTCACTGCCATTCATCTTTCCTAAAGCCAAGGCAGACAGCACCAATCAATTTCAGCCCTCTTTTCTGCTGAGCCTAGTTGTGGCCTGAAATGCTTATCCATGCAGCACACGAGGCTGCCCTTAGCAATCAATCATAGTTGGAACACAAGATGAAATATATTCACTAATGTTACTCTAGTCCAGCATCCTCAATATACAAATAAAGAAAATGAAGTAATGAGAATATAAGTAATTCCCCATTTTGCTGTTCCATTAAGTTTGTCATAGAGCCAGGATTAAAACAGATTTTGAGCTTTTGTAGCTGTATCTTGTTGCCTTAAAGAACTTTTTTTATAGTAAGAGCTAGGAGATTTGAAATTAGAATATTTTTAATTTAAAAATTCATTGCCTTATTTTCATCACATTGCAGCTGGTGATTTTCATATACATAATATGTTGTTATTTTTTTCTCCTGCTCTTTTTGTAAGCCAAAAATACTTCCTAAGAAAGGAACATTAGTCTCCCATTTTAAAAAAATATATACATATATATATAAAATTAAAAAAGTTAACAGTTTATGACAACTGAACTTCAAGAATTCATGGGGTCAGTCAGTCCTGGAAATAGGTTTTCCTATCTAGAACATCTCAGATTTGCTTTTCTACTGACCAAAAAAATTCTGGGGCTGTTCACATGCACACGAGGATATCCCAGTTGGTTATTCTGATGTCTGAAAAGTCTATATAACCCACCTTTATGCTACATGAATCGCTTTATCATCACCCAGAACTATAATTCCCTTCCAAGGACTTTGGTTCAGTGCCGACCAGGTGACACTTTTGCTCTGGCCTCCATTTTCTTCCCATATATGTCCTTTTCCATCTTCCTATTCTGCCACCCAAACATGATACACCAGCACTACAACTTTTAAGCAAGGTAAGAAGCTATTTGTTTCCCGTAACATCAGTCATCCATCCATTCAATAAATATTTACTCAGTACCTATTATATGGCTGCTGCTGTTCTAGGTGCTAGGATTTAGCAGTGCACAAACTAAAAATTCTAACATCAGCAAGTTTACATTCTCATTTAAATTTTAGCAAGTAAATATACAGCATGTCTGATGTTGATTAGGGCTGAGGAGAAAAATCAAAAGGTCAGGGGTACAGGGATTTATGGAGGTGGCTTGCTTTTCTGTATAGGCTGGTCAAGGAAGATCTTACTGAAAACCCAGTTATTTGATCAGAGACCTCTGAGCAAATAAAATAAAAGAAAGTAAAACAAAACAAAAACTCCAAAAACAAGCTGTTTATATCTGGGTAAACAGCCTCCAGGCAAAGAAGTCCTTGGCTAGAGATAATACTGTATTTAAAACCATGAGAATGAAAAGAACAATAAGAAATTGTGCTCTAAACTTTAAAGGTCAGGGCAGTGGGGAGAGACTAAGGAGGAATCTCTAGTGATGTAGGAGACCAAGATAAAGTGGCATGGTGGAAATCAGTTAAAGAAAGTGTTTTAAGATTGAGGACATGTTTAACTGTGTGAAATGATACTGAGAGGTTGAGTAAGACAAGGACAGAGAATTGACCATTTCATTTATTCACATAAAAGTCAGGCATTCTTTATGAGAGCCGTTTCAAGGTCGGCAAGTGGGTCCAACGATGAATGGGGACAAATGGTCTACAGCATATATAGAACAACTCTTTCTAGCAGTTTTATTCCCAAAAAGAGCAGATAAATGTGGTAAAGGGAAATCTGAGGGGGGGGATTGTTGTTATTTGTTTTTCAGATGAGAGAAAGCTTATGTTTGCTCAGAAAGCTTAAATGTTCATTGAAATGACCTGGTTAAAAGGAAGCAATGATGAAGCATGAGAAAAGAGGTTTGCTGGAACAATGTCCTTGATTAGGTCGGAGGGATAGAGCCTTAAGAGCAAACTGTAGGGGTTGGAGGTGGGCGAGTGGAGGTGTTGTCACAGCTAGAAACACATGTCACCCACAGTGAAGGAGAGAGGCAGAGTGTACATGTATAGAAGCAAGGGGTTGAAGGACAGGAAAACAGGAATCCCTTCTGATTCCTTTTCTTCTGTGGAATAAGAAACAAAGTTATAGCTTAAAGTGAAGAGGAGGAAGAAGGAAGTGTTGAAGGTTTGAGGAGAAAAGGCTGTCTCCTCTCCTGTCTACTTAACAACCTGAACCAACCATCCCCTTTGCCCGCATTAATAGAAGAGCATAGGGAACTATCCACTCTTTGCTAATTATACACACCACTGCTCCGTTGCATAATCAAAGGTTGACTGTATGTTTCAGAAAGATTGGCAAAGGGTTAGCTTATTACTTTCACCTTGAAGAGAGTTTTCAAAAATCACTCAGCACACAAATGTTCTCTCTCCCTCTCCATCCCCAACCGTTTCCTGATTATAACCACATCATTGTAGTGCCATCTCTGACTTCACTCAAGACATAAGCATCCTCCTAAAACAGCTTTAAAGTTCCTCATAAATGCATTCCCTTGGGAATCAAGAGAAGATTGCTCACGGACCTTTAGTCCTTCCAACTCATATTCTTTATACTTCTTTATCTCTTTAAGTCCCATAATCACTATTTATTTAAAGTTGTGGTCTGATAACTAGCCTTAGAACTTTAAAGGTTGGACATAAATTAAGAAAATGTAAGCGATATCATAATATAAAACCTGCAGCAATGAAATGAATAATTGTTATTTTCATGGTATCATATTGAGATGTAAATATAAAGCAGTCGACATCCATGGCTGTTTCCAATACCCAAATAAAGCATTTCGCTCTTCATCTGGGAAAGAGGAGTGAAAAGAAAAAGTAGGATTGAAAGAGCTGTTCTGGGATGCTTCTGAAACCTCTAAATTCACCTCTCCAACAAGTGAAATATTTGGCTGAGATATTATGGAAACCTTTCCTGACCAGTTCCCCACAGGCAGAAGCCTTTTGGAGTAGCAGGTTATACTTTGCTTAGGGCAAGACCGTTCCTTATACAGAAGAACAGAGAAATAGTTCTGCTGAATTCAGCAGCACACTGGAAGCCAGGACTGGAAGATCTTCTTAGAGAATCAGAGGGTCCTTTTTGCCAAACTTTCCTTAGGGTGAGCCTTACAAATCGGTGATTTATTTGCCATTCATTACTGTGAATGACTCATCAGCCTGATTGCCTCAAAACTAGCTGGTAATTACTCAAGGGGTGGGAGTTTTGATAGCCTGAGAGCATTCAGAGGCAGGCAGAGGGGAAAGCAAAGGGCACTGTAGAAAGCAGCTGGCAGAGCTTGTGATCTTGGGTGGCAGGATTGGAGGGAACATAGAAATGGAAGTGCAGAGAGGAAAAGTAAATGCAGGCAGAAAGAAACAGAAAGAAAAGGGATGCGAGAGTCACAGGAAATAAACATTTAAAAGTAAGAAAAAGGAAGGTGGAATTGCAATAATAAAAAAATTATTAATAGCCTACATCTTCCCCTAACATTAAATGACAAAATAAATGTTTAATTGATTAGATAATTAAATGCTAAAAAACTAGGAAAAATAAGTATGCAACTTATCCCTTATAAATACAAATTTAATCTCCTGATATCTATTAAATATAACTTTTCATCCTAAATTCTGTAATATTCCTGAGCCCATGGAATATATTATCAAACAATATGGAGCTAGGCTTGTCCATTGCTTCTCAAGTCTTTCTGGTTATCACATCAAAGATAGGGAGCTTGAGGCTGACAGGGCTGGGAAATGCGGAACCTGTATCCTTAAGTGGTAATGTAGCAAATACATAAGTGAGGTTCTATCCTTTGACTTAGGCATAACCCAAAGTGACTTGATTTGAACAAAATTTCATTCAAGTCTTATATAGTAGCTAAAAACATTTATATCTCAACACAGTCTGTAAGAAGATATTTGCAATATAGGTATTTGGCAAAGAACTAATATCCAGAATATAAAATGAATTCCTACAAATCAACAAGAATAAATCAAAAGCATAAAAATCCAATGAAAATATGCACAAAAGATGAACACTTAACCAAAGAGAATATCTAAATGACAAAAAATTATGAAAATGATTCCTTAAGAAAATGCAAATTAATATCATAATTAGAATGACTAAAATTAAAAAGAAAATTTTGGCAAGAATGTGGAACAACATAACTTCTAAAACTATACACTGCTAATATAAGTACAAATTGCACAACCACTTTGGAAGACTGTATCTTTTAAAGGTAAACGTATGCAAACCTAAAGCAACTTTGCTCTTAGAAATACATACTTATGTTTATGAAAACAGAGTTTGATGTCATATCACAACTACTCGTAATAGTCAAAAGCTGTAAACTACCCAAATGTCAACCAAGAGAAGAATGTATAAACAAAGTGTGGTATATTTACACAATAAACACTATATAGCAATGAGAATGAACAATCTGTAATTTTACACAAATAAATATTGTTAACTCTTGCAAACATTATGTTGAATGAAAGAAGCCAGACACAAAAGAGTACATACCATATGATTCTGTCTGTAAAGTTCAAAAACAGGTGAAACTAACCTCTGCCATTAGAAGTCAGGACTGGGCTTATTTTTGGTGGAAGGAGGTAGAGAGACCAGAAGGTGCACAGGGGGTTTTGGGGGGAGTTGCTAATGTTCTAGTTCTTGATAGGATATTGGTTGTCATCAGTGAAAATTCACCATCTTTACGCTTATATTCACTTTTATCTCTGTATGTTATACTTCAATGAATATATACAAAAGTTAAACATGCATATGTATTGGCCAGGCTCAGTGGTTCCTGGCTGTAATTCTAGAACTTTGAGAGGCTGAAGTGGGATTATCACTGAGGCCAGGAGTTCAAGACCACCCTGAGCAATATAGCAAGGTCCTGTCTCTACAAAAAAATAGAAAAATTAGCTGGGCACAGTGGCACACATCTGTAGTCCCAGCTACTCTGGAGGCTGAGACAGGAGGATGGCTTGAGTCCAGGAGTTTGAGGTTGCAGTGAGCTATGGTGTCACCACTGCACTCAAGCCCAGGCTAAAACAAAAAACAAAAAATATGCATTTTTCATTCCTCAAAATTTACCTATGCGTAGTATTTTTAAATCAAGTGTTCTTTTGTTTTCTTTGACGTAATCAAGAAAAAGTTGGTGGTTTATATGTTGGCCTCTACCACTCAGTGACAACCACATATTCTCTGAGATGTCTGTTCCCCAGTTTGGGGAATATGGAAAGAAGTTCACATTCCTCACCATAAGAGCAAAAGCCATTCTGGTACAGCACACAAGCTATTCTCTTCAGCCTTATTTTCAGCTACCCTTACAGTTAATATTATATCCATGTCAAAATATTTGATATTTGTTATAGATGTTCCATTGCATCATGCCCCCAAATCTTTGCTTTGCATTTAATTACCTGGAAAGCCCTCACCCACGCACCCTCATTCTTTTCCTGGATACCTTATCATCCAGCCCAAATATCACCTCCCCTCTGAAAATCCCTTGATCGCCCTAGATGTAAGGAATTGCTCATTACTGTTTTATTACAGTTTATATATGTGCATACACACATGGTCATGCACATTCATATGTATACATACATGTATATATATAATAGTATTTAGCAAATAGTGTTATAATTATTTTATAGCGACTTTTCCCACTAAACTTTGTCTATCTGGTGATAAGATTCTCTATTATCTTTTATCTCCATTACTTGGAGCCTAAGACAGTAAGTGCTTAATAAAAATATTTGTTTAAATAAATTAAAATTTGACATTCAAGTTGATTTTCAGCATTGATAGCTACTCTGTACAGTGACCCTCAACTCATCACAGAAGTTTCTGGGGCTACTCCCCTTGGGGATCTGCATACCATATACTCCAGGCATTTTTCTGCAACAATCAGAAAGTTTGACCCCCAGCCCCCACTGTATCATGTTCTCAGATGTCAGCAATTGGTGCGATGCTTTGAAAAATTAAGGCGAACCTAAGTTTAGTGTGTTACTTTCCAGCTATTAACTACACACTCTACGCACTCCTCTAATCCCCGAACCCCCACCAAGTGTATTTGTTTTATGTAAAAAAGTAGATATGAGAAAGCAGAACAGCTTAATGATAAAGTTGCACTTTGAAGTCAGACATCTGAGACCACGTGCTGGTTCTGCCTTTCTACCCCCAGAATATAAGCCCTTTGAGTTCAGAGACTTTTGTCTTTTGATTTAACTGCTATATGGCCAGCGCTTAGACCTGGTGTTGGCATATGATAGGCACTTAATGGTTATTTGTTGAGTGAATCTATCAGACTGGCAGCCTCAACAATCAACAGTCACACTTGTCTTCCATGCACCAAACACCTGGCATCCCCAGACCAGTGATGCCAAAGTTGCTAGGCAATTTGAACTCTTTATAAAGAAAGAACATGTGGAAAAATATATAGCTCTGTGCCACCATTAAAAACAAATACAAATAGTGGCTAAAAATTTCTATATTCTGGACAATTTCCAGATTAAAAAATGGAGAAACATGCAATAAATATGTAATCTGGTTTCCAGAATAGCTTTTCCAAATTTTTAAAAACTAAAACAAAGGTTACACTTTTTTCACCAGAAACTTTCTCACATGTTAAGAATAGTGAATAAAGTGAAATTAATTATAATATTTTATCAAGTCATGCACAGGTGGAGAGGTTCAGAGAGCATCAGGCGGAGTCACATAGGCTTAAATTTTAACCCAAATCTAACTCTTATCAGTAGTAAGAATGACCTTGGAAAAGTTTCACCTGCAAAAAGAAGATAATTATATACCTATTTCAGTTTTCATGAGAAATAAAAGAGATAATGCATTTAAATCTTTAGTACACAACCTGGCATAGATCAAGTTCTTGATAAATGTTAGATCTTATTAGCAAAATGCCTTCTTAATGTATATTATATTGGAGTTTTACTTTGTTTTAATTTTCCATATTTTTAGAGAAAACTCATCAGCATACACATTTCTGGGAATTTCTGAATCTGTTGATATAAAAAAATCAGAAGCTTATTTCATTCATGAGGTAAAACTTGGATATGAAATCATCATCCAATCTTCATCCATTATGTTGAGCAAAATTATTTTCCCAAAGTGATCCACCTTTAATCCAGCCATAAAGAGTTAGCTGTTCCCAATTTTAATTGACAAATCTAATTACTGTGATGAGCTTATTTATAGTCACTATTCAATATCTATTGATAGTTTCTTGACCTTGAAGAATATCATCCAATTAATGTGGCAATATGTGTTAATGGATTTTTAAATTACTTCACAGTGGATTAAAGGTAAAAGGAAAAAGGGAAATTCACTTTGAGAGAGAAGAATCACAATTTATGAAAACAAGCCTTATACACCAGTCGCTGAATATGCAACACTAAGGGATTCCTTTGTATCCATTCAAAATTATGGGGGGAAGTTATGTTATTGATGTAGTAGTGTATATTTTTGGAATTCTTTCAGGGAAACAGTCCCTAATTTCAGGCAACACAATGTCTGCCCAATTCCAAGGACAGTCGTTTTGTTTGGAGATGGATTTTTTTTTTTTTGAGAATTTGTTATATTTTGATTCATTCTTTCAGAATGCAAAGTTGGTAGGTGATTGATTGATAAAAATCACCAACTCCCTAAAACACTTGAGAGACATGGAAGCATTCTTAGAAAATTTAAGAGCAATGATGGAGGTCAAACCAACACCCGCGAAGGCAGAAGCTATTGCCCTCCTGTTGCTGTTTTCCCGATGCCCAGTCATGTTCTCTAGATTTGCTTCACTTTGTACTTTAGGCCTCATTTCTTTTTTTTTTTTTTTTTTTTTGAGACAGAGTCTCACTCTGTTGCCCGGGCTAGAGTGAGGGCCGTGGCGTCAGCCTAGCTCACAGCAACCTCAAACTCCTGGGCTTAAGCGATCCTTCTGCCTCAGCCTCCTGAGTAGCTGGGACTACAGGCATGCGCCACCATGCCTGGCTAATTTTTTCTATATATATTTTAGTTGGCCAGATAATTTCTTTCTATTTTTAGTAGAGACGGGGTCTCGCTCTTCCTCAGGCTGGTCTTGAACTCCTGACCTTGAGCGATCCACCCGCCTTGGCCTCCCAGAGTGCTAGGATTACAGGCGTGAGCCACCGTGCCCGGCCTTTAGGCCTCATTTCTGACACAGAGTTGGAATCATAGACTGTCAAAGCTGTAAAGAAGCCTAGATATTATTTACCCAAACTCTCATTTGCAGGAAAAAAAAAAAATGCTGAGAATTTGAGAGGTGAAATGACCTCCTTGACCACGTGATTCATACTTTTGTTTACTTCTCTGTCCTCCCCCCATTACATCATAAGCCTTTCAAAGACAGGGACCTTATCTTAGGTGTATTATGGACTGAATTGTGTCCCCCTCCTAAAAAAGCTCATGTATTGAAGTCCTAACTCCCAGTCTCTTATAGTGTGACTATTTGGAGATAGGATCTTTAAAGAGGTAATTAAGCTTCAATGAGGTCATATGGGTGGGCCCTAATTCAATATAACTGATGACCTTATAAAGGAGGAAGAGATACCAGGGATGTGCACACACAGAGGAAAGATCATGCAAAGACACAGTAAGAAGTCAGCCACCTGCAAGCCAAGGAGAGAGGCCTCAGGAGCAACTAAATCTGCTGACATCTATATCTTGAACTTGTAGCTTCCAGAACTGTGAGACTTTTGTTTAAGTCACCCAGTCTATAGTATTTCGTTATAGCAGCCCTAGCAAACCAGTACAGTGTTTGTGCTCCCAGCACCTGGGACAGTAATTGGCACACTGTAGGTGCTCAATTTACAAAGGAAGGAAGAGCTGGATAAGAGGATGAAAGAAGGATGGAAGGGAGAGAGAGAAGGAAAGGGAGAGAGTACCTCACAGACTAAGAGTAGTGGCTTCAGGACCAAAACTCAATGTCTCTAGGCCCTTTTCACTGCACCAAATGCTACAAGACTTTCTCAATTCTAAAACCTGGTGAGCACTTAGTTTCATATGTGCCTTGCATATACTTTCAAGCTTTCATGTTTATTTGTTATTATGCACCTGCAGGACAGTAATTTTATTGTGCATGGGTCTCAAATCTACACGTTTGAAATCAACAGTTATATCTGAAGAGAGAAAAATAGACTTAACACCTGTGAAATTCCCATTTTGCTTTAAGCGGTTTATTAAGAAATACTTTACATGTTGAACAGAAGTCACTTAGCCAAGCTACATCTTAAGAATTTGCACAGTTGCCACAAATTATTTTGCTCTGACATCTAATCTTTTAAATATAGGAATATGGAGGAATAAGGGGGAGATTTAAATATTTGCTTTTTGTTTAGATGTGATACTTTCAAGACAATATATAAGAAAGGAAATTGGGCCTCTGGAGTTTAAGAAATATTCATTTGCCTGGCATAAGATAAATTGGAATGGACTATTACATTGAGAACTACCTCTAGGACAGTGAAGTGTAGCAAACTGATGCCCAGTGAGGTTCACTGGACATGAAGATGCTGCAGTCAAATGCACTCAAGCACAGTTCTGGAATTGTTCTTTATTATTCTGAAAGATACCAGCTTAATAACCTATTAAACACTATATTTTTTAATACTTTATTTTTCTATCCAGAGAAAGAATTGGAGGAGGCTGTGCACTCAGAGCTAGTGGAAATAGGATGACAGAATTTGATGCCAGGGATTAGGAAAGCCAGGCTGTTCCATGGCTGGCAATCACATGACGTGGTCATCTGTCCATTCTATCTTTAAGGCATAGGTGGCCCATCCGTTAGTGCATCTATGACACCGTGGATCCCCGAAGTGCCTGTCTGAAGAAAAATAAGTTCTTCAATGCTGTTACTCTATTCTTCTGATATAATTTTACCCTCGTAATTCAGTTACCATTGCAGTTATATCAACCTTATGTCTCATCCTGTCCCCTAAATGCATTAAGCAATTCAAAGGGGAAAACTGTGTGTATGTGATTATGTATGTAGGTGTGCCTGTATGTATGTGTATGTGTGTACATATGTGTTTGTGTGCATTTCTGAGTATGTGTGTATATGTGTGTGTCTTTATGTCTCTCATAGAGACAAGGGACAGAGAAAAAAGAAAAGACATTGGCCCTTCCATTAAAATATTCCCAGACCTATTTAAGCATTCCATGCATTCCAACCTCAGAGGCCACCAAAACCATCATAAATCACTCTAGTCAAAACCTGAGTAATGCTGGTTTTGCTAACTGAATCCATTTTTTTTTTTTTTACAAATTACATTTTGAGTTTTACGCACTTAACCTTCATACCTTTCCTAACTCACTCTGCCTTGCTTTGCCTACAAAATCTAACCACTCTCGGAGACCCAAGTAAATTCCTTTTTCTTTTCAGAAGAATTTTCCTTTCCAAGTGAGCCTTGCATTATAGCCTACATAGTACATAACCTCAGGTTTACAAACCTGGCAGTAACATAAGTGAGTGAATAAGTGTAAACACCTAGTATCTACCTTTATTTCTCATTTTTCTCACACTTGATATAGACGTGAGTACAAGAAATAATTTTCCTCCCTAACTATGGAAGCAGGATGATAAATGGCAGCCAACACTCAACCCTCATGTAGGAATACAAGAGGGAGTGGTGGGGACTGTGGCATACTGAAGAGTGATGTCACTTCTAAAGTGACAGCAGCCACTCAGCTGCAGACAGTGTTGCCTCATAAGAATATGGGCAGAGGATATCCAAATCTGCTGAATTGTCAGGAGAAACTCAAATCTGGATGTTTATGTAAAAATCCTTTAGTTTTTAAGTACTAGCAACAAATTTTGCTACCTCTTGAATACACGTTCATTTAACATTTACTGTCTTATGTCATCTCTCATTATTGTTTAAAACAGCAGGATTGTGTAGCACACATGCTTGACAGCCAAACTGTTTGGGTTTGACTTCTACTCCACCAACATTAGCTTTGTTGTCAAGCTGCCTAACCTCTCTATGCCTCAGTTGCCTTCTTTGTAAAATGCAGGTAATAATTGGATTGTTATGAAATTATCAACACTGGTGATCAATGGGGTGATAGATGTCACAGCCAGATCGCCCTCACATCCTAGATTGTTATGAAATTAAAGGAAGTCCTCTTAGTAATGATAATCATTTAAAGCACAGGGTCATTACTCAATATAAAATGGTTGTTTTAAAATTTTATACTGTATTATAATTTGGTATATTTCTTTGACACCTCCTCCCCCGCTAAATTGTAAATGCCTTAAAGGTATTTTTTTTATACAATGTAACCTTTAACATAGTTTCTTTTTAGAAAAGGAGCTCAGTTAATATCTTTTTTGTAAGCCTGAAATGTAAAAATCTTAAAAGGATATTTAAAGAAATTGACTGGAAATCAAGGTCACGCTACTGCTTGTCCTTGCCTTTGTTCTATATATTTAAATCTACTGTAAGGCCAGCACATTGCACCAGTCCATGTCAATTTGTTCTATGATCGGTTATAATGAATGTTTTCCAAATCCCAGACGTATAATTTCCTCTTTGATATATTCTATCCAGTCTGCAGTACAACAGACAGGAACTATTCCTGTCCTTTTCTTTTCTCCTTTAAAAGACCAGGAGAGAGTTAGGGTTAGATAGAACAGTAGGTACATGTAGGGCAGCCTTGTGTGGCTGGAGCCCCTGGGTCTTTCTCACCTGCCTTTACTTAAATTTACAGAGGTTACATCACAAAAACTTGACAGGGTGCTTGTAAAAATGGAGCCATTATTATCCTCATTCTTTTCTTCCCCTACAACCCTTGTTCTCTTTGAAAATAAAGAGTAGGTTCTAGAAAGGGAGTGTTACAAAATGGAACCCCCATATTTCACAGCATGAAGTTCAGAATTCTGAGACAGATAACACAAATAGAGTTTTACACTATAGACTAGGATAATGACTGCACATCAGAACTTTGGGAGGTAGGCTGTAAGCATATAAAGTTAAAGGCATGTCTAAGTCCAATCTAAACTCTCTTCTTCAAGTTATATTTAAAATGTTGAACACAACCAACACAAACCATCTGTCATTAAGCAATCAAAAACTTTCTCCCAAGTCATAATGGATTGAAAGTTGCTGCAATGGAATGAGGACAGAGAAAGTGAAAGTTTGAAGTGTTTTAAAACATGCTGATAGTAATATCAATGTTTTTCAAGGGAGATTTTAAAGGTTAAAACAATAGTCTTAAATCCTGGACCACCTTCTTGTGTAGGGTACATGGGTTGTATGTGTTTTTTTGTGGAAGGGTTTGGGGGTGGGAGAAAATGTGGAAAGGACAGAGTTAAAAAGGAACTTAGGGTTTCGGAAGAAGCTGAGTCAATCATCAAAGCTTAATGAGGAATTACATAAATCATGCAGAGAAACCTCTCTTGAAAATTTAACTGAGCAAAAGTAAAGTTTTGGAGAAATCAACCATAACACAATTTACAGTACTTACTATTTTTTTTCAAATAAATATTTACCAATTGTCAACCCTGTGCCAGACATTGGGCTTGACTTTGGAGAGAACAATGCAAATGAGACACTATATCTGCCCTTAAGGAGCCATTAAACATAATACATGTGTAGGATGTGTGTGTGTGTGAGTATGTGTGTTGAGAGTGAGCTTAATAACAACAACAAGAAAAGGTAAAATAAAGTAATAAAGAAGACTATAAAGGTAAAGTCAAAGGACAGATTGGTTGGTTACAAAGGGGAGAAGTAGTAGAAAGAGTAAGAATTCTTCATGTGAGTTAACCCTTGAATTGAGCTGGTGTTGCTAGGCAGATGGCAACTGACAAGCATCATTTCTTAAAATTAAGGGTTTAAATGCTTATTTTGCTTCTCTTTTCACAAATTCCAAAGCTCATGATTGTTAAGTTACAGGGAAAATCATCTATGCTCTTGCATATTTCCAGGTACGTTGCGGCAATCATATTTTTTCCATCCTGAAAGTCACTCTAGCTTGTAAGGAAACAATGGACAATACTTGGCAAAACATATCCAATAATAATACCACCTAGCTTTCTGGTAAACTCTGTAGACCTCAAACACAGAAAACACAAATCAAAGATGGAAGAAAGTAGGCTCAATATGATTGGAAGACTGCAGATTTAAACAGGAAAGGATTTATTTTAAAAAAATACTAGATCTCAGGCTCATTGGGAACATTGAGGAAGCAGAGGAACAGTTTATGCAGCCAAGAATATTTCCCTGAATCAGGCCACTGACCCGCTTAATCTGGCTTAATCTTGACTGTCATCTCAAGGCACTGGACTTTGCAGCTTTCACTACTGGCACCGCTAGCCCCGAATACTGAATGAAAGTGCCAACAGCACTGCTCTTGCCACCCTGAAATTTGACCTTCCTGCAACTGCTACTGCTGCCAGAGAGAACTCCTCAAAGTGCCCTCTATTCTGAGGGGAGTGCATCTAACTTGTCAGAGCCTAGTTCACATGTCCCTGTATTGACTGCAAGGGAAGCTAGGAAAGTGAGTACCCAATATTTGCACTTCCTATAATGGGAGGTAAATATACCCCTTTCCAAGACTCATAAGGTAAAGGCAATTCTCATACTTAGGAATAGGGTACAGTTCCTGGCAACCAAGATGAAGAGATGGCTAAGAGGTATCTTTCTCTAGCAAAAATAATATAGAATTTGAAGTTAGCCAAATCTGAACTTGAACTTGAAATTTCTTCTGCCTTTTATTAGATATGTGGCAACTTCTCTTAGATTCAGTTTCCACATCAGTTAAATAGGAAGAACAATGACTACATTTCTGAGTTGTCAAAAAGAAAATATATACATTTAAAATAAGTCACATATTCCTGGAACATAACAGGCATTCAAAAAATGGTAGCCGTTGTTTTTCATTGATTAACCTAGACTTTGTATCTCCTGTCATCTCTCCTTAACATCTTAGGATAGGATAGAGGTTTTATTTACCAAAAATATTTATGTGTTGTTTTGCCTATCTAAAGAGGATAAATAAAAACAATTCTTTAAAGCTCAATTCTGAAAGATTCAGATCCACTCAAGGATAATGTAGAGAGGTAAAGTGGAAAAGCAGTCTCTCTGTCAATTACCTGTCATTAGCAATTTCCAGTGAAACCAAAATTTGCCACCAAAAAATATACAAAGGGCCTAGTTAGAGGAGAGAAGGAAGTGGGCAACATGAGAAGGAAACAGAGGGGGAGAATTTGTAGAACACCAGGACTTCCTCCTTGTCCTCCTTCTCTCCTTTGTGAGAGTGGGTGGATATTTTTCAGGCATCTCAATGTGCAGCTGACTGTTTGCTGAGCACCAGGATCTGCACACAACTGGGAATAGGGCAAAGATTGCTTTCCTCAACTTCTCTCTGAGCTGAGGCTCCATGGCAGGGGCTCTGGAGGTTTTAGAAAGGCCTAGAACAGGCTGCAGAAGTAATCTCAGGCAGGGGTAGGTGGTCACCCCAATAGCCCACACAGAGACCATCCATAAGGGGTTGTGAGGAGAAGAAGGTGGCACAGTACCCACATGTTTTCTGAAGTTAGGCAACTGCAGAGAAAATACCTTCTAGGGACTAAAGCCCATCTCAAGTGTCACATCAAAGAGCTGGCATTTAGGGACGAGCTGCACTGAGTTTTACCAGGAAGTCAGTGTTAGATGCAGAAGAGGCAATGGCCAATGATAAAGGTGCCCCAAATTCCACACAAAGAGCATGCAGCCTCTTGTATGAGCAGCTGCTCCTTACCTAGACCCCAGGCTTCACCATGCACAGGTAAAAGAGAATTCAGCCCACTGCCCCTTTACTAAAAGTAGACATTGACCATAATAATTGATTGTGACCTGAAAAAATGTATCTGAATGTACTAAGGTAATTTTGCTGTAAAGAACAAACTTCTGCACTCCCCAGCATTATCAGTGGGTATAGGAACAAACAATAATGTTGATAAGATATTGGAAAAAATTGAACACTAGATATTTTTGTATGTTTCTGGGTTGAGACTATTCGATACAGGGCTTTTATAATTATTTCACAGTTGTGTATGAAGGAGGCTAGAAGGAGGGAGGGTGAATGGAGGGAACATAATAAAAAACTGTAGGCAGTCAGCCATCACTGAATTGAGAAAATCTCATCTAACAGAACAGATTTTATCTGGTACTTGAGCACCTTCGAATTCCAATTTCAAAAAAAAAACTAAGAAAATATTTTTGTGGGTCCTGAATCAACTTATGGTTCAATGCCTTTCAAAAAAAATTGTATCATACCTGAGCCTTGTATCTACGCCAATAGAACCATCATAACACTTAAGCTGAACTCTGTTGATTTTTAGCCAAGAGCTACGCAAATTTTGACCGGCAGTGTTGTTTATCCCAACGTGCTGCTAATAATAATCATTAACTTTAATAATAGCAATAATTTCCAGCATATAATGTGTCTTTTCTCTGAGACACTCAAAACAACTTCACATTTACTATGTTATCTGTTCACAGGCATTTCCTGTCAAGACCTAAAAAGAACAGGAAGTGTATTGATTGTGCTATAGAGAAAGGCTCAGTGAGGTTAAGTCTTAGCTCAAGGTCACCGGGCTAGTCCGTGGCTGACTCATGATAGATATTGCTAAGGGTAACTACATAAACTGGAGTTGAGCGAAACCCAGTTATAACACATTCGATTAAGGCCCACGTCTCTGAAGCAGGGAGACTGGATCTCCTGGCCAGAGTCCTGAAGTGTTTGCCCTGGGTAGACCTCAATCTCTCTTTCTAAAAGAGCCTTAAATCAGCCCATCAGTCCCTGTGTCATTTTGTTTTCTTCAAGTTGCTGACTTCCAGGTCTGCACCAAGTCAGATGTTTTGGCCAAGACAATGGGCAATTTTGCTCCCAGTGATTCTGATTACAAGTAGTTGCCTAACAATAGAGTATTTCAAAGGAAATACTTTTGTATCATCATATGTGAAGACAAGAAAGTTCCCGTACTGTGTGATCATTGTAAAATTACTTTTTTTTTTTTTTTTTCCGAGACAGAGTCTCACTCTGTTGCCCAGGCTAGAGTTCCGTGGCATCACCCTAGCTCACAGCAACCTCAGATTCCTGGGCTCAAGCAATCCTCCTGCTTCAGCCTCCCAAGTAGCTGGGACTACAGGCATGCACCACCACACCAAGCTAATTTTTTCTATATATATTTTTAGTTGTCCAGCTAATTTCTTTCTAATTTTCTAGTAGAGACGGGGTCTCCCTTTTGCTCAGGCTGGTCTCAAACTCCTGAGCTCAAACAATCCACCCTCCTCAGCCTCCCAGAGTGCTAGGATTACAGGTGTGAGCCACCGCGCCCGGCCTGTAAAATTACTCTTAACACTGTTTTAGTCAAAAAGGTATGATCAAGTTGGCATCTAATTGGCTAACGGTCATTGATTTTTTTGCCTTTTTTTAATTTGACCCTACTTGCTGTCATCTCTCTATGTACACTTACCATTTCCGAGACTTGCTTTAGTCTAATATTGTCAGTTTATTGGTGCTATTACCAAGATCTCCTTCAACATGTCTTTGCTTCCAGTTCTTGCCCATTATTTACCAAAATCTACAATATTGACTCAATTATTTTGCCACTTGCCTCATTCTTATTTCTATAATTAAATCATAGAAAATTTGGCCAAGAGCTGAGTTTTCTAAAACACAGCACAGATTTTTGAGTACAAATTTTAGCAAGAAAATGGGTATGATGGTAAGTTGTTGAAAGGGAGTTTTCTCCTAATTAAAATGGGTTTTAAAAAAGAATTACTATAGCTCTATTTGTTAAAGGGACAAATTCTTTTTAAATGCTTGCCAAGAAAGTCAATGGGTTTCCTCTGTAATAAATGAAGGAGCTTCCCAAGTTTTCCTGAGGGTTTATAAAGCAATTCTCTATAAGCATCTCTCCTCCCTTTGTGGTGGCATCCCTGTAGGGTAAAAGGGAGAACTGGAGTCTGTGACGTTCCATCTTCCACAAACACAAGAGTAGGGACCAGCAAATGCTATGTGCCATATTTATGAGTACTGATAACAGGGAATTTCACTGCACTGTCTGGGGTGACGTTAACAGCCAAGTCACATTGAGTAACGTTAAACAGGTCAAGGGGCAGTGTCACATTCTAGCTTACCAAAGAAGGGCTGACTTTCTCTCTTTATATATTATTTCCTAGGAATTTTCCACAACCTGGATTTCTTCTAAACTGTACAAGGACAGGCAGCTGTAGTGATGATCATTAAAGTTCCATTTGCTAATGCTGGCTCGTCCTTCATTCACTGGGCATCAGTCTCTGTATCAGCACAATGGGGACAATGATACCCATCCTGTCTCTCTTGGAGAGCTGTAAGAATAAAGTAAAATATGCAAAAGTGCTTGGTATGCCGTAAAGAACCACTCAAACACTTAGCATGTATAGCACTGATTTTTTTTTTTTTCATTGCACTCTAACTAGGAGTACATTTACTCTCTTTTCTCAAGGAATGAACAGTACTTTTCAAACCCTAATAAATGTCAAGGTTATAAAGGTACAATACCATTTGTAAAGTTCAGCTTAAAGGTAAACAGGGCAGCTTATTAGCATCCACAAGAACTGCAAGTTAATTTTAACCTAATAAATATCCTGAAAATACCTATAAGAAGACAGTCCATCAAACCAAAGAAACTTATCCTTCACATTAATGTCACACTCTACTTGACATACTCTACTTGGTTTCTTGAGTGTGCTGCTAGTGTATTCTTTTTACAGTCTTTTATGATGCCACTATCTTCAGTGATAGAGCCTATCTGGTACATGAGTTAGCTTTGAACTCAGACAACCTAGATTCGAATTCCTCCTACCCAGGTATTAGCTCTGCGACTTTGGACAAAGTATGTAACCTCTCTATGCCTTAGTTACTTTAAGTGTAAGGTAGAGAAAATAATAATGCTTACTTCATAAGAGTCTTATACAGATCAAATAAAATAATGCACAGAAACAACACAGTATTGTATATACAGTAACATGACTCAAATATTGGCTATTATTAATAATATTGATAATGATTATTATAATTGCTAATAATTACTGAATAATATTAGAACATATTTGTGCATTAGGAATCTTCATAATCACTTTAATATTGCATGACCTAATATATGAGTATCAGCTGTTCCAAAAAGAAATAAGATGTTTCAGTGCAGGGAAATGTAAACAGGAAAATTCTTCATCACCAATTTGCTATGAACAGGAATAAGTTGGTGACAATCATTTTCTATATGTCCTTTTTTCTTTTAGTTGTTGAGCATAATTGTCCAGTGTGGCAGAACTCTCAGAAACTTCAAGCATTAAAGTAGTATTTTGAGGTGCTGTACATAACCAAGATAGGTATAAAATATACAAAAATAACTTTAGGACAGCCAGGAGTTGGAAACACATTAATAATTGCATATGACAAGTCACATAAACTTGAGCACAATGCCTGCATTCTAAGTTACAAGTGACAACAGTCACAATTCAGGCAACAGAAGGTATCCATTTTTCATGATTCACAGGTTTAAGTCATGTAAAAGCCTGGTATTTCCCCCTAGGGGCAGCATTACCATACACAGTCACACACCTCCTGTGGAGATAATAGACAAACACTATGGTTGGAGATTAGTATTCTGCCCTTTCTTTAGAAAATAAAAAGGAAACAAAATTGTTCCCTAAATGTCCAAGTCTAGAAAAAAGTACTCATTTGGTAAACAATGTGTGCCCTGAGAAAAAAATAACCTGTGTGCTTAAATTGAAATAGCCACAGAAAAAAATTGATAGGAGGCATATTTCAGCAATCTTGAACTTCCCTTGGTTTCTGAAAAATTACTTCCTCTTTTAATTGGGAACCTTTGCACTTGCTGCTCTCTCTACCTGTAACACTTATTCATCCCCAGCCAACTCCTATTTTAACTGGTTTAAACTCACTTCATCATTTAGTTCTTGGCTTAAATATCATATTGCTTCTGCTGAAAAACCTTCTCAGACTCCCATGTCTAGATGAAACACCTTGCTAAGTACTTACAAGATATACTGTACTTCCCCTATGATGGGACTTTGTCACACCATGTCTTATTTACCCACTTACCTATATTCCCCCACTAGATAACAAGCCCAAGGTAGCTAGGAATCATATCCACACTGTTATCATTGCATTCTAAGCACTTCTCACAGGGCCTGGCACTTTGTAGGTTCCTGTATAATATTTATCAGAAAAAAAAATTAACATTGTCAAATTTTAACACTGCTTCTGAAGTTATTATGTGTTTTGTAAATGATTCCTTTTTTTCAAGTAAATAGCCCATGTTGTATGACTTGGTCTTTATTATGGTTTTATATTTTTCAATGCCTAAAACCAAGAGTCCATTCAGTAAATACTTAAAAATAAGCAATCAGAGTTAGCTTCATTTTTCCCTTTGCCAGGGAAGTAAGCTCTAAGGACTTTGAAGAGCACCTCAGCCATTTTGCATTCTCAGATACCACAGGGGCTACTTACTCTGGATTCTGGTCAGAAAATGCATGATATAAAGGAAGGATAAATGAACTGAGAAGCAGACAAATGTCTTGGCTCTGGTATGTCTCAGTCAAGACCCAGCTTCTGATCTTTGCAACCTATGTAAACAGAAAGCCACTTAACTTCTCCAATTTCCTTACGTGCAGAGTTATAAGATTGTATCAGGAGATTTCTAAGACCCCTTCCTTTTCTTCAGAGGATACAGACTAAATAGTTATAAGAGCTTTGTCAGAATATGGCACTGCCCTTGCCTGGGATGCCCCCATTTTTCTAACCGGTGTTTGCTAGCATCCTCACTTGGTGAAATGGAAGAATAGAAAGGTTGTGTTTGTGGTTACAAGCTCTGGTAGAATTCAGAGTTAGTGAAAATAACAGAGTAATGATGAGAAAGCTTTGTAGCTTTTAAGACACATCTATGTATTCACAGTTTTATTGAACCACTAATAAGCTTATTAACTGTACTGTTGTTTAACAGGATTCAGTAACTACTTCAGGCCTTTAGAGTTTTCCGAGACCAATCACTTTTTCCATGCACAAAGCTGAGTTCTGCATGAAACCAGTTGATCTCAGCTTACAATGTTATTATGCAAATGTGCTTTCCTTACTTCAGTTTGATTTCATTTGTGGGTTATTATAAAGCAAAACAAGAAAGTACATAAAGTCCAAATCTATCTTGATGATTGCTTTGGACGGGCTTTTCTAGTAACTGGTCTTATCCTGCTCAGTGATATTTCACATAAATGTAAGGATCCTCATGTGTAGATGGGAGTAGCAAAGTCAGATTTGACCCTCTCTCTCCTCAGTGAGCCATTAGCTATCTTGGCATATTCTTAGAGCCCAAAACAATTTCCGCGTTTGTAGGAAGTATAAGGATGGACACTGTAGTAAGTCAGAAGGTATGATTTGCAAGGACACCTGAACAATACCCCTTCATCCAAAACCTGATATGCCACAGGGACCAAAATCTTATCATAATAGTGTTAGTTCTTTGAGTTAAAGGACTTCATTTCTGTAAAATTTATTGGTTTGACATTTACATAGTATTTGAAGGAATACATTTTAGCCATTTCTAGCCATCAATATAAAAACATAAATGAATATATCAGAAAGATCCATTCACTTATCAAGGCTGTATTGATTAGTACACCAAATAATGAAGTTTGGAAAGAAAGGGAGAAGGAAGGAGGCAAAAAAAAAAAAAAAAGTAGCTCCAGAGAAAGTTGCCACTGATCAAGGTTTGAATATCTGAGAAAGGGAATAAGAACTAAAGCAGATAATGGGTACTGAAGTGGGGCGGGGGGGGGTGGATTTCTACTTTTTTAATGTCGGTAAGGATTGAAGAAATACTCATGGCCTTAAAGTAGCATTCAATGCATTCATTCGTTCAACAAAAGTTCCCAATATGTGCCAGACACTGTGTTAAGGCACTTACAAATCAGCAGGAATGAGAAACTCTCAACAGGGAGACAGTGTACATAAAATGTGCAACGGCAGAACAGAAGCACATATAAAATGCAGAGGTAGCCCAGAGAAGATTATAGCCAAATATCTATGGTGCTTGAGTAAGGTTGTTGGGAAAAGCATTTTAAAAACAAATACAGATGATTTGAGTGATTAAAAAAATAAAACAAACCCATGACCAACTAAGATCCCTCCAGGACTTGTTCTAAAAGAAGGCTAAGTTGGAACTGATCTTCTACTGACCTCCACGTGTGCTTCAGAAACTTGCTGTCTACAGAGGCAAAAAAGAATGTGTATGGGCAGGAAAGACACTGGAATTTTGAAGTGATCTGAGATTTCTAAAGCCTTTAAAGGGGAGAAAATAAATTAAAAACAACAGTCCAAATCGCCTGATAATTTTTTTTATCTACTAATTTGGAATGCCCAATCTCTACAAATTCCACCATTACCACCACCACTGGATATTTATGAGAACCCAAAAAGTGTCTTACATAGACCTAGGAAAAAGTAGGTTCCCAGTGGCTCCTCTTTGGTATCAATAAATTCAGAGAACTACAAGTCTCTGGGGGCTACCCAGAACCTTCATATATAATCAAATCTCCAAAGAACTCTGTTTTGTTCCACTCAAGGAGAAGACTCACAAAGCAATGCTGCTGGGGTCTTTATGTTTTATATGGGTCTTAGAGAAACTGCTCAATGACTTTATTTTACAGCCCTCTCCAACTTATTCTCCATAGGATACATACATGAGCCCAACATGGAGCTGGACAAGAGACAGACAACATGTTGAACTCGAGATTGGTTCTGGCCTTCTCTGGTTGGTTCCCTTATTAATACAACACACTCTACCTTCTTTTTCCCTCAGGACAAGTTCTTCTAAAAGGTGTCTCAATGTACAGAATAGAGGCCCATCCCAACAGTTTTCCAAACAAATTACATCATATTTACATCTCATCTAGAACCCCCTCCATACTTTAAAATTGTACAGAGATGTAGAATAGCATGGTTCAATAATTCAGTATAATTACAATATAAAATGACTGAGGGCTGAATATAAGGATGGGGGGAGAGGCAGTAGAAGGAGATGGAATCATTTAACTCAGAAGGGCTTGTTCATGAATGTTAAACACCTTACACTTACCTTGAGGACAATGGGAAGCAATTTATACTACTTATAAATAAAATTGGATTCAAAGGGTAGCTGGGGATGAGGAAAGGGGAGATTAATCTAAAAGAAGAGAACCTCTTATCTCCTTTTAGAAAAAAAAAGAAGTCCACTATTACAAAATAAAATAGAGAAGGCAGTTCTTCTCACCTAATCTGATTTCTAAAATATAGCATTGAACATAATCTCTATTCTTACAAAGAACAATGAGTCTGATGTTCAGTGGGGGTAATTCATGAGTTCTTCATCAATTTTTTTTAAGAAAAATGACTACATCTTCCAAAGATGATATATGAGAATTCAATACACAGAAACACAAAAATGGGAAGTCATTGTTAAACATAAATAGTTGAATTATCTTCCTGGATAAAATTGAAATAGTCTTTCTATACATGTTAGTTCAATATATTCCCTGAGATGTATTTGTATGATTCATGTCTTATTTTCTAACAGTCACATCATTTTAATTCCTAAGTGATCACTGTCTCTCTGTAAAGAAGGAAACTTGTTCATCTACTATACTATGATTATTTATATCTTATATATTTACATTAAAATATTTATTCACCTAAAGAAAAAAAATTAAATAGGTTTAGTGAATATATTTTAAAACACACTGTAAAAAAACTTAAACAAGATTTTTATATAGTCAGGGAAACAGTAGCATTAACACATTGCACCTAGGACAAATAAAGTCACAATCTCCTTTTGAGCCTGTGTATAAGAAAAAGATGAATTTGAAGTGAGTATCCATACGGCAAAAATATAGTTTTTCTTCTTGCGAATTTAAAAAGTTTTAAAAGATTTATAGCTACCTCTTTTTAACACCTTTTGTGACTCTGGTCCCAAAAATATCTTAATGATCCTTGCCTGGTTCTAATTCACAACCACAGTGTAAACAAAGGGTCTATTCTTTAACCAACTCCTCCCCCATACAAATAGAAAATAATAAACTGCAACATCAGAAAGAATGGATTAAATAAAAGAAAAAAAAATCATGCTTCAATTTTCTGTTTAATGAAGATAAATTTCTGATTTTGCTCTTTCTCCACAATTTTTCTAGCTGTTTCTCCCTTTTAATCCCAATTGCCACCTCCTTTACCTAATTTCCAGCCATTTGTTTTTGCTACAATGAAACGTGCATCCATGATAACATTAAAAATGTTTGTGATAAAATTAGAAGTATATTAGTTTCCTAGGGCTGTTGTAACAAATTACCACAAATTGGGAGACATAAAACAACAGAAATTTGTTCTCTCACATTTTCACAAGTCAGAAAATGATTGAGGTGCATCGAGGCTGCACACCCTCTGGAGGCTGTAAGCGAGATTGCATTCTTTGCCTCCTAGAGCTACTTGGCTGTCCATGTCCCTTGACTTGTGTACACAACACTCCAATCTCTGCCTCCGTGGAAACATTGCCTCTTGCTCTTTTGCCTGTCTGCTCTGTGTGTCTCTTGTCATTGGTTTTATGGCCCATCTAGAAATCAAAGATGACCTCTTTATCTCAAGATCTTTAATTTAATTATAGTTGCTAAAACCCTTTTTCCAAATAAGATAATATTCACAAATTCCAGGGACCAGGACATGAACATATGTTTTGGGGGCCACCAAGCAACAAATGGGCATGATAAGTAAATGAAAAATAGTTGATAGAAACTATTTATTTGTATATGAGAAATTTTAGTAGATGGAATCATCACTTATATAGTCAATGGAAATTTAATGTATCTAGAGAGAATAAAATAAACATGTATCAAGCAGCTACTATATGCCAGGCAGAGGGAGAATCTGGTTTTGTATATCCTGGGACCAATTTTTCAAAAAATAAAAAAATTATGAATATAAAAATAGGTGTGAAAGTGAGAATATTTTTAGAATGAGGGAAGGATTGATAACAAATTACAAAGTTTTAAATAGCTGACAAATATTATACTATGAACATAACAAAATCCAGGAAAATAACATTTTCTTTTTATCATTATTAATTAACCATTTACATAATTCCTCTATAATACTTTTTTTCTACATGTTTGGCTTCATTCTGTTTCATTCCCTCTTTATGCAATAATTTGAATATCATTTTGTTTCTTTTCGATTTTTTTTTCTTTTTTTGCAACAACGCATTCCAAGTGAATTGAATATCATTTTGAATAAAAAGATAATTCAGTCTTTCCTCTAGCATGGTTGGTGGAAATTCATTTTGTTGCTATTGATAACTTAAAAGGTTTTTTCCTAGCTTTAGCACAAAGGGAGTTTTATTTTTTTATGTCATTTTATGTTTTATATGTTTACTATAAAACCATAGTTTTGTGTGTTTTATATTCTCTG
>CM052439.1:111947232-111972031 GCA_028533085.1 Varecia variegata
TTTTTTTTCCCCCCTTTATCAGAATGTTTTTATTCCTTTGTAGAAAGTTCCCTCTTAAGGACATCTCAACTTGACTCCAGATATACTTGACTCCCTACCTTTAGCTCAGACATCCAGGGTCTTACTTCCCTGCCAGAAATCCTTTTATCTGTTCTATCCATGTCATTATCTAAAATGTCTGTCTTGCCTAGAATTCAGCTTCATGCCTACCCCTAAGGGCTACTACTCCACCTGTTCAGGAATGTAGAGCCTTCTCTTCTACCTCTGCCATATCCTACCTGACACATTCTGGTCCCAACTAAGCCTCAGTGCTGATAATTCAAAGGACACAGATCACATGTTAGCATATGCATCATGGCTATGAAAATTACCATGGCTAGGAAAACAAGGCATGTATTAATTAGGATTTTGTTTAAACTTATGTTGTAAAGAATAACTGTTTAAGTAAAATGCCTGCTTATACGTATCCACGATATTGTTTAGAAGTCTTTGAATGTCCTCAAATTTGTAAGTTAAGATAAAAACTTTCACATAAAGCAACCCTAATTATAGTCAATTGTCAGTGATCTTGAATGCATATGATCTTTATTGAACTCATTTAAGGAGAACTGTCGAAATTGTAGGTCATGCCTAAAGTAGCCATCTTATTTGTTGATATTCCACTCCATTAGTAGCTATCACCTAGCCCACTCTGTTTCAAGTGAATGCACCAAGCCATTTGTGTGCCCAGCGGTGATACTGAAGTGTTGTATAGCAGCACAGGCACAGGCACTAATCAGTCAGGACGGAGGCTGGATATAACTCTGGAACACAATAGGGATTGCTTTCCTCCTCACATCACACTCCAGCTAGGCACTCTACGGACGTCCTTCCACACTGGGATTCAGAAAGTCAGGCTCCTTTCTTCTAGTGGCTCCTATTGATCATCTGCATCCAGTTGAGGTGAAGAATGTAAGAGAGAACTTGGAGAAGGAGCACTTGTTCTTAAATATCTTGGAATGCAGGTGATACATATCACGTTCCACACATTCCATTGGCAAGAATGAGTTACATGCCCCACTGAAATGCAAGAAGCCTATATATAGAATATATAGAATATATAGCCTACCGATATACTCTGTGGGTACAAAGCTGCCACATATAAAAATGTTAGAAGGTAAAAAGTGCTGCAGAAAAAGATCGACCAGGAGTAAGGGACATTTGGGGTACAGGGAAAGAGGATGCAAATTTAAATGACTTGCTCAGAGTAGGCTGCATTAAGAAGGTGACAAGTGGGAAAAGCCTTGAAGGGCAATATAGGTAGAGCCATAGACATGTTATCTGGGGGAAGAGTATTTGAGGAAGAGCAAACAGCCAGTTCAAAGGCCATGATGGGACAGTATCTGGTAGGTTCAAGGACAAAGGAGGAGGTCATGATCAGAACAGAGTACTGCAGGGGATATGTGAGAAGTAAAGGAATCCAGTAGAGTTGTATAAGCCATCCTAAGGACTTTTATTTGATTCTGAAGAGAATGGAAGCCCCTTGAATTTTGAGTTGAAGAGTGATCTGATCTGGTTTACATTTTAACAGGACCACTCAGACTGTTGTTGGAGAATACACTAGAGGGAGCAGGTATAACACACGAGACCAGTTACAAAACTATTACAACAATCCCAGTGAGAGATATTAACAAAGTGGATCCAAGTAGTAGCAGAGAAGATTTTGAGAAGTGGCAAAATTCTAGATATATTTTGATGGTAGAATCAATGGCATATTCTGACAGATTGGATATCAACTATGAGAGAATAAAAGATGACCTCAAGATTTCTGGCCTGAGCAATTAGAAAGTTGGAGTTGCCCTTAACTGATATGGAGGAGATTGTAAGTGAAGTAAATCTGTCGGTGGGACAAGCATAGGAATCCACTTTGGGACATATTAATTTGGAAATATCTATTCTCTGTCTAAATGGATTTTTCAAATAGTCAGCTGGATATACAATCCTGGAATCATAGGAGAAGTCTGGGCCAAAGATACAAATTTGGCAATTGTCAACACTGGATAATATTTAAGCCGTGAGGCAGGTGAGATCAGCAAGGCGGTAGATACAGAGAGTGAAGAGGTCCAAGGTCGGAGTCCTGGGCCAAAGCAACTTTAAGAGGGCAAGATAAATAAGACACATCAAAAAAGGAGAGAGAGAGAAGCCACAGAGTAATGTAGAAAGAAATCCAGGAGAGTGTGGTGCCCTGGGAGCTGAGTGAAGGAAGAGTTCTCAGGAAATAGAAATTATCGATTGTGTAAAATGGTGCTAATAGGTCAAGTCAGATGAGGACTGAGAATTGGATTTAGCACCTGAGGGTCTTTGTTGACCTTGATGAGAGCAATTTTGGTGGAATGTGGAGTGGTAAAAGCCTGAGAAGAATGAATATAAGAGAGAGATGAAGAGAGGAATTGGACACTAGAAGTGCAGATTACTCTTGTGAGGACTTTTGCTGTAAAGAGAAGCAGAGAAACCAGGCTGCGGTGGATGCTTTGTTAAGAGATTTTCTTTTTCAGATGAGCTAATACCAGGTTGTTTCCAATATGTATTAACAGCAAGCCACTTGAGACTCAAATATAATCACAGAATTACTTCAATTTACACATTCCTTTAGATGCTAGTGATGGTGACACAATTCTCAAATTCTATTCTTGCTCAAAACTAGAATTATTTTGGTTTCCCTTCAATGATTAACATAGAAAAATGCTTATTCGACCCTGCTAAAAATGTATTACTTTTAAAACATATTTCTATCAACTAACGTCTTCTCCCAGTTCACCTTAAAGTTAGCGCAATTCTCATCTTGGGAAAATGTGAAAGGTGCATTTACCCTTCTGTTCCTTTCTGCCAAAATATGACACACACTAGTGCCTTTCCCCTTTTAATTTGAATCATCAAATTGGTTCTCTCCTCCAGTTCTTTTGCTTTAAAAGAGCTATATCTTCCAAAATTAAAAGAAATGCACGTGTATTCAGAAGATGAATGTGTGTACCTAAAACCTCAGTTCACCCTTTACACATGACATCACTCTCACCATCATCTCTAAAGTTGCTTTTTAGAAGCAAGATGCTCCTCAGAAAAAGCCCAGCTGTTCCACAGTCTTCCACCCTTAAGAAGAGTCTATGTGGCACCATTGCAATGAACTGTTGACAAGTTGCCATTGAGCAGCAAAGGGCTAAAGCTTTTAGGAGTTGATATTAATAAGTCCGGGGGAAAAAGCTAGAGGTCAATTAATACTCACTTGGTTTTGCACAGTAAACACATAAGATTTAACTTTCTGAACTATCTGTTGGTTCTAATAAAGCAAATAAATTAGAGACTGAAAATATTAATATACAATGCAAAATTTTAAATAAACCTTTAAATTAACATTAAATACATAAATTAACTGTTTGGGTAAGAAATTTCATGCAAGTGTTATTAGGTAACATTTTCGATTATTTAAATTAGTGGTTACTGAATAAAATTAATTGAAATAGAAGATGAAGTAACTCAGTGCCTTTAACTGAACAAACATTTCATCAGAGCCTATAACATGTTAAGCTCTGTGCTAGGAATACAATGATGAAAAAAGAAATTTTCCTTACCTTTGAATAGCTCACATTCTAACCAGGAAAGACAAAAATTTAAACAAAGAAGATATAATGTAGCAAGTGTTGTAATGAAATATTAGAGATAGGTACAAAAAGATATAAAAGCATAGAGTCATTAATTCCACCGGTGACCGTGGGGAAAACTAAAAAGAGAAGTTAATATTTGAAGGATAAAAAGTCTTTGCAAAGCTAGGAAAGGGTCAGAGGAGGTCAGAAAGACAGGTCAAACAATTTAAGGCAGAGGTAACAGTAAGAACAAAGGGATGTAAATAGAACATGGTGTTATAAGGTAGAAATGTGCAGTCATCAGAACTCTAGTAGGCCTGCTTCTCAAAAACAAGGCAGCCAGAGCAAAAGATGGACTGTACTTCCCAGAATATATCTCTGAAGAGAGCATCTGGAAAGGGGTCCCTTACTTGCATGACCTGGGGCAGACATAGAAGGAGCCAAAGAAGAACATTAACTTACGGGAAGACTGCTTGCACCCTTTTCCTCACTACCGCCTTCCCTACCATTATCTTATCCATTAGCCAGTCTTATTGTTGTCTCCCCAAAATATATCTTAATTCTACCACTTCTCGCCATCTTCTCTGACAACACACAAATCTAAGCTACCTTCATTTCTCTCCCAGATTACTACGATAGCTAACCCGTCTCCCTGCCATTTCTCTTGCTCTGTGACAATCTTACGTCCCCCAAATCTAGAGGAATCATTTTGAATCAGGGATCAGATTATATTGTTCCCTTACTTAAAAGTGTCCATTGGAGCTCTATTGCAATCAGGATAAAAATTGAAGTGTCTTATTTTTGTGTAGAAGGCCATGTATGATTCGGCTCGCACCCACCCCTCCACTCTCATCTCCTATTTCTTTCTTTGCCTAGAATTGTCCTTCCCATGATCTTTACATAGTCACAGTCTCACTGCACAGTTTTCAGCCCAAGTGGAACTCCATAAAGGCATTTTCTAATCATGCTATCTGAAGTGGCTCCCTCATACCACTCTATCCATCACTCTGTTATATTTTCTACATAGCACTTATCACATTTGACATGATCATCTTTACTTGTTTACTGTCTCTTCTCTCCCACTATTCTAATAAACTAAATACTCAAGGAATTTTTCTATCTTGTTTACTTTTTTCTCAGGAACTAGAATAGTGTGTGCAACTGAATAATGACTCAGTAAATAATAGATGCATGAGAAAGTTTAGGTAGAGGGAAAAATATGCTCAGAAAAGTTTTAGAAGTTTGCTCTGTGATACACTATATAATATTTCTTTATATCCTCCTCAGAAATCTATTACAAAGGCCTGTATTCTTCTTCAAAACATTCAGAGACAGATGAAAGTGCCTTGGTATCTGGTCTCATGCAGTCTTGGGCTTCAAGGCAAGTGAAAACAGGCCCCACTTTATATAGGATAAAAGTGCAGGTCCTATTTGAAGACTCCCCTCCACAAATAGTCTAATTCCTATGCAGTGAAAACATTTATGCACCCATTTGTCTTTATGAGATATTTTAAGTTTAGTTGTAATAGCCAAAGGCAAGAAGAACTACATGGGAGCTATAATTTATAGAGGTTGTAATGGGGACCTTCCAGAAGAACTAGAAAACTTTAAAAAATTAAATTTCATTATGAAAAAGTTATGGAGAATAACAGAATTGGAAATGAGGGCTTCCAAGGTAGAATTGGCACTGTGATTCTGTACAACACATTCCATGGGCTAGAGACTTCACATCCAGGAGATGTGAGCAGTCACCAGAGAGAAGTCCTCCTAAGACTTTACCATGAGCTGAAAAACATCTCCCCTTCCCCATGTTCTCATTTCATGTTTCTTATACAACCTTCTGAGTATAATGCAGTTTTTCTGGCCCCCTGATGCTAGGAAAAGAGTTGAGCTAGATCAAGACCAATGTGTTCCAGTAACCAGAAAGGGTGGGATTATCTGGGGGCCTTGATGAGACTACATTTCAGCCCAGCCTCTCCCTCTGCCCAACCCAGCTTCCTTCACTTCCCTTCTGCAGGTATTGGCCCCAAGAGCACTCTCTATATTGTGAGCCCGATCTCCAGCTCACAATTGGCATCCCTGGGAACCCACTCTGCAACTGCTACCATTAAGCACAGAAGGATCCAGGTGTTCAGATGTTGTTGTCACCAAACTGTCTTTATCTCTTAGCTCTGTACTAAATTCATTCTTAGCATTAAATTTCTACCTCATCTGGGGTTGAAATAGGATTTCTTTTCGGACATTTTGGTAAACAATTGCTAGTAATAAAGTAGGCTGATATGCCATTTGAGGAATTGGTAAAAGAAAACCAAAAATAACTAAAAGTAAAGAAACTATAACATAAAAAAATCATCCAAAAGAAATAAAAAGTTATTCTGGTTTCTCACAATACATAAGTAGGCATATGAACTTGGAAATAATTCACTATGAGATTTGGCTTAAAAAGGTAAAATTATTCAAAGCAGTATTTGGGAAATCAAGATGGCCAAAAGTAATTACTGTTATTATTATAATGGACTGTATGATTACTATCTCAAATTTGATATATGTGAAACAAAAATACAAGAATTTGAGGATCAGAAAATAAATTGACCAAAAATCTTAAAAAAGATAAAATATGTCTAAAGTATAAAATTAACTACAAAGTGAGAGGAAAAGTCATACCAAATATTAAGTTCTGCTACCACATTTAAGAAATAAACTAAGGTTTAAATGTCACATGGAAAAATGGCAAAGAGATATTAATAATACTTAAATATTGATGATACAAAAAAGACATTACAAAGATTTAAAGTAAACAGAAATTTAAAAAAGTTCACATGAAGTGCTATTGGTTATTGGTGATGAAATATTGTTCTCTGAACATTAAATATATTTTAAAAAATTAACTATCCTAAGAAGGTCCTTAAATTTTATCAACTAGAACATTCTTAAAAATGTTTATATGAAGAAAAATAAAAACTAGGAATCTTCGAAAGCTTTTAAAAGCATCCCACCAAGTATAAATTGTGGTCATCTTTATAAGTTGTCAAAAGAAATAAGATTTTGGAAAATTGGTAGATTTGTCATACAGTGAATTTTTATTTGGAAAATTTAATTTCAGAAAATTAGTTTTTGGAGAATTGATTTTCAGCGAGTTGTCCTGCCTCCAGCAAGATGGTCACTGGCAGCCACAGTCATATTCTACTGAGCAGATCAACTCCAGCTAAAATGCAAACTTTGTTCCCAAGTGCTCTAGCAGAAGTCCTGGCATTCACATTGGTCAGGACAACTTGGATCATGAGCTCATCTCTCCACCAGGGACTGTGGCCAGGGACATGGAATATATGGCCTCGTCCTCATGACCCCCTCTGGACTATGAATTGCACAGACTGCAAATGGGAGAGGGAAAATTCCTAAAAGGAAAACCTGGCTCTATTAGCAAAAAAGAGGAACTGCAGATGTCTATTATTTCATTCTGACACTTAGAATAAACTTCTGTCTTATTTAGCAGCATTTCTCTAACCATTGGTAATGGAACCAAATTTTATCATGGCTTTCAAAAGAGGAAATCTTATCATACTTGTATTTTTTCAATACACTTGAACTCCAAGAGAGGGAAAAAGAAAATTTTTTTCAAACCAAAATTTGTTTTTCATACCATACTCTAAAGAAACAAAATAGAGAAAAGTTATCTTTTTTGTCTTTTTTTTAAGATTTTTTTAAAAATATTAACCTCTCTGCTTTCTTGCTTGCATTCTAACATTCAAATCACTATTCCTATGCTTCTGATTGACAAGAGGAAAAATGTTTCCAAGTTGAAGTAGACACTATTTGGTATGTTAGTTATGACGTCCTTCCATGGAAAACAGACTCTTTCCAGTATGCAGAATTTTTTATTGATTTGTAGTTATTTTAACTTTTAACACATGAACTATTATGACTTTTTACCATGTTTAATGTCCAAATCAATTAAGTCTACCCTGGATAATTGAGAGCTGACCTATTTGTAGTAAAGAAAAATATAGTTATAAGAGTCTAAATTGAACCATTAGATAGTACCGAAAATGTTCTCACATTCTTTCATTCAACAAACATTTGACAAATTTACATTGAGAACTTGCTGTTAACCAAGAACGGTTCCAGGCACTAAGAATAAAGCTAAAACAAACATCCTACCCTCATGGACCTCATATTTAGCAAAGGAAATAGACAGTAAACAAATAAATACATTAGATCAAGTATTGGGACATACTATGAAGAAAAATCAAGCAGGGAAAAGCAATAGAGAGTGAAAGAGGGCTGTTTTAGATAGAGTGGTCAGAGTTTGGGGGAACTCTCAAATAATAGACTCAAATCTTATTTCAATTGAGGGAAAAATGATTTAAAAAGGCAAATACAAAACAAATGCCATCTTTATTATTGAAAGTGCTGATTTAGGGAAACGTGTCTGTCTGATATCTATAAGCAAATGAACTTCCTAGTAGTGAAGCCCCAAACTGGGTAGACTAACCAACCCAGTTATTGTCAATGCTGGAAAACTGCAAACTCCCCACAGGGTCAGGCCCCTCTGACAGCAACACAGCACAAAGCAGGGGGACTCATACTTCCAGCAGGCAGCTGGATCCCAAGGAGGAGGAAGGAGATGCTTTCAATTTCCCTTTTCAATCTCCCAAGTAAATAAAGTCACATCTCCTTCACTAGAGTAGAGTGAATGAGAGACAAGACAGGTATGTCATTAAAGTCCTTTCACATGGAAGGAAACAGGAAGAGTAAAACAAGAAATATTCCTCCTGAACTTGTGTTTTTTTCCCCAGCCATACTCTATTGCTCAAGTGCAGGTGCAAAGTAGGTAGGCAGAGAGTTGGTTGGGTTTAATCAGGGACACAGCCTGATGAGGGATAGGGAGGATGATGAGGGAGAGAGATGTTGAGAGTGTCTGTAAGGGAGTAATTGTAGTAAAGAACCAAAGAATATAAATTGGATAAAGAGAAAAACAAGTCCATTAAGACAATAATAGACAATGAATAAGTAAATGGATTAGACTGAAATGTAATAAAATAATTGTTTAGACAGAGAATCAGTAAGTGACCTAGAAATATAAGATAGCTCATCTGGTAGGGAAAATAATGGCCTACCTTGAAAGATATCCACATTCTAATCCCCCAAACCTGTGAATATGTTACTTTATATGGAAAAAGGGACTTTGCAGCTATGATTAAATTAAGGATCTTGAAATGGGGATATTTTCCTGGATTATCTGGATGTGCCCAATATAATTACAAGGGCTGGTATAAGAGGAAGACATGGTAATCAGACAGAGAAAGGAGATATGAGGATGGATACAGAGGGTAAAAGTCAGAGAGAGAGTTGAAGACATTATGCTGCTGGCTCTGAAGAAAGAGGAAGTGATCGCAAGCCAAGGAAAGGAGCAATCTCTAGAAGTTGGAAAAGGAAAGAAAACACATGCTCCCTAGAGCCTCTAGAAGGAAGGCAGCCCTGCTTACACCTTATTTTAGACCATAAGACCCATTTTGGATGTCTTACCAGAACCGTAAGATAAAAAATCAGTATTATTTAAGTCACCACGTTTGTTACAGCAGCAATAGAAAACTAATATAGGTGGTTAAAGAGAGCAAGATTTCAAGTCAGTATTTTGAAGGTGGTGTAAGTATTAGTAATGCAAAGTCTGGAGTACGTGAAGGGCTAAAGTGGGGTTAGGAAAAGTGAGGTCTAGGAGCTCAGCATTCTGGGTGTGGTCATCCCCATGGATATTGAAATCCCCAAGAATGAAGACAGTGATCTAGATGCACAAATCTTCAGTGAATCAGGGTCATGTTGGTAGATACCCAACAAGGAATGATGAACTTCTGATGATCTTGTCTTTTCAGAGGACAGGGAGATATGGTGGTCTGGAAGGAATAATGAAACAGAAGGAGGACACATAAAAATAGCCACCAGTGGAGAGAACTAGAAGACACTCAATGTCCTCAAGGATGACCAGGTTCAGTTAAAGGAAAAGGATGAATGAGAAGAATGATGGAAAGAGAATTGAAGATAAAAGCTAGGTTCGATTTTGATGATAAATTATAAAAGCATAGTAAAAGAGTTCAGAGTATGGGGTAGAAGTAAATGATGTGGTCATATTAGGGAATATTCAAGGCTTGTAGGGCATGAGGCCAGGTGATAATGTATGAACTGAGATTCTTGGACTTCTGAAGGTGACTTAGATAAACAAGGGTGTAAAGCAAGATGGATTTGTTTTGACACTTTTTAAGAAGGATAAGCAGTTCTAAATATAGCATTTCTTGAGGATTGTTCCCTTATATAGTCATAGTGTTAAGATGAATGAAGATTGATTGTCTTGTCAGCAAGAACCAAGAGCTCTCTGGGCTTCCCTTAATCCCATTTTAGGGGCCTGGACACATCAGGAACACACAGAGATGGGAGTCCTTGCTAAAATCCAGGTGTCCATGGAGCAGTCAGGCATTCTTTGAAGATTTCAGAGACTGGGCCATGGCTGTGGAAGGAGAGGCAGGACTATGAATCTCTCACCAAGCTGCTGTGGAACATGTGAAACATGTTATAGTGATGAGAGGGGCAAGCAACCAAAATTAATATTATCATATAAGGATTTTCTTAGGTCTGTAGTCCTGCTATTCCTGTAAACTCAACTATCTTAGCCATAAATATTACTATTCTTTTTAGAAAATTATCCCATATTTAGAGAAGGAATAATTTATAAGAAAAACTGAATAGGCTGAAGGAATTG
The DNA here is from genome assembly GCA_028533085.1 of Varecia variegata. Lineage (NCBI taxonomy): Eukaryota > Metazoa > Chordata > Mammalia > Primates > Lemuridae > Varecia > Varecia variegata. The sequence continues at coordinate 111,957,601 of CM052439.1, forward strand.
GAACAGTGAAAGTGAAAATGAGAAAAAACTGCAAATGAGAAACAGCCCAGATTGAAATGGCTTTTGCTGACACAGATGAGAACTATTTTTTAAGACCTGTGAGTGTTCAGGCAATCTTAAGAACTCAAACCTCTGGTAGAAAAATCCTGACACTAGGAAAAAAGGCATGTTCATCAAATTTGTTCTAAAAGTGAATTCTGCTTCTTTTAACCAATAGAGCTTTCTTTCTACCATTTGTTTTCCCAAGACTGGAGGAAGATGTAAACTTTTATTTTTTTCACATATTTCAGTTAATATTGAAAGAAATTTAGTTATTCCTTTATTCCATGTAGCATAAAGAACTCGATATAAATTATTTTCTCTTTAGGACAGAAATTCTTAGTGTGGCTTCAGAGTGCTCATGAAGCCAGTGAAATTATACGTGAAACTACATGATAAGGTGGATGTTGGGCTTTATGAGGTGAGGGTCCTGAGCTTGCTTCAAATTCTCAAAATGGTTTCATCTCAAAAAAAAACAATCATTTAGGATTCACTCCAATATTATTTATAGTATAAATATATATATAAATTTAAAAATATGAAACTGGCATAAAATATAGAAGAATTTACATGTCATCCACATCATGACTAAGTAAATTTAGATAGTGAATAAAAGAGTGAAAGTCATCATGGAAATGAGGAATATTCATTCAACATTTATTGAGCACCAACTTCATGCTATGTACTGTAAATATACAGATGAGAAAGTTGCAGTCTCTCTCCTTTTTAGAAGTTTAAAATCTTGATGTGTAAATAGATCAATTATAAAATTCTGTGCTAAAATATTATACTTACATTCCCAGATTAGTGAATGGAGAAGGGTGTGCACTCAGGCTGGGGATCCAGAGGCCAGAGACTGATGTGCATTGGCATGACTAGCCTGAGGTTATAGGGCACAGAGAGGAGAAGAGGTATGAAAATTGTTGGGATTGTGAGAATGAATACTAAGCCAGATGATTTCCAAAGACAGTCAATAATTCTTTCAATAGCATCGTCTCAAGTATTTACTGGGCATTTACTATGTGCTAAACTAGTTTCCCAACTGGGTTTACAATGAATGGAAAACAGGTATCCCCTATAAATTATATCAGTTTCTATGTATGTATTCATGTGAAAAAGCTGGAAAAAACTATCAAGATACTATAGTAGACTCTGAAGGTAGAGCAGTGAGCAAGGGAGAAAAGGAATGGAGCACACAGGAGAGTTTGATAACTACTAAAAAGGAACTATATTGATAGAGCAGAACCTGAAGAGGAGAGTGTTATAATGCAGATGATTAGTTGTGATATTATGATATAATAAGACATGTATATTTGGTCTCTGACCACATTTATTTTTTCTTTTTTTTTTTTTTTTGAGACAGAGTCTCCCTCTATTGCCTGGCCTAGAGTGCCGTGGCATTAGCCTAGCTCACAGCAACCTCAAACTCCTGGGCACAAGCAATCCTTGTGCCTCAGCCTCCCGAGTAGCTGGGACTACAGGCATGTGCCACCATGCCTGGCTAATTTTTTCTATATATTTTTAGTTGTCTAGCTAATTTCTTTCTATTTTTAGTAGGGACGGGGTCTCGCTCTTGCTCAGGCTGGTCTCGTATCCTGAGCTCAAACGATCCTCCCACCTCGGCCTCCCAGAGTGCTGGAATTACAGGCGTGAGCCACCGCGCCCGGCCTCTGAACACATTTCTTGACATAGGATTCCTAAGACCTTTGAAATTTCCAAAGTGACAGGAGTGTCTGACAGAGAATTCATAAACCCCTTGGAATTTCCTGAGTCATAGGAGTACCTCATTGTTCTAATGACATAACTCTTGGCTGGCTCCTGAACAGCCTCAAGGTGGTGCTGATTTTCAGGGGAATTAACCAAGTGATTAGAGAGTTAGAACTTCCAGTCGCACCCTCCCCAACCTCCAGGGAGGAGAGAGGGTCTAAAGGTTGAGCTGATCACCGATGACCAATAACATAATCAATCATGCGTATGTAATAAAGCCTTTATAAAAACCCAAAAGGACAGGATTTGAGCAGCTGCCACATAGCAGAACACATGGAGGTGTCTGGAGAGGGGCATACCTGGATAGGACCTGGAAGCTCCACACCCCTTCCCACAAACTCCACCCTACGCATCTCTTTCATTCATCTATTCTTCTGTCTCCTTTAGGATATTCTTACAATAAATGGGTAAACATAAGTAAAGTGTTTCCCTGGGTTCTATGAGCTGCTCTAGCAAATTAATCCAACTCAGAGAGGTAGTTGTGGAAAAGCTGATTTATAAATCTGACCAATGGGTCAGAATTACAGGTCACAACCTGGGGCTTGCAATGGGCATCAGAAGTAGGGCAGTCTTATGGAACTGAGTCTTTAACCTGTGGAATCTGACTCTATCTCCAAGTAGATAGTGTCAGAATTGAATTGAATTATAGGAAACCCAGCTGGTGTCCTGGAGAATTGCTTGGTGTTTGGTGAAAATGTCCCACACATATTGTATCAGAAGTGCTGTGTTGAGTGTTTAGTGAGAGTAGGCAAAACCAAAGTACTTTTCTATTACACTAGTTTCCCACTACTATATATTTAATAGTAGGCAAAGACATGCTCCCTGAGTATTTAACATTTGAGCTGAGTTCAGTCAAAGAGGACAGCAATGTAAAAGCCCTAGGACGAGGGTTAAATTGACCTTACTGATGATCTTCAAGAGGACAGTGTGGCTAATGTGGTTAAGAGCAGGGAAGAATGGTAGACATAACTAGAGAAATAGGCAGGGCCCAGAATGTGAAATTCATCAAGGTCACAGGAAAAAGCTGGGGTTTGGGTCTAAAAACAGTTGGAAAATGATTGAAGGGTCTTAAATAGAGAGGTAGCATAATCTGAATGAAGATTTTAAAAGATAATGCTTTACTAATTAATAACCACTCAAAATAGAAAATATCAGGTCCACATAGGTTCATTGGTGAATTCTAACAAACATTTAAGGAAGAAATTATACCAATTCTCTATAAATTCTTCCAGAAAGTAGAAACAGAAGGAATACTTTCTAGTTCATTCAATGAGGCCAGCATTATACTAATAGCAAAACTAGACAAAGATATTACAAGAAAGGAAAACCATAAACTAATATCTTATGAGCATAGATACAAAAATCTTCAACAAAATATTAGCAAATTGAATCTAACAATGTATAAAAAGAGTTATATACCATGACCAAGTGAGGTTTATTCAAGGTATGCAAGGATTGTTAAATGTTTAAAAATCAACTAATGTAATCTATCACATCAACAAACTAAAAGAGAAAATCATAAAATCATATCAATAGTTGCAGAGAAAGTATTCAACAAAACCCAACACTCATTCATGGAAAAAAACTCTCAACAAACTAGGAATAGAGGGAAACATCCTCAATTTGTTAAGAAACAACTACAAAAAACCTAAAGCTAACATTATAGTTAATGGAGAGAAACTAGTTATTTCCTCCTAAGTAAGATCAGGAACAAAGCAAGGACGTCCTCACTACCGCCATCTAACATCATACTGAAAGTCCTGGAGAATGTATTAAGACAAGAAAAGGAAATAAAAAGTGTACAGAATGGGAAGGAGGAAATAAAATTTTCTTTGTTCACAGATGACATGATTATCATGTAGAAAATTCAAAGAATCATCAAAAAAAAAAAAAAAACTTCTAGAACTACTAAGCAATTACAACAAGATTGCAGGATACACAGTTACTGCACAAAAGTCAATTTTTTTCCTATATACCAGCAATGAACAAGTCAAATTTGAAATTAAAAACACAATATAATTGGCTTAGCCCCAAAAATGAAATATTTGTGTATAACTCTAACAAAATATGTACAAGAACTATATGAGGAAAATCCTAATGATAAATGAGGATACATTCTACGTTCATGAATAGGAAGACTTAATATTGTTAAGAGACAATTTTTCCCAACTTAATCTGTAGATTCAATTAAATCCCAATCATAATCCCAGGAAATTATTTTGTGAATATTTAGAAACTTATTCTAAAGTTTCCATGAAGGGCAAAAGATGCAGAATTGCCAATACAATATTAAAGAAAAACAAAGTTGGAGGACTGACACTATCTGACTTCAAGACCTACCATAAAATTACAGTAACTAAGACAGTGTAGTATTGCTGAAAGAACAAATAGATAAATAAAATATAGTAGGGCACCCAGAAATAAACTCACACAAATATAGTCAATTGGTTTTTAACAAAGGAGCAAAGTAATTCAAATGAGAATGTAGAGTGTTTTCTACAAATGGTAATGGAACTATTGGACATGCACATGCCAAAAAATAATCTAGACACAGACTTTAAGCACTTCACAAAAATTAACTCAAAATAGATCAAAGACCTAAATGTAAAACACAAAACTATAAAACTCCTATAAAGTAACATACAATAAAATGTAGGTGAACTTGGGTTTGGCAATGACTTCTTAGATACATCACCAAATGCAGAATCCATTAAAGAAAAAATTGAGAAGTTGGACTTCATTAAAATGGAAAACTTTTACTTTATAGAAAGATACTGTTAAGAGAATGGGAAGACAAGCCACACATTAGGAAAGAATCTTTGAAAAACACATATTTGATAAAATATTGGTATCTGAAATATACAAAAAATCTTAAAATTCAAATTAAAGAAAGAAAACAACCCAATTTCAAAATATGCAAAAGATCTGAACACACACTTCACCAAAGAAGATATACAGATGGCAAATAAACATATGAAAAGATGCTCAACATCATATGTCATTATGGGATAACATTAAAGCAACAATTGGATACTACTATACATATATTAGAACGGCTAAAATTCAAAACACTGAGAACACCTAATGCTGACCTGGATGTGGAACAATGGGAACTCTCATTCATTACTAGTGAGGATGCAAAATGGTACAGCCACTTTTGAAAATAGTTTGACAGTTTCTTACAAAACTAAACTTACTCCTACCAGGAAGTCCAACAATAGCAATCCCTTGGTATTTAGTCAAAGGAGTTAAAAAATGAATGCCCACACAAAAATGTGCACACAAAATGCTTATAGCATCTTTATTGATAATTATTAAAATATGAAAGAAATCAATACATTGCATTCAATAGAATGGATAAACAAATTGTGGCACCTCCACCCAGTGGAACATTATTCAGCAATATAAGTCACACAAAAGACATGGAGAAAACTTAAATGCATATTGCTAAGAGAAAAAAACTAATCTGAAAAGGCTACATGCTATATGATTACAAATATATGATATTCTTTAAAAGGAAAAATTATGGGAAAAGTTAAAAAAAAAATGTTGCCAGGGGTTCAGAAGGAGGTAGAGAGAGATGAATAGGCAGAACACAGACAATTTTTAGGGCAGTAAAACTATTCTGTGTAATATTGTAATGGTGGATGCATATCATTAAATATTTGTCAAAAACCATGGGATGTCCAACACAAAGAGTAAACCATGATGTCAACTGTGGATTTCATTTAATAATAATGTACCAGTATTGGCTCATTAATTGTAAGAAAAGTAGCACACTAGTGAATGGATTAGTAATTGGGGAAACTGGGGGTGTATAGGAACTTTCTGTACTTGCTCTTTAAGTTTTCTATAAATACAAAACTTCTCAAAAATATAAGACTATTAATTAAAAAAATAGAATGCTGGCCTTTGTGAATATTAATAAAAATGAATTGAATGAATTGGAGTGGAGCTAGAGTGGAAATAGGGTTCCAATCAGGAGACCTCCAGTCATTAAGGCAAGAGATGATGGTGGATTAGACTAAGACATATATGACTAAAAAGGTCAAAATCAAAATATACATTGTGGTTGCTATGAGAATTGCTGATGATTTGAGTATGTGTAAAGAGGGAGGGGGAAGTATCAATAAATGGCTTCTGAATTTGGGGCTGTGTAATAAAAACCATGCAAAACTCCAAAGTATATATCTTAAGGGATAAATACAGAAGCCACCAGTATGGGTCCATGGCAGCAAGAGATTTATTAAAATACCTAGAAGGTTTAATAATATATTTCATAAGGGAAGGTAACAGAGTACTACTACTACATATTAAAATCATTTTACACTCCCATCCCTAGCCCTAAGCCAGAATTGCATTATTTTATAACATAAAGTTAACTCCATAAAACTTAAGTACAACATTATATATGCAAAACAATATTTGAAATTTAAAAGCAACCCAAGTCATTTTAAATAATTTAAATATTTAAAATTTTGAAATAAAACTCTTTCTTTCAAAGGAAGTCCAATATCAATAGATTCTGTTTATAGGCTTAGATGCTTTCCCTCTCCCTCTGCCAAAGAGCTAGCCAGTATTCCCTAAGCAAGAATTGATGTGCCTAAAACAAGTTTTATTCTCCAATCCCCATGAATATAATCTAAAAACTAGCAGCAAGAATGCCCCCAGAAGTCTAAATTTACAATATATAACATTAGGAGAGAATAAAGTAACCACAATCCGGATAATTTTGGACTTTATAGTCTGTAGTCAACACCTTAAATTTCATCTGGAATCAGAGCTGATCACAGAACACTGATGTAATATCCAATGGAAACATTATCACAGCTTGATTAGGTAGTAATATGATGCATTTCTCATACTGGTTTCATTAAAATAGCATCATATCCACAAAACTCTTGAATAGACTATCTCCAGAGAAATTAGTTTAAAATTATCATCTTATTCAAATATAACTCCTGCTTTGGTTGCTTTTTACATCTTGTTTTCTCCAAATTTCCAAACTATGATGCATGTGGCCAGGGGAACATAGTTTATCCCTGAGACCTAAAAGAACAGGACCTTAATGTTACAGAGAAGGCTAGTCTATTTTCCAAACTTCTTCTTGGAAATATTAATATATTGCCCCCACCCACCACTCATTCACTTTACCCCTGGGGCATCGACTTCTGAGTTAGGATTGAGATGAACACCCCAGATTTTAGGCCTGCCCAGCCTCATTCACTTGAAAACTGCTTGAAGTCAGCTCTTTCTTCTTATTCCTCTTCCCCTTCTTCCTCCTTTGCCTCCTCTTCTTCTTCCTCTTCTTTGACTGCCTCTTCTCTGTCACAGAGCCTCAGAGAGTTCTGCTCCTGAGTGCCATGATTTGTCATGACCCAAGCTTTTGTTCACTGACAGGAGTTTGGGAGAAAATGAACTGGGAGAAGTAGATATGACCAGAGGAAAATCAAAAATAAAGCTACGAATTTTTTTAAAAGTGGAAGAAGAGGAGAATATTCAGGAGTTTCCTCAACATCTGATTTTCCAAAAATTACATACATTGCCTGACAGCTGTTCTTGATCTCCTTTCATTTAACATTCACAGGATCACGGTTATTTCAGGCAGAACACAAGGGGAAAGTTAAGGCTATAAAAGGTTATTCATCTTCACCATAAGGGAATAGAAGAAATGTGTAGTTGCCTGCTCAGTCTCAGAGTGACTCATCATAAATGATGACTTTTATGTCAAACTAGAATCTTCTTCATTCTTTCTTGTATAAATGTATGAGCGTTGTTCCACACTAAGCTGGGTCACCAAGGTAGTTTATAGATTTTCCCTCCCTTGAGACATTTAAAGAAGATAAATATCAATCTGTCTTTGAAGGATAGCACAGAGTCCTTAGGACAGGTTAAGGAATGAATTAAATAACCTTTGGCTTTCCCTACTGCCTTATGAGTAAGAAAAAAATAGGCATACTGACAATATAAAACAACTCCTTTTTAACATTAACTCTTTTTTTCTGTATGGAACTATGCCACCCTGACATTAGATGTCAAAATAACACCAATTGATGCACAAAATTAATTGACTATTATAGAGAATACCAATGTAGCATAATAAGTCACAGAAGGCCCACATCAACACTAAATCAGAAAAAACAACTGCATTTCATAACTCAGTTATACCCGAGTCTATAGTGTCCAGAAATTACTGCAGGGTGACTGGAATGTTTATTAAAAGTACTAAGGTATCTGACATCTTCTGAGTAGACACAGAATCTAAGGGAAAGGTAAGATCACCTCCTTAAAACACCGAGTGCTAAGTACTGATTGATCTTAAAATACAAAAGGTTGACCAATGCCTGGCATACAATTCTAAATGTTGAATAAATGGCCTAGAGCTAAATATCTGTTTCTTCTGCCTTTTTGAGATGACTAGTTACTGCCCTTTACAATATGCTCAGGCCTCTTTTTTTCTGGTACGCAACCTGAATTAATATAGCTTGGTCTTCATTTTTATTTCAAAATAGAATTGCCTATATCTAGAATCCCACTGGTTTATTTTACACAGCTGAGGTTTATGTTATCTTTTCTTAATTCTGGTGATTGGTATGCATCTTAGTAGATTTTCCCAATAATTGCTAAAATACATTTTCAAGAGTTCAGCAAGAGCATTAATTTTCTTCTGTAAGTTGACTAAATTTCTCCATCTCACCTAGAAACTAGAAGATTACAATATGAGCTGGATTAGCCCCAGACCTCCTGATAATTTCTGACATTCATACATAAGTCTGCAGTGCATTTTATCACCCCAAGAATTCTTTATAACAATTTCCCTATAATAAAAATTTATTATAGGTATAAATAGGCATAAAGAGAGATTTTGCTACTATTAGATCTAAGCCTATCATCTAGATATCTACTTAGCTGAGCAAGTTCCAAGAATTTTATTCCCATGTACATGACAATGTAAAGAATCAGATCTTCCCTTAATTCATCTCTTATGGATGGTCATCAAAATGAAAGACAGTGATTCTTAGGGGATTCTTGTGGTTCTGAGATCCTGATGATGTAAAAACAAGGAATGCTGGGAGCTTTGGGGCATCTGTTAGTAGATAACAACCTACAACGACAACAAAAAATGTTTCCATGACTTAACAGTTCCTATGAGATTTCACTTCAAAAGTTGATTTTATTTTTAAAAGCTAACATAAAATCATCATGGAGATTATTTCCAAAGCAGTTATTTCAAACATAGCCTTAAAACTAAATGTCCAGCAATCATTTATTTTTATTTTCTCTCATATACAACAAATAGGAGATGTAGTTCTCAATTTCTTCTAACCTTATCACAAAACAAAGATATTATTTTGAAAAAGAGTTTAATCTCACATTTTTGTCCAACTAAGACCATGCAACAAAAACTTATGAAAATAACTGCTCTATTAGAAGCAGCAACTTGCATGTTCCTGGTGTCAATTAATCTATTAATATTTACAGTTAATTTTAGATTAGTTGTTTTGTTTAGGTTGGATTGGTTTCTCAAAAATTGCAAAGGACCAAGTAATCCATTAGAGTCAGTCAACAGGTATGTGCCACAAAATTGTATCATCTGAATTAGAAAATAATTTTAAAACCCAAATTTAAAAATAAATACAAACTTTGCATTTTGTATGGAGTTAGAAGACATTTTATAGCATTTGTGCCTTTCTTTCTCAAACTTTCCCAAAGCCTCTTGTTTTAAGAAGTAATTCTTTCTCCCCAATCAAAAGTTCATCTTTACAGACGAAGAGCAAAACTTAGTATCTAAATTTCACTAAAATGGTAATTTATGGTAATTTATGACTTAAAAAATAAACTTAGATTCGGTTGTTTCAATAGCTGCAACTGTAATGGCACCCCCCTTTTTAATGCTGTTTTACTGATTTGATCTGATTTAAGCTTTTCAAGAACCAACATAGTGACAATTTGCTCCTTCAGAAGAAATCAAATAAGAAAAGTAGGATTATACTCAGATGAGCATACACTTATCTCATGTTCAACGAAATGCTCTGGAAGCTTTGAATGTTTTCTGAAATGTTAAGCATTTCATGGTCACAAAGATATACTTCTCTCAGTTATTCCTCATTCTAGGAATAGTTTGTTCATTTCTGCAATACCTTTGCACCCTCTAATGGTCATTTCAGGATCTTCTTTATTGCCAAGTAATTTATTCAGGGCTATTCAAAGGTTTCATCTTGTAAATTTGAATTTTTATTAGAATAATGACATTTATACACTTTACACTTTTAAATCTGTGATTTTATAATCCTAAATATTAATTGAAGCTCATACCTCTTCACACTATTGAGAAAACAAAAGTACATAGAGTTGAAGTTACTGGGATAATAATTAGGAAACACTCCATACTTTCCAATTATATATGACATATTAACAAGCTAATAAGAATTTAAGATTCTGCCTCCAAGGCACAAAACAATTCAATAGTAAGGCTATCATTAGGTATCACAGTTATTTCCTGATACTGGCATGATGAAATCAACTTAAAATCTGTTTGGGCTTGTTTATATCACGTAAGACATAGTTCTAACCTAGTATAATATCCTACAAGGAACAGCGGAAATGAGGCTGTCCTTCATTAAGAAGTAGTAATAGCAAGATTAAACATACACAGACAGAAACTTTGCAGCTCGACTGACTTATATATTGTCTCAGGAACATTAAACTTCTTTAACCGAGATCTTTAAAACCTCTAATGAGCAACTGTTAACTGTCTATTATATTTAATTTGACACTGATAATTTTAAAAAGATTGCTTATTCCTTTCCTTATGTAAAATCTCCTCCTTTCTATTAGTTACAGTTTCGTATTTAGAAAACATTTAGGAAAAATGTGAAAAGTTTTCATGGCAAGTTTTATTTCTGAGTTCATCCTGCTGACAGTGATAAGGACACCTACTTTGTGAAGAGAAACAACTAATCAAATGATGCAGATGTCAGAGGATCTACTTTTAAAGCTGAGGTCCCCAAACCCCTGGGCCACGGACCAGTACCGATCAGTAGCCTGTTAGGAATTGGGCTGCACAGGAGGAGGTGAGCAACAGGGCGAGTGAGCAAAGCTTCATCTGTATTTACAGCCCAGCCGATCGCCATCGCTCACATCACCGCCTGAGCTCCGCCTCCTGGCAGATCAGCAGTAGTATTTGATTCACATAGGAAAACAAACCCTACTGTACACCGCACATGCGAGAGATCTAGGTTGCGTGCTCCTTAGGCGAATCTAATGCCTGATGATCCCAGGTGGAGCTGAGGGGGTGATGCTAGCGCTGCAGAGCGGCTGCAAACACAGATTATCATGCAGAGCGGCTGCAAACACAGATTATCATTAGCAGAGACGTCTGACTGCACAATAAATATAATGTGCTTGAATCATGCTGAAACCATCCCCCCGCTTCCTGGTCCTTGGAAAAATTGTCTTCCATGAAACTGGTCCCTGGTGCCAAAAATGTTGGGGACCACTGGTTTAAGGTGTTATGAGGAGAACTATTGTATTTCCATACAATTGCTTCTTTCCAGGGTGATGCTACACATTTTAAAATATTCTTAACTTGAAAGCAAGTGTATGTAACTTGAGCCCTCTATGGGTTTTAATTTCCTAACTTATACTCGTATTTTTATCAGAAAAGTACTTCAGAACCTATCCATATTTCTATGAATCAATAACTTTGGTTTCAAAATACAACTATTAACATTAAGGATACTAAAGAGCACTAACCAACAATGCAAAAAAACCCGTATAAATGAATAGCATTTGAGGAATTAGAAAATCTCCAAGCTGAAAGAAGATATTATATAGGATGATGCTCCTAGCATTTAAAATTTCTACCAATTCCCCAATTACAAATGCAATTTCAAAATTTTGGGTGGCCCACCTGAAAATGTAATTATCTTTAACAGCAGATAATATAACACTTACAAAGTTCACGAATTTCTGCAAGATACCCCTCCATGGGGATTGCCTACATGTAATTCAAGCAGGGTGTCAGACATGATGACAGCAAATATATAGTTAAGAACATTGAGGTTTTGTCAACTCCAAGAATATTCTTTGTCTACAACCATACTTTCAAAAAATCTAAAATCTTAAAAGTCATCTGTCTTTCAAGGCAACCATGTATCTTGTCTAAAATCCCTTATTTATATTTTATAAACACTGGAAAATCTGATATAATCTTGCCAAGTGAATGTTACCACTATCTTGTCTTGTATGCATTCTCTTACGATAATGATCATTGACAACTGAAATCTACTGTGTAAATATATGTTTACTTAAAAATAAAAAAACTAAATATGCTTTGTTAATGAGCATTGCAAATAATTCCTGTTTAAATGTATCCTGTCTTACAAAAGTCTGGTGTGCAAATACTTGATGGAGTAAAACTTACAGAATTACTAATTTTTAATAACTTAGAGTTTTAAATCATTCACTGTATATTCCAAAATATAAAACTATTAAATCTACTATCACCAACAACCATTTAGGAAACCAATCATGAGGGTTGTTTGAAAGCAGAATAACCCAAAAATCCTAAGCTACTCAGCATAAAATTCCAAGCCCTTCAAAATCAGCTGTGCAACACTACTTTTTATTTCTTCAGCACTATACCTTTTCACATCTCAATAATTTTACACATTTAACTCCCATTAGCAGAAATAACTCCCTCCCTTACCATACATAGTATATTTTTATATATTGGGATTTATTGCATAGTATTGTAAACTATTTGTTTGAATGGCTGTCTCTCCCATTAGAATACCATATGAATTTTTTGAAGGCAGGAACTGAATTGATTCATTTCTATATCCCTAGCACCTGACAACTAGTAGGTGGTGAAGCACCATGACACTTTTGGAGTCCAAAACATCATTATGGAGACTCATGTTTTAATCTTAGGTTCAGTAACTTAACTTTCCAGTTTCCTTATATGTAGATGTAGAATACAACACCCTGCAGGATTATTGTGAAACTGAAAGATAAAGTGGCTAACCCAGTATCTGCTATATAGAAGGCACTATTATCTGTGCTCAATAAGTTTTAGTGGAATTGATTTTTCACAATAGCTCTTTACATTTATATATTAGCTCAAAATCTTTTCAGAATTCTCAAAATTCAAATCATCTTGTTCTTTTTCATATTTCTCATATACCATAATTTAAACATAAACATAGCTAAAGAATAAAGAATGTTACTGTGTATTCAGACAGAGAAGTATGTTCAATTTTTCCCAGAATTAAAGTAGTTTAAAATGTCTTCAGAAAGGGGAACTAAAGTTCAGGGCATTCAGCTTTGCTTTCTCTTCCGTTTCTCACTAAAAGGGGAAAAAAATGCTTCAATATTTATAAGACTAAGAATAATGGATGTGCATAGTTTGGCCTTAACATACATTTCTGCCTTTTAAACCCAGTTTAAACTCAGTGAAAGGCCAAGAACATAGACTTAATTATGCAGGAAAAAAAAAAAGATACTTTAACTGCAGTGCACATTCAATAGACAAAATCCAAAGAAAGCAGTCCTGCCTGAAACGTTTACAAATCAATTCATTATATTGATTTGGAATGAGTTGTGCTGTAATTTAAAACATAGATTACCACAGGCCAAACTTGATAAATTTCTATTTCTAAAGCACTTTCACTTGACTATACACATGACCTAAAAATTTTCGAGAAAGAGTTATTTGCCCAACCTAAAAAAAACTACTATATGTAAATAATAGATTTTAATGGAATAATGATTAAAATTTAATCATAACTAAATTTTAAAAGTATGCCAAAAATTGTGTGTTTGAGTTAACTAATAACTTCAGTAAATCATTGATATCATATTGAGAACAGGCAATGTGTTTTTGTTTCAAAATGATTTATTTCACATACAATGTATAGAATGTTTCCATCTCACTTCTTAGTTCTAATGGAATGCTGGAAGAAAAATTTAAGGTTTGCTTCTGTCTTGTTTGTTTTTCATGGAAAAGGCTGCTCCTTGGAGAATTGGTGTTTATGCCAAAGAGTCTTTCGTCTTCCTCAAATCTCCTGATGACTTGCTGTTTTATCTTAATGCAACTTAAATATTTTATCATCTTCTCCATTTATCAGTCTTAAAATGTAGGGATAATAATAGGTGACACTACATAGGATATTTCTCAAAAAGCACTGAAACTAGAGTTCAGAAAGACTCATTGAATTTTAATTACACATCAAGCAAATGGGGGCATGAGGTCAACCAGTTAATTAGAGAAATGGCTAAAATACGTGCTTCTTGGAGAAGATAGAATATTTGTCAGTCATTTTCTTCATAATAAAATACAGGACCTAATAAACGCAGGAGTCCTGAGAGTGTAAGTAAATAAAATAACAATTTGCAACTGAGTTATTCCTGAGCCAGCTTTAGAAGCAAGACAGAATATAAGAAGGTCCTTCCATGCCATTAGGTCTCTCATTCAGTGAAATCTCTCCTGGGTCTCAGTTTCTTCATCTGAACAATGATGCCATTAAACTACATGATCTATCAATTCTATGCTAGTTTAAATGGTCTTAGTTCTTTTTTTTTTTTTTTTTTTTTTTTTTTTTTTTTTTTTTTTTTTTTTTTT
>CM052439.1:111972131-112008767 GCA_028533085.1 Varecia variegata
AGATTAATAACAAATCAACAAATATATTATCTGATATCTATTAATACATGGACATATAAACATACAAATATTGAAATATGTCATATGCAAGTTATTCAAACACATGCATAGAACTATTAACATCCAAGAAATATTACACAGTTTTTGATATGTCATCCTCAAAAGTCTTCATCGTTTCTAGTAAAATGACACAAAAATTGTGAAAAATCAAATAGAATACCTTGATGAAAACAGAAATTCCTTTCTTGTCCAGATCGCTTCTCTTTAAAATGAAAGAAGAGAATTGCAACAAAATTATGGTCTTTGAAACAAATTATAACTAGAGAGGATTTTTTAAATCATTTCCATAAATGTCAAGAGCAATTTAAGCTTGTTAAAATTTGCTACCCCTGTTGCATCAGAGTAGTTTTGCTTTTAAAGAGCTTTCATGAACTTTGCCACAAAATTTCAAAATACATAACTACCTTTTCATCAATGGAAATAAATGTTGCTGTGACATTTTTCCAGAAAATTTTAACAGGATTCAAACTACCTAATCTTTCTAATTGTAAGTATTCAGATTTTTTTTTCTGCTTATAGAATAAGCTAAAAACAAAGATAAAACAAACTGTTTTTCCTCAGTTATTGGAGCTCACAATTATAACAAAATGCGGTCTGTAACTAATATTTTTAAATACATTTATCTTATAATTTTCAATTGATTCCAGAAATAATTCTTGAAATAAAATTAATTAGAGATAAGCACAGGTCTTTATTTAAGGACTCCTCACTAGTTGTATGACTCATGTAGGTTTGAAAGATACTCCTTTCCAAGCTGATTATGTACCAAAAGCACAACCTTTGCTAGCACTGCCACCTGCTGTTGACTCTAAATCATTTTCCCCGCATATACAAATCAACGGAATAGCCTGGGCAAATGGGTCTAGAAAACAAGCACTGACACTGATTTTAAAGACAATTTGTGTGCAACAGGTAAAGTTATACCTACACTGTAATAATTCTCTCACTATAAGCAAGGGGCAAAATAGGTGATTGAAAAGGCCCCTGAGCATTTCTGGATACTCACATTGGATTGAGGTATATTTTTTTAGGAGAGCATTTCTATGTGACAAAAAAGAGGGGGATGCAATACAAAAAAAAAAGTGAAGGCAATAAAGTTCTTCCAGAAGGAATTAAGTGATTTCCTCTTAATTGAATAAACCATGTTTAACATACGTAGGAAGATACAACTGTACATGTAGGAGGATATAAGCAAATACAGCAACAACTGGTGAATCCAGTTGAAGGATATATGAGAAATCATTGTTCTAACCTCTCTATCTTTCTTAGGTTTATAAACTTTATAAATAAAAAGTTGGAGAAAAAAGTATAATGAACTGATATGTTTCATCTCTACCTGTGCAGCTAAACTTCACAGAATTTAAGAGAACACTGAAATTATATTAGACAAACTTAATATGCATTTTAATGTCTGAGAAAGATTGAAATACTTCTTTTTAGAGTATTGAGGATTTCTTTGTTTTTTGCCTCATTCTAGAGAAACATGAATTCCAGCAGCCCTGGGTCTTAGGGGAGATGGCTAGTTGTGTAGTCGGAGCACTGACCTAACACTGCCTCTGGGGTAAGGCAAGAACAAAGTATATAAAAGAACATGAGTATATCCAATACTTTTTTCTTTTACAATTTAACAGCTTCAGAACCGACCCGTTAGTTGACTTTAAAGCTTTATCAGTGTGCTTCAATTTCCTTGTCTATCAAACAGCAAAAAACCTTAACTGAAAACTTCCTTAAAACATATTCATGAAGATATTATTATTAAAAATAAAGAAAATTCATTTTAAAGCTACTTTTTTTTAATAAGAAATCTAACCTTTGCCTAATAGACAGCTTTTGGATTGTCCAACTCCCTGTGAATTTCCCCTCCCCACTCCTCTATCCATAGATATTTAAATTCCATGGTTTAAATTCCATGGTTGGCCAGTTATAGCCTACCAGCTGGCACTTCTCTTCTCTGAGAAATTCAGAATTCAGATTCAGAAAGGACGGTTCAGTCTCTGATGTTTTTTGAAGTGGGGACAGGTAAACTTGGGAGCTGTGGAGCCGCCACTAAGCGTCAAATGCATGGAAAAGCAGGGAGAAATACCTATACGCAAAGAGGAAAGAAGGGAACACATGTATAGAAAAAAGGAGAGAGGAAAACAAAGAAAGAGAGGAGAGTGACTAATGCCTGACAGCTTTCCAGTCCCACAGGAGCACAATAGGATTTATTTCTACCCATAGGTTCCATGACATCCCTCTGTATCCATACAACTCCCTCCCCCGTGGTGGTATACTAGTTTGCTGTGGGATTCTATTTCTTGAATACAAAAGTTTTTATTCCAACAAATTGTTGACACAAAAATATGAGACAATTTTGATACAACAACAAAAAAATAGAACCTCAGCCAACAATTAAAAAAAAAACTAAAATATGTAAATACTGCCCATGAGATAAAATTTTAGAAATAAGTACCCTACATAGAAAACTGCAATATTTACCTTAAGTAGAGTCTATGTCTAAGAATTACAGTGGTGCTTGTAATAGATTGTATTATTAGTTCAAAATATTCATTCCTCCTTGCGACTTGCTTTGACCCCTCCAAAATAAGCCAGGTAACTTATGGCATTGCCAAGCAGGAACTTTAATGCCATCTTGCAGTGCTATCATGGTTTTCCTTTCACTTTTTCACACAAGAAAGAACAACAATGTAAGGTTGCATAACAATTATATGAGGATGTGTTACATGTCGACCTACAGTAAACCTGTAACATGAACAAGAAATCAACCTATATTGTTGTCACTGAAATTTAGGGGGTGATTGGCACCACAGTATAACCTGGCAAGAACTGACTGGTTAATGTTCCAAATAGATTGTCATTGTAAAAATGCTAATGTGTAAGAAAGTAAATATTTTATTATTAAGTCCACTTACTTATTGCTAGTAAACTTATATTTTAAGTAAGCCCTTTTGATCTTCAACCTATCAT
The DNA here is from genome assembly GCA_028533085.1 of Varecia variegata. NCBI lineage: Eukaryota > Metazoa > Chordata > Mammalia > Primates > Lemuridae > Varecia > Varecia variegata. The sequence continues at coordinate 111,975,159 of CM052439.1, forward strand.
GCTACTAATAATTTTAAGCATCTTTACACATAGTATTTACCAAACAATAGATTTACTACTTCCTCCATGTTTCTAGGATTGCCAACATATTTATCAAAAAAACATACTTATTCTTAAAATGTGTTTTGAAAATATTCTAACTTTAACATCTGTATTTTACTAAAAACTGTGAATATTATAAAACTTTTCAAAACAACATATCAGTTTTAAAAAAGTTTTTCACAAATTCTATATTGTCTTTGCATATTATGAAAACAACCTGATACCAAGGATTCTGAGTTTTTCAAATAGTACAAACCAAAAGCAATTGTTAATACTAGTCCTACTTTCTTAGTCATTTTATAATATCAGTGGCCTTAAGTTCTTATACAATCCAGATATTTACTTTTGTGTATGTACCTTTTTCTTAAAATAATATATCATTTTTAATAGAGAGTTTTGGTAACTTGAAATAGTTGTCAAATAAATATCAAATTAGACATGAGGTCAATTCCATATATTCTGTTTCTATGATTAGCTGTTTGACCTCAGATAAGTCATTTTACTTCTTTAAGCCAGTGAGCCTTCATCAGAAAAATGAGGACAATAATCTATACCTACTGTGTAGAGTAGGAAACAAGTAACACAATGTATATTGTAATCTCTTAAAAATATTAAAATTATAATTACTTAGATATGTATCAACCCTAGGTCCCTTAAGTTGACCAGAGTATATGTACTGAAGGTCTAGATCCAATGCTATAATGTACTGCTATTAACTCCTAACCTAAAAAAAAAAAAAAAAAAAGGAGAAGCCATAGGCTCACAACAGAAGCAGCAGAATTGATAGTTGCATAGTTTCCATAAACCTTAGTATGTAGTTTAAACCGAAGAACCAAGTCATTTTGGAGATTACCTCTACTCCACTAACTGCAACATTATAACCAAAATAAACAGTATTAATGATAGAATTTACTTATGCAATTCATTTTTTTATTCTAGGTGGTCATTGGGTAAAACATTCACCATTTTAAGAACGAAAACACTTTAATGTCCAAAACAATAAAGAGATTAGGAAATAACCCTAATGTTGCTTAAATTACATATGCCAATATTATTCTAAGATTTTTACATGTATTTACTCATTTAAAGCTTATAACAATTCTTTGAGGAAGTTACTATTAATTATTCCACTATTCAGAATAAAAAAAACTGGTTAAGTGACCCAAAGTCACAGCTCATAAGTAGCAGAACCGGTTTTGAACCCAGGCAAACAGTATTGAAATTCCACTTTAACTAAATATTATCATACCTGTATGGTTGAAGCAAAAAGAATTTGGGAAATAAATAAAATGCAGTTGTGCTAAAAAAAATAAGAATTCATTATTTCATTAGTACCTATCAAGTATGTTTTTAAAATTATCCCATTTACTTGAATTATTAAAGTTTCATATCAGTAGAAATCATGTGATTAGATCAATTAATATAAATATTGTTCATCTAAATTCATTACCTTCATTGCTACAGTTTATTTATTTCATTGTTTTAACTTTGAAGAGTCCATTTTTATGTTACTTAGATTTAGTTACTAATTAGTAACTAAAATTAGAAATTTTAATCTGTGAACCAGATTTTGTCCTTGTCAATGAAAATGCACAGATGGAAAAGCTAAAATCAAGAACAAATAAATGTATACTAATTATAATCCTATAAATAACAGCTATCGCATATACAGCAGATAATTGATACAGCACAGTATGCCACAAGAATGCATTTGGAATGTCTATATAGCATGTTTTTATTGTATTATATCTTTTTAAGAATAAATATTTAAAGATGACAATACTTTAAAAAGTCTCATGGAATGACCCATGTAAATATTACATATAACAACACTGTGCAAATAATGAAAGAAACGCATCCTAGATTGAGATTTGAATGTCATTGACAATTCCTTGCAAACTATTACTTTTATAAAGAAGATATGCCATTTAAATAGAGAAATTTCAATCATGATTTGAGCAATCATTCACTAGCTGGCAAAAAATATTTTTCCAAATTTGAATCATATTTGAAACCTTCAAGAAAGAATCATAAGACTTAGTTTAATTTAAATAACTTAAATTTGACATATTCAAATAACTTAGAGCTTTTAAATTTAAAGAAATTAAAAAGAAAACCTCCTAGCCCCAATATCAGTGAAAGGTGACAAAAATCCACTACTTTTAGAAGAAAAGAGTCAACCATTTCCAAGATCATTTGACTTCTCAGAAGAACGAATTTGCCTAAAATGAGCCTGGATTTTATGATTGGCCCATTATGGAAAAATAGATCTTATGCATTTTATTCCAATTTGTCAAAGGAGAAAATTCAGACATTAAATATAAAACAAGAGCCTCTATAGTTTTACATGGAAATTTGCTCAAAAACAAGCAATCAACAGAATGAAAATTTGATTATATCAATATGTCACTGAATAATGATTACTACAGTGAGTCAAATGGGTAAATATCAGTTTCTGTAAATTCTCAAAACAACTTTCCCTGGTACTGTAAACTGTAAAAAACTAAAACAACAATTGGAAATGTCTGCATTTTAACTTTTAAGAGGCTTAGTGAGAATCATATATTTTTTTTTCTAGAATATATCTGTTGCTTTTCTAACGGTATCAATAAGCCCAAGGGGGCATCTATACACATTTCCAAGTTTCAATAATAGCCAAACTATTAAATAACTAATCCGGTATAATGCACTGTTCCAAAGTAGAGTGTTTGGCCAATATACCTCTTCAGAGAGATACTATAATTGCTTCACTCCACTTTCAATAAATGATCTATAATGAAAGTTGCTTTTTAGGCTTAACCTAGAGCTGTGCCCTGTGGGAAAAGATTGAGTCTTTGTAAAATGTGTTACAGTTTACTAATAAGAATGCAGAAGCAGCACAACTGATGAACCAGCAAATCTGCTCTGACTTATTTGGTCTTTGCTGAATAAATTTGAATATCATCAAAATACATTATCCTTATCCATAACCTGCTTCCTATGATTCACTCTAACCTACACTCATTTCAAAAGGAACTTTAAGCACTTCAATATTTTATGTACTTGTGCTAGTCCTCTGGCATCACATAAAACAGAAGAAAATATTTTTTTCTAAAGGACAACAACGAAGCTTTCAATAGGAAAAGGTTACCAGATGAGTATTTAGAACCTGGAGAAAAACAGAGAATATTTATACAACAGTATTTACAGTTGATATTGATATATAATAAACAGAACTTCTCACCAAAAAATAATGCAAAATTACCTTCCTTGAATATTTACCATTGACCATCAGAGAACCATGGAGACATAGATTAAAATCCTCCTTCTACCAATGACTAGCTGTCTTATCTTGAACACACCTGTTAACGCTCCCTCCTTCCCTCTCTTCCTTCTTTCTTTCCTTCATTTCTGATTCACTCATGAATCTATTTAATTTATACTGAGGGTATAGCATGTGCTGGGCATTCGTGGTTTCCTCTAGGGGTGTAAAGATGAACAAGACAACTTACAAGAAGCTCCTCATCTTTTGAGTGATAGAAAAAGTATCTATATATACTATCACATATTATGAGAAAGGTTAATTTAGAATGCTTTGGAAGCAGACAAGGGCATATAATTTGGTTTCCCTGAGATGGCGACACGGGCACTGAGTTTTGAAAATTAAGAATTATTCAATAAGAGGCTGTTAGGGGTAAGTGGGTGGAGTGAGATAGGTATTTCTGACAGAAGAAATAGAAGGAGTTGACGTGCCACAGGCTCTGTAACTGTTTAGTTGTGGCTCTAGGGTAGGAAGCAAATAGGGGAGAGACAGAGTTCTTCAAAGTTGGGTGCACTCACCCAAAGATGCACAAGACAAATACATGAGTACAGCAAGAAAACATTGGAACTTCCTTTTAAAATTATTCTTATCATGTCCTTTTTTAAATTCTATTTTTGTACATAGTATATAAAATACCTAATATTTTAGTATTTTAAGCCTTATACATATGTGTAATTTATAAATAAGTATATGTCCTCCAAAATTTTTAATTAATGGTATTTCAATTAAAGAAAAAGAAAGGACTTCATATTCTATATTCTCCTGAAGACAATGCACAGTAATGAAGGATTTTAAACAAATGAAGAACAATTGAATTTTAAAAGATCACTCCAGCTGTATTCTGGGAAGTAAATTAAAAGATGAGGCCTGAGACAAGTAAAGCAATTACAAAGCCATGGTAGTAATCTTGGTGAGAAGACCTTAAATGATGACTGGGAATGCCAAAAAGGAGGCAGAGGATGCTTATAGGGAAAAAAGATTATAAACCATAAATCACATTGACTTACATCATTCATTACATTTTGTTCCTATATAATTCCACAAAGATAATTTATATATCCTTCCAAAGGTAGGCTTACAAATCAAGTTATAATGCACTATTATCCTATTTGAGATCATTAAAACTCAATGATTAAATTATATTCTGGTTTCATGACTGGGGCTAATTTTTAAAAAGAAATGTAATCACTACTCTGGCTATATCACTCTAGTTTTTTCATGTAAGTGAAATTAAAATCTTGATCATAGAAGATGGAACAGCAGGAAGAAGGAGGGGGAAGGCACAGGTGAGAGTGAAGGTTACTAGCTAGTAGAAGGCTAAGACAGTATCAAATTAGCCCATGCCATCATATTGGAGATGGAACAAAGATAATATTGTTTCTGTTTTGCCTCTCTGTTTTACCAGAGTCCACAGGCCAGGGATTTTTAAATAAATCTGCATCCAAATAGATCACAGATTCCCTTTGCTAAGAAAACCAGAAACCAAAAAAAAGAAAATGGTAAGATATAACTTAGGCAAATTATGCTTTATCCACTGGAGTTTACATAATTGGATTTAAAAAAAATTAAATACCTTTTGAATAACTAGTCTGCATTGTTTAAACTCTGGAAAAGGAAAAAATTTGATAACAGAACTTGACTAAGTTGTAGCTTCCAGTACTATTCACCAGCAACATTTTAAGAAGTCCTTATCTATTTTTGAATGAATGAATGAATGAATGTTCAAATTTTTATCTGAACAAAGCAGCTGGTCCTCCACAAGAAGTATCACACTGATGGTCCTGTTACCAGAAAAGCTCCATGTGATTTAAATTGGAAATGTTTCTACCCATTGCAGATAACTTTTTAACTAGGACAAAATGGAGTATTACATAAGATATCCCTAGTGACATTTTGTAACGGGTAATAGTTCCTTCTCCTAGTTTCCCAAGTATTTCACATCCCTTCAGTGACATAACTCCTCTCTTAAATTACTCTAGCTTTCCCACAATTCTCTCAGTTAGATTTAAATTAGAACTGGGTAACCAGAATAGTGGATTCTCAAGGATTTTTCACAAGAACTTAAAATATACAAAGCATTTTTAACATCAATGTTAAATATCATTATATAATGTTTAAAGTCAGTTTTTTTATCTTAAAAATACATAAATGCTTTTTGGAATGACTATATTCCCCCACAAAAGAGATGGATAATCTTGCAATTTTTCAAGACTAGAAATTTATAGGATTCAGATTGACAGTTCTGTTCTGAAAATAAAAACAAAATGTCATCCCACAGATTCAAAAAGTGTTTATTAATCATTCTAAATTTCATTCCTCTTTTTAATGTATTCTGAAAATATCGTAGCAATCAGCATTATATTATTGTTGTAATGATAGCTTGGGAGGCAACTGAAATCCTGTCTGGGTTAGTGAAATCAAACAAGTTGGGAACAGCAGAGAGAGCACTGTCAGGGCACTTTGTTTAGAAATAACAGGTAAGGTGTCCTCTAGCCACAGTAAAGCCATCTCAGTTTTTTATTCTTAATTTCCAGATTTACTTCTGAACTCACCCTATATCAGGCTCAAAAACAGAATATATTCACCTCCAACAGTAAATTAACCGACATGTGAGCACATAACATGTGGCTTTAAATATACCACTAAATTACCGGTCCTCCATAGAGAAAAAATGGACTCTGATTCATAGAGCAGGTAACAAACCTAAGGCTCTCAATCATGGCTGAAGGAATTTACGTGCACTGCAGACATTCACTCTCCGTAGAAGGTCATTGCTTCACAGCCTGGGAAATAATCCCTGCCAGCGGACTTGCAAAGTGCCTGAGGCATCGCTCCTGAGAGGCATAACTCGTCTTCTTTCAAGGCTAGAGGTCAGAACCATGATCACAGCTCAGTCAAATTTAAAGGAAAAAGTATCTGGGGTCAAAAATAACCTAAAGAAAAAAATAGAAGACTAAAACTCAAAAAATATATTGCATTCCTCTGGGCTTTGACATGGTGATGGAAAAACCTGTTGCAGAATATTAAATTTAGATTTTTTTTTCCAACTGAAAGCTTCAAAATAACTAAACTAACACTGAATACAGAATCTGAGGGATGTCATGCTGTGATCAGTTTTGAGAACATTTTTAAATGCTACGAATCCATTTAAATGCTCATCAACCTAGACATTTAAAAAAATCAAGTTTAAGTGACTTACACATGAAATGTGAACAGAGACTCAACGATTAAATTACTGCATCAATTAACTTGAGTACACAGAAAGAATGCTGCTCTTTCAAGCAATGTTAATTCCGCCTCTGATCAGACAGACTCCTCCTTACATCATGGTGTTGCTTCATAAAACACAACACATACAGCAAAAGGGGAGAAATGATTTGTAAATAAGAATAAACTGCTGTTTGGGAATTCTTTATAAAATGCATAAACTAAATTGATGTTTGTGTGAAAAATACAGTCATTTCCATATACTTCCCAAGAGTGAAAAACTCTGAAAATTGTTTTCGAAAATCATAAGACAGATGAAATTACCATTAAACTCAACAAAAGTGGCTCGGTACCCATAAAAATCATAAATGAGTGCATTAAAGATTAAAGGCATTTCTGGATGTACCCATCGCAAAGGGTAAAGTGTTTTGGTCATCTCTGCCAACTGCTATTACATGCTGTCATTTTCAGTAAGGGGAAATGTATTTGCAAAAGCAGAGTGAGCACAACAGGCCTTAAATCAGACAAGCTGGGGACTGCTGGCAGAGCGCTGTCAGCACTCGGCCTACCAGGGCCCTTGAATATCAGGATTTTATGGTGTGTTTTTCTGACATATCTGACACTTAGTAGACTCTGCTACCTCCTTAGCATCTGGAATATTAACCTACTTTTATCTCTAAGCTTACTTCTCCTCTTTTAAGGGACTGGGTTATACCCTCACAGGGAGGAAAGAAAGAGCCTCTGACAAACAGATTTTGTCCTATTGTTGTTTCTGGCCCTTCAAAACTCAGTTCAAAGGTCATCTTTTCACTGTGTTCTGTATGACTCAGAATAGACTATGCTATGGTAAGGAAGCAACTTAACCCTGCAATCTCAGTGGCTTACACCACAAAGGTTTGTTTCTCATTCAAAGTCCATCGCAGGTCTGGCAGCTCTCTGCAGCAGCTCTCCTCCAAGGGTGGATGCCAATCCTGTCTGCTGTGACTCTGTCATCTTAACATGTGCTTCCGGATTGCCATAACAGAGTAATAGAGACCTGGAGGGCTATATACTGTCTCTCAACTTCTTTGCCCCAGAAGACCACCACTTCTGTCTACAGTGAATTAGCTAGAACAAGTCACAAGGCCATGCCTGGCTGCAAGGAGCCTGGGCAATAGCCTCTTCCAAGAAGATCCACAAGGAGAGAAGAATAAGACACGGGTATGCACTTTGTCTCCACTATACCTTTTCTGATCCTGCCCTGCAAGTCTATAATAGGTGCCCCAATGTGCTCTCCACTTTGTCTTTACTCTATCGTAACACATGCAATTGTTTATAATCCACTTTACTTCATTAGACAAGGAGCTCCTTGAGGGGAACAATCAGATATTATTTTCCTGCCTAAATTCCATAAACACAGAGGTAAACCAACCACACAGAAAGTCAGATGTATTCCTGCTTAATGTTATTTGAGAAGTTCTAATTGCCAAGGTATGATAGCAGTGTTAAAAATATATCTGATTTAATATGAAAAAAACCACTTGTTCAACATCAACAAATATTCAGTGAATGTTTCTTTTATGCCAAATAAAAATTCCAGGTCCTGGGAAAACAGCAGTAAATGAAATGAGCAAGGACCTTCTCAAGTAGTAGTTTACATTCTAATAAGGAGACACAACAAATAAACATCAGAAATAAGAAAAATCAAAAATAAGAATGCCAGAAATAAGAAAGTATCAAGGGGAGCTACTACAAACTGAGTGATCAGGGAAGCCCTCTAAAAATATGACATTTGAACTGACACACGGATACAAGAAGGAAGCCGTAATTAGAAAAACCAGAGGAAGGGTATTTCAAAAGGAGAGAACAGCTAGTCCAGAGGTCCTAAGTCCAGAGCAAACTTGGTGTATTTCAGGAATGCAGAATATGCATATAATGTATGCAAATTGGAAACTTCTCTATCTGTAGTCACATAGATATAAGATAGATATCTTCTGTCAAGGACCTTACATAGAGTTTAAGATATCCACACTTTTATAGAATTCACCTCTAACTTGTATAGAGTTAAAGCACATTTCCCAGGATATTTCATCATTATCATCCACCAACTTTTATTAAATGCCTTATATATGAAACAAAAGCAGCTATTACTATAGACTTATCTGTTAAAAATCAGGCTCATGCAGGGGTGCAGTGGCTCATGCTTGTAATACCAGCACTTTGGTAGACCAAGGCAGGAGGATTGCGTGAGCCCAGGAGTTTGAGAGCAGCCTAGGCAATATACTGAGTCTCTGTCTCTACAAAAAAATTAAAAGTAAAAAAAAAAAAATTAGCCAGGGTTGGTGGTACATGCCTGTAATCCCAGCAACTCAGGAGGGTGAGGTGAAAGGATCACTTGAGCCCAGGAGTTCAAGGCTGCAGTGAGCTATGATTCTGCCATTGCACTTTAGCCTGGGTTGGCAGAGCAAGACACTGTTTCTAAAATTTAAAAAAAAAAAAAAAAAAAAAATCAGCCTCTCTATGTTGAAAGAAATTACAACCTATTAGAGGAAAAGGCAGAAATGTTCATTAATATAAAGAAGAAAAAGAAATATATGGCAAGAATAAGACATATCTCCAAATAGTATAAGGCTAATTACCATGTAAAACTATCTACATAAAATTTTATTTATATATTGCCCATAAAATAAAGTTTCTATCTAGTTGAGAGAAAAATGACTGGACGTATTTTCACTAAATTTGCAAGATACAGTTGGCATATTTCTGTCTTAGGAAATAGTTCATGTGTTATACACAACGTTCATTTGAAGGGCACCCATACAAGGTAGCAAGTAACTTTCTAGGGTAGCTACAACTAAAGTACAAGAGGTGTATGTGTTCTTAGAGGGCTCTTAGTGACGGACAAGCCATTTTGTAAAATGAGTTACGGCCAGAGGAAAAAACAGTGGTTTAAAATTTGAGCTCCAAATTATTCATCTCAAGGGCAATCAATCTGAATTTCATGCATTGATTTTCAATAACACTGTTCTCATTAAGACAACAGAATATGTGTTCCAGAATGACTGGTAATAGGAATTTATTTACTTAATTATGGTTAATAATTCTCCCAAGCTATGCTGAGGAGGCTAACTACTACATAATAAGGGTTATGAATTGAAAGGAGGGAAAAAAAATCCTTGTCTTAATTTAGGTTTTCTCAGATCCTGAGACAAGGATTCACATGAAATTAGTTATCTAGGAGGAAACAGTAGTAAGGAAATGAGGAAGAGAAGGAATAGCAGGGAAGGAGGGAAGGTAAGGCAGCCAATAAAGAGCTGGTTATTAATCAAGTACCCACTGTAGATAGGTTCTCTTAACCTAATCCCACTGGAAAGATCTGGCAGCCAGTGTAGAGCATGTGCCTCTGAGTAAGAGAGTGAAAAAGGCTGAGGTATTTATATACCAGTTCGTATCATGTCAGATTAGGGGAGGGCCACTCCCAAGAGATGTTAATTATCTGCTTTTGCTGCTCTGTTGAGCAGGAGGGCAAAGTGTAATCTGGCAATAAGAAAAAGCTCTTAGGCAAAGAAATATAGGTGCTGGAAGAAGGGCCAGTATACAGTGAAGTGGTAAGAGCAAAAAAAAATACTGGTGGAAAAAGGATAATTTTATGCTCAGTAATGACTTAGAAAATCCAATTAAGAGGTACTTGAGCTGGACTTTGTGTAGTGGGTAAGATTTGGGTAAAGGAAAACATTTAAGTTAGGAAAAGTAGCATAAGCATAAGCAAGGAGGTGGGAAAGCACAAGAGGTATCCCAGGTCAGTGTATAGGTCCAATTTGGCTGAATGAGAGTAACTATTTATATGGGAAATTCTTGGAAAAATTGGCTAAAAATATATGTTGGATCCATATTAAGGAGGATATCTAAAGTTAATACGAAAGAGTTTTAACTTTTTCTTATAGGCATTGAGGAGCCTTAAGTTTCTAAATGGGAAGAAAAATGAAAACAATAGTATCTTATTCCATTAATATCTATGTTGGCACCATTATTGACCTTGGAATGTAAACTCTTATTAGAAAGGATCTGTATTTGTTCAATTTCCCTAGGAGAAGGTTACATTCAGAGAGGTATTCAGTAACCTATTAGCAATGAGCACCACAAGAACAAAGACTGTGGTATTATCATTTCTCATTAAAAGAAACCAAGGCCACTTAGAGAAATGCCTGACTCCAGGTCTGGAGCAGAATATTTACAAGATAAGTCTACAAAACATTTTGTCATACCAGAAAGGACAGGGTTCTGGTCAAGAAAACTTAGGAGCTGACTTGAAGGGGTTCCTACTACTCAAATAAGAAACAATTTGAGCATCAAAGTAATAAATATAATAAAATATTTTTAAAATAATGCTACTTCAATAACCTGAAATATATCAAAAATGTTAACATCCATGAGTTCATAAAATATAGGCATATCTTAGAGATATTGTGGGTTCAATTCCAGACCACTGCAATAAAGCAAATACCACAATCAAGTGAGTCACATAAATTTTTTTTGTTTCCCAGAGTATATAAAAGTTATGTTTATACTGCATGTAGTCTATTAAGTGTGCAAGAGCATTATGTCTAAAAAAATGTCCATCCCTTAAAAAATACGTTATTGTTAAAAAATGCGAACAATCTTCTGAGCTTTTAGCAAGTCATAATTTTTTTGCTGGTAGAGGGTGGTGTCCCAGTGTTGGTAGCTGTTGACCGATCAGAGTGGTGGTTGCTAAAGTTTGGGATGGCTGTGGCAATTTCTTAAAATAAGACACAATTAGGTTTCCTGCATCAATTGATCAGGAAATTTTCCTTTTATGAAAATTTTCCTTTTATGAAAATTTTCTCTGTAGTATGTAATCCTGTTTGATAGCACTTTACCATAGCAGAACTTCTTTCAAAATTGTTTCTACCTTATCAAACCTTATTGCTGGTTTATCAAGTAAGTTTACATAATATTCTACACATTTGCTGTCATTTCAACAATGTTCATAGCATCTTCACCAGGAGATTTCATCTCAAGAAACCACTCTTTGCTCATGCATAAGAAGCAACTCTTCAACCACTCAAGTTTTATTATGAAATTGCAGCAATTCAGTCATATCATCAAGCTCTACTTCTAATTCTAGTTCTCTTGCTATTTCCACCACATCTGCAGTTATTTCCTCCACCAAAGTCTTGAACTGCTCAAAGTCATCCATGAGGATTGGAATCAACTTCTTCCAAACACTTGTAAATGTTGATAGTTTGATCTCATCCCATGAATCACAAATGTTCTTAATGGGATCTAGAATGATAAATCTTTTTCAAAAGGTTTTTAATTTACTTTGCTCAGGTCCATCAGAGGAATGAATCACTATCTATGGCAATTATAGCCTAATGAAATGTAATTTTTAAATAACAAGATTTGAAAGTCGAAACTACTTGATCCATGGGCTGCAGAATGAATATTGTTTTAGCAGGCATTAACAATATTAATCTCCTTGTACATCTCCACCAGAGCTCTTGGGTGACCAGGTGCATTCTCAATGAGAAGTAACATTTGGAAAGGAATCTTTTGTCTGAGCAGTAGGTCTCCAAGTGGGTTTAAAATAGTCAGTAAACAATGTTGTAAACAGATGTACTGTCATCCAAGCTTTGTTCCATTTATAGAGCACAGGCAGAGTAGACTTAGCATAATTCTTAAGAGCCCTAGAACTTTTGGAATGGTAAAGGAGCATTGGCTTCAATTTAAAGTAACCAGCTACAATACCCCCGGCAAGAGAGCCAGCTTGTTCCTTGAAGCTTCTAAGCCAGGTGTTAACTTCTCCTCTCTAGTTATAGAAGTCCTAGAGGGCAAGGGCATCTTCTTCCAAGAGAACACTGTTTCGTCTACATTAAAAATATGTTCTTTAGTGTAGCTACCTCCATCAATTACCACAACTAGATCTTCTGGATAACTTGCTGCAGCTTTTTCCATCAGCACTTGCCGCTTCACCTTGCATTTCTACATTATGAAGAAAGCTTCTTTCCTTAAACCTTATGAACCAACCTCTGCTAGCTTCGAACTTTTCTTCTGCAGCTTCCTCACCCCTCCCAGCCTTCATAGAATTCAGGAGTTAGGGCCTTGCTCTGGATTAGGCTTTGGCTCAAGGGAATGTTGTGGTTGATTTAATCTTCTATCCAGACCACTCAAACTTTCTCCATATCAGCAATAAAGCTGTTTTGCTTTCTCATCATTTGTGTAGTCACTGGAGTAACACTTTTAATTTCCTTCAAGAACTTTTCCTTTGTATTCACAACTTGGTTAACTGTTTAGCACAGAAGGCCTAGCTTTTGGCCTCACTTGGCTTTTGACATGCCTTCCTCATTAAAATTAATCATTTCTAGCTTTTGTTTTAAAAAGAAATGTGAAACTCTTACTTTCATTTGAACAGCCATTGTTAGTGTAATTAATTGTCCTAATTCCAATATTGTAGCATATCAGGGAATAGGGAGGCCTGGGAGGAGGGAGAGAGATGGGGGAACAGCCAGTTGGTAGAGCAGTCAGAACACATGTAATATTTATCAATTAAGTTTGCTGACTTACATGGGTTCAGTTTGTGGTGCCCCAAAACAATTACAATAGTAACATCAAAGATCACTGATCACATATCACCATAAAAGATATAATAATAATGAAAAAGTTTGAAATACTGTGAGAATTACCAAAATGTGACACACTGACATTAAGTGAGCACATGTGACTGGAACAATGGCACCAATAGCCTTGCTCAACACAGAGTTGCCACAAACCTTGAATTTGTAAAAAATGCATTATCTCTAAAGCACAATAAAGCGAAATGCAATAATACGAGGTATGCTTGTATAACTTAAAAACTTTAAGGATATTGGGAAACTAACAAGTTATTCTGAAAACAAGGAAATAAAAGAGAAAATCACACAATTATCCTACATCTCCTTATAAACTGTACAGATACTTAACGAGATAAATTTATTATAAAATAATTTCAGTTAGTAAATGTAGAGTGAATGATCAAATTAGAATACCACTATTTTGTAACTCCTAATGAAAGAATGGAGGTAGCAAAACTATTAGCTGAAAATTTGATGGAAAATTTATGTTTATCATAACCTTTATCAGGTCAACAACATCAGAACCCAATGATAATTATAATATGACAAAAGAGAGACAAGCCTCCTAAGATAATGCAATAGGAAGGAAACTATAATGCCTATGCCACCTTTTTGGAAAGAAAAATCAAACTTTAATCTGAAAAATTCTGTAAATTTAACTACTAGCTTACAATAAATACTGAAGGAAAGGACACCACAAGAATACAATCTACAAAATTCAGAATGTGGGAAATCCTACAGAGCAAATGATCATTATTTTTCAACAAATGAATGCACCAGAAAAAATAAAAAGAGAGAGAAATCTATAGATTTTTTAAAAACAAATGTAATAGGAAGACTTTGTTTAGCTAAATCAACTAGAAAACATATAATATAAAATTCATGAGGCAATTGAGTAAATTTGATATTGAATATCTCTTTTGTGATATAATTACACAATTATTGTTAAAATTGTAGTTGTACTAATGACATTGTAGATGTGTTCTTTTTAAAAGCCCTTATATTTAGATATATATTCATATTTCCAAAAAGTTTATTCTTAAATATTTATCAGTGAAATAATATGGTGTCTGGAATTTACTTCAATAGAATACTAAGGGATGGGAGAAGAACTATATATTAATAATTGTTGACTCTAGATCATTAATACACAAAGGTTCATTATATTAATCTATCTACTTTAATTATATGTTTGAATACAAAGATTGGGTATATCCAATGAGGTAACTAAACCTTACTATTTCTGACATCCTCTCTGATGTCGAAATCATTAAAGACCGAAGACAACTAAGCACAGAAAGAAGCACGAGGCAAAGTTAGAAAAAGCAGTCATGAAAAGTTCAATGTCAACGGATACGTAAACTTCATTGTGAGAAGGAGCGTTCAAAGAGTAAACTCTGGTGGGAAGCAATGGTCAATCTTAGGAGACTCTTGTAGCTGTTGCCAATTGCCAAGGAGAAAGGTCAGTAAAGGAAAAATCCCCCGTCTGGAAGTTAGAAGACCACTAACACCTAGTTTTGTAATCTCGGACTCACATAACTTCCATTGGTTTTGGAGCATGAAAGCACAGGAAACGAAACAATAAATAAATAACAACAACAACAGTAATTGTGTTGTGGGTGCCAGCTCAGCATTTCCTGTTGTCCTAAGATCTTTTTACATGCACTAATCTATTTAAACCTCACAACCCAAGAAGGTGTTGTGGGCGCTTAATGCATGCTTTTTAAAGGACTATTGAATGAGGTAGGCATTAATATATGGTACCAATTTTCACGAGGTGATAGAGGTTTTACAGAGGCCCATAACTTGCTTAAGGTCACATGACCGATTGACTTGTTCTAGCCTAGCCAATATCCCAGGATTATTTAACACGAAAGAATGCTTTGAACACTCAATTGCATTGGACTATATTGGAGAGAAGGCTGGGGAGCTGTGTGCGAAACACTGGAATATTTAAAATCATTCCTACAGAACTACCGTTTTCTCATCGCCCGCATCGATCTCTACACATCTCGGCCTCAGAAGGACAAGCCCACCTTCACTCAGCGCCAACGCGGATACTTTAGGCGGAGATCTCCCACCCCAGCTCCCGAACCCCTCCCTCCAACCCCAATCCCCGCCCCTTCTCGGGTCGCGCGCAGCTATGAGCTTCAAACTACATCTCCCATAAGGCCGCGCGAAGAAACCGGACTGCTGCCGGAAGTGAGGAAGGCTGCATCCGGCGTCGGAAAAAGTGAGAGTGGGATTTCCCCAGTCCTTCGACGGGTCCTGGTTACCTCTACTGTGGTCACCTTTGGGTTAGTAGAAGCAGCGGCGAGTTAGTTACCCCGACTATTCCTTCTGGGAACGGTGCCCAGTTCCCTGGGCTCTTGATCTCCGCGCTGCCCTGCGCGTCCCTGCTGGGTCATGCAGTGCAGCCTTTTGCTGGGTCGATGGGCGCAGGCGCTGGAGCCGCAGACCAGCCTGCTGGGGATCCCCGGACAGGCGGTCCTGTGGCTGGTGGAGTTTCCAGTGCAAGCTTTGCAATGGGGAAAAGGAATAGCTACTTCAGGCGTGATTTCACTCTGAAAGAGGGAATCTCACCTTAGTGGCAAGAAAGTAAAATATCTCATGGCATTTGACTGTTTGCAGAGACTGTGCAGGGGTTGCGCTTAATTGGTTAAATGGTCGTCTTGAGTGTCCAGGGACTGGAATTTGCTAAGTGATGACCAGTGACTTCAATGACAGAGCCATATTTGAGGTCCTGCCTGCCCCACTCTATCCATGTGACCGTGGGCAAGTCATGGGGCCCCATCAGTAAAAGTGGATGTTGGTTTGGTTAAAATCTGAGTCCCTTTAAACCTAACATTCTTTTACATGACCTCTCAGAATAGTCTATGCGCTTCTTGGAATGCAGGGGCAGCACTTTATCCTGCCTTCAAATCCTCAATTTCTACAGGGCCTGTCCTGACAAATGAAAGTAAATCAAGCAGTAGAGTTCGATCTCAGACTTTCTGTACTTCTCTGGAATGACTAATGGTACTATTTCTAGATGACTTTTCTGCTGAGAAAACTAAACGACAAAGTATATATTTTCTACTTCCTTTCTCCACGAAATACCTTATTGCATAAGCATTGCACTGGACGTAGTGAAGTACGCTATATTTTTAAAGGACAATTTTGCAATTACCTGTGGTGCCCTGTAGAAGGATGAGGGAGTGACCATGACCTCAGAACGTGGGGCAGTGAAATACTCTTCAAAGTAAACCTAACTGGAAAAACTATGTAATATAAGTTTATGGAAAATAAACTTGAAAGGCAATTTGGAAAAGAGACAAATACACAAGTCTGTCCAGCAGTGCTTCAAAATAAAGTCTTGAAAGTTATAGCTATTGTTATTCATAATATTTTTACAGTTTCCCTTTTTAATTATTATGGATACATAATAGTTGTACATCTTTATACAGTACATACGATGTTTTGATATAGGCATGTAGTGTGAGTAAACCAAATCAGGGTGATTGGAGTATCCATCACCTCAGGCATTTAATGTTTATTTGTGTTAGGAACATTCCAATTCCACTCTTTTAGTTATTTTAAAGTATACCGTAACTTGTGGATTAAAGTTAATTTGTTGTCCTATCAAATATTGTTCATTCTATCTAACTATATTTTTGCACCTATTCACCATTCCCACTTTATCTCCCTCTCCCCAGCCTCTGGTAACCATCATTCTACTCTCTGTCTCCATGAGATAAATTGTTTTTAACATTTAGCTCCCACATATGAATGAAAACAAGCAAGATTTTTCTTTCTGTGCTTTGCTTATTTCACTTAGCATAATATTCTCCAATTCCATCCATGTTGTTGCAAATGGCAGAATTTTTTGTGACTATATAACATTCAGTTGTATATATGTACCACAATTTCTTTATCCCTTTATCCATTAATACACACTTAGGTTGACTTCAAATCTGGGCTCTTGTGAATAGTGCTGCAGTAAACATGGGAGTGCAGATATCTTTTCAATACACTGAATTGCCCTCCTTTCGGTATATACCCAATATTGTAATTGCTGGGTCATATGATAGTTCTGTTTTCGGTGTTTTGAGGAACCTCTATACTGCTCTCCATAGTGGTTGCACTAATTTATATTCTCACCAGTAGTGTGCAAGGGATCCCCTTTCTCCACATCTTCACCAGCATCTGTTATTGCCTTTTTTAAAAAATCCATTTTAACTGGAGTGTGATGATATCTCATTGTAGTTTTGATTTGCATTTCTCTGTTGACTAATGATGTTGAGCATTTTTTCATACCTGTTGGCCATTTGTATGTCTTCTTTTGAACAAAAGTGTCTATTGCCCATTTCCATTTTTTAATCAGATTATTTGATTTTTTTCTATTGAGTTGTTGGAGTTCCTTATATATTCTACTTATTAATCCCTTCTCAGATGGATAGTTTGCAAATATTTTCTCCCATTCTGTGGATTGTCTTTTCACTTTGTCGATTGTTTCCTTTGCTGTGCAGAAGCATTTTAGCTTGATGTAATCCCATTTGTCCAATTTTGCTTTGGTTGTCTATGCTTTGGAGGTATTACTTAGGAAGTCTTTGCCTAGAACAATGTCCTGAGACATTTCTCCAATGTTTTCTTTTAGTAGTTTCAGAGTTTCAGGTCTTAGGTGTAAGTCTTTAATTCATTTTGATTTGATTTTTATATGTGGTGAGAGATAAAGGTTTAGTTTCATTCTTCTGCCCATTGATATCCAGCTTTCTCAGCACCATTTATTGAAGACATTGTCCTTATCCCACTGTATGTTCTGGCACCTTTGTCAAGGAGAAGTTCTGGGATTTATTTCTGGGTTCTCTATTCTGTTCCACTGGTCTTTGTGTCTGTTTTTATACCAGTACCATGCTATTTTGGTTACTACTACAACTCCGTAGTATAATTTGAATTCAGGTAATATGATTCCTTCAGTTTTGTACTTTTTGCTCAGGATGATTTTGTCTATGCTGGATCTTTTATGGTTCCATATACATTTTAGAATTATTTTTTCTGTTTCTGTGAAGAATGTCATTGATATTTTGATGGGGATTGCATTGAATCTGTAGATTGCTTTGGGGAGTATGGACATTTTAACAATGTCTATTCTTACAATCCATCTTTCCATGGTTTATGTGTCCTCTTCAATTTCTTTCATCAATGTTTTATAGTTTTCATTATAGAGATCTTTCACTTCTTTGGTTAAGTATATTCCTAGGTATTTAATTTTATTTGTAGCTATTCTAAATGGAATTACTTTCTTGATTTCCTTTTCAGATGCCAATAAATTTACTGTTAGCATAGCATGTAGAAATGCTACTGATTTTTGTATGTTGGTTTTGTATCCTGCTACTTCACTGGATCTGTTTTTCAGTTCTAATAGTTTTTTGTGGAGTCTTTAAGGTTTCTCTAGATGTTAAGATCATATCATCTGCAAACAAGGATAATTTGACTTCTGCCTTTCCAATGTGTATGTCTTTTATTTCTTTCTCTTGTCTAATTGCTCTAGCTAGAACTTCCAGTACTATGTGCATAAGAGTGGTGAAAGTGGGCATCCTTGTCATGTTCCAGATCTTTGAGGAAAGGCTTTTAGTTATTCCCTATCCAGTATAATACTAGCTTTGGGTCTGTTATATATGGCTTTTATCTTGTTGAGGTAAGTTCCTTGTATACCCAATTTTTTTAGTTTATTTTTCATGAAGGGATGTTGAATTTTATCAAATTTTATCAAATGCTTTTTCAGCATCAATTGAAATTTTCATATGATTTTTTGCCTTCATTCTGTTGATATGATGAGGGACATTGATTGATTTGCATATATTAAACCATCCTTGTTGCATCCCTGGGATGAATACCACTTTATCATGATGAATAATCTTTTTAATGTGTTGTTCAATTCAGTTTGCTAGTATTTTGTTGAGAATTTTTACATCTATGTTCATCAGAGATATTGGCCTACAGTTTTCTTTTTTTGTTGTGTCTTTGTCTGGTTTTGGAATCAGGGTGATACAGGCCTCGTAGAATGAGTTTGGGAGTATTCCCTCCTAATTGAAGTTTTGGAATAGTTTAAGTAGGATTGGTATTAGTTCTTTTTGAAAGAATGCTTGGTAACATTCAGCAATGAAGCCATCAGTTCCCAGGCTTTTCTTTAATGGGACACTTTTGGATTTCCTCACGGTTCAATCTTGGTAGGTTGTATGTGTCTAGGAATTTATCCATTTTTTCTAGGTTTTTCAATTTATTGGCATACAGTTGCTCATAACAGTCTATAATGATTCTTTGGATTTGTGCAGTGTCAGTTGTAATCTCTCGATTTTCATCTCTTATTTATTTGGCTCTTCTCTCTTTTTTGCTTAGTCTGGCTAATAGTGTATCTATTTTGTTTACCTTCTTATAAAACCAATTTTTTATTTTGTTAATCATTTGTACTTTTTTGTTTTAAATTTCATTTATTTCTGCTCTGATCTTTATTGTTTTTTCTAATTCTTTGAGATGCATCATTAGGTTGTTTATTTGAAACGTTTCTACTTTTTTAATACAGGCACTCATTGCTATAAACTTTCTTCTTATTACTGCTTTTGCTGTACCCCATAGGTTTTGATATGCTGCATTTTCATTTTCATTTGTTTTGAGAAATTTTTCAGTTTCCTTCTTAATCTCTTCATTGACCCAGTAGTCATTCAAGAGCATATTATTTAATTTCCATGTGTTGTTATACTTTGCAGTATACCTCTTGTTATTGATTTCTAGTTTTATTCCATTGTTTTCAGAGAAAATACTTGATATGATTTTAATTTTTTAACACTTGTTTGGTGGCCTAACATATGGTCTATCCTTGAGAATGATCCATGAGTTAAAGAGAAAAATGTGTATTCTGCAACTGTTGGACATTCTGTAAATATTAGGTCCATTTGGTCTACGGTGCAGGTTAAGTCCAATGTTTCTTTATTGATTTTCTGTCTGGATGATCTCTCCAATGCCAAAAGTGGAGTGTTGAGGTCTCCATCAGTTATTGTGTTGAAGTCAATCTCTGTCTTTAGCTCTGATAATATTTGCTTTATATAGCTGGGTGCTCCAGGTTTGGATGCATATATATTTAGAATTGTTATATCCTCTTACTGAATTGACCCTTTTATCATTACATAATAAACTTTTTGTCTTGAAATCTATTTTATCTGTTAGAAGTATAGCTACTCCTGCTTTATTTTGGTTTCTATTTGCATGGAATATCTTTTTCCATTCCTTTATTTTCAGTCTATGTGTGTCTTTATAGGTGAAGTGGATTTATTACTGACAACATGTAGTTGGCTCTTGTTTTTTTATCCATTCAGCCACTCTATGTCTTTTAATTGGGGAGTTTAATCCATTCACATTCAATGTTACTATTGATAGGCAAGGACTTACTACTGCCATGTTATTATTTGATTTCTGGTTGTTTTGTTGTCTTCTCTTCCTTCCTTCCTTCCTTCCTATTTTCCTTTATTAAAAGTGATTTTCTCTGGTAGTGTGTTTTATTTCTTGCTGTTTATTTTTTCTGTATCTGTTGTAAGTTTTTTGATTTGAGGTCCCCATGAGGCTTGTAAAAAACATAACCAATTAATTTAAACATATGACAATTCTTACAAACAAACAAGCAAAGAGAAATATAACAGAAATTCTACCTTTTAACTCTATCCTTCTGTGCTTTTTTAACTTTTTGTTGTTTCCATCTATATCTTTTCATACTGTCTCTCTCTCTCAAAAAGTTGTAGTTATTTATGATAGGTTTACATTTTAGTCTTCCTACTGAAGATATAAGTGGTTTATACGCCATTATTACAGAAATAGAATATTCTATATTTGTGCCTTACTTTACCAGTGAATAGTGTAACTTCAGATGATTTCTTATTGTTCATTAATGTACTTTTCTCTCATATTGAAGAACTTCTTTTAGCATTTCTTGTAGGACAGGTCTGGTGTTGATGAAATCTCTCAGCTTTTGTTTGTCTCGGAAAGCCTTTATTTCTCCTTCATGTTTGAAGCAGACCCAGAATCCCTCACTATCTACCTAACAGAACCATTTTCAGAAAATAAATAGCACAATTTGTACCCTACCACATGTAATCAATGATTAGGCAATATTTATTAATAGGTATGGGGCAATTATTTTCTTTTTTTTCACTGAGATGACAGAGTGTCAAAGCAGATAAATAAAGTAAATGATTTAAAAAGCTTCTGTGATTTCAAGGACAGTTGACCAACAGAACTGTGGCCAATAATAGATCCAAAAATACATGATCGTCCAATTTATAACAAAGATAGTACTGCACTGCAATGAGACAAAAATGGTAATTTCAAGAATAGTCCTGAATCATATTATCCGTTGGGATAAAAAAAAGTATCTTGACCCCCTGCCTCACACCATGAACAAAAATCCCCCCGAAATGGATTGCAAAATTAATTGTGCAAGGTAGAACAATAAATTGTTTTTATGTTAAACTTAGAAAGCTTTTGAGTAATAAACTAATTAATCATAATTTCCCTGAGAGCAGGAACCAATACCTGGGTACCATAGAATGAGAGAACACTGATAGTTATCTGCTAAAAATCTCTGCCTTAATTAGTACAACCCCTGTGGAAAGTAATTTGGAGATACCTCAAAGAGCTAAAAATAGAAATACCATTTGATCCAGCAATCCCACTACTAGCCATCTATCCAAAGGAAAAAAAGACATTCTATAATAAAGACATCTGCACTCAAATGTTTATAGCAGCATAAATAACTATTGGAAAGATGTGGAAACAACCCAAGTGCCCATCAATACATGAGTGGATTAATAAAATGTGGTATATGTATACCATGGAATACTACTCAACTACAAAAACAATGGTGATCTGGCACCTCTTATATTACCCTGGATAGAGATTGAGCCTATCTTTCGAAGTGAGATATCACAGGGATGGAAAAACATGCACCACATGTATTCGCCCTCAAATTGGTAATAACTGATCAACACTAAGGTGTTCACATGGTAGTAATACTCACTGGGGGCCACTTTGGGGAAGGGTTAAACCCACAACTAATGGAAGCGAATGCACTGTATTGGGGAGGGACACGCTTGTAGCCCTGGCTTGGGTGGGGCAAATGCATTACATGTAAACAAAATGTGCCCCCATAATATCCTGAATAAATTTAAAAAAAATTTTCATGTCCCTGTTTATTTGAGGATCTTTTCATATGTTTCTTGGCCATTTGTCTTATTTGAATTCAATGATATCTTTAATAAACTTATGCTTAGTACCTAAAAAATAAATAAATAAATAAATAAAAATCTCTGCCTTTGCTTATCTGTTTTAACCCCTCCTCCTCATGTCCCTACTCTGTAATGAAGTCCCCTCTAGTCTACCTCAAATACCTCTTCTTCTTTGTAATATGTTACCTGGCTCCACCTCCCAAGGTTATGGCCCCCTTCATTTGTATTGCCAACATTCTTTGTACATTATTTTCTATACCTTCTTGGGTATAGAAATTGCATTATATTTATAATTTTCAGTTCATAACAATTTTGAAATGTATGCTGTGATGATAGTTGATAATAATTACCTTTTGAAGAGTGTATTGCCTTGGAAACCATTACTATTCTAATGACATCAGTATTCAGATAATGTTTATTCATTGATACAAAAAGCAATTGCAAATGAGATTTTTATTTTCTGTTTTCCTTCTTTTAAGGAAGAAATGTCTTCTGTAAAAAGAAGTCCAAAGCAAGAAATAATTTCACAATTTCACTGTTCAGCTGCAGAAGGAGATATTGCCAAGTTAATAGGAATACTTAGTCATTCTCCATCTCTTCTTAACGAAACTTCTGACAATGGCTGGACTGCTTTAATGTATGCTGCAAGGAATGGGCACCCAGAGGTTGTCCAATTTCTGCTTGAAAAAGGGTAAACATTTTAGGCTCTACCACCGGAAAGGGTCTGTGGTTTAATTTCTGTGTTATATATGTCCTTTTAAGTGTTTCTTGTAGCCATATTTCTATTGTTGGACTACAAAACCATTGACTAAGTTATTATATAAAAATATAACAATTTCTTACTAAAAGATTTTAACTATTTTTATTGAAGAATTAATCCTTCATACTTTATAGCAAAGCAAATTTATGGGTAGTCTAATCTTTTTCTCCCAAATAGAAAATGTAAATATCACTATGACTCCTTCTAGAATTTTGATATCTCCTTAATACTTTTTTATTTTATAAGAAATTATCCAGAAATTTTAAATATCTCCTATCTCTAATTTTTTATCATTTATGATTATTTAATTGTTCTTTTAACATCCCCTGTAGTAATCTATGTACTAACTGAAAAAAAAATCTATGTAATCATTAAATAGAAGGGCTATAATATGTATCTGGAAATATTTTACTGAAATAAATACAAGAGAAAATGTTAACTTTGTATTTTACTTTTTCTTCCCAATTTTCTCTTCCTCCCATAGGTGTGACAGATCACTTGTCAATAAATCAAGTCAGACTGCACTGGATATTGCTATATTTTGGGGTTATAAGAATATAGCTAATTTACTAGCTAATGCTAAAGGTGGGAAGAAGCCTTGGTTCCTAACCAATGGAGTGGAAGAATGTGAAAATTATTTTAGCAAAACACTACTGGACCGCAAAAGTGAAAAGAGAAATAATTCTGACTGGTTACTAGCTAAAGAAAGCCATCCAGCCACGGTTTATATCCTTTTTTCAGATTTAAATCCCTTGGTCACTCTAGGTGGCAATAAAGAAAGTTTCCAGCAGCCGGAAGTAAGGCTTTGTCAGCTGAACTACACAGATGTAAAGGATTATTTGGCACAGCCTGAGAAGATCATCTTGATTTTCCTTGGAGTAGAACTTGAAGTGAAAGAAAAGTTACTTGATGTTGGAGAAGTCCAAAGAGAAGAAGAAGATGGGTTGGTTGCCTGGTTTGCTCTAAGTATAGATCCCACTGCTGCTGAAGAATTTAAACAGAGACATGAAAATTGTTATTTTCTTCATCCTCCAATGCCAGCTCTTCTGCAGTTAAAAGAAAAAGAAGCTGGTAAGATATGAACTCTATTTATTTGTATTGGTAATAATCTGGTTTTTAGAATTGAGTTGGAGTTATATGTATCTGCAGTTTCCAAGAGGCACACTTTTTACAGTAAGCAGTGAAATTAGATTGTCTTCATTAGAAACTTCTTAAAGTTCTCACCCTAAGGGACTACTCTCCTGGGCAGTTACAGTAGTTTTAATCAGCCAAGATTGATTGCTTCAGAATTAACCCTAATGCATGAGGGTTTCATTTGATTCTTCAGTAAATAATTTTTGCACACCTGCTATCCACTGAACATGATGGCAAGGACCTTGACTGTTTTGTTTTGTTTTCTGTTGCTGGGACTTTTTCTGTTATGATAAGAAATTAGGGTTTTATTCTAAATACCATTTAAGTCTCATAACCTGATGTGTTTTTAAAAACAAAAAAACACCTCACACTAGCTGCTTTGTAGAGCTTGAATTGTGGGTATGTTGTTAATTAAGTGTGGAAATTGGGAGTCTTGTTAGGAGGGGATTGGATATTACAATAGCCCCGGTAAGAGACTGCAGTGGCTTGAGTTAGAATGGTAGCAGTGGAGATGGAGAGAAAGGGAGAATTTGAGATATTCTGGAGACAGAACTGATAAGGCTTGATCTGTAGATTTAGACTATGATAATTGAGAGAGAGATGATGGTAACATGGATTAAGACATAAATTAAGGTGCTAATAGTAGAAATAGAGAAAAGGTTCAAGATATATTTTAGAGATAAAATCAACAGTCTTTGCTGATGGATTGGGTATAGGGTATAATGAAGGAAAAGATCAAGAATGACTACTAGTTTTCAGATTTTAGTTATTTGGTAAATAGTGATACCATTTCTTGATACTATAGAGTAATGGGTAGAGCAAGAAAAGCAGGACAAACTTGGAGTAAATAAATCAATAGTTTACTCTTGGGCATATTAAGTTTAGAAAGGATACTAGAATCTAAAACTCAGAGGGGAGGTCTGAACTGTAGATATCCATATGGCAGTCATCAACACAAAGGTATTTAAATCCCAAGGAACTACTGGTTGAAAGCAAGCAAGAAAAGGAACCTCAGAATCAGACCTGAATCCTTCTAAATTCTGAGGTCAGGTATAAGCAAAAGAAGAGCCATCAAAGGAGATGGAGACGTGTGACCATGAGGTAGGGGGAAGCCAAGAGAATATGCTTATAGAAACCAAGAGAGCAGGATATTTCAAGGAGGGAGCACGGTCAAGTGTGTTGAATAATGATATGAATCTAAGTAAGATAAAAACAAAGTCTTTTTTTTTAAAGTATCTTTTTGGCTTTGCTAATATGAAGCTGTTGATGAATTCGACAAGAGGACTATCAGTGGATTGGAAAGAACAGAAGCCAGATTATGGTAGATATAAGAGTTAAAGG
Organism: Varecia variegata; assembly: GCA_028533085.1. NCBI lineage: Eukaryota > Metazoa > Chordata > Mammalia > Primates > Lemuridae > Varecia > Varecia variegata. The sequence continues at coordinate 112,000,809 of CM052439.1, forward strand.
GAGGTTAGGAAAAAGTCACTTGTCAATGTCCACCTTTCCTTAAGTGATTTAGTAGGCCCTTCTAGAAACTGCTTAAATATTTCCTCCCCAAAGGAAATATTCTCCACACTTGTGGAGAAATCATCAAACTTTTTAAAGAAAGCACATTTTCTTTGGAACTGTATAAATATTTTTTTTTTTTTTTTTTTGAGATAGAGTCTTGCTTTGTTGCCCGGGCTAGAGTGAGTGCCGTAGCGTCAGCCTAGCTCACAGCAACCTCAAACTCCTGGGCTTAAGCAATCCTCCTGCCTCAGCTTCCCAAGTAGCTGGGACTACAGGCATGCACCACCATGCCCGGCTAATTTTTTTCTATATATGTTTTTAATTGGCCAGATAATTTCTTTCTATTTTTAGTAGAGACAGGGTCTCACTCTTGCTCAGGCTGGTCTCGAACCCCTGAGCTCAAACAATCCACCCACCTCGGCCTCCCAAGTGCTAGGATTACAGGTGTGAGCCACAGTGCCCGGCCCTGTATAAATAATTTTAAGATTAAAAGGATCATATAAATGAGCTAGCTGCTTTCTTTTCTTTTTTCTTTTAATAAGGAAACTGGGGCCCTTTAACTTACTTGCACAACCTTAACACAGTTATTTAACTTCACTGTGCCTCAGTTTCCACTTACAGAAAATAAAGGTAAGAGTACCTGTCTTCCTCATAGGGTTGTTCTACATTAAATATTATAATCTATATAAAGTTCTTTGCATGATGCCTGGCACATAGTAAGTACTCAATAAATGTTACCTTTTCTTACTGTGATGATCCTGAAATAATGTGAACACTCTCGTGTAAATTACATATTACAAGGTAATGTAGCAAGGAAATATTTAATGTTGCCTATGGTTCATTGAGTTTCAGTATTACAATTGTTTTTATTTATGTTTTGTTTATTCATGTTTACCACTTTAAACATTGTTATAATTGTCTATTATTATTTATTTCAAAAATTCATAAACCAAATAATGCATTCTAGGGAGAACAAGTTTCTCAAGCATTTGAAATGTAGCATTTCTAGTCATATTGCCTTAATTGTAATATTTATAGTCAGGTCATATTAATTTTTTTTTTCAAGTACCAAGTTAAAGGATATAGCCAAAGTGTATATATGTTAGGATTTATTCTATTAGACATTCTTTTGGTAAACATAGTTAACCATGAATGTAAAACGTAATATCTTTTGTACTATACGCAGTCTCCAGTTGAAAACAGGATGTATTCCACAATGGCATTGACCATCAGGGGCTTAGTCACCAAGAAGGAGAGTAGAGATAGTTTCCTACAGTTTCCTAGCAATATTTCCTTTAGAGTACAAGTCTAAGTTAGGAACTGCCTTTGTAGTATATTTTTATAAAATAACAATTGTAAAGTCATTATTTGTAAATTCACTATACACTAGAATCATGTATACCCAAAGATTATAAATCACCTGTAGTAAAAGCCTGATTTAATACAGTGTATGAGATGGATGTTAGTACACCTAACATATAGGAGTTATATTTTATTCAAATTAAAGTTAAATCTAATTTTGATTTGTCATATGGAAAATTAAATCTTTTACTTTAAAAGAAAAATGCACATCATAAAAACAGAAATACTAAATTCCTTGATCACGTAACTATTCAGAAAACAGAGTATGTCTTTATTATAGTTTGAGAACATTTTACCTAAATGCATGTATATATAGACATATATATATATTTTTAATAATTTATCACAGAATTACAACTTTTTGGTCTTCTTTTAAAGGAGTTGTAGCTCAAGCAAGATCTGTTCTTGCCTGGCACAATCGATACAAGTTTTGTCCAACCTGTGGAGGTGCAACTAAAATTGAAGAAGGTGGCTATAAAAGAGTATGTTTAAAAGAAGACTGTCCTAGTCTTCACGGTGTTCATAATACATCGTATCCAAGAGTTGGTAAGCCTTTTCTTTTACAGTGAAATCTCAGCCACCTGGAATCTTGGAGAATAAGACATTCTGGAAAGACAAGTTTTTAAGGAATTAAACATGCTTTTCAGGAAAAGCATGTTTAATTTAAATGTTAAGACTATAAGTGTTAAAGTGTTACATACTTTCATGGTTTTTAAGTAAAACACATTGTACATCATTAACTATTTCTTAACTTTGGGTATCAATATGAATTTGATATATTAAGATACATGATTTCAAAAGGCTGCCAATTTGACTCCACTTAATGGAGAGGTTAAAAAAAAGCCCCAACAATTTTGTACCTGTTTGAGGCATTACCAAAGCAGTACAGCCTGAAGCTAACTTCTCATTACTCTTAGTGTCTGCCTGTACCCTCTCTTCTAAGTGCTGCTTTGAATCTGCATAGGCTTGGAAATCTGGTAACCAAGCCCTTTAAAACTGTATGAAAAAAGAGTAGATAGATTCAGCAACACCTGAGAAGGTCTCTGGGAAGTAAAATGCCTGGCTTAGTGACATCTGGTTTAGTTGCTCAAGAGCCTTTTATATTTAATTCCTAGTTCTCAGTCGTGATCTAGTGAGAAGAATTTGCTGGATTTGTTACTGCTAGAGAGATGAACTGTTATTTAAGTCTCTTTTTTAATGACTTAAACCTAATCATAGAGCCACATTCGCTTTTAAAGACATTTTGTTAAGGATTGGGATGGAAGGGAGAGGAAAATTTACTGTATTTATGGCAAAATTTGAATTTTCCTCATATCTATGTCTTACCTACTCAAAACATTTTTCTCATTAAAAAATAACAATATGCCTCACATACCATAAGTACAGAATAAATGTTGCTGTTAAGATTGGGGGAAGAAGGACAAAAATGGTCTTCCTCTAGTTGATTGACACTATTCTATGCAATTTCCCTGAGATACTCTGTCATCAGCTAGATCAGGGCAGAAGGAAGCAATCTTTTTGAACCAGACAAGAGTCTTGTCTCTACAGGAGGTACACCTTTATATAATTTAACCAGGTAATGACTTTGCACAATGAGTCTAAATTATTTTTTTCTGTTATCATATATCTGATTTTTTTTTAACAGATCCAGTAGTAATCATGCAAGTTATTCATCCAGATGGGACCAAATGTCTTTTAGGCAGGCAGAAAAGATTTCCCCCAGGCATGTTTACTTGTCTTGCTGGATTTATTGAACCTGGTAAGCCTTTTCTTAATAATTTTTATAATAGTTTTCATTTAACTTATAATTTCCAAATAAAAATTTTAGATAGTATTTGAAAAATAATCTCTGATAAATTATCATGTTATAAAACTGGGTTATTTTAAAATATTTTAAACATTATATAATTTTAACAAAATAATTTAAACATGATATACCTCTCATAATTTTCTAGTAATTTTGTCTGTTTTATTAAAAATTCAGATTTGCTCTTTCATATATTGCATATATTGCTTGACTAGGGTATCTAGATATTTTATACCTCACTTTCTTCTGTATTAGACTTAACTTTTTAAAGCAGCCTTACCTAATTGCCCCAAATACATTAGTTAGCCCCCATACCCTGCATTCACTATCCCTATCATCCCACCTGATTTTTCCATACGGCATTCATCACCAACTATTAATGTATGAAAAATCTTTTTACAAAGGTTTATTAGGCATTCAGTTTTCCTTTCTCTGAATTTTAGATGTTTATATCTTTTACCTATTTTTGTTTTGTTTATCCTTTTCCTTTTTTATTATTGATTTTAAGAGATTTTAAATATGTATTATATGCTAATGGTTTATTAGTAATGGTCTTGCAAATATCTTATGCTAGCCTATGACTTATCTTTTCAATATATACTTTCTTTTGATGAATATAAGTTCTTAATTTTCATGTAGGAAATTCACCAATCTATTTGAAAAATTGCTATATTTAAAAATATATTTTGCTAAATACAACTATATTTAGCAAAAGGTTTCTAAACTTCCAGATAAATTTTACTTAAAAACTATTTCCTCTATTCTGCTTCTCAATTCCAACAAATTAGAAATATAAAGTACATTTATAGGTGTTACTTAATTTCATCATAGCTGAGTCAACAGTCATCTAGAAGAAAACAGTTGCTTAGAAAGATTATCTTATGTGGCTTTTAATCTTTTAGTGATCTAAAAAGTTATCTGCAATAATTGTTTGACAACATAATAAAGAGTTTCAAGATTTTAGTGGGAAAAGAGCTAGCTATTTATAAAAATCATGTAATGATAGTTTATAACTATTTAGTGATAGTATATAAATGAGATAACATATAACATGTTTGCATAGTATTTAGCTAATAGTAGGTGCTGGATAGTTGTAGATGTTATAATTATTATTTTTAAAATGTGACTGACAAATTTGCACCTTTAAGAAATGAAAAGGTTTTTGTTGGCATTTTAATATTCTTCATATAAATCATATACTTAAAATAATGTTTTTTTCAATTCCAGTCTAGTTTTAGGCTTCTGCTTTCTGATTCTTTGAATTGGGTTTCTGTCCAAAGTGATTTCCAAATGTTTGAACCATTCAGAGCACAAAATGTCCAGGGCATGTTCATCAGCAACTTGTTCTTTTGCCCCATTTGATTAGGGGAGACAATAGAAGATGCTGTTCGGAGAGAAGTGGAAGAAGAAAGTGGAGTCAGAGTTGGCCATGTTCAGTATGTCTCTTGTCAACCATGGCCAATGCCTTCCTCCTTAATGATTGGTTGCTTAGCTGTGGCAGTGTCTACGGAAATTAAAGTTGACAAGAATGAAATAGAGGATGCCCGCTGGTTCACTAGAGAACAGGTAAAGTTCAATTTAATTTCCTTCTTCTATTGATTGCTCCTGACTGTATTGGTTTGGGCACACAGCAAGGATGCATATTGTCAGCAAGTTGAATGAATGACTTTGGCCCTCTCATTATGCATGGATTACAATATAATTGGTAATTCCATATAGGAAGAGTATGTTTTTAGTAATGTGTCCTATATTAACTCATTCTTCCAGTAATGATGATTCTGTGCCATTCCAAATTTCAGATGCCATTTCTTCAGGTAGATGATAATACCTATCAATATGTGTAAAGTAGATAAACATTAGTTCAGGAATGAGATAGAGGAATATTATTTTTAGACATTTTATGTTTTAGTTTATAGCATTAGGACAAGTAGCTGTCAAAAAACATCAGTAAAAATGCTTAAAATTTTTGAAATGTTTTTATTCATTTTAAAATGTACTAGGGATAAAAATAACATAGCTGTATAATAAAGATACACTCACAAGAACTTTTTAAATACCATCCCTAAATAATATAATAAAAGATAAATTACTAGTTTGTGTTCTGCATGACCTAAAGCATTTGTATAGAAAACAGGTGAATATACTATAATAGTAAAGACCTGAAATCCTTTCTGACTTTGCCTATATAAAATTAATTTTATTTTATGCTTAACCCCAAAAGGTAGAAATTAGATCATTGTTTTAGAATTTTATAAAAGGGACCCTGTCCCAGAAGTTGGCTTCCCTTTGAAATTAAGTGTGCAGCATATATTTTGCTTTTTCATGACCTCATTTTCATAAGGGAATATGCTTTTCTGGAACATTTTGAAAACTGAATCACTAGCCCAGTGAAGCAATTAAAAATGCTGTCCTAAATTTTGCATGTTGAATATGGATATTGTCACTTTCTACTGTTGCTATTCACTGTAAAAGTCATCACATTTAAATTGAATTGTATAAGCATGGAAATAGTATTTAAATATGACAGCTTTGAAATCCTAATGCATTTTTTATGGTATATTTTAGGTCGTGGATGTTCTGACCAAAGGGAAGCAGCAGGCATTCTTCGTGCCACCAAGCCGAGCTATTGCACATCAATTAATCAAACACTGGATTAGAATAAATCCCAATCTCTAAATCAAGGAACTAGGCTTTTTTTTGAGTATTATTTGATTTCTAATGCCACTTATTCTTCAAGTGAGATTAGAAATATTCAGTGCTCCTTAGAGTGTCAACACAAAATGTCATGTTGGGTTTTTGAAATATTTTCAAAGTATACTTTCCATCTTAATCACATAACTCATATTTTTATAATTTACAACATTGCCTCACATTTTGTTAAATCTGAGTCAGGCTTCCCTGAACACTATTTTTTGGTTATGCTTCAAAATTTTCTCACAAAACCATTTTTATTTTTTTTAATTTTTTTTTTATTTCAGCATATTACGGGGTTACAAATGTTTAGGTTACATATATTGCCTTTGCCCAACCCGAGTCAGAGCTTCAAGTGTGTCCATCCCCCAGACGGTGTGCACTGAACCCATTATGTGTGAATATACCCATCCCCTCCCCGCCACCTGCCCGATACCTGATGAATGTTACTACTATATGTGCACATACGTGTTGATCAGTTAATACCAATTTGATGGTGAGTACATGTGGTGCCTGTTTTTCCATTCTTGTGATACTTCAGTTGGTAGAATGGGCTCCAGCTCTATCCAGGATAATACAAGAGGTGCTAGATCACCATTGTTTTTTGTGGCTGAGTAGAACTCCATGGTATACATATACCACATTTTATTAATCCACTCATGTATTGATGGGCACTTGGGTTGTTTCCACATCTTTGAAATTGTGAATTGTGCTGCTATAAACATTCTAGTGCAGATGTCTTTTTTATAAAATGTCTTTTTTTCCTTTGGGTAGATGCCCAATAATGGGATTGCTGGATCAAATGGTAGTTCTACTTGTAGCTCTCTGAGGTATCTCCATATTACTTTCCACAGAGTTTGTACTAGCTTTCAGTCCCACCAGCAGTGTATGAGTATTCCTATCTCTCCACATCCATGCCAGCATTTTATTGTTTTGGGATTTTTTTATAAAGGCCATTCTCACTGGAGATAAGTGATATCTCATTGTGGTTTTAATTTCTATTTCCCTGATGATTAGAGATGTTGAGCATTTTTTCATATGATTGTTGGCCATTAGTCTATCTTCTTTTGAAAAGTTTCTGTTCATTTTTCTAATGAGAGATATTATATTGTATAGAAATGTGTTCTAGAAACATGAATAAACTTATAGTGCCTCTTGTAAGCATTAAACTGATCACTAAATTCCTTATTTAGAAGTGAAACAAAGTAATTTTAGTGAATGTTGATCTTGTATTGATTTTTCGTCTTTTCATTACCATAAAGGTCATTTAAATTGTCAATATGTGATTTTTGTTTATCTTCCCATTGCATTTCCACTTACTTTTTCCTCCTGGTTCCCTCATTCTAGCAGTGGTGGTGTTATGGTGTTGCTACTAGTCTAATTTGACCTGTGTTTTCTATTCTAACAATTAACTCTACTAGTAATCTCAATACTATGCCTTCATGGAAGGACAGCTTAAATGAGAACACACTATTGTGTCTAGGATCTCCTTTAAACCTAAAATTAATTGTAACCTAAAAGTAACATGTTACTTATACACAAAGCTGTTATTAAGCCAAATCAAGATCCTCTGCTTTTTCACTGAAATTAAAAGTATTTGAAAAAAATTCTCCTCAAAGGTCAGGTATTAAATAAATCCCAGGTAGATTTATATATTTAACTAAAAACAGTGGCTTTATTTTGTGATGAGAGATGTATCTTTTTTAGCAAAAAAAGTGTATAATCATTACCAACAATATTTATTATACTGTACATCTTGGTTTTGGCCTTATTTCAACACATTCTAAGAAGCCTTGATAAAATAAGTACATTTTATAACTGAATCAGTAAGATGCTACAGAAAGTAAATTGTAGTGGGTCACAATTTTGCAATATAGAAACTCATTTTACAAGGCTGTTTTGAAATTGCTTTAAATGGTAGTTTATAAATGTAAAAAAATTATATAATTTGATTCTTTACTATTATATATTACAACTGGAATAGGCTTTTAAGATAATATAACTAAATAACTGTCCTTATTTTATAGATAAGGAAAAGGGAATCCTGAAAGATGAAT
>CM052439.1:112009267-112029594 GCA_028533085.1 Varecia variegata
GAAGGAGGATCATCATTTTCCTTCCCCCTACGTACTTTGCTGTCAGATGGATGTTGTTTCTTATCTTTGGGGAGAAAAGAGGAATTCTGCTTTCCATTCATAGAAGCAGATGTCTGTTCATCTCCATTTTCCTTAGATTTCCCTAATGTCCCAGTCTGATGAAACACAGTCTCCAAGGTGTCTCCTTCGACTTCCTTTTCAAGATCTTTTATATTTTCTTGGCATGCTTGACCAGCAGGCTGAGATGTACCTAAAGAGGAAGGAAAAAAAAATAAAAAGGTTTTTGTGTCATTTAAAGAGCAGATGTTCTAAATGCTAGGATAAAATGTAATGCATATCCTTTGTAAGTATTTTGGGTATCGGTTTTCATTCATTTCTACTATGTCAAGATATTTACCACAAAAGCTCATCTCTAATAAGTATCTTATTTTAAATCAATCAATTCTCTTAGAGTGCAGAACATTGCTTGATAGTTTTAGGAAGAATTTAATTAAGTTCTACTGTAAAACAACAACTTCTAGAAGTGGGTGAAATGAAAATTTCAGAAGAAATGTATGCAATTAAATTTTAAATGAGACTCTTGATAAAGAGAAAGTTGCCACAAGCAGGTATTTGAACATGGCATTATGCCACAGGCTAAATCAAGCCCGATATAATTTCAGATGGTATCACAAGTGAAGATGTGGGTAAAGTGAATAGAAGGAAACTCGGTATGGCTTATAGACAGCCTTTCAAACAGGTCCTGTAAGTATCCTTTGCCCTGTGGCTTTTTACAGAATAGCTTCACACACTCAAATGCCCGTGGCAGGTAACATAAACAAGTGAAGCAGGCTGGGCACACATGTTCCGCTACTCAGCTCCAGCCACAGTTGCCATGTGAGAAGGTGTCCTGATGTTGCCAGATCCTCTCATTTTCCAGGAGAGAACGAGAGTCTGGATTTATTATACTGTGAAATCTCCTAATTTCTAAGGATTGGCTCACAATTTAAAAAACCTATAGGTGGAGGCCGTACCTTTAGAGACCAGCTTTGGCCCTGGGATTGCCAGCTTGCAACCTGTGCTCCTCTGCTTTGTAATGTTAAACTATTTCACTGTGAGAAATTTGTGAACCTGGGCATGAGGCACCAGAGCTTGTGTGAAAAACAGTGGACAAAATACAAAGATCTCAAATTCTGTTTTAAGCTACATCTGAAAGAGATTATTTATTACGGAAAAGAAAGAAGAATGGGCAAGAAGTGAGAAATGATGTCATGAAAATTGATGAACCAGGTCTCAAAAGGATATGTTTAATAAATTGATTAAGCTGAAAATTGGCAAAGATTGTTTATAAATTTATTTTAGATGTTCTTAATCTAAACATGATTTTTATATATACTTAAATATTTTTACATACAATACTTATATAAATACTTAAATAGAGAGTAAATAAATAAATTCTCTTCAAAAGGAATAAGAAAAACATCAAGAATACTGCAGTTACTTGGAGAGGCTAACCATTCCCATTTCCCACTCTTGTAGCCTAAAGGAAGGACTTCTCTCTTGGCAGGTTCTGAAATAGTTTCCAGTGGACCTGGTTACAATCTGAAAACTGTAATGTGGAAGTCCTGGGAGAGAAGACATGGGGATAGATTTCTCGGAAGCCCATTGACATGATCATGGACACGATAACAGTTTATAGACTGAAGGATTGCCTTCCAGAACTGGAGATTACAATTTATACTTAAAATAACAGCTTCATACCAAGAGCAGTTCAGTTTATATCCCCTTTTAATTTTATATTTTTTAGCCCCTTTCAGTTGAAAGCAGTTTAATTTCTGTAAGAAGGAAGATAGAACTGAGGAAGTTATACAATAATGCATCAGTAACAGATTCTAAGAATAAGGGGTCTTAATAGCCCAAGTCTAAACAAGTAAATCTTTTAATTTAAATTTTCATTTTAAAAATACATATCATTAATAATGCAGAAGTGTATAAATAATAGGGCAAATTTCAAAATCATCTATAATATTTATATGTATTTATCTCCCTTGTCTTTTAAACACTCCTGTGATAAAGAACAAAATATAGAAGCCGGGTAGTTCATTTTATATGTACTTAGAAATCATTGAGTTGGACTTACATATGGTGGGATTCAAGATTCTCCATTTTCTATAGGCTTTTCTTCTTTTCCTTTTCATTTTGGGGAGTTGTGGGTCTTCAGTTTTCACTGCCCTTTGAAAGTATTAAATTTGAAATTATTTTCGCTTCAGAATTTAAGTTTAAATAAATTACTAACTCAATTCATTTGCCAACTTGATAGCATAGTATCTTTCTCTGAATCACCATATTATTTTCCTTTCAATACATTTTATCATAATTATATTTTCGTTTTCTGTTTACTTCCATCTCAACTATTTAGTGCATTGTTATATGCCATGTGAACATTCAAACATATATACACACACAGACATATTTGTATTTGCAGACATTTATGATATAAGTGTAAATATTTTAAAATCATATTCTTTAATTGCTTATTTTTATGTTCCATTTTTTCTTATCTTAATAGAAGCACCCAACATTTTATAAAGTTGGGCTAAATTTGGTATTATTAAATTTGTTGCCCTGCTAAATTAAGTGGGGTAGGGCAATGATTTGCATTCATTATGTTATCATTATATATGTTATATATTTAAATATAAAAGATTGAATGCACACATTGGCAGAGCCTGCAATTCTTTGTAGAAGACTAAATTAATTCTTTATCTTAACTTTAAAATAAAGAGTTATAGTCCCTGCTGATCCTATCTTAACTAATAGAAAGCATTAAAGGAGGTATTTGGGGGAAGGCAGCCTCCTAACTTCCCAGGTCATGCCTCAAGTAGGTGCTGTCTGAGCTTAGCATTAAGCCTTATTCTAATTGCTTTACTTTAAAAGAATTAAGCTGTCTGCAAAAATGTAAGGGAAAAAGCTTCCCATGGTAGTGATTTGTTTTGATTGTATTTGGGCAGGCTATTCCTTTGAACTCCTCAGCTGAGAAGCTTGACTTTTATTTGTTTTATGTATAAAATGGGGTTGCTGTATGGCCAGTTTTGTCAAAAATTTACCTGAATTCTTTTTAACTCATCTCTCTCCTCAAAATCACCCACATCATAGTATCTATTGATTTCAAATCCATTTTATTCCATAGACTCTCAAAGCCTCATATTTTTTTGAAAGTTCTTTTCCCTTAGGCCACCTTTCTTACATAGAACAATTGACACTCTTTTGGCATCTTCTAATTATCCTTTCTACTCTCTCTCCCAGTTAGTACAACTAAGTCCCTGTGGCTGACTAGGTGAGCAATAATTCTTTTTTTCTTAGAAGGCCAATGAGGGGATTGGGTTGGGTAGAGGATTACAAACACATACTTTAATATCTTTCTTTTTTATCCCTGTCTTACACATATTGGATTTTCCTAACTAAAAACGAAAATGCTTCAAAAGCACTTGATTAGGTACAGCCACTATGAAAAACAGTATGGTGATTCCTCAAAAAATTAAAAACAGAATTACCATATGATCCAGCAATCTCACTACTTAGTATATATCCAAAGGAAATGAAATCAGTATGTTGACGAGACACCTGCACTCCCATGTTTACTGCAGCACCATTTACAAGTCAAGCTATGGAATCATCCTAAGTGTCCAATGGACGAATGGATAAAGAAAATATGGCATATATAGACAGCAAAATACTATTCAGCCATAAAAAAGAATGAAATCCTGCCATTTATGACAACTTGGATGAACCTGGAGGATGTTATGTTACATGAAATAAGCCAGGCACAGAAAGACAAATAGCACATGATTTCACCCATATGTGGAATCTAAAAAAAAAAAAAAGAGAAGTTGACATAATAGAAGCAGAGAATAGAACAGTGGTTACCAGAGACTGGGGAGGGGAAGAAGGAGGGGAGGATGAGGAGAGGTTGGGTAACAGGTACAAAGTTACAATTAGATAGGAAGAACACATTCTGGTGTTCTGTTACAGCAGCAGGGTGACTATGGTTAACAATAAAATATTGTATATTATGAAACAGCTAGAAGAGAGGCTTTTAAATGTTCTCACCTTAAAGAAATGATAACTGTATGAGGTGATATATACACTAACTACCCTGACTGGATCATTTTACAACATATGTATCAAAACATCAAATTGTACCCTATGGCCAGGCTCACGCCAGGCCATGCCTGTAATCCCAGCACTTTGGAAGACTGAGGTGGGAGAATCACTTGAGGCCAGGAGTTCGAGACCAGCCTGAGCAACATGGCAAGATCTTGTCTCTACAAAAAATAGAAAAATTAGCCAGGTGTAGTGGTGGTACGCCCCTGTAGTCACAGCTACTCAGAAGGCTGAGGCAAGAGGATCTCTTGAGCCCGTGAGTTTGAGGTTGTTGTGAACTATAATGACGCCACTGCCATCTAGCCCAGGCAAGAGAGCGAGACCGTCTCAAAAAAAAAAGAAGTACCCTATAAATATGTAGAATTACAAAATGCCAATTAAATAAATAAATAAATAAAGCACTCGACTAGGTTGTCGATTATTTCTCTGTGGTTCCACATAGTTTCAACCTGCTGCACTGTGTTTAGTGGCAAGCACGCCAGGGTTTGTCTCGGAAGATCTGGATTTGCCATGTTGCTCTGCTGTGTACTCAGCAGGTTGTGTAATTTCCGTGAGTCTAAGTTTCCTTCACCTCTAATATAGAAACGATAACAAATTCTACTTCATAGAGTAGTCTTGAAGAAATACCACTGAAAATGTGCTATAAAGGTTCTAGTCACATGGCATCTGTTATTCTTAACACCTCCTGTTAGGAGTGTGTATACATAATCATCAGAATACAGTCATAATTAGAGCTGAGCAGTGCTGGCTTCAAGAGACTGGCCATCGTATCAGAGTTGCAGGTGAGTGCTTAGGTAAGGCTGACCAAACCATCAATTCTTTTTGAGCTAGAATGTCTAGAAGAAGTTTTCAAGATCATTTCATCCAAAGCTCTCATTTTACAGGTGAAAAGCTGGGACCCAGACCATCCTTGCTTCCTTCGTCTCACTAATAGTGGCAAAGCAGTACCAGAACCCAGGCTGTTAAGAATTAGGCAAGCCCTCTCTCTGAGCAGACACACATGGTATAGATGCCCTGGGATGGCTTCCGATCATACAGAGCAAATTTTATAGTCACTTTGCACATTAGCCATCTTTGTTCCAGAAATTTGAATGTACTGTATGTGCCTAGTATCTACCATAGTGCTTGACACAAAATAGGCACCTAATAAATATGCATGAATAAGTGAATTAGATGGGCAGCACCAATCTGTACCCAATTATGTTTTTAATAAAGTGCTCTCTTGTGTTTCTAAATGTATTCTTTCCTTTTACTGTGTATTTAATTTGTTGATACACAAATTTTTTTTATTTTTTTGTTTTTTTTATTTCAGCATATTATGGGGGTACAAAAGTTTAGGTTACGTATATTGCCCTTGCCCCCCCTATGTATACCATAGAGTATTACTCAGCTGTAAGAAATAATGGTGATATAGAATCTCTTTTGTTCTCCTGGATAGAGTTGGAACCCATTCTACTAAGTGAAGTATCCCAAGAAGGTTCTGTTTTTTAACAAATAAATTGCTCATATTTTTTCCTACTAGTTATCTCCCTTGCTCTGTACTTTTATAAGAGGCACCAAAGTCAGCTGATGGTAGTTCCTGGAATCACTGGCCTAGGTGCCATAAGCAGCTTGTAGAGATGCTATCAATTCTGCTTTAATTGAATGACAGCGAACATTTCTTCCTATTTGCCTGTGAAATATGGCCTGGCTACAGCCATGCTGTCTAAACTGACCCTAAGTAGTATGAGTGGGAAAAGGTGTTCTTTAGCATCTCAGCTTTCTGTTTCTGCACCTTCTTTTTTCCTGAGTTGCCCTCTTCCTCCAAGATGGCCAATCATTTGATGTTCTTGTTGGCCTCTCTCCCTTCTTTTGGAAAGGGCCTAATAAACTTATCAAAGAGTGCTTAGAACATGAGCAAAGCAGATGTATTGAAGAAAGTTTTACAACTTTAAAGGATTTTGTATTTGATTTTCAAAAAATGTCTAAGTAGTCACCATTGGAAAAAATCAGAATATAGTTGTACTTCCTCACATGTGCTTTAAAACTTTTAATTTCACATGGAGACACCATAATTGTTTCAAAGCTTTCCTACAATGATTTCATAATATTTACATATTTCCTATCTTGAAAACAATATTTTACACTTTCTTCTCCAATCTCCTGTCTCTCCTGCTCTTTCCACACTCTTGATGACAGGTTTGACATACATGTCATAGGAAATAGAAGCTGGCTGAGACTCTCTTTGCTTTCTAATACTAAAACTTGCAACTGCTTTGAATTTGTACCATACTCTAATTCTTCCTATTTTGTAGATGGTCCCGGGACCATTTTCCTGCAATTATTCTTTCTTCTCCTGCAATATCAATTTCTGTCTTCTACTGTATCACTCCACATACTATCATATGTCTCTCTCCACCTTTATAGCCACATATCTTGATAGATTTGTCTGTATTTTCTGACCCCACTTTCTCTCCTCAGAGCCTTTCCCAAGCCTGCTCTGGAGCACTACCTTAGCATTGTATTCTTACTACTCCACTGAGGGTACTCTTACCCATGTCACCAGCGACATCTGTATTGCCAAAGCCAAGAGTCACATCTCAGTTGTCATCTCATGCACACTCTCAGCAGATGTTGACGACAGTGATCACTCTGTTCCTCTTGCATCAGTTCTTTCCTTTCAATTCCATACTACTGCCAGCACTCTCCTTGTTCTTGTCTTGCTACCCTGGGCATTCCCTCTTAGATGTTTTTGTTGGATCTTCCTTTGCTCTGTCTTTAATCTTTAACATCTACCGGGTTCCTTTCACTGCTTCATCAATTCTCTTCTAAGAAATCTTGTTTCCATGGCTTTAAAATCATCTATACAGATGATTCTAAAGCTCACGATTTCACTTTGGAATTCATAATTTCGTAAGCCTAGAAGTCCAGGCTTACATACCCAACTGCCGAATTGGTATGTCTGCTTGGATGTCTAACTGGAATCTCAAGTTTCTCAAGTCCCCAGCTGAGCTCTTGAGGTCCTCTGCCTTCTCCACTTCTTTTCTCCTCTAAATCTTTCCATTCTCAGTAGTAGCATCACCATCCATCAAGCACCTAGACATTGTCCTTGACTCTTTAACTTTCCTCCTTCAATCCATCAGCAAGTTTACCCTACTCTGTTTCTAAACATCTTATCCCAAATATACCTGTTTATTGCTTTATTTTCTTCTCCACTGTTACTACCCTAATCCAAGTCACTATATATATTTTTTGTAATCTGGACTATTGCAATAACTTTCTTACTGCTATTCTTCTATATTCATATCCTTTGATTATTTACATAACAGCCAGATTAATTTTTTAAATCATGTCATCCTCTTGCTTAAAACTCTAATGGCCTCTCATTTCACACGGAAAAAATTCTAAGCACCAAACTTTTTTTACACATATACATAAAACACAATTTTATCCACAAGTAAAATATGTCACTATTAGACCTTTATTTTTTTTTTTACTATTAGACCTTTAGATATACGTTAAGGAATCTATTCCACTACAGATTTCCTGGATTTATATTTTTCATAAATGTTTATTTGTTCAGTGCAAAATCGGCAATAAAACTAAGGAAAGTTACCATGATTGCTATTATATATCAGCTGAATCCTATCACATCTGATGCTTTTATATTGGATTTTATAAGTCTTTTTTTCAACTAGGCTTTGACACATTACTGTAATTCACAGAAAAAGGAGGAAAAATGTAAACAGGAAATACTAACGCTGTCTTTCTACTACAGAATTACACAGTGATACTATTATCTGAGAAGACTATTGGATGGTAAAGATATTTTTCGAAAGGTATTGTTAGAAAATTTCAATGGTGTCATTTTTCTGACAAATTACTTAAAAATTCTCTATTGTATTGCTAAGCTGAAACATTTTCTTTGAAACATTCAAAGGGAATGCTCTATTACCAACAAAAAGGGAAAGATTCACAAAAGGGTAGATAATGATTGCTATTAAAATTCTAGAAGACTAAATACAAAATAAATTCAGAAGGTTAAATGCTTTGCTTCCAAGGCAGCACACCATCTAGTACTCTTCATAAAGCCCATTGGCTTCAGTTTTCTATAGAAACTGAAAGAAATCTTAGTCTTTTTGTTATAACTGCATTTTCCTGCATTTTCTTTTTAACACAAAGCCTGTGTTCTCTGTACTACGTTTTCAAGGAAATTCATATGTGTAGAACAAGTTGTGAAAGCTTCAAGTTTAAAAATATTTGAAGAGAATTCTAAAATTTCCATTAACTTTTGAAAGTGTTTAAAGTGTATCGCCTTGCCTTTTACTGTCATTCCTGATTTTGAATAGCATGAAAATTAAACTATATTCGTTTGTCCTTGAAATTAAAAAAAATTATGTATGAGCATAAGAAAAGTCATATAGGAAAACAGCTGTTTCAGTAATGCTCATATATTACTTCAGACTTGCACTCAGCTTTTACAGGGCTTCAAGGATGAAACTTTACAAACTTGGGACCTGGGCAGTAATTCTTAGTGAAGAGTTTGTTAGTGTCTTGAAATGAAGCAGACTTAGTTGAGATCATTTATGGGTGTTTAAGTGCTTATTGCAAGTTATTCTTTACACCTTTACTTCCTTCCTTCTGTTGAAAAACACTGAAGAGTAAATGTATTTATAGCTAGAAGAGTAAGTGTATTTATAGCTATATTTACACATATTTATATGGCTAAAATGTTTAAATCTACTAGTTAAAAATTTTTTTAATAGAAACATCCAAATCTCATAATGGATGAAACCAATTTTTCCTTTCCCCGTGCATACAAGGGGCAGGTTGTTGAAGCAGTCGGGGAATATTTATGTCCATGTGCAAAACAGATCCTAGGGGATCATTGGAGCATAAATATGTAAAGGTCTTGAATTCAGAAGAATAGCTGTAAAAACCCCTCAATACTAAAAATAATTATCTTTAAACATCAGGTTGGTTGGAATGCCACCACCCTATTATTCGACCCACAATTGAACAACATAACTTAATGTATGAGGCTAATCCTTGGAGAGACAAAAGGCCCACCTTATGTAAATTAAATCAGAATCTCTGAGGAAATGAAATGCAGATAGAAAAGAAGAATGTGTAGTGTGGAATTTATTATAGCTATTATTAATGATAATTTCATATTATAACTAATTTATGATTACTATTATTAATTATTTTAAAGAACTGGGAAAGAAAAAATGTATATTAGTGAACCAAAAGAAAAATGAACTTAGTATTTGGTGAAGTTTCATGTACTAAGTAGTACCAGGAAGGGAAGGATGAACCAAAATTGAAAATCCTTTAAAGTTTTCCTTTGTTCAAGGATATGTGTGAGATCTTCTATCCAACTCCCTCATTTCTCACTGGAGAAAACACACAGATGCAGCAGATTGCCCAAGTAAACATGGTGCTGAGATGCTGATTCACTTCCCTCACCAGCATGGTAAGACTCTGAAAGTGAAGAATTTTCTTCAGAGTTTTGAAAGATTTTTATTGCTTTACTCTGTTAAATATAGAGTCTCTTCCTGACATGTCTCAGGAACTCTCCCTTTCCTCTCTCACTTTATTATAGAATGATTCTGGTGAAAGGAGTGGAATTATAATTGGGAACAACCAGTGTACTTAAAACAGAGGTAGCCTTAGAATTTGGCACTCTGTGCTATGCTTAAAATTCTGAGCTGGACTTGATGTAAAAATATAAATACAATATAAATTTCAAGGAGTTTACAGTTTAGTACAGGAATCCTCAAATTTGAGGATCCAAAAACAAAAAAAATCACTGAGCAACTTGGTGAAAATGTAGTTTTGAGTCTCACTTTAGAGATTTGGATTCCGAGTTGGGATCCAACATTCGAGTTCGATGAGGACCCATTCTCCCACCTCCTTACAGACACATCAAGTGATTTTGATTCAGAAACCCCACTGAAGCAGATCTAATTGGATAGGTGGAATGGAACTTCATTCAAAAAAATATTTGAAAGCCTTAAGATTTTTAGGCTCAGGAAGCCCTGAGAAAACTTGCTATGAATTCAGTTTCACTTCATTTTACTTTATTTCCCTTCTCTCTCAATTGGACACATTAAAGCTTGAATTTTTTATTTTATTGTTTTGGTTTAAGAACAGATATACTTTTTTTTTCTATGTAAACAAGCTTCTATTAATAGAAGAAAACTCAATGAGAGATCATTTTTTATTTTTTCTCAGCCCGGTATAAAGAGGCTCTACCCAAATTGTGCTCAAAATCAATCTTAGGTGTTAGCTCCCCAATGTTCTTATTTCATCCTGTGCTAACTGATTTATGATAAAAATCTAGCAAGTCAGATTAGTCAGATTAGCAGGCCAGCACTGCAGGAGTAGGAGATGAATCATGGTGACTTTTTGACTGCTTGTCTCTCCCTTGTTTACATTTGGCTTCTCAGAGTCAAAGCGTTCCTATATTTTGGCTTTGACTTTGTCTGTAAGAGCTGAAATGATTGGCAAGCACATGGGGGCTTACAGTGTAATGGAAATGTTTGGAAGGAGGGTACTTGGCAGGGTGAATGAGCTGTCTAGAGCTTGATCTTCCTATTTATGATGGAACATCCATCAGCTCATTCATTTCCTTAGGGCTCCAGCATTTATAGGGTATGTTCTTTATGAAGCACCTCTATTGAGAATATCTTCCTGGGATTGAACCAAATCCCTGGCTGGCTGCTCCACAGTTAACTTGACTTGAGCCAACTGAGCTTCAGAGGAAATTTACTTTTGGGTCCAGAAGACGTAGACGAAACACTCCAGTGTATACAGCCTTAGATTGTTCCAACATTTTGAGGAATCACGACAGGTATGGGCCAAAATATAGTGCTATCTTATACTTTGATGTGTTCCTATTCTATATGGTGGAAGGAAGAGAGTAGTCAATAAATATTTGTTAGATGAATGAATGAATACAACTTGCTCCACTGTTTCCCAACTTCAGTCATTTGTGTACTACCTTCCTGATTTTTGCTACATCCATGAAATATCTGTGCTGCTTTTTTATTCATTAGTTTTTTTACTTTAGCTTCATGTTAGTCAATAGTATAGGTGACATCTGGATTATTTCTAACACGTATTAAAACAAAAATAACTAAATAACAAAAAGGAAATATCTTTACCTTGTACCACCCAAACCATTGTGCTTTCCGGCAGTGGTATGTGTCCCTTGCTTTGGAAGATGCACTCATACTGTGTGCTATTTTCATGACATTATTAGACTAGAAATCCCTAAGGAACTGTATTTTGCTTTGCTTATTTCCTCTTTGGTTTTAGAATGACTATTAAGAGTGGAAGTTTAGTTAATCCTCTGTGCAGAATGATGCATGAATTAAATATCATTGTACAAGAGGAATTACCCTATTCAATTGCAATTAGAACTTTAGCTACTCTAAATTTTTTTTGAATTGCTAGGTCTAAAAAATCTGTAATTATGGTTTTCCCTCACTCTGACCTTGACCAGCACGGGGACTTTCAGAATCTATCCTGACAAACTCATTTCCAAAATTCACTCAGTCCCATGTGACATTTTACATTATTCTTCTTTGACTAATTATACTGTCTACAATAAGAGGTGATAACTTCATTTCAATACATAAGTGTATTACAAATAATAAAAGTTTACTAAAAAGGTATATTTCTGTTAAGATGAAGGAAGAAAAATAAAGCATATACATACACTTAAATATATCATTAGATACCTTGTAAAAGTTAGCAAAAGAATAGGCACAAAAGACTAATTGAATACATCTTGGGGACTACTTTTTTCCTGCTCAAGACTTTCCCCACCTATTAATTAAACGAATAATGCCTTTGAGTTTTCTAAAAAGGAATGCTGTCTCTTTTTTTGCTTATGGAAGTGGAGCCACACTACTTCAATAACCATGTTACAGAAGAGCTATGCTTCTCTGAAGACTTAATAATTGCTGAATTATCAACTCTTGCTGGGTTTAAATGACATCCTCTTAATGTTGAAATATTCAACCTTAAACCTCAGTTTGAAGTAGTATTTGAATATACCGTGTCTCTATCTTTATACAAAAATCTCTGTATGTAATTCCTCCAAAGTATAAAATCCTGTGATGCTTTCAATGAAGTGGTATCATTCCCCAGGGGCAGATTTCATCAATTCTGCCGACACCAGAGAGTTTTGGATTGCTCAAAGCAAAACCCCTGTAACATCTTCATTCCTTTCCAGCCTAGACTCAAGGAAAACTGACATATAACCACACTGCTAAATTCTAAACAGCAAGAAAATTCTCAAGGATTTAAAACAAACACTCAAAGTACTCCTTGTCCTTTAAGCAAAGTTGTGCTTTGCTCATAGTAGCCTAAGAAATGGCTGTAAGTTAATTCTACTTCTTCAAGTCATTCAGAGGAAAGTAATAAATGTGTTCTTTAAAATGTTTTAGTGGCCATGTTTTCATTATTATCTATTTAATAAGAGTCAATTATTTTTAGCAGTATTTAGGGTACCTTGGGCAAGGTTAAATCTTATTGTTTAGAATTCATAATTCAAGGTAATATGAATTACCTTGAAATTACTTGTGTTATCTCTGAAAAATAATTTGATGAGAATGTTAATGTAAACAAAACATAAGGGCCTCAAAGAAGCTTCAATCAAAAGATTTACAGGAGAAAACTCCGATAATATTAGAATCACTATTTTAAAACATTTCCTATGCTCATTTTACTTATTCACTAAAGTTAATACATTTCTGTAGCTTAATCCAAACTAATGCATGTTTTTGAAAGCAATGAAAATATATTTATTTTAAAATGTTCTATTCTTGATATTTTCTGCTGACCTTCCTTTCCTCTTAGCTTACACTACTGATTGTGCTATACTTTCATTCACTGTCATAAAAAAAAGCTGTGTAAACTGCAGTCTGGCCAATGATGAAGGAATAAGAAATGCTTAGAATTAATCTGTCAGGTTAATTTAATCACTTTATGATTGGGTTTATATTCGGCAGATAATCAGTGCTAACATTCCATTCCATCTCAAATTCACTGAGGTCTGGGCAGTCTCATGATATATGAATAATTTATCAGCAGGCTGGGTGCAGTGGCATACGCCTGTATTCCTAGAACTTTGGGAAGCTGAGGTGAGGAGATCACTGGAGGCCAAGGTATTCGACCAGCCTGAGCAAGAGTGAGACCCCATTTCTACAAAAATAAAAGAAAAATTAGCTGAGAGTGGCAGCACGTGCCTGTAGTCCCAGATACTCGGGAGGCTGAGGCAGGAGGATTGCTTGAACCCAAGAGTTTGAGGTTGCAGTGAGCTATGATCATGCCACTGCACTCCAGCCTAGGTGACAGAGTGAGACCCTGTCTTAGAAAAAAAAAAAAAGGATAATTTATTAGCACATTTCATGTAGTGCATGTGCATCTTGTCAAATCAGATAACACTCAAAATTTTTATTCTTCTTTTTGCAGAAATAATCAAGAACCAGTCTATGAAAGAGGCATCACATCTGATGAAAGAGTTGAGAATCTGATTCATTCCAGTTAAATTCCTGGTGTGTCATTTTAAAGATTTGAAAATTTGGTAAATGGAGGATGTTTCCCTGGAGAGAAGACACCAAGACTATCTTATGAGTATCCTAATTGTAATTTCATCACATGATTACTACAGATTTCTTTCAGAAGTTAAATGACTTCACATAAAATTAAAAGGAAAGGTCAATTGCTAGCGACTATGGGACTATCTTAAAACAAATGTAGATGATAGAGATTTATTCTTCAGTTTGCTTTCCAAATAAAGGATTTTAAGGTACTTATTCAACATTATTGGAATCTGACACTAGAATAAACAAAGTTTAAATTCGGAGAGAGGAAAAGGAGATTAAGAACTGTCTAATATTTAAATTCTGAATGAGCATGAGGAAGGTAAGAAGGACTGGCTGAATTCTTAATGGCAAAAGGAATCTTCAATAGTAAGTATAAATTTCTATGAAAATCTTGGGGAACATTATTTAAAGATCAAATGACAGCAAGATTGTTAAATAGGTTATTTTGGAAAGTTTGATTTAGGATTATTTACACAGAGGATATTGGGCAGAATATTTTGCTTGTGAAATTGGCCTAAATCACAGAATAATTGCAATTGTTATGATAGAAAAAAATTTAATGTCTTTAGTGTTTTCTTTCTTGACATTAAATCACAATGTTTTGGGTAATTAATATATTTCAAAAAGTAAATGTAAACATTTATGTAAGTAAAATTAAGTATAGAATTAATGAAGAAAAATTCTGCTAACATAACCAGATGAGAAAATCATTTTGGTGATTACTAAATCTAATGCTGCAATGGAAACAAAGTAGAATATAGGAATTCAAAACAAGTTCTACTGCTTTGAAATGAAACTGACCCTCCTTGCATTCAGAATGAATTTCAATTATGCTTAGAAGTCTAGCTTGTCAATTGCATTTTCCTTGCTTTCCAAATGCACAATTTATTTGAAATAACCACATTAGGATATGGATGGTGCCTATTCAAATGTGCACATGATGTCTTTCTTAGCATAAATAAAAGAGGCCTAAACACATTGATTATTTAGAATTTTCTTTGGATGTATCCATTCTCTCTATTTCATAACAGAGTAAGTTACAAACAGATGTTAGACATCTTGTGACTGGAAAGAAATATGCTGTTAAATTTTTTTCATGTATAACATTCAAATAATTTTCCCTTTGCTATTATCCTTTGCCAAGCAACTAATTTAGGACAGCAAGGATTAAAATAGAGAATACTTCATTCAAAAAGGAAAAAAAAAATATATATATAATCAGCTCACCTGGGTAAAGCCTTCATAAATTGCACAGCTCTGAAGGAGACATGGATAAAATGAAATATGTATTTTGAAATGTAAGAAAATGAAGTAAAGATTTGAGTACCTTATTTTTTTTCTAGTCTGGATTTATCTGGGTTCTCTAAATCCAAAATCTGATTAGCATATTTAATCTTAT
This sequence comes from Varecia variegata, assembly GCA_028533085.1. Classification (NCBI taxonomy): domain Eukaryota; kingdom Metazoa; phylum Chordata; class Mammalia; order Primates; family Lemuridae; genus Varecia; species Varecia variegata. Next base: position 112,024,409 of record CM052439.1, read on the forward strand.
GCAGCGTCAGGAATGATCTAGCATCCTTTAATCAATCTATTATTATCTGTCTTAACCATCCCTGACAGTCTGTTATGTTCAAATACACTCTTAGTGATCAGTAATGCACTGTATGCTTTTGTGGCTGAGGAACTTTGACAGGGGTATATATGAAACACAGGTATGATGCTCACACGGTGCACATGAAGTGCAAGAAACCAAAACAAAAATGAAAACTTAATGATCTAGTTTGGCTATTTACATGGGTTAGGGTAGTTATTAGGTAATTTGTTCATCTTTGTGTGGTAGACAGGGGCAGAAGCAGTATAGCATATGGGCGGTAGGGGTTATTGACTTTGATTTTGGAAGACTTAAATTTCAGTCCTATTTCTATATCCTATGTTAACCTTGGGGAACTTACTTGACTTCTCTTAGATTCAATGTGCTCATTTGTAAAACTGAGATAAGTATTATAGGTTTTATTTTAGAATTTTTTAAATCCCATGAAATATATAAATGAAAATAAAGTTTATAAGTATACTTTATAATATTTGAATAAATGAAACATTATTTCTATTTATACTATTAGCAAATGATATTGGCCATAATTATCCAAATGGTCCTTAATGTTATTAATGCATGAGCAAAAATTTACAAAGTTTGTCTGTGGCTCTTTGCAAAAACATAAAGTACAATATAAATAAGGGGCTGAAAGAAATGAAAGTGATTGAGAGATGAGATTGAAGAGACAAATTGCTGTGCTAAAGAAACTGGACTTTTCCTTTGTCCAAAGGTGGGGGGCCAGTCCTTGTGAAGAGTTTTAAGAAAGGTAAAGACTAGATAAATTGTTCCTCAGCAAGCTCTGCTAAAGGATTGGGAGTAAAATTGGAAGTGGGAAGACCAATTTAAGAAGCTGATGTCGAAGCCAGATGAGTGGTCTGAATAGGGTGGCAGCACTGGAAGGATGGGGAAGAAAGGGGGGAAGGAGGGGGAGACATTGACATTCAAGAAGTATTAAGAAGGGATAGGATTACAGACTGCTTCACTGTAGGATGGAGTGGGATGAGGGATAAAGTAGACAAATTAAGGACAACAATGCTCAAACTTCCATGTTGGGCAAGACGACTGACATAGGGATATAGAAGCAGGAACATGTTTGGGGGAAAAAAAGACAATTTTAGACATGTAGTTTTGGGGAGGCTCTGGGACAGCTAAATAGGTATGTTTGATAGACAGTTGGAGATAGAAATTTGGGAACAAAATAATTAGTGAAGCTTCCACAGAAATGTGTATGGTAACAAGAGTAGAAGTCCCAACTTGACAAATGACCAAAATTTAAGAGACTGAAGGGGGAAATTGAGATTGAAAGCTATTTTGTCAACACAGCATTATTAAGAAAATTCTTTAAGATAGTTCTGGTAAGGGAAAGGATGACATGATTTGGAGTCAAATACTTGAGTTCAAGCTTTAATTCTCTTGTTTATTAACAATGTCACTTTGAAGAAGTTGCCCCCTCTTAGCCAACTGTAAAATGGGGATAATATTAATATGCATTTCACAGGGTTAAGGATAAATGAAACAATAGTTGTCAACATTCTGTATACAAAGTCCTGTATAAGTATTTATAAATATTATGAGAATAAGCTAACTAGAGACTTACATTTCCTTAGGAGCTTGTTGTAAATACAGATCCAGAAGTAATTCTTAGAAATATACTGTAAAGAATAGGCAAAAAATAACTTTTACAAAGATCAGAAGTCTGAAAAATTACAATTTATTAGTATCGATGTTAGATATACTGAACAAGGGAAATATACACAGTTTTCACCGTGTAAAACAAAACTATGTAATAAATTTATCATCATAATGCAATGAAAAATGTGTTTATTATTCATGAGGATGTATGAAGCGGCTGGGAACTAAAGAAAAGGATTGGTATGGCAAGCCTAGCAATTTGTACAAAATAAATTAAGGGAATTTTTCTGAAATAATAATCATTAGATATCTCTACAGTCATGAAAGCTTTGAGGTCTGCAGAGATACATTCGTATTTTCTCCTGTCATCCCAGAACACGTGGAGTTCACACTGGCTTCCCAGGGACACATTCCCACTGAAGCCCTCATTATGATGCAGAGAGAGGGGACAACAGTCAGGATCAACAAAGTGCCTGAAGTTTGAACTTGCACACATTGTTGGGAGACTTTCTTTGCAGTTCCAAATTCTCCAGACTGGCACTCTTCAAATTTGTTCCGTAAACACAAGTGACCCTAGGAAAAAAGCAAAATAACTCTTAGCAGTAAAGCTGTTGGATAAATGGCATTTTAAATCCTTTTTCCCCTACTGATAGAGATGACTTGAGCTCACAGCCACCTGAGAGCAGTAATAAATATTTATAAGGTACTCTACTGAGGTGTTCAGAACGTCACATCGCTCCCATAGACTACAATTTCAGCTCGTGTAAAATGGGCAGGATAAAAAGTAAACAAAAATAAACCTCAGACTTAGACCACTTGTCCACTTACTCTGTTCTAAAATAGATAAGAGTATCATTTTCAATTTCTGGTGGAACTTGTACATTACTAAAAATGAAACCACCTAACGAGTGGTTAGAAGAATGTTCTTAATCCTTCACAGGTGAGACAAGGAGTTGGTCTGGTATAGTTCCTATGAACACAGGAATGGAAAATCAGAAACATATTTTTTTTTTCGTTCTTTATGCTGCAGTTTGTCTTTTATCAGACTTCTTGTTAGAAAGAAAAATATTTCCATCAGCAGAAAGGCTTTATTATTTCCTCCTAACTTGAAAACTGTTTTAAAATTTCACAGCAGCACCACTATTCTGGAGAGCATCTTTATAATGGGAGTTGTGAAAAGAGAAATATTTATTGTTTGGTGCTATGGCTTTGTCTGTTTAGCAATAAAAGAAAAATGTAGTATTCTTGAAGACAAGTTAAAAGTGTTACTTCCACCAATGAGTACAATTATATGTGGATATCCTTCAGTAAACACAGGATGAGGAATTTGCCAGTTAGCTCAATTGTGTCCCAAATGTTCTTCCTATACTAGAAAAATTTCCCCCAAACAAGTAAAAGAATTCAGGCTGCTCATTACCCATTTTCCCTGTATCATCTTTATTACCTGATTGACCTTCCTTTTGACCATTTCTACTTTGGGCAAATAAACTTCATTATTTGAAAACCTATTGGCTATGACAGTAAACTGCCCCCTTCCCCCCCGCCCCCCATTCAGAAGCTGTTTTAGATTCTATCTTGAGTGTCCTGGGAAGAAAGAGAACAAGGTGTAGTGTAGGGGAAAAAAAAAAATCATTTCCAGTATTTAGTTTATTTTCTCAAGTAATTCCTCGAGCTCCTAATCAGTCATACTCTTTTTGAATGCGTAGACACTTGGCAACATTATTACTCTTGCCTCCTCAAAATACAGCCTGTCTCTCATCTGCTCCAGCCAGTGTCAAAGCTCCCAAGCATTTGACCCCCGTATCGGGCACTGTCCCTCATCTGCACAGAGCAACAAACTCCCCTGCCCTCCTTTCCCATCCCCTTGGCAGGTACTCTTGATTTGCCTCAAGACCCAGATCTTTTATGTTTGAAGACAGAAACTCCTACTTTTGCACATTGGATTTACTTTGTCCTACACATTTTTCTAGTAGAGAAAACTGCCCCTTTTTAAGCTCAGCTAATACACAAATTTCACTCAACACCCACCACCTATCTTGTGCGCGCACATACACACACACACACACACACACACAGACACTCAGAACCTAATAACTGGCTCTCAACTCTAAAAAAATTTGCATTGTGGAAATTTTATTCTAAATAATTAATGGATTTGTTTTATAGAATATTTTCATTCAATATTTTGCTGTATTCATGTTAGTAACACAGTCCTAGGTCCAATTATCTACTGTTACCTGCTATATGAGATTTAATCTAGTTTATTTGGCTTTTTAACAAACTTATACTTTCTCCTTCCATCTGATGGTCTCCCCCTGTTTTTCCACTCTTTTCTGTCTTCACTCAAACCCCTAAAGTGGGTCTTTAAAAGACTTACTCATTTTTCCAACTAAATGAAATACATGGGTTTCTAATTCTTCATGAACAGTAAACAAGTGAAAATTTCAAAATGCAAAGATTGGTACTATTAAAGTAAAAAAAATACATATTATACTAGATATATAACTTTAAACTTGAAGATAAAAATTGACTATATATATGTATGTATATAGGTAAGTTCCTGTGTGTATATGCATGTATTTGACCCTAAAATATAATAATTAAGATTCAAATCAAAATTTAAAATTTTTCAAATATGGAAATTTTAAAAAAGGCTTTTTTACTTTTAAAAAACATAATTCTAAACAGGAGATAATGACTGAAATCTAGCTTTTTCCATTTTTCAAAAGAAATTTATCAAAACATTAAAAAACACACAACACACAAAATAGATACAAATTTTAATGTATTGTTATATTAATTTCCAGTAGAATACAGTAATGGCACTTACACCTCTTCCATTTTTTGAACTGGCTATTCCTTCTATTTACATGTAGCTATTCACCTCTCGGAGGCTGGCAATTTAAGAATAATTATTAAAACAATAATTTACTTAGACAATGATTTTCCCCAAGTATGGGATTACATATCTGAAACTAAATTTATATTTGTTGACACTTTATATTTTACTTTCCTATCTTAACATTAGGAAAACCTGGAATTTTACAATATTATCTTTTAATCTGCAAGTATTAAAAGTACATGTGAAGTAAAACTGAACCTCAAGTCATTATATTTTATAATAATCAAGGCATAACATTTTCCATATACTTATATAGTTCAAATTTTATTATGTATCTAAATGTTCTGCATAAGTCTTAATTTGGTTTAAAGTCCTGATATCAATAAGCCTTCATTAATTACTAAGAAAATTCTTAGTCATTGTTCATTAGTAAAATAAAGTTTTACCTGACAAAGTTAGCTTATTTGAGTTAAATATATTTTAAGAATCTAAAGTTTAATTAACAATATTTGGTAAGCTAAATTTATTTTATCATCCTTTCTTTTAATTTATCCTACATATATTTTTAGTAATAGCTTCTATTTCCTATTATAGGTAGAATCTTGCCTTGGGTTATACAGTATAGACTGTTGTAATTAATTACTTGTATAACTTTCACCAATTAATTTAA
>CM052439.1:112030094-112046263 GCA_028533085.1 Varecia variegata
GTGGTAGCTTTCCACTACTGCACTCATGATTGAGATTTATTCTGCTATAGTAACATACCAGAGATTGGATAATTTATAAAGAACAGAAATTTATTTTTTACAGTACTGAAGGGCTGAGAAGTTCAAGGTCAAGGTGCCAGTAGTAAGTGTCTGGTGAGGGCCTTCTGCATCTTCATGTGGCAGAAGACAAAAGGGCAAAAGGGCCTAGCTAGCTAATTCCAGCCTTTTTAAAGGGTATGAATCCCATTCATGAGGGAAGAGCCCTCAAGACTTAATCACCTAAAGGCCCCATTTCTTAATATCATACTGGGTCTTGGGTTCCAACATATGAATTTTAAGGGGACCCACATTCAAACCATAGCCCTTGGTAAAGCATTTGAGATTTTTTTTTAATTTCAGAATATAAATAATATAAGGGTACAAACATTTGGGTTACATGAATTGCTTTTGTACAGTTTGAGTGAAAGTTATAAGTGTACCCATTACCTGGCTAGTGTTCTTTGTACCTGTTAGGTGTATATTTACCCATCCCTTCCTCCCCTCTCCCACCTGCTTAATTTCTGTTGAGTTTTACTACCATATGTGCACATGAGTGTTGATCAATTAATTCCAATTTAATAGTAAGTACATGTAGTGTTTGATTTTCCATTCTTGTGATACTTCACTTAGAAGAATGGTTTTCAGTTTCATTGAGGTTGTTACAAGAGGTATTAGTTCACCATTTTTTATTGCTGCATAGTACTGCATGGTATACATATACCACATTTTATTAATCCACTCGTGAACTGATGGGCACTTGGTTTGATTCCACATCTTTTTGACTGTAAATTGTGCCTTAATAAACATTCTAGTGCAAGTGTGTTTTTGAAAAAATGATTTTTCTTTCCCTTGGGTAAATACCCAATAATGAGATTGCTGGATTAAATGGTAGGTCTACTTTGAGGTATCCCCATCATACTTTCCATAGAGGTTGTACTAGTTTGCAGTCCCACCAACAGTGTATAACTGTTCCTTTCTCTCTGCATCCACACCAGCATCTGTTGTTTTGGGACTTTTTGATAAAAGCCATTTTCACTGGTGTTAGGTGTTATCTCATTGTGGTTTTGATTTGCATTTCCCTGATGATTAGAGAGTGGAGCATTTTCCATATGTTTATTGGCCATTAGTCTACCTTCTTTTGAAAAGTTTCTATTCATGTCCTTTGCAATCTTAACAAAATAGGCATAAATGGAACATACCTCAAAATTATAAAAGCCATATATGACAAACCCACAGCCAGCATCATGCTGAATGCAGAAACATTGAAAGCACTCCCACTTAGAACTGGAACCAAACAAGGTTGCCCACTGTAACCACTCCTATTCAACATTTGTGATTCTTAGTGGTTTAACATGTTATCCTTACAAAGTTATTTTACTTTTTCAGTTATTTTCTTAAAGTTTCATTGTATTGCAGTAGCTCATTTGTAATTTTTTTCCTCTAATTAATACAGTGTGCATTTTAACAGAGTCCCTCAAAAGACTTTTGTATCTTTATTCCTGCACAAGCAAATTGCCTGATTGCTAAAAAGGCTCAGTAAACATCTATTGGTATTCATGGAATGAGGGAGTGGCTCACATGTGAATGAAGATGACTGAGATATAGATTCAATGCATGATGTAAAATCTTTATATTGAGCTGTAGTATACAAGGATTAGGCTGACTCAACAGGTAGTAAATTTGAGTCTGGGAGGTGTTTAAGCTTAGACTAAATGACTACTTGGTAGAAATTCTATGGAAGTGTTTTGAGCTTAGAGAGGGTAATTGTACCAAATTGCCTTCTATATTCTTTGCAAACCTGAGATTCTACAAATACCAAGCAGGATAGTGTGAGTGATGCTTTATACTTGGTGGGTGTTTCAGTGGTTCTCAAATCACACTTCAAAACATACTGTAGGGCACACACTTTCTCCTAATTTAAGTGTATAAAAATATTCTAGAAGAAAATTTTTCCCACCATATTACAGGGCCATATTTCCATCACACACAATTACCTAGGCTCATAGGACTTACCTTTTCCCCCCAGCAGTTTAAAAAAAGAATTGCATTTATATGTAAATTATTTGACATTAGAAAATTCTTTTTCTTGTGGATGCCTTATAGTCAACCTTGACTCTCAATCTCAACAAATAGTGGAACTAGAACAAGCATTAGAGAAAATAGCCAGAGGTCAATTTTGTAGTATTTTTAAAAGTTCCACCACTCTGTAAATTCCAGAGAGCAAAAGTCATCTTGCTCACTGTTGCAGTCTCAATAAGCAACAGAGTGGAAATTAGCATGTAGAAACTAAACACTAAATATTATAGAATGAATGTTGTTTTCCTATCACCCTTTTATTTCCCAGGGAAGAGGTAGGAGTCCACAGCAGAGTTTAGAAAAATTAAAGAAATTAGGTAATGATTCTTCTTTCTCCCCACCTGTTTGTTTGACTCTGACAAGTGAATTTTAAATTGTTATGCAAATGAATCATTAATAATTATGTATAGAAATAAAGAAGATTAATTATTCATAGATAGATTCCATTTATTATTTAAATAGTTCTGAGGATAAATTTTGATATTGATAAATTAAGATTTTAGTTTGCAAAGATCAAATTGTAAAAACTCATTTGCTACTTGAAATAGAATAAAAATAAAGGTCAAGACTTGGCCTTTTTTTAAATTTATGTTGCTTGCCTCTCATATATATGGTATCAAAAAAATAATATCAAATAAAATCTTAATCAATTCTAACTCATCAAATTAATTTCTACTTGTATTATATGATCCCCTATTTGAGTTTTCTTTTTTATTTTACTTTTTTCAGTTATTTTCTTAAAGTTTGATTGTATTGCAGTAGTTCATTTGTAGTTTTTTTCCTCTAATACAGTGTCATGATATCATGGTTTGTGATGACAGAAGGCAGCAGTTTAGAACTATATATAATATTTCAAGTTGTTATTTATTCAAATATAAAATTAGCAAAGCCTTCATGAATTTTGAGATATTTTCCCTTTTCCTCATTTTGAACAAACATATGCAGCAAAAGTATTATGAAATTTGTACATTCATGACTAATAGATGTCAGACTGTAAGTACTTCTGTTCAATAGTAAATTCATTATCATGGATTATAATTGAACTTTATATTCAGGTAATAATATTTTGTCTCCTTATTTAGAATTTAGGAGACACGCTTGACAATTAACTTGCAGTTTGCCCCTCCACAGTAACTAATATAGTATTATGCATACTGCTGATATCTAAGGAATACCTGTTAAAGTAAATCCAACTGAGCATGTCCTTTGTCCATTTGTTGATGGGGTTGTTTTATTTTTTCTTGCTGATCTTTTTGAGTTCTGGATAGATTCTTGTTATTAGCCCTTTATCAGATGTGTAGAGAGCAAACATTTTCTCCCATTCTGTATGTTGTCTATATACTCTAGGGACAGTTTCCTTGGCTGTGCAGAAGCTTTTTAATTTGATCAGGTCCCATTTGTTTATTTTTGTTGCTGCTGTGATTGCTTTGGGGGTCTTCTTCATAAATTCTTTGCCTAGGCCAATGTCTGAAAGAGTCTTCCCTACATTTTCTTCAAGGATTCTTAAGGTTTCACGCCTTAGGTTTAAGTCTGTTATCCATCTAGAGTTGATTTTTGTAAGAGATGAGAGATGGGGATCCAGTTTCAATCTTCTACATGTAACGCTCCAGTTTTGCCAGCACCATTTATTGAAAAGGGATTTTTTTCCCCAGTGTATATTTTTGTCTGCTTTGTCAAAGATTAGATGACAATATGCAGATGGTTTCATCTTTGGATTCTCAGTCCTGTTCCTGGTCTATGTCTCTATTCTTGTGCCAGTACCATGCTGTTTTAGTTACTATAGCCTTGTAGTACAGCTTGAAGTCTGGTAGACTGATACCTCCCAGTTTGTTCTTTTTGCTTAAGATTGCTTTGGCTATATGAGGTCTTCTCTGGTTCCATACAAAGTTTAGAATTATTTTTTCTAAATCTATAAAGAATGATGTTGGTACTTTGATGGGTATTGGAATAATGGCCAGCAAACATATAAAAAAAATGCTCAACGTCTCTAATCATTAGGGAAATGCAAATCAAAACTACAATGAGGTATCACCTAACTCCAGTAAGATTGGCCTTTATCAAAAAATCCCAAAGCAACAAATGCTGGTGAGGATGTGGAGAGAAAGGAACTCTTACACTGCTGGTGGGACTGCAAATTAGTGCAACCTTTGTGGAAAAGTATTTGAAGATACCTCAAAGAGCTACAAGTAGAACTACCATTTGATCAAGCAATACCACTAGTAGGCATCTACCCAAAGGAACAAAAGTCATTCTATAATAAAAACATCTGCACTCGAATGTTTATGGCAGTAGATTCACTATAACAAGGAAGTGGAAACAACCCAAGTGCCTGTCAATCCATGAGTGAATTAATAAAATACAATATATGTATGCAATGGAATACTACTCAATTATAAGAAATGATGCTGATCTAGCACCTCTTATATTTCCCCGGATAGAGCTTGAGCCTATCCTCTGAAGTGAGGTATCACAAGAATGGAAGAATAGGCACCACATGTACTCGCTATCAAACTGGCACTGACTGATCAACGCTAAGGTGCTCACACAGTAGTAATATTCTTTGGGGGTTGGGGGGTTGGGGGTGGTTAAACTCATAACTAATGGACGCGGTGAGCATTGTAGCGGGGGAAGGGCACGTCTCAAATCATGGTTGGGATGTGGCAAAGTCATAACATGTAACCAAAATGTTTGTACTCCCATAATTTCATGAAATAAAAAAATTAAAAGAAAAAAATAAAGTGCTAACATAGTATCAGAGGTTAAGCTGGTGGCAGCTTTCATCAGAGACTTCATATAAATTAATCTAAAATACCCCACAGTTTGCTCTAAGGCATGAATTTCACTGGTGTCAGGCAGCCTCGTAATTGGGTTGTGATGTATTTTTAACTATATTTATTATCATTCCAGTGTTTCTAGAAAACTAAATGAGATATGTAATTTAATTTGACTTAGATATTCTTGGAAATTTTCTACATCTTTACAAATACCAGTATTATACAGGGAAGCAGCCACTTTTAATTTTTTATTTTCATTTGCCACACAAAGATGTGTGAGCTTTGATGTGCTTATAAGTGATATATATGGTTAGGAAATAAAAAGAAAATAAGACTGCAAAAAAATAAATGCATAAATAAATCCAACTGAGGCAATCCTTGGTAACCCCCTCTCTGCCTTTACCCATATAAATCTATTTTTTAAGGTACATGGCTCTTTTTTTAAGTAATACAATTTTATTTATTTATTTATTCATTTTTGGAGACAGAGTCTCTCTCTGTTGCCCAGGCTAGAGTGCCGTGGCGTCAGCCTAGCTCACAGCAAACTCAAACTCCTGGGCTCAAGCAATCCTCCTGCCTCAGCCTCCCGAGTAGCTGGGACTACAGGCATGGTGCCCGGCTAATTTTTTCTATATATATTTTTAGTTGGCCAGATAATTTCTTTCTATTTTTAGTAGAGACAGGGCTCTCACTCTTGCTCAGGCTGGTCTCGAACTCCTGACCTCCAGCGATTCACCCGCCTCGGCCTCCCAGAGTGCTAGGATTACAGGTGTGAGCCATCACGCCCAGCTGAGTAATACCATTTTAGAAAGTGAACCACGAAGTCAAATGGAATTATTCTAGTTCTAATCTACTGTGATTCTATGTTTCCAAGACTGGAATATTTAATATTCTATCTTGAAATTTTATCTCACTTTCATACTTAATGTGTTTTATTCTAGACTGGAATTTGGAAATAAATAATATCCGAAAGTTATCTCAGGAATTGGCTCCAAGAGGTGCAAGAGCCAGTGATGGTTCCCAGGAAGAAGCAATAGACCAGTGGGCCAGGAGAAGGCAGCAATTCAGAGATGGCAAGAGATACAGTTCAGCAGGGGAGAGTTCATTTGCCAGCAATATCACCGAAGGATCCAGTAAGTAGACAACCAGCTTCTTTTCCAAAACCACAGCAAAGACAACTTTCTGAAACTTAATCAGTCCCCTGTCTTTATCTCCAGAACATAAACTCTGTTGTATGAACATGGCAATATAGTAATTATAAGTTTTTATATGAAAGATGTTTTCAGAATAATCAACTCTTTATTATATACTAAGGAATTCCTATTTGATAAATTTCCTTCTTCGAAACACACAACTGCCTACTAAGGCTGCTTTTCTCTTTAGATACTAAAATAACTATAGGGTTCTTTATTGAATTAAATTTGTGTACTACTTCACAGAATTTGACTTGGATTATTAAAATATATGTAATATAAAAGGATAAGATAAATATGTTTGATTATAAGTAACAATTTTTTCTAATTTTAAAATTTATGAAATAAGGGAGTGTGTATAATTGGACGCGTACTTCAGTGAGATAGTGTTTCTCTTGCTATTGAGGGACTGTTATTGAACCAGCATTATATGTCAGTCCTACAATCAATGGCAACTGAGAATGGAAGATAGACCATCATGAGGAAATCCAACTGAAGGGAAAATATGGGTCAAAAATAAAATAGAACGGAAGGATTAGGACATTTAATACATACCGCCACTAATCCGGCTCTAACATTCTAACAGCTAAAGTTATCAAAAGATACGTACCCAACTAATGGACATTTGCTATTTATATATTATTTACAGAAACAAGTCAGTTGTTCAGGAACACACTGATACTGAAACCTGAGCAAACTTCATTAAAAAATAAAAGAAAAGGGCAGCTATGTGACACAGAGAATGACGTCTTTATGAAAAGACAATAAGGAGTGTCCTAGGTTATGTCCTACAGGGAAGCTGATGGAATGACACAGTTCAATTCATGAATACAGTGATATAATGTAATTGATTCCAAGTGAGTTAGAGAGCTGGCACAGGTTAGGGATTGGATGTAGCTGTAAATGTGTGGGCAAAGATTATAAGTAATTTAAATTATTAAAATTGTACTGTATTATCATCACCATGATATTCTTATATTCATATGAACAGTGAAGAATCCAGTTTAAATGCTCCATTTGTCCTGATAATTTTCATTCTTGTCCCTTGATCAATATCCAATTCTTCTAGTTGCTTCTTCCTATTTGGCAACAAGGACCCAAGGTCTAGAATCTTAAATTTTCGTTTTCACATATGCTACTATATAGGGTTGTTTTCTTATCCCTTTAATGTTCACATACTCTTGAAATACCTCCCTGGAGAACACACTGCTTATATTAGACTTCCAATAAAATAATCCCACTGCTAAACATTTTGTTCTAATATTCACTTCCTTCCACTCCTATTGCCTCTTCTCCTTATCAGCTGCTGTATTTAAATATTCTAGAATTTGGTCGGTGTTTTTAAAAATATTTTAATAGTACTTAATGTATTTCATTAATTTTCTCTCATCACTGGTTTTTGTGCCAGTTACTTTTAATAGGATTTATTGTATTTTTCTTCTTACTATAGGAATCCTTTAATAATTTTTTCAGAGATTCTATGGGAGATAAACTGAGTTCTTAAATATCTAAAAATGTATTCACTTTCCTCTTAATTCTAAATGATACTTTGGTATAGTTTGGCATAGCATTCTAGGTTCAAATTATTGAAGAAACTGATTCATTATCTTCCTGTAACCAGTGGTGGTAATGAAAAGTTTGAATCCAATCTGATTCTCACAAATTTTGTCACTAATCCAATTTTGTCACATAGCTTTTAGGATTTTCTATTTACCTTTGGTTTTCTAGAATTGTTCTGCTATGGATCTCAGGATGTGTATTTTAAATATTTTATCCTCTTTGGCATCTCTTGGACTATTATAGGTTGGTGATTCATTTCTTTCTTCTACTTATAAATTCTCAGATACCATTTTTTCAAATATCGATTTTCTTTCTCCTCTCTTTTATCTCCTGCCGGCACCCTTTTTAGATAGATATTCAATCTTAAATCTATTCCTCACATGCCTTAACTTTCCCTTTGTACTTTGCATCTCTTCATCTCTTTGTGCTACGTCTGAGAAAATTCCCTAGCCCTATTTTTGAGCTCAGCAATTCACCCCTCATCTAAATCCTTCCTGCTCTTTAGCCTGTTTTAAACTTTTTTATTTCAACAGTCTCTAAGTGGCTCCTTTTTATTGGATTGTTCTTATCTTTTGTACCCTTGGAAACATTAAGCATAGTATATAAAGTTTGAGTCTAATTGCTCTATCAACTGTGTCCTCAAATACATATTGCACATTTGCTGAGTTTGTTGTCTTTCCTTCATGGTGTTGGCTTTTCCCAAGTGCTTTGTGATTTTCTACTGGGTGCAGATTCTTAGTTTCCTCTCTATGCACCTGATGGCTGCCTGTAATTGACCAACCTACGTGGGCAGGCAGTGCAGCACCCAGGATGGTTTCTGCCGTATTCAATGTGAGTAAGAACGCTTCAGGTTGCAACAACTGAGCTCTGGCACAGGACAGTCCATATCCCATGTGGGTGTCTTCTGTCCCAACCTCTGACTTTTTCACACACTCGTCTGTTCTGGACTAGAGGCTGGTACAGTCATTGCTGCTACTTGACCCCTGGTAGAGCTCGAAGTGGGGAATGTGTGAGCATCAAACTACCTTGCTGTTTCTGCCACGATGCCCTAATTAAACACCCTCCTGTTTGCACCTGGGGCCTCTTTAGCTCCTGGCTTCTCACTAGGGTTGGAGCATTCTTGGTGATGTTCTCACCATTCCGCATCAAAACATTCTCACATATATTCTCTGCTGTGAATTTACTCCATGGTTTACAGGTTGACTGTGGATTCCAGGTATTTCCCAGTTTCTGGCATGATGAGAATTCCCTTCTTGTTTTTAAATACATCTACAGATCTTAAAACACATACCACACCACGTACAAGACACCCTGTATCTCCTTCCTGATGTTCTGGACTGTGGAATGCCTCTTCCTTTTATTACGCACAAAAATTCAGCTGTAACTCCTGCTTCTAAATATATGTAACTGAATTTATCAGTGTTCATAAAATAAAAGGCCCTGCAGGAATTAGGACATAATACATGTTTTCCAGCATTTCTATCAAAGTGAGAGGGTGTGGTTTGTGCTCCCTCCGCTATCTCTGAGAACAGCTTCCATTTGCCGCTCCAGATTCTTTTCCACCTTTCTCTCTGCCCTAAGTGTGTCATCTCTTTGGACAATATCAAGGGGCTAATTGGCCCTCTGGCTTCCTATTGGGTTTGACCAGTGAGGAAGATCAGGAAAAGACTGCAGGGAATGAGGAGGGTGAGGTCCTGGTATTATTGTCCCTTGTTTATCCCTGTGATGTGCCAAAGGCTGGCTGTGTCCCTAAAGCCACACTCCTATAAAGTGGCCCTCTCCACACTACCTTCTATGGCTCTGTGTTCTTTTGGTTTGGGGTTTTTTTTTTTTTTAAACTGCATCTAAGATCTTAACTGTGAGATTCTGTTTCTATCTACCTTGAGGCAGGTGACAGTATCCTCTGTCACTTTATGTAATAAATATACTCTTCTGCAGCTGCAAAATCGTGAATCCTTGAGTATGGCTGTGTGTTCTGGTAAATGTTACCTGCTCCCTCCCCTTATCCTTTTAGTCTTAGGTGGACTAGTCTTAATCCCACTCTATCACACCTGATTTTTAAAAATCTTGTCCACAATGTGTAAATAGTGTTTTTATTAAATTCTCCTCAAATTACTTATTTGAGGATGCCATCTTTTTCATGCCACTACCCTCTGATACTCCAGTGATCTGATCTGAGCTTCTAGCAATGATACTGTTGAATGCTAGCTCATCAGATATCACCAATACAACCTATTGATAACACACAACTGCTTATTGCTTACAGAGATACGGGAGGATGTCCATGAAATAGAGCTTTGATTCTTGTAGCCATCCAAAAAGGCCCTGTTGTAACACTGCTTCCTTCAGATAATAATGATATTCATTGGTTTTCAGTTTCTTCTTTCTGGGTTATTTTCTTGGACTCTTAAAATTTCTCCTTTTTATACTGCAGATAAAGTCAATGACAGTTCATACCTCTAAACCTGCATAATCAAAATTATTAAGGTGTTCACCAATCAACCAATACTACAGTAATTAGTATCTACCCATATTAAAACCTAAGAAAAGAAACCTGAGGGATGAACAATTTGGTTATAACTAAGAAGACCAGAAACAAAATTTTATGTGTAGTAATAAAAATTTATTACATGTAATAATAGCTTCTATTATTCCCTAGAACAATTTATGATTGATATAAACTAAGAAATTAGATTGAATGGAAACTTTGTTTAGTTTGGCTAACTATAGACTATCTTCATGTGTCATAGAAAATGGGGTCAATTCCTCCAATTTTCAGTTCCTTCTAGTTCATTCTTGTATAGAAGGACTAGTTCCTTCCAGATCACTGTGTCCTTCACCTACCTGGACTCTTTCAGTACAAGTCTGTTTCAATCATTGTTTTATGGAAAATTCTTCACCCCTAGTGCTCTTAGACATTCATGTTTGCTCTGCATTTCTTGAAAAAAAGAAACAACCACAGATGTGCTGGAGCCAGCTCCCAGTGGCTCACAAAAACCAACTGTGCACATTTTTCTAACACCGCAGTTCAGCGACAGCAGGTTGGTAGCTTGAAATTGGCCATGGTGGGAGTATTTATACAATGGAAACTGGCAAACACTGCAAATCAGGGATTATTTTTCTTTCTTTTTGGAAAGTCACTTAAAACATTTACCAGTACCTCACTTGCAATAACATAGGCTGTATAACTTATACAAATTCTAATTTCATGCCAAAGGAACATAATCATTTTAATTAAAACAATGATTGTGTTTTCTTTGGGGTGAACTCTGTTTTGAATGAAAACTTATACCTACTAACAATTTGTTTCACATTGGACACAAGAGAATTAAACCGCCTGCCATTTCTATTTTCCAGTTTATCCAAGCCACGGCACACAGAAGGCATGCTGTATTTCTTCAGAAACTTTTCAGTGGAGACTACAATTCACTAAGAGCTGCTGGGGCTAGCATTGTTTAATGTGTGGTTTAAATTTTATCTCATTTACAGAGTCAGGATATGCTACTAACCCATGACTTAAAGTCTGACAGTTTTATCGAGCATCATTACAGCTGGTGTTTTTCACTCTGTTAATCTCACTCATCTCCGACTTCCTACATAATAACTGGAAAAGACATTAGGAATGACATATTTATGTGTGTGGACACAGTTGATCAATCCATCCAGGCTGTAGGGAATGCTGACTAAGGCACACCAGGTAAATAACTTGAAGGCTGTAAACTGAAGTCAGAAAGGCCTGCAAAATGGAGCTCTGATTTTTATCATCTCAAATGGCTCCTGTATCACAAACAGATGTAGCAAGAATTTGGCTCTAATTGTGTGAGGATACTTGATAGCATTTTCCTTACTTCATTCAGCTATTAAAATTATTATGGAAATGTATTTTCCAAATATTACTTTGCGTGGAAATAGGAAGGAAGGAAGGAATAGAGGGAGGGAGGGGGAAAGAGGAAAGAAAAGAAAGGCAAAAGAACTCTAATTCCTAATAATGAGAGCTAACAATTACAAAGTGTTTGCTAAGAGTGCTTTACAATGTACTGACGTATTAATTCTCCCCAAAACACCATGAGTTAAGTCCTCTATTTTTAATCCTCATTTTACTGAAGGAGGAATGTGATTCATGGACAAGATAAGTGACTTGTCCAAGGTCACTCCGCTATAATTTGTGGTGGAGCTGGGTTTCAAACCCAGACAGCATGGCCAGAGTCTATGCTCTTAAACACTACAACTCACTGTCTCTGGTTGGACCATTTAATTCGAATCCTGGGAAAGTCCAAATGGTCTCACTTTGTAAGATACCACTTTTTCATTATCCTGAAATAATGCAGTGAAATTAAAGAGCTATGAGAAATGTCTAAAGGCACCTGGAACTGGGCCAAATATTTTCTCTTTTTTTATTCTCAAGTCAAAAAAAATCAGAAAAAGAAGTCTAGTATTTAAATTTTTCAAGGACAGAAGAGATCAAACACAGTTTTAGTAATACCAAGCATATTTATGAGCTCATTTTGTCCTACAGTTTCATTTATTAAAAGGTTCATCTAGCCAAAAAAATTTTGGTGACAAAGATTTTGTGACAAAGACATATTTGGATTTGTTTTCTATTTGGCTCAAAGTTCCACAGGGGCAACTGTTAAGAAATCTAGCAGCTCTAAGTTTGCAGCAGGTGTGTAGCTTGCTGCTTCATTGGATTTTAACACAAAGTTTATGTCTCAGTTTATGTAAGAATATGTTGATTAGCTCTGTCTTGGTAACTGAAAGAACACAGAACTGCTCATCCACATAATCAAATCTGTTCATAAATAAATGAGCTGTTTTAACAGTCTCATGCCTGCTGATAAAAACAAAGATCACTATAATTTAAAGCCCCACCCTCAGACCTTTACATGATAGGAAGATGATTACATATCCACTGTGGACAATTACTGCTCAGGGAAAAAAACAATAAAGATAAATCAGTAGGCCCGGCAACCTGTGTAAGTTATACTCATAAATATTTAAATGTAGCTGGATTTTTAAGGCTGAGAACATAGGATATAAATCAAACAAGGAAAGACACTTTAATACTTTAAATCCTTTAGGGCTTCTGTAACTTTAGCAAATACTACTGTAACAAAAAGCTTGAATTTAGCCTTAAAGCTCAGAAAGATAGGTCAATACATTGCTATAATTTTTTGGTTTACTTCTCCTACCCTTTCAGGTCAAATGTCACATTCAGACTTATCCAACAAATGAAAGCAAAAAATTCTTAAAGGGTTTTGCAATATATGTGAAGAAGGCATCCTATGTGCTGATTTAAAGTATACTGTTCTAAAGTTTCGTAATTTTTATTCCAATAAACAATATGCTCCTTAAAATGACATCATTTGCATTCCAACTTTATCATTACATAATATTCCCATATGTCATCTGTCTTTATTTTTGCACACACAAAAAGCTATTTACTCAATCAACATGGCCTATCTTGCCAGTACCTACTTCCCCACTGCAGGCCACTTGTGTTTATCCTCCTCTCTCCCTCCCCATAGAAAGTTTACCCACTCCTCAAGATCCAGTCTAATGAGATTCTTCCTTTAACCTTATTTCCCTACAGCCAGAATCACTCTCTCCTTCCTCTGAACTCTCTTATTTCATCATAAGTCCCTTATCTTACTCATCTTTCTATCCCCATTGTGCCTAAAATTGCACCTTGCTCATGAGAAAGAAAAATTATTTTACAGCATTTCACTTCAATAAATAAGTAATGAATGAATGAATGTACCCGAAACCACTTAAACTGTCAAATTACTAGTGCAATATCATTTGGTGTACAAAGCAAAAAATATAAGAACAAGCATTAAAGATATTTGGGGTTTGGAAAAAAAGATACTTGGGGTATGTTCTTGACTATTTGCAAGAGACTATGCTTTTGTGTGCTTTGGCAATAAACCACTGCTGGCCATTTCAACACAAGTAAAACAAATGTATTAGCTAGAAATTTATGGTTTCATTTATCTATGTGTTTGGAAGATGACTAGCATTTACTCTCTTCAGTCCAGTACTAGGAAAACAGAGGTGCAAATTTAGAGATAAGAACAAGAATCATTAGGAATGATTCTCTGAAGAAAATCAGCGAGAGCAGAAGAACCATTCTTTCCAGGGCCTTTACATAACTGATCTACAGCGGTTCAGCTGGCCCCTGCTGACAGGGTGAGGCAAGAAGGAAAAGGCTTTACCTAGAGTTTTTCAAAGAAAGGCATGGGAGCAACCGTAGCATGTGAGAAGAAATTGAAAGAGAGAATGACATGTTTTGCTGTTGTTGTTTAAGAAGCATTGCTGTGGTCTTCCAACCTCACCTTCTTCATGGTATTTGAGAAATGGAAACAAATGACTTACAATTTTCTTGAAAGTATATTTTGGCTATGAAATGGTACTTTTTGATTCTGCTCTCTTGAAAGCCTGAAAGGCTTGGGGCATGACTTTATTTATGTTTTAACTTCCTCAACAGGACCACAAAGAAACAGTTGGAAGATAATATAGGAACGCAATCTCATTTCCTTAACTGCCACAACCTTCTACACTATCCAAAAGATTCCCAAATACACAGAAAAACCTGAATTTCTACGAAAGAATCTGTTAAGTGAAAGTTTGCATGCCTCTTTATATGCTTTACTCTACATGTAACACCGCAGTTAGTTTTCTAGGGAAGTGTGTTTTTGCAGTGCCTTCTTTGTAGCATAGAGAATAGTAATTTTGTGTGTGGGTTTTTTGTTTTGTTTTATTTTGTTTTTGTACTTGATAATCCTTTTCTTTGTACTTGGAATTTTGAAAGGGACTCTAAAGCTAATTCCTAGTCTTATGTGGTTTCATCATGACCCCTAAATACTAATATATGGGCCTTAAAAACAAGTATTTTTTCCATACTTTTCCTCGACAAAGGATTTATAGTGCTGCCTCTAACGCACAGGCTCCCACACCTTAGGCTCTGAAGCAATACCTGTTTTGATTTATGATATCTTACCATTACATTAGTTCTTCCCAGAAGAACTGTCTAGCAAACTTAGCTACCTGTTTTCAGGATAAGACTCTTCATTAATACTGACTTCACCCCTGCACACATTCGGCTGCTTTCTCACCTTGACCATCAGTGCATTGGACCCTCTTTCTTGCCAAACCATAATTCACGTTAGCAACTTTTCTATTCCTCAGTCACCTCAGAAGATGGCCGTTCTGTGGATTTTGGCTTTCGAGTTGATATTGAGGAAAAAGGATTCTACACAGAGAATTTTCATTCAGCAGCATGGGTTTTCCGAGGGGATGATGGGAATCCCGAGGACAGTCCCAGATGTCTCAGTAAAAAACCTCGACCAGTAGCTGGTAAGAACTCTACAATTATGGTAAAATGAATATGTCTTAGAGAACCTGTGACCAACTCCAGGCAAGACTCTGAAGTCAGCAAACTTGAGCACTGGAGGGAGTGTTTGGGGAGATGAAGTATGTGTGCTCCCATATTGATATACGTATGTATATGTATACATACACATATACAATGTGTTTCTTAATATCATGAAAGAATTTGAAGCTATTGAAATAAAAACTGTCTTAAGAGATCATTCAAACATAGAGTAGTAATTCCAAAGTTGGAATAAAGATTAATGTAGGCAGACTCAAGAGTTTGTTTTCATTCTACAAGTAAAAAATAATTATTAATTTTTTAAAAATGTACCAGAGAGTATAGAAAAGTAACAAGTTATCAGTTATTATTCCAATTCTTCAATATAACTATTTTATTGTTTCTGCTTGGTCTTTTTATTATACATAGTTTTAGTAGTCCTGTTTTTAAACATATATGAAATATGCATTTGATATTATCACAAATTAATTTCTTATACTTTATATGATATTGTATAGCCTTTTTTTACACTTAATAATATAATTATGTTTATTTAATAATATAAGTATTTTTCATGTTTTTACAGACTTCCTTAATATTGTCATAGTTTCATGATGTTTTCATGTGATGAATTATAGTAAACTAAAAATTAATAACTATGTATATTTTGCTAATGCAATCATGGCTATCAGTGGAGAAAAAAACTTATACCTGAGTTACAAGTTTCAACATGTGAAATATTATTTCATTCCCATCTTTGCTATAAAATTTAAGGTATAGAGCTTTGTGAACTTCTATTTTACTGGTTAAATAACCTTCTTAAGTAGTAAACAATTTAACTCAAGCAAGGAAAGATTCAGTTTGAAAAGAATGTTTTAAATTAATTATACAATCGTATATTCAACAAACACCATGTCTACTATGGTCCAGGTACTAGGGAATTGCTCAAGATAGACAGAGAGAAGTGACAGGTTTGACAGTATGACAGGTTCTACAAAGAGGTACACAATTCTTTCAGTATAGGCGTCAAAATGTGCTTAGTTTCACCTTAACCCCTCCAACACAGATAAGATACACTAATTGTTTTATATAATATTTTCTGTTTTATCTGTAGAGCAAAATAGAGCCTTTCTTAGTTTTTTTTTTTTTTTTTTTTTT
>CM052439.1:112046363-112072991 GCA_028533085.1 Varecia variegata
TGCGCCCTTTTTTTATAAATATAAAATTCAGCAGTAGAAGATTTTAGTGAGAAGTTGTATATCTAAATGAGTTTTTGTACCCATGTGTAAGAGAATACAAGGTTTATATCTTGTATACTTAGAATATGTATGTATATTCATATCATAATATGAACAAATTAAGCTTAGCCATTCATTAAAAAGTAAGCATGGGACTCCGAATCTAAAACTTAAAGTATTCACGATGGAGTTTGTGAAAATTAATAAAGGTGATGAGGCATAAAGTTTCAATTAAAAGAGATGAATAAGCTCTAAAGATCTGCTATACAAATTGCACCTATAGTCTACAATAATGTATTGTACGCTTAAAATTTTGTTAAGAAGGTAAATTTCATGTTAAGTGCTCTTAACCACAATAAAATAGAATTAAAATAAATAAAATAAATCAGAACAACAAAAATAGATGATATCTATTAATAGAATTAACCTTAAAAAACACAAAATTTTCTATATTTAATTTTTATTTAAGTTGTAAGATGGTATAAGGAAAGGACACCAGGCTAAAAGACGCTTAGAGTCAGGATTTCTATTTGTTCATTGATGTATTTCAAGCACCTAGAATAGTACCTGATTCATCACAGGAATCCAATACATATTTGTTGAGTGAATGAATAAAAATACCTGGATTTCAGTACTATTCAGTAATTAACCAGCTATATGACCTTAGAAAAATTACTTATTTACTGTTATTATCCCTCTGCCTATCTTACAGCATTATAAAAAATGCAATGAAATTATAGATGTGAAAATTATAATCTCTGTCCATGTTAGGTATTTCTCCCACCCTTATTTTTCTTAATTCTTATGAGAACTTTGGTTGAATAATAAATATATGTATATATTCACATACATGTTTGTGTATATTCATACACATTTATATGTAAATTATACACAATGTGTGTGTATATATATATAATATACTTACTAAGTTGACATATGTTTATTGAGTATGACAGGAACCTGAGAACATAAAGATGAACAAAATACAGTTTCTCCACTCACAGTATTTTGGCTAAAATCCACTGTATGTCTAAGAAAGTACAATTATTGCAATTTCTACTGTTGTTTATGGTCATCAAAAACCAAGCATTTTGGTTAATTTACTGTTATTTACTTTGGTAAAAGAAAACAAATGGAACTTTGTTATATATATCTAAATTTTCATTTTTTTAATATTTTGTATATATATGCACACACATATGCACATACATATACATATATACATACATGTGTGTATATGTGTCAGTGTGTATGTATATATACATATATGCATATGAAAATATGTTTAAATGTTGCAAGTGAACTTCACGGTATTATTAGGTTGGTGCAAAAGTAATTGTAGTTTCAAACTGTAAATTTTAAATCATTATAACTGAGCTCAAACACATCTTTATTAATCAAAATAGTAACCTTTACAATCAACACATTTTGCCAATGAGAAATAAGTTTGTTTATTCCTGTAGCGTAAAAGTCCGTGCTTCAGGATTCAAAGAACCTTGGAAAGCATTTTCTGCATCCTGCTGGTTGTGGAAGCGTTCTCCCTGCACAAAGTTGTCAAGATGCTTGAAGAAGTGGTAGTCAGTTGGCGAGAAGTCAGGTGAATATGGCTGATGAGGCAAAACTTCGTAGCCTAATTTGTTCAACTTTTGAATCATTGGTTGTGCGACATGTGGTCAGGCGTTGTCCTGAAGAGGAATTGGGCCCTTTCTGTTGACCAATGCCAGCTGCAGGCATTGGAGTTTTTGGTGCATCTCATCCATTTGCTGAGCATACTTCTCAGACGTGATGGTTTTGCCAGGATTCAGAAAGCTGTTGTGGATCAGACAGGCAGCAGACGACCAAAGAGTGACCATGACCTTTTTTTGGTCCAGGTGCTTTGGAGCTTCTTCTCAGTCCAACCACTGAGCTGGTCGTCGCCAGTTGTGGTATAAAATCCACTTGTGGTAGCATGTCACAATCTGATTGAGAAATGGTTCATTGTTGCATACAGGAGAAGATGACACTTTAAAACAATGATTTTTTTGATTTTCAGTCAGCTCATGAGGCACCCACTTATTGAGCTTTTTCACCTTTCCAAGTTGCTTCAAACGCCAAACCACTGTAGAATGGTTGACATTGAGTTCTTCGGCAACTTCTTTTGCAGTTGTAAGAGGATCAACATTGATGATTGCTCTCAGTTGGTCATTGTCAACTTCCCATGGCCAGCCACTGTGCTCCTAATCTTCAAGACTCTTGTCTCCTTTGCAAAACTTCTCGAGCCACCACTGCAGTGTATGTTCATTAGCAGTTCCTGAGCCAAATGCATTGTTGATGTTGCAAATTGTCTCCGATGTTTTACGACCCATTTTGAACCCATTTTGAACTCAAATAAGAAAATCGCTCAAATTTGCTTTTTGGCTAACATCACTTCCATCGTCTAAACTAAATATAAAATAAACAGCAAGTAATAAGTCATTAGCAAAAAAAAAATAAAGTGAGAAATACACATTAAAATGATGTATAACATAACCACATTTATTTATTAATAAGAATGTATTCCAATATCGAACAGCAAATTTCAACAACACTAAAACAGCAATTACTTTTGCACCAACTTAATATTTATTGGACTGAACCTCAGTCTGAGAATGTGCTAGTTGTTCTTTCTTACTGGTACCAAGAACTGAAGTGTTACATATACCAGATGCATGTGTTCTTAACTATGTGATATGGTAAGACCAATGAAAGAAGATGCAGATGGAAAGGAAAGGTGAGTTGGAAGCAAATGACCAATTTTTAAACTGAAAAATATCTTTTTTAACCTAATAGCATTTTAAAGAAATTACAATGCTAATTTATGTCTAACAGCATTGTATTGTATGAGAATAAATTTTATACTTTAAAAAATATATATCCAGGCCGGGCACGGTGGCTCACACCTGTAATCCTAGCACTCTGGGAGGCCGAGGCGGGTGGATCGCTCAAGGTCAGGAGTTCGAGACCAGCCTGAGCAAGAGTGAGACCCCGTCTATACTAAAAATAGAAAGAAATTATCTGGCCAACTAAAATATATATATACAAAAAATTAGCCGGGCATGGTGGCGCATGCCTATAGTCCCAGCTACTCGGGAGGCTGAGGCAGTAGGATCGCCTAAGCCCAGGAGTTTGAGGTTGCTGTGAGCTAGGCTGACGCCACGGCACTCACTCTAGCCCAGGCAACAAAGCGAGACTCTGTCTCAAAAAAAAAAAATATATATATATATATATATCTCCAATCCTTTATTTTCCTAAAAGAGTTCTTGTGTGTTGAAGAAATAGATAACAAAAGTTTGTATCACTACAAAAGTGTATTGCTGGCAGTTCAAAAAAATTTTAGAGTATTTTCAGTGTATGAGTTGTGTTATATTTATGGAAATATTTGCCTTTCATTTGCATTTTTACATCTAACAAGATGATTCTAAGGAAGTGTTATTTGGGGGGATAAATTACTTGAAGATGTGCCCACACGGTTTTTGAAAAGACAATGACATTCAATTGTGGCTTTTCAGCAGCTGTGTGGCACTCATAGATTTTCCACCAGACTATGGCAAGGGAAACCAGGACTATAAATCTTAAAATATGAGAAACTTGTCTTCAGAACAGGAGGGCAACACATTGCAAAACATTTTGATTGCCTCTTCTCCCACAGGAGAGCTCTACAGTTGAGCTCACCATTTAAAGACTTTATTGGTTTTCACTTTCACACACATTGTTGACATTCAATTTGCCTGATTGAAAAACAAAAAAACCAAAACCACAATCTAGAAAGCAATATCTATCTTAACAGTCTCATGCAATACAAAACAAAACAAACATGATTTGGTTTGAAACAACATGGTAAAAATACTCCATTAAACAAATCTCTGTTGGATAATCAATCTGTCAAAAGCAGAAGATAGTGTCAGGAGGGTCCCCCAAAGGGAGCAAGAAGTTTTGACAAGTGGGGAGATTAGAAGTGATTTTTACAGGGGTCAGAAATAGGATTTCTGATTTTCTTTTTACCTTGATTAGCTATCAGCCTGTTGCAGACCACTAAAATATTCATTCCTAATCCTTGAATTTCCCAGTTCTATCCCTTAAACTATACTGAGATCCATAAGTGGCAATCAAGTCATGTAAAACAATTGCCAAAAGGGAATTGTATTAACAAATAGTAGCGTTTTCCCCAGAAGCATAGCATGGAGCAGAGCACAGAATTTCAGAGCTGGAAAATGCTAACACTTTCTCAGCAACTTTGATGTGCTTTTCCTAATCCTGTTTGCAACATAAAAAAAGCAATGTATTGTCTTTAGACATTTTGTAAAGACAAATGTTCCTTCAGGAATCCACATGAAGAGACTTTATCCTTCCTCTCTTTGAATGTTTGTCAATGGTGGCAGCCAATGTCTAGCATGTAAACTCCATGAGGAAAAAGTCTCCTTGTCTGTCTTCTCCACTGCATTCCTAATACATAAGAAAACACCTGGGCACATAGTAGGTGCTCAGCAATTGTGCATGAATGACTTCTGCTATTAGACTACAATGAATCTGTAAAGACAGATGCATGTTTCTTTGTTTTTATCAGATGTTTTTATTCCCTAGCTGACCAAGGAGGTGGTCACATCTGAGAACATTTGGACAGATTGCTTAACCTTTTACTATCTCTGTCATTTCTCATAGGAAACTTAATTGTAGAAATATTGGTTTACTTCAGAGTATCTGGGGAAAAAAATTTAATAAAATAATGACAGATCTTCTCACAAACCCTGAAAAGTATAATGTGAATTTATAATAATAATATTTCTCCAAGTATCAGGGACTCACCCACCCAGTCCACTTGTCAGAGATGGTGAGGAAGCGATTCCTCATCAAGTGGGAGACTGGACTGAGGTCCTTCCCTACTCTGAATACAATTGCTGTCCATTCATTTCGAATTCTCAAGAGTTCTTTTGACCTCTTAAATGCTTTTAGTTCTGTCCATGTTTTGCCTACATTAGGCATTCTGTAACAGCCTTTAAATATGGGCCTAAAGATGAGGCAATTCTGCAAAGAAAAAATTGCCTTGTTCTCCAATCTGGAGGAAAATCTAAATTTCTCTGAGAAATAAAAATATAAAAGAAAGATTGAAATGAAGAAGTAAAATATGTTGCTCATAAATTCTACCATATTTCTATTTCTTAATGAAATAGGACTCTATTAAATTTTAATTTTTAAGGTGTTAATTTTCCCTGCCCTTGTGAATAGATTAGGATTCTTACTTTATAATTAATTAACTGACTTTTTCCCAGAAAACTAAGAATAGGCATATTAATAATAATTCCCTTCTGGAGCTCAGTTTGTTGTTATACTTTACTATGATTTACTCTTTATTATTTTTAGATATTCATTAACATATAGAAGAAAAAATTCAACCAATAAGGTATGTCAATCTAATTGTTGGGGGAAGATTAATTCTCATAGGATTATGTTAGTTCTTCTCTCTGGTGGACTTGACCTTCAATAAAACCAAATAAACATGATTTTAAAGCCTTTTGTTACAATTTCTTATTAGATACCACTGTTAGTGTTTAAAAATGAATCTTCTGCCTGGCATGGTAGCTCACATCTGTAATCCCAGCATTTTGGGAGGCTGAAGCAGGAGGATTTCTTGAGCCCAGGAGGTCAAGACCAGCCTGGGCAAGATAGTGAGACCAAGCACATCTCTATAAAAAATTAAAAAATTAGCCAGGCATGGTAGCATGCACCTATAGTTCTAACTACTTTGGAGGCTGAGGCAGGAGGAGTCCCTGAGCCCAGGAGGCTCAGTGAGCTATGATTACACCACTGCACTCCAGCCTGGGCAACAGAGCAAGACCCTGTCTCAAAAAATAAAATAAAATAAAGTAAAATAAAAAAAAATAAAAATGAATCTTATGAAATCCCTTAAGCTCACTTAACCCTCATTTCAGTTTTTTACTCTAGCATGATCCAGATATATTTTTTTCTAAATAAAAAAATAAGATGTAATTATACCATAAAACTGTGGTCCCCAAGCCCCGGTACCGGTCCATGGCCTGTTAGGAGCCGGGCCGTGGACCACTGCCTGAGCTTCCCCACCCACTACCCCTCATTGGTGGAAAAATTGTCTTCCATGAAACCGGTCCCTGGTGCCAAAAAGGGTGGGGACCACTGCTAAAAGACAAAATGCCTACCATGTCCGCATCTCCCTTTATAGAAATTGTCCTTCCACAAAAAGATCAGTTTTACAGGGACATGTTTTCTACCTTGGAAACCTGCCCCATCCTCACCTCTGAAGTAATAGCCCAAAAGAGTTCTGAACAGTCATGGTTTTGGTCTATAAGGTTCCCTCCTTCAGGAAATCAAACTGAAAAATGAACTTAGTAATAGACACAGAAGTTAAAATGTCTTGAGGTAAAGAAAAGTCAAGAGAGCCCATGAGTGAGCTGAAGTTATGAATAAGTCAAACAAGCAGAAGCTGTGAGGAAGAAATACACACACACACACATACACACACACAAACAGGCATATCTCATTTTCTTGTGCTTTGCTTTAGCATGCTTTGCACATATTGCATTTTTTTAAAGATTGAGGGTTTGTGTCAATCCTGTGTCAATCACATCTCTCAGTGCCATTTTTCTAATAGCATGTGCTCGCTTCATGTCTGTGTCACATTTTGGTAATTCTCACAGTATTTCAAGCCTTTTCATTATCACTATATCTGTTATGGTGATCTGTGATCAGTGATCTTTGATGTAACTATTTTAATTGCTTTGAGGCACCACAAACCACACCCACATAATTCTGCAAACTGAATTGATAAATATTGTATATGTTCTGACTGCTCCACCAACCAGCTGTTCCCTCATCTCTCTCGCTCTCCTTGGGCCTCTCTATTCTCTGAGGCACAGAAATATTGGAATTAGGCTAATTCATAACCCTGCAAAGGCCTGTAAGTGTTCAAGTGAAAGGAAGAGTTGCATGTCTCTCACTTTAAATCAAAGCTAGAAATGATTCAGCTTAGTGAGAATGGCATGTTCAAAACCAAGTTAGGCTAAAAGCTAGGCTTCTTGTGCCAATTAACCAAGTTATGAATCCAAAGGAAAAGCTCTTGAAGAAAATTACAAGTGCTACTCCAGTGAACACACAAATGATAAGAAGGTGAAACAGTCTTATTGCTGATATGGAGAAAGTTTGAGTGGTCTGGATAGATTAAACCAGCCACAACGTCCCCTTAAACCAAAGGCTAATCCAGAGCAAAGCCCTAACTCTCTTCAGTTCTATGAAGGCTGAGAGAGGTGAGGAAGCTGCAGAAGAAAATTTGGAAACTAGCAGACATTGAGTCATGAGGTTTAAGGAAAGAAGCTGTCTCCATTACATGAAAGTGCCAGGTGAAGCAGCAAGTGCTGATGCAGAAGCTTCTGGAAAAGAAGATCTACCTAAGATAATTTATGATAGTAGCTACAAAAAACAACAGATTTTCAATGTAGACAAAACAGACTTCTATTGGAAGAAGATGCCATCTAGGACTTTCATAGCTAGAAAGAAGTCAATGCCTGGCTTTAAAGCTTCAAAGGATAGCCTGCCTCTCTTGTTAGGGACTAATGCAGCTGACTTTAAGTGGAAGCCAATGCTCATTTACCATTCTGAAAATCCTAGAACCTTCAAGAATTATGCTAAATATACTCTGCCTGTGCTCAATAAATGGAACAGCAAAGCCTGGATGACAGCACATCTGTTTATCTGTTTACAGCATAGTTTACTGAATATTTTAAGCCCACTGGTGAGACCTACAACTCAGTCAGAAAGATTCCTTTCAAAATATTACTGTTCATGGACAATGCACCTGGTCACCCAAGAGCTCTGGTGGAGACGTGCAAGGAGATTAATGTTGTTTTCATGCCTGCTAGCACATCATCCATTCTGCAGCCCATGAATCAAGAATAATTTTGAATTTTAAATCTTATTAAGAAATACATTTCATAAGGCTATAGTTGCCATAGATAGTGATTCCACTGACATATCTGGGCAAAGTAAATTGAAAACTTTCTGGAAAGCCCGTGCCACTCTGGATGCCATTAAGAACATGCATGATTCATGAGAGGAGGTACAAATATCAATATTACCAGGAATTTAGAAGAAATTGATTCCAACTCCCTCCGATGACTTTGAGTGGTTTGAGATTTTGGTGGAGGAAATAACTGCAGATGTGGTAGAAACAGCAAAGGCACTGGAGTGAGAAGCAGAGCCTGAAGATGTGACTGAATTGCTATAATCGCATGATAAAATTTGAATGGATGAGGAGTTGCTTCCAATGGATGAACAAAGAAAGTGGTTTCTTGAGATGTAATTTACTGGGGAAGATGCTGTGCATATTGTTAAAATCACAACAAAGGACTTAGAATATTACATAAACTTAACTGATAAAAGGGTTTGAGAGGACTGACTCCAATTTTGAAAGAAGTTATGTGAGTACAATGCTATCCAACAGCATAGCATGCTACAGAGAAATCTTTCTTGAAAAGAAGATTCAATGGATACACAAACTTTATTATTGTCTTATTTTAAGAAATGTCCACAGCTACCCCAACCCTCAGAAACGCATATTGATCAGTCAGCAGTCGTCAACATCCAGGCAAGACCCTCCACCAGCAAAAAGATAAGCACTAGCTGAAGGCTCAGATTCACATTTTTTAGCAATAAAATATTTTTAATTAAGCATAGTACTTTTTTTTAATAGACCTAATACTATTGCACACTTAATAGACTACATATAGCATAAACATAACTTTTACATGCACTGGAAAACCGAAAAATCCATGTGACTCCCTTTGTCGTGATAGTCACTTCATTGCAGTGTTGCAGTGGTCTGAAACTAAACCTGCAATATCTCTGAGGTGTGCCTGTAGTTACAGAAAAGAGAGTATGAATGAAGGTAGCAGGAAGAAATGGGTACGGGAGGAAAAGGGAGATGATCCATGGAAAAGCAGACTGAGGGATAGCTGAGCCACACTAATTAAAGGTCACTAGATTAGTGTAAAAATATATGAATTCTTACTGTGATACTCTTGGAACTCTCCACCTTCAATCCAGAACAAGCTTAAAAGTTCCAATTTCTGCTATGCCCAATCATTTCTGTTTGGTTTTTTTTTTGAGAAACTCAGATGTTCAGCTTTTCTTGCATTCCTATAAGACCCCAATGTATTGCTGATGGTTCTGTTCTCTTATTTCCATGTATAACCTTGGGATACCAATATATGTCTCATTATTTGCAGATCTGAGTGACTAAGATCTGTAAGCTCCGGTTGGCTTATAGGGCAGCTGGCACAGGGGTTAAGAGTGAGAGGGCTTGGGAGTCTTGCTGCCCAGGCATAGGAAGCACTGCCCCTTACGAGGGGAAGCCTCCCTGTGCCTCAGTTTCCTCCTATCCAAACAGAGAAAAATAATATTAATAATAGGCTATTGTAAAGATTAAATTAGATAGTATTTATAAGGCCTGGCATGTAATAAACAAGCAATAAATACTAGCTACTTTTATAATATATTTATAATACCTAAAAATTAACTCAAAGGAATGCCCTTTTTGCTTTCTTTTTAGTTCGCGAGCGAACTGTGAGGCTGTTCAAGGGAACTGGAGATTACCCCTGGGGGTTCCGAATTCAGTTCTCCAAACCAATCATGGTAACTGAAGTGGACACCAGTAAGTTGTCTCACTATGGAAGCTTTCTTTCAGACCAGAACAATTATCTCAACCCCAGCAATTTATACTAAATAGTCTTTGATATAATAGTCCTGTAAAGCCCACATATGCAATAGAAGCAATTTACAAATCTCAGTTTACCAAAAACTCATGATGGTTGAAAAGTGCTTACATCATAACCAAATATTTTTTAAAAGACTGTGTTTTCCTGATAGAAGATACTCCTCTGGTATACATGGAACATTGGTCTTCCTACCAAAGAGCCCTACCTGTACCTATGGAAATGGGGCTCAATTCTTAAGGTAGAAGGATTTTAAGGGTAGATATCTGTGCATTTGCTGGTATTTAATAGTTACTGGAAAAAGTTCCACTCCCCCTAAATTATTTCCCTTATGGTTTCTCAGGTTTCCTTATTTCCTAATTAGCAAATTAGGAATTAGTAGATGCCTACTGAAAGACAGATCTTTTGCTTCCTGATTTCTAACATGAGAATAATCTGAGATCAATGCTTTGAAACAATCAGAGCCAGAATACTAAGGTTGGTAGGAATATAAGATACAGATATCCACATCCAGCATGGTGCCTTAGGAGAGGCCTAATGAGGTTATCAGAGAGGGAGACCCAGGCCACCAAGAGAGTTCCGAATTACATTATAGTCAGTTATTTGTTTATCTGTCTCCCTATCTGGACTGTGAGTTCCCCAAGGTCAGAAACTCTACCTTGTCCATCATTCTACCCTCAATACCTCATGCAGTGACCCAGAGACAGCAGAATGGATACCTGCAAAGTGCTTGTTGAGTGACCAAGGGAGCCATGGGTACCTGAAGGCTGGGAAGCATGAGGCAGGGTGGGGCAGGGGGGAGGGAGGAGTCCCACTTCAGGGGGATTACCACCCTCCTGCTTTGCTCTTATGCCCCAATTCCTTCTCTGGCCTCACTGTCACCCAGGGTCACTTTGTTCTCCTTTATCAGCATTCAGAGTTCCTCTCCTGTGTGCCCTGTGATGTCACTGGGAATGTCCTCTCATGTCTGTAAAGTGGAGTACTACTCAGCTCTGGTCGAGTCCACAGAGGTAACAGGTGGTGCAGCATTACACAGCCAGAGGTGATGCCAGTAGGCAGGGAACAGTGCTCAACCACCTATTCTTTATGTTAGTGAAATTTTCTAATCAATTATCAGTGCATGAGAGTAGAGAAAAGAAATATTGAATACTCAGATAGAATGTGAGATTGTCCTAGTGCAGGCAGGAAGATCTACAGTTTTAGGACCTGTTCTAAGGAAACTTCTTACAGGTTATCACTTACACCAGGTGATTGATGGCACAGATTTTGTGAAATGTATAGATTTAATCTCTTTTAAGTATGAGGGGAATATCTAAGTACTAAGTAACCTGGATATATATTTCATACTCACTGGTGTTTTTAAAGAAAGAAATATACTCATTTGTAGTATCAAAGTAGAAGTTGGCTAATTTCACTTTAAAAAGCCATGTGATATTACAGACAGGAAAGGAGCTCACATTCATTAGATACCTATTCTGACTGAACAGGGCATTTTATATATGTTCTCCTGTGTAATTTATACAACAGAACTTGAAACTTGATATTATCACCTCCATTTAACAGATGAATATCTTAAGGATCAAAGTGGTTAACAGATTTGCCTAAGGTTGTATAGCTATAATCATAGCAACACCAGGATTCAGATCTCAGAATTTCTTCCTTCAGAACCAGAGTTCTTTTGCTGTGATTTATATCAATTAGGACTCTCTGTTGCAACTAATAAAAAATCTGTCTCAAAGTGGACTAAGCAATGAAGGGGATGGATTGACACAAAAGTTAATGGCTCTGAGATAGTGCAGGTGTTTGATTTATTTCGGTGGCTCAACCATTTCATCAAAGGCATACTTCCTTTTAGTACCTTCCTTAGTGTTGCAAGCTTCCCATTTAGATCCAAAACAATACCAGCAGTTCTAGCTTTCACATTGCAAATCGTAGAGTCAGAAAGAGAATGGAGAAAGGCTACAAACTTCAAATGTCCTCATGTTGCCATGTCCCCTGGGGACCACTATGAACTGCTCTACTTAGGACAAATGCAAGGGGAATGGAGTTGTCCTAACTAAGTTACTAGAAAACCAGGACCCACCCTGGACTTGAGGGTGGAGTGATTATTCTTTACCTTCCACAAGCTAGTATGTAATAGAAAAGAAAGGGATATTGTGAGAAGGCCTCGAAGAAGTCTAACCTCTCAGCCTGAAGCCATACTGACATGGTGACACTGCACCCAATGAGTAACAAACATCACACAAACACCATGCCACCTAGTGTCCACAAAGGAGGTATTTTGCCTCTTCTTGATATAATAGTACCTGACATCTAATCACTTTCTTTAAAAACCCTATTATTCTTATCAAAGAATTGCTTTTGAATTTTTTGACTTGATTGTGACCTAGTTTATTCTCAACTGTTAAGAAAAATATTAAGTACATTAAATATTACATTAACTCTTCTTAGCTACATAGCTGAACTAACATTCTCTCAAACACTTAACTGGTTATGCCAGGAGCAGGGTTCAGTTGGTGTATTATATAAAAAGACTTTTTTTCAAACTCTCCATTTAACTTACCTTGCTGATCCATTCTTTCCTCTCTGTCTTCTTAGACAATAAAGGCCTTTGTCTCTTTGCCTCTTTGTTTTGTTATTAAAAGTCCAGTCTAATAATCATAGAACTGCAGGTCAGTCTAATGTAATAATCAAAATTTCTGAATTCTTATCCCATCTAAAATTTCTCTCTTCTCTCAGCTTAAGCCTGCCTCAGACTTGTAAGCATGGACTATGTCCTTGACTACTTCCTATCTCTATTTTCTATTTAGCAGAAATCTCACCGCTACACCTTCAAATGTGCTTGAATTTGTACCCATTTCTACCTTTTCCCTTCTCCTATTGAAAGCTAATCCTTCCTTCTGTGTTGTTCATCCCTTGTGCTCTCACTTTCTCATGACTTACAAAAATATAAGTAAATTAGGAACAGACAGAAATATCTTTAAACAAATGAAGTTCCTTTTTCTCAGTTTCTGCGTCTGAGAAATAGACCCCCAGATGAAAATAGATGTGCCAGAGATTGGAGGAAATCACTATGTCCAAAAGTGGAAGGAGAGTGTGAGTGAGCAGAAGATCCTTCAGACCCAATGTGGATCTGTCTGGCATTTGCAAAAGGAGAGAAGAAAGGAAGCAGGATTGGGTAGGAAGAGCCTCAAACTGCAGTGTGGCTCAGAGAAATTCTGAGACAGGCTAAAAGGTACCTCCAGAGTAGTGTCCTTTAGAGATTGGCCAGCAACAACCTGACTCTAGTACCCAATTCAGTCATTGTCTGAAATTAGCCCCGGGAGAACGTGGCCTCAGTGTGAGGTGAGATGGATCAGAAAGTATGGCAGTTGAAAGCTTTCAGCCAATTTCAACCCTTACAGCAGGTACATCTGAGCAGTGGACATCTAAGACTGCCACAAAGGGAACGGAATAGAAAGCCCACATGGTGGTGGGTAGGGGATTGCAAATTGATAGGAATATTTCTAATAAAGGTGTGAAAAATACTACTTTGAAAATAAAACAATATAGAAAAAATTTTAAAACACCTAAATTAATAGCAGGAAAAAATGTTCATTGTTTTTAAATCTTAATATTTAAAGACATCAATTCTTCCCTAAATTGATCTATAGATATAATCTCAATCAAAGTTCTAGGAGAGTAGTTGTTTTTGTTTTCAGATTTTTTAATTTTTGGGTAAAAAATATTATCAATTAGATCCTAAAGTATTTATAGGAAAGCAAAGGACCAAGTTACTAAGCTGAATAATCTTTTACACAGGGGAAAAGCCTTTTATTCTATAATTAGGTATTAAAATGTAAATGCATGGATATATTCTTACTTTGATGTGAATGAATTTCAATTAACACATAATCAGTTAATCAAATATATGTGACTACTTAGCAAAGAAATTCTTTAATGATTAGGAAAGGGAGGGAGTCTTCTCCAAATGTTGGTGGGATTTAAGGGTAGAAGGGTTGACCACAAACAAATGGGAAAAGAGAGCTGAAGAGGAACTTGGCAACTGGACTCAGTTGACAAAAGACAAGGATTGCACATTTTGGCCAGGGTCAACCTTCCTTGGCCCCTTAGAACCCTTCAAATGAGCAGGAACAAAAAACAATTGTGTGTTGTATTATTTCTGTTTCATAGACCCAAAGACAGGCAACTTTTTATCATAAAATGGCTTCTGATTTTTCACTGTTTTTAAAAGAAAGCTGGCTTTACAAAAATAAATGTTTATTCATGGAGAATTTATTAATGGATGTTTCATACCACCACACTCTACTGTCTCCTCTCCTCCCTTCTCCCCTTCCTGTTTCATTTCTCCCCTTCCACATTTCCCTTCTTCTCCCCTTCTCTTCTATCTCTACCTCTGACTTCACAAGATTAGTCCTAAACAAAGAAACAAAGGAATTTACAAGGAATATAAAAATGATTACCTTTTAAAAGTCATACAGATCTGACTTTACAAGTTCAGCAGCTTTTTGCAAAATATCCAAAATCTTGATGTACTTTTGGTGCCTGTCGTTCTAGATAAAATAAGTAAATGAAGTTAAAGACAATGTTATTATGACTTACTTAATTTCTGATACTTGCAACTGCTCAACTGAGATAGTTAATTGTATGTCATCCATTCAAATGTGAAATGAATCGAAACGTTTGCATTGCAAATGACCTTGTATTTAGGAGGCCCTGAGGTTTTGTAATGGGAAAAGCTGAGGCATCTTTACTGTAGCAGAAATGGTACAATACATAGTTAACCTAGGATTTTATTCAACATAAGAAAGTGCTGTCCTGGCAGGGATTCGTGTAGCTGCTGAGTCTACTTCTCATTTTTTAAAATGTATTCCTCAGTGCTGAAGAGCACCCTGTGAAATCCATTGTCTAGTCAAATCTACTAAATGAGGGGTTGAGGGACTTTAAAATTATACATATTTTCAGCACTTCTGAGAATCTTATTCACACCACAAAACATTATTCTGGATGCACTAGAGAGGCTTAATTACACACTGAAGATAAAAAGATAAAGCGAGGAGACCTGTAGGTGGGATGGAAATGATGATCCATAAGTATACAGAGACAGAGCTTGCTTGTAGCTTACATAACTAATTGCCCACACCCGGCTGGGATTTGCATGAGCATTTTCTATGAAAGCCTAAATGCTTGTGAGATCTGTTGGCATAAACAAAAGAAACAGATGTTCCAACTTTGATACCAAGTAAACTTGAAAAGAAAACTATACATTTAGGGACAGGCAAACCATAGAGGAAATTATGGATAGGCCCATCTTTCTAGAAGCTCTAGAATTTAAAATGCCACTGTTATAGTACAATTTTAAAATGAACAGTATAAGCCCCTTTTTTAAATTATAAGGTTTTCAGTTCTTCATTATATGTAAATATGTCCGAAAGGATGGAGTAACTCAACATTTAACTCTTTATCATAAACACAGAACTGTACGATCAAGCATCCTTTTAGAGGAAAAAGTACATTTAGAAAATCACGGTCTCATTTTCCCACTACCTCATATCATACCTTCCTGTGCAATATAGGCTGAATACTTCCATCTGCTCCCAAGACCAGCCTCGAATAGGGCAAACATCTGTGTGGTATATTGCAGGCTCACTTTGAAATATCTCCCTCTTTGAAGAAGTCCTAATGCCTCAAACTCCCACTATAATTAATAGATAAAGGGAAAATTTGTAAGTTGCACTGCAGAATGGAGGAACATAGTCTGCAGACTCTATAATTAAAGTTAAAAGCAAGCAAATGCAATATACAGAAGGGTTACCCTCCAGAAATAATTCCTCCACAAGCAAGAATCATTTTTGCTCTGATAGCTTAATACAAAGATAAATTACACAAATTTTAAAATAAGCAAAGATTTTGAATAGACAGTTCTCCAAAGAATATATACAAATAGCTAATAAACACATGAAAAAATGTTCAACATCAGAAGCCATCAGGGAAATGCAAATCAAAGCCACAATGAGATACCACTTCACACCAACTAGGACGGCTATAATAATAAAAAGTTAGATAATAAATATTAGCAAGAATGTAGAGAAATTCAGAACACTCATACAATGCTGGTGGGAATGTGAAATTATGTAGCCACTTTGGAAAACATTCTAGCAGTTCCTCAAAAAAGTTATACATAAAGTTACCATTTGATCCAGCAATTCCACTCGTAGGTACATACTCCAGAGAAATGAAAACATATGTCCACAAAAAAATAGCAGCACTATTTATAAAAATCAAAAAGTGGAAACAACCCAAATGTCCATCACCTGATGAATGGATAAATAAAATGTGCTATAGCCTTATCATGGAATATAATTCATCAATTAAAAGGAATAATAGTACAGGCTATAACATAGATGAATCTTGAAAATATTATGCTAGGTGAATGGAGCTAAACACAAAAGATCATCTAGTATATGATTCCATTTATATGAAATGTCCACAATAGGCAAGTCCATAGAGACAGAAAGCAGGTTAGTGCTTGCCAGGGGTTGAGGGGAATAGGAAGTGACTGCTATTGGTTATGGAGCTGCTTTCTGCAGTAACAAAATGTTCTAAAATTAGATTGTAGTGATGGTTATACAACTCTGTGAATATGCTAAAAACCATTGGATTCTGCACTTTAAATGGATGAAGTATATGGTATATGAATTATATATATCTCAATAAAGGTATTTTTTAAGATTTATTTTCATATTGAATCCTTTAAGAAAAAATTATCTAAAAGTAAATTTTACTTAGAAGAGACAACCAGTTATTAGACACATCCTTTAATTATAGTTGTTTATTACTTTATGTGGTCAATCATTTAACATATACTGATTGGCACTGATGGCTCAAATATTTTCCTTCCACTTGTATAATCCTCCTTCAAGTTCTTTAGTTATCATTTACTTTCCCTTTTTCAGATTTAATCCTCTTTCCTCAGTCTTCATTCTTCTTGACTTCTTGAATGAACTAGAATTAAAAATGTTATTGTTATGACTACTTTGATGGCATCACTATAGAACTGTTCACTATTCCCTCTGTCTTTAAATTCTTTTCTTGTCTTCATTGATTTTATGCTCTTGCTTCTATACTACCTAGGGTTCATTTCCTCCTTCTTTGTGTTCCCCTTAGTCTCTTCTTTTCCTTTTTCTCCCTGAAGATAATTATTTCTCAAGATTTTGCCTTCAATGTTCTGCATTTCTATCCTTAAGTTTGTCCCTTTGGTTATGAATCCTTAATCTATTTCTCAGGCCCATTCTATCTCCTAGTTTTCAAACATATTTTTCTATCATCCCAATGAACATTTTCAATTTTCTCTTCCACGGTTATCTCAGTGTATCTCAAAACAGACACATATATTCAACCAACATTTTTAAATCCCCTACCATGTTTCAGAGATTATACTGAGCATGGGAAATACCAAAATAAATAAATAAGTAAGAAATTTTACTTGCCCATGAGGTGCTTACGATCCATTAAGGGTGATAGGTACACAAATGAGTGTAATAAAGTGTTTTAGGTCCTATAACAGAATTTTATACCTTCCCCTCATTTCTAGTTTCCATTTCCAGAGTCATGTTGCAGGCCTGTACTAATTCTAGTAATAATATCCATGCTGATCTGCTTAACTTAATCTCTCCCTATTCTAAATTAATCTTCTTAAAAACCACTGGGTATCTATTCTCTGCTCACAAACCTTTAATGGCTCTCCATTGTTGAAGGATCAAGTACAAATTCTGCATCCTCACCTTCAAGACCCTTTACACATTGGCTATCTTTCTTATCTTATCCTAAACACCCACTCTGTCCGCCCCCCACCCCTGTACACACACACACACAACCTCTGCTCCAGTTCATCTGAGTCACTAACTTCTTGGCATGTCTTACAACATCCGCTTTTGTATCTTTGCTCAGAAAACTTTTGTTTCCTTGGCTTGCGGATTGTTTGAGATTATGCTATCTTCAGTAACAAAACGACATTAATAGCTTAAGTCAAAAGAGGTCATTAGTCATTCAAGTTAATAGTCCAACGTGGATGTTCTTGGCTGGAGGGTGGTTTTACCCCACATAATGTTCCATGATCCAGCTTTCTCTCCTCTTATGAATCTGTTATCCCCTAGGGCCTTGAAGTCATCTGCATCTGTCAGGTAGATGAGAAAAGAGTATAAAAGGTGGCTGTTGGGATATTTTTATGGTCCAGACCTAGATGTGGGACACATCACTTCTATTCACCTTCCAATGGCTAGCACTCATTCATATTGCATACCCAATTGCAAAGGCATATGAGAAAAACTGTCTCTGTGAGCCCAGAAGGAAGAGAAACTGGGTTTGTGAACACCCAACTGTCTTTGCCACCCTGCCCTCTCATCACTTCCCACTATGGAGAATCTGTTCTATTCATCAAGGTCATACCAAATTCCACTTCCTCTGAAAAGCGTTTCTTAACCACTCCAAAAGGGAGTAAGAATTTCCTCTTTGGAAGTTTCATAGTACCTATTATCTTTGTTATTTATTTTATATTTGTCAATCACTGTATTACAAAGTTACTTTTCTTTTTGATTGTGCATATTTTCTCTTTCCCAGTGGAATTCAAAGCTCCTTGAAGAAAGGAACTATGACATATAATTTTGGGGCCATTCATTCATTCATTCAATATGTATTTATTGAAAGACTGCCATATGCAAGACATAACATTTGATACCATGGGGAATATAAAAAGATAAGAAATGGCCTCTGGATCTATGTTATGATTTTGAATTTGATTGAGAACATTGCCATAAGTAAGTCTTTTGAGTCCTTTAAGACTGTGGAAAGTCCGGGAGCAGTGGCTCACACCTGTAATCCTAGCACTCTGGGAGGCTGAGGCAGGAGGTTCGCTTTAACTCAGGAGTTTGAAACTAGCCTGTGCAAGAGTAAGATCCCATCTCTACCAAAAAGGAAAAGAAATTTAAAAATTTTAAAAAATTAGAAAAAGACTGTGGAGGAATATACTCAAATGATCAACCATATTAAGGCTTTAATTCATTACAAGGATGATGTCATATAAATGAATGGAAATATCAAATATTATTTTTTACTTTCTATGTGGATGGCATTGCTTATCCAAGCAGAGAAGACTTTTGCTCCTATTATGAACAGACTTAGACAAACTGTAGTCATTACTATAAATATTCTAAGTCAAGTTACCTCATTGAGTCATGCCTTATGATGAAAATTATTTGAGAAGGTTTATGACATTCTAGAAAATAAAAGCCTGACTGATATTGCTGTATGATACCTTGCAAGTCCGTGAGCAGTATGCATGCACCCAACTCTCAGATCTAAGAAAGAGGAAATGGGCTTAAACTGAAGCAAAAAGAAAAAATAGGCTGAAACTGCTGCAGGAAGAAGTTTGGCCAAATATATGGGAGACCTTATTAAAAATGAATTAACCTTGAAATGGCTTATTATATCCTTTCTACCCCTAGAGTATATTAGGTATGTTTCAGTAAGTGCAGATGCTAGAAAACCATGGGATAAAATAAATAACCTCTGGAAAAGTCCTTCCTATCTTCCAAAGCCTAAGTCCTTAGGCTTAGGCTATTTTTGGTTTCCTTTCTGAGATGGCTCAGAAAGGAGCCTATACAATAAAAGTAAAAGCACCTCTTGATTTCTTTTTTCTCTCACTACGCCGAGATCTGTTTTTGCCACAACTTCACAAGTATTTCAATTACTTGTTCCCTCAACAATCCTGCAGAGAAGCTCTGCCCCCACCCTGCTTTTTATAGATGGAGATATTGAGGTTAAATGATTTTCTCAGGGTTACAAAGAAACCTAGCAGCAATGAGGGATGAGAACTAGCAGTTCAGCCTTCTGGTGGATGAATAGATTGGGTTTCTGAGCAGCTTTGCTATTATGTTGCAAAGAGGCCACGCAGACGCCTGACTGAATGTGCGAGGAAACCGCGTCCTGGTAATGAAAGGGAGGCTGCGAGGAGAGCATTTTCCTTCTTATTAATGACATCGGCAATTGTCAAAAAGTGGAAAGAAAGGCCCTTCAGAGAAAGAGGCTTTTCAAAAGGGGACAAACAACAGGGTACTCAGTTTGGGACCCTCCCTCAATGAGACCGTTGTTGTCTGTCTACTCGCAGACAGTGCGGCTGAGGAAGCCGGGCTCCAGATTGGAGACGTGGTGCTGGCTGTGAACGGCACCGAGGTCACCAGTGTCGAGCATGCAGAAGCCGTGCACCTTGCAAGGAAAGGTAGGTGGCCAGTTACAGAGGACAGAGTTAATGCGAAGGAGCAGAGGGGCTGCAAGAGAACTCAAAGGTGAGGAGTGGGCACGTGAAGAAAAGGTATAAACACACTTTTCTCCCAAGGTACTCTTTAATGCCTCGTCATCGACGTGATTTTTCATGGGAATTAAATCACGTTTCTGTCCCAAGTGCAGTAAGTGAGCTGAATTAACAGAAGAAATGCAGTGGGGAAAAAATGTTCAATGATCCAAACTATTTGGTGTAAAAACTCTCAGAGAAAGCATCAGGAAAGAATAAAAAGAAAGAAAATACATAGGAACAGTTGAGAAATACAGAGGATGCAATTGGAAGAGTCAACATGATAATATTTCAATCAAGAGTAGCCAAAAGAAAAAAAATACAAGGAAGGAGATTTATTTTAAAGAAAAATATAAGACTTTCCAGAATTCAAGGAAGAAGAGAGAACTCACAACTCATAGATTGCCAAACAAATAAATAGGGGTGACATCTTTTCTATTGACAGTCAACCACAAAAGTGAAACCAGAAAGTGGCAGTAGGCAAAACATACTCTATTTATTACCAAAATATTTCCTTAAACTCCTTGCCCCAAAAAAGATATTCTCCTTAAAAGAATTTATTTGCTATTTCCCTTCCTTCTCACCTTCCCTCCTTCTCACCTTCCTTCCTTCCTCCCCCCGTCCCTTCCTTTTTCCTTTTCTTCCTTTCCATCAGTTTTTAGAGTTAAGAGGCTTAGGGGTTTAATGTAAAAAAGAAAAAGAGAAAGAAATAAAGAAATCACAGATTTAAAGCTTCTACAGATTCTCCTAGAGCCACCTGAGGCCTGCCCTTAAAGCAAGCAGTTCTGACACAGATGGAGCCACCACAAGCACAGTAATAATATATGCCCCATACCCTTGTATCCCTTCACATTAAACTTTGTGGAAAGGTAACACCATCTTCCTCTCTGCAAAACAACTTACTGTTTTTGTCACTGTGTTACAAACCCTTATCTCCCCACAGACCTAAAAATATATAGCTGGTAAATGCCATGTTCCATAACGGGATTATTTGGTGTGCTGTCCTAATCCTAGCTTCCCAAAGGCTGCATGTGTACTTCAGTGCCTCTGAAGTACATTATCAGGCAACAAGATAGTAAAAATGTGTGCATTTGAGATTGCCATGTGCCAAGTAGTGAGTGTAACTGGCTGAGCAGTAAGTATCACCTGCCGTTTCTCATGACAAAATCATGCTTGGGAGTTAGCAACAGCAAGAGACTTCTCTAGCACAGACTCACTCGAGAAAATCACTAACAAAAAATGTGTCCTCATAAGTTATTCTGCATCTTCTTGAGGTAGAATTTAGCTTGGTATTTTGCGGATCTTTAGGACTTACACTGGGTGCACCAGAAATCCAAGGACACTGTCAGTAGTTACAACAACTACTTATAAGTCTTACACAAATATTTACCTTATGTGCAATACAGATGAAAAATTGAGAAACTATGGTAATGGTTATACTAATGAATTATTAGTATCCCATACAATAAGGGAATTTTACCCCTTACTTCTAGACGTAAATACTTGTAGATTCTTTTTCACAGGTAATTATTTTTCCAATTTTCTGTTTTTAGGAATGGTTCTACTCTTAGTACTACTTTTATTTTTCCCCAAGAAGCTTGTTCTTTATAGTACTAAACCATTCAGCTTCACTATAGCAGTTAATGGAAATGATCAACTCTAAAACTTAAATGGAGGGGAGTCTGATTTCTGACAATATTATGAACTGACACCATTGATACCTGAAGAAGACCTAAATTCAACACCCTAGCTTACGCTGCTCCTGGGAACTACTTGGTAGTGTGGGTTTATCTGCTGTTAGAATATGGGCTCAACCAATCCTTGTTTCCACCTTCATTCCCCTCCTCAAGGAAGAACTTGATCCTGTGTCTTTGCCAATCCTTCTCAAACTGAACATTGGAAATATCTCAAAAGCATAAAAGTGAATTGTAGATCTGAGATGCTGCCATAAGGACAGTAAGAGACTTTTGGGGGAACAAAATTGTTTAGTACCTGTGCATGTTTGGAAGGGTGGTAATTACAGCTGATAGCAG
Organism: Varecia variegata; assembly: GCA_028533085.1. Lineage (NCBI taxonomy): Eukaryota > Metazoa > Chordata > Mammalia > Primates > Lemuridae > Varecia > Varecia variegata. Next base: position 112,068,539 of record CM052439.1, read on the forward strand.
AAGAGGGTTGAGCATCTTGTGTAAGGAATAGGCTGAGGGACTATTTCTAATTGTTTTTCTCCCCTATATGAAGCTGGGAGCCCAATTCTTCACCTCATCGCCATTGAAAGCCCAAAAAATGGCAGCACCTATGATGAACAGTCAGTGGACTAACATCAGAGTGGCCCTTGAGCCCAGCTGGGTTAGGGAGTTGATCATTCCTTACGTATAATCTCCCACACGTTCCTAAGAATATGTGATTATATTTAGCAACATAGCTTTTAACTGAGAAAGAGTAGAGCCTATGGCAGGAGAACAGGGAGATTCCCTGAGATTCAGGGTCATCTGATAAGGAAGTGAATAAAGCAAATATGCCATGGTTAAGCCAAGTTAGTAGCCCAAGAGGTTTATTGCCCTGAGAAGTACCCTGTCACCACCACCGTACTCACCAGGAAGAGCACAAGTGACGTTCTGGACTTTAAACTTTCTCCCAGTACCTATTTTCAGCCAAAGTATTTCATAATCCCAGAGCAATAAAAGTTGTATAGTAAAAATAACAAGACATCTGAGACACATAATTTCAATAAAAGAAAGATAATATACATTACAATTAATAATAAGCAATCCAAAATAAATTAATAGATCCAAGACAATAAGGATTTAAAAAAAGATTAATAAATATAAAAATGGTGGGGGAGGACATTTGTAGGACATTGAATATGAAGCAAAAAAAGCAAATGTAAAGAAGAAACAATTGTCAATTACTAGGCATAAAGAAGACAATGTTGAAATAAAAAATGCAGTAGGTGAGCTGAATAACAGAAGAAATACAGTGGAAAAAAACTTTATTCAAAATAATTAGTTTCAAAACTCTCAAAGAAAGCATCAGGAAAGATAAAAAAAAAAAAAGGAAAGAGAGAAAAAAAGAAAATATATAGGAACAGTTAAGAAATAGACAGGATTATATTTCAATCAAGAGTGTCCAAAGGAAAAAAATAAATAAATACATAGAAGGAAAAATATTTTAAAGAAAAAAACAAGACTTTTTCAGAATTAAAGAAAGAAGAGAGAACTCAGAACTCATAGATCGTCAAACAAATGATGAGGGTGAAACCCTCCTGTTGGCACGTTGTAGTGAAAGTTAAGAACATCAAAGATAAAAAGAATTTTTTTAAAGTTTCAAGACAGAAAAATCATGTCACCTCTAAAGAAACTGCAATCTGACTGATATCAGACTTTTAACAGCAACACTGGATACTAGGATACTATAGAGTAGTATTTTCAAAACATTAAAGGAAATTAGCATTGTAACTTAAATGTAGTATCCAGAAAAACTATTTCTTAAATGTAAGTTTACTGTAAGGACATAAGTAAGCATTGATAGTTTTAGAAGAGATTGTCTGAAATACTTTTATATGAAACACTGTAGCAGGAAGAAATATAAATCCAAAATGATTTTATGGTAATCATCAAAATAAAGGTGAAGAAATAACTTAGCAAAGTTCCTGTCATCTATATCAACCCCTCCACAGAACAAACAATTTTACCTAACTCAGAATTTACCAATCTCAAAAAGTAGTAGAACAACCAAATAAAAAATAAGTATGAATAGTGGATGATATCACCAAGACAGCAGAGTAGGAAGCCCTGGACCTTTTATCCCCTTACAAACATATCAGTGTAGCAACACTCCACAGACAAATTTCCTTTGTAAGAAATTCAGAAACTAACAATGGCCCCACATCCCAGGTGAACACTAAACTAGACTTACTGGAGCCAGTAGGGAGATTTGAGACACTCCCTGCCCAGAATCCTTACACCCAGCTCAGCACCATACAAACAAGAAGAGAACCCCTAGCTAACATCCTCTCTAAGGGGAGGGAAGGAGTTGGTTTGCACATTTAGCACCCAAGCTTTTCCAAGGGAGCTCCCTGGGGGTCTGGCTTCTGTCTTGCCAGTCTTGGAGCTCTGATAGAGAACAGAAGCGGCAGCTTGGACTGGTAAATGCCATAGATCTTCCCTCCTTGGTCAGCATAGAGCAAGAAGTCAAAAGAATTCCAGCTCAGCTATCCCTGAGGAGGGAAAGAGTTGATCTGTGTCTAGCACCCCACCTTCTCCAGGACTGCCCCCAAAATTGGCAACTATCTTGCCAGACATCCACATCAGAAAGGAAGAAGTTAAATTATCCCTGTTTGTAGACAACATGGTCTTACATAAAGAAAACCCTAAAAATAATGAAACCAAACTGTTAGAACTAATAATATAAGTCACTAAAATTGCGGGATACAAAATCAATACACAAAAATCAGTGGTATTAATATATATTAACAACAAACTATCTGAAAAGGAAATTAGGAAGACAATCCCATTCATAAAAGCACCAAGAAGAAACAAATACTTAGGCATAAATTTAACTATGGAAGTGAAAGACTTGAATACTGAAAACTACAAAACATCGATAAAAGAAATTAAGAAGACAGAAACAATGAAAAGACATCCTGTGTTCATGGACTGGAAAACTTAAGATTGTTAAAATATCCATACTACCCAAGGCAATCTACAAATTCAAATCCCTATCAAAATCCTAATAGCAGTTTTTACAGAAATAGAAAAATGATACTAAAATTTATATGAAACCACAAAAAAACCACAAACAGCCAAATCAATCTTGAAAAAAAGAGCAAAGCTAGAGACATCACACCTCCTGATTTCAAAATACGTGACAAAACTATAGTATTCAAAGCAGTATAGTACTAGCATAAAGACAGACAAATAGACCAATGGAACAGAATAGACAGCCCAGAAACAAATCCATGCATATATGGTCAACTGATCTTCAACATTCAACAGGGATGCCAAGAATGCATAATGGGGGAGGATAGTATCTTCAAAAGATGGTGTTGAAAAGACTGGATATCTACATGCAAAATAACGTAATTGGATGCTTATCTTATGCCATACACAAAAGTCAACTCAGAACAGATTAAGAATTTAAGTGTAAGGCCTGAAATTATAAAACTTCAAGAATAACACATAGGGGAAACTTTTCGTGATATTGGTCTTGGAAATGATTTTTTGGATATAACACCAAAAGCTCAGGCAACAAAAACTAACAAAAAGAGACAAGTGGAACTACATCAAACTAAGAAAATTTCTAACATGGGGTTAATCTCCAAAATAAGTAAGGAAGTCTATAACTCAATAGCAAAAAAACTAATAGCCAAATTTTAAAATGGACTAAGGACTTGAATAGACATTTCTCCAAAGAAGACATACAAATGGGCTACAGGTATATTAAAAAATGCTCAATGTCACTAGTTATCACAGAAGTGCAAATCAAAACCATAAGAAGATATCAGCACACATCTTTCAGGGTGATTATTACCAAAAAAACAATAGACAGCAAGTGTTGATGAGGATGTGGAGAAATTGGAATCCTTGTGCATTGTTGGTGGGAATGCAAAATGTTGCAGTCACTGTGAAAAATAGTATAAGGGTACTCAAAAAATTAAAAACAGCCAGACTGACCAACATAGTGAGACCCCATCTCTACCAAAAAGGTGCATTCCTGTAGTCCCCATTACTCAGGAGGCCGAGGAAGGAGGATCATTTAAGCCCAACAGTTCAAGGTTGTAGTGAGCTATGATGCCACCACTGCACTCTAGCCTGGGCAACAGAGCAAGACCCTGTCTCAAAAATTAAAAAAAAAAAATTAAAAAGAGAACTACCATATGATCCAGCCTTCTCACTTGTAGGTATATATCCATCCAAAGGATCTAAAATCACTATCTTGAAGCGACATCTGCACTCCCGTGTTCTTTGCAGCACTATTCACAATAGCCAAGAGGTGGAAGCAACTGAAATGTCCACCAATAGGTGAATAAGGAAAACGTGGCGTATACGTACAATTGATTACTATTCAGCCTTACAAAAGAAGGAAATTCTGCAAGATGTGACCGCAAGGATTAACCCTGAGGACATTACGCTAAGTGAAATAAGCCAGGCACGAAGGACAAATATTGCATGATTTCACTTATGTGAGGTATATTAAATAGTCAAAGCTGAGGGGAAGTGGAAAAGAGAGTCGCTAACAAATTGATATAAAATTTCAGTTATGCAAATGAATAAGTTCTAGAGATCTACTCTACAACATGGTACCTATAGCCAACAATAGTGTACTGTACAATTAAAAATCTGCTAACAAGGTAGATATCATGTTAAATGTTGCTATCATGATAAAATAAAATTTTGAAAAGAATTATCAATATATAAAATTTGAAAACAACATCAGAAAATGTGAACTTGGGCAATATATTTAGAGAGAATAAATAATTTTATAGCCCACAAAGCATATATATTCTTTTCTGAGTACAATGGAGCATTTACAAAAGTTGACAATATATCAGGTCATGAATGAAGCCTCAATAAATTCCAAAAACTTGATATCATACAGATTATATTCTTTGTCCATAAT
>CM052439.1:112073491-112088640 GCA_028533085.1 Varecia variegata
CTCACTCCTGTGTATTTTAAACTTCGGTAAAATCCTATTATACTACTGGCTGCTACTTTACTGGTTTAGATTTATGAACAGCAAATCACTTTTCCCAGAACATTGAATCCTTAATCCAGCTGTATGTTAAACTAGCCTGGAAACTCTTTTAAATGCAGAATTCCTGGTGGTGGCCACACATTTGTGATTTTAATCAACTCTCCCTGGCGATTCTTTCACACACAGCCCAGCATCAGTGCACAGCCCAGCATCTTAGAGGAAGGGCCAAAAGGCTAAAGCTGTAAGATTAGAAGTCTGTTTTATTAGCCTCCAAGGCAAGTGTTATCTCCTCAGCCTAGCATTAGAAAGGAGATTCAGTGTATGTTACAAAGTCTAATTTTATAATTAGAAATACTATTCAATCATACTAATCACACAGGCCTGTAAAAGTTACCTGTATTTTGTTGATGGGAAAACCAAAACTGGAGACTTCAAAAAGCGTTCAGTGTCACCTTGTGAATGACACATTCTCTGTGTGAATCTTTATTTTGATTAGGTTTCTGGTTTTGGCTTTTATGGGGCTGGTTATTTGCAGACTCAAATAGAAGATTTAATCACCAATAAGAGAGTAAAGAAAAACAGTGAAGTTTAATCAACCTGGAAGTCCTTTGCTTCCTTTAGGGCTTCTTTGTTTCACTAAGTTCAGGCTTTACTAAAATCCAACACAGAAGTACCTCCGGAGTGTGAGTCCTCAGCTACTGCGCACAGCGCAAGCCCTCGGGGACAGTACCCGTCTTGCACATTTCTCATCTGCGCCTGCAAGGGTGGTGGAGTTTGTCTGACAGCAGAGGTGTGACTCTGACACAGTTGAAGATTGGTGGCATAATAAGAAGACCATGATCCAAGGAGAAAGTGTGAATTAGAAAAAGAAATCATTTTTCTCTTTCCTGTAGCTGTAAATAATCTCACCCGCAACTAGTTCCTTCCAGAACTCTAGCCCAAAGTGCTAGGGAAGAGGAGTTGGCTGGATCATTTTTATTTTTAAGGATATCATCACCAAAAAACCTGGATTTACTAAAGACATGGGTTTTCAAACTCCTTCACCTCAGGAAGCTAATCATTCTCTTGACTCTTTCATCTCAGCCTATAGACATCATCTTCCCACATCCTTCATCCCACCCGCCCCAAAGAGCAAGCAAGATTTTGGAGATGTCCAGGAGAGAAAGGCAATGGTTATGTGTTTCCTTTCTCCGGGGTAGGGAGATACTTAAAGAAAAAAGTAAATGGGGGTGGGAGAAAACCTAATAATTTTGTTGCCAAGAATTATTTGGGCTCAAAATGGAAACAGATGGAAAACTAAACTCTGGTTAAGGAAGAACTGTTGTTGGTGGCAAATACTGTGCTAATGGGCAGAGTCTCTCAGCAACAGCGATGCCTGGGGACTTGGGACTCAACTTGTGGTCTAACGTCATGTGAGAGCTTGTTACGAATACAGACTCTCAGGCCTCGTGCCAGTCCTACTGAATGAGGACATGCAATTCAACAAATCCATCGGGTAATCAGCATTTACATTTAGTTTGAAAAGCATTAAACTAAGACACTTGGCTCTCAGTAAGTTAAGAAATACACAGTAACAAAACCAGGAGGTTTTAAATGTTTGCACTTGACAACTTAGTTCTTTTAACACATGCATACAAAAATTATAATGACTATACAGATAACCTCATTTGAAGATAACATCAAAAGTCTAAAGTCTCAAATCAAGCTCCTCTGTGAATATCAGGCCCAAGTCCTCTGGGCCCCTGGTAACGAGTATAAAACCACCATCTCCCGACAGCTGTTTGGAACTTAGTCACTCCTCATGCATCAGGATCATGTCCTAACTCTGAACGTGAAAAACTTTCCTCTAATATGATGACGCCGTGCTGCGGCAGGGCCATCTGTATCCCTGCCCCAGAGAGAGTTTTTTGTGGTGCACCAACTTATGTTTATGGCCAGGCTGAAACACAAGCTTAGTCTAATCAGTATCAGAGAAACCCACATGCAGTCTGTGTTAGCAAGTGGAAAATGACCTCAAGGGGCATCCCACTGCAGCAGCGCATAAATAAATTGGCAGACATGTCAACTATGCATATTAGTCCAGGAGTGCAGTTCTTTGGGGACTGAAGTCCAAAGACAAAGACATTTGTGGGTTGCCGGTCAATCTGGAGCATTTCTTCTCATTTTTCTGGATGTGTTTTTGACAGGAGCTTAAGGGCAGTTCAATAAATTAAAATGTATTTACATGGCAATGAAGAATTATCTTGACACACAGAGAGTTATTTAATTACCAAGGTGCTTTGCGTGCTGCTAAAGTTAAGACTGTGTCAGCCTTTCTGGGACAAATCTTTATTTTCAGGGCCATGTGGCTCAGCCAGCAATGATCCCCTGGGTTGGAGCTTGTCATTTATAGAAGAGGAGTCTCCTCGCTGACCCCCATTTCCATAGACAGCTCTAAACAGATCGGTAATCTCAATGTCAGACATCATGATGAAGTCAGCGCTGCCAAGGCCAACTGTCCCCCTTCAGGGATGTGGCCTCCCTCTCAGAGGAATTGTAAATGAAGTCATACCCCATTTGCAGTCTTCAAAGCATGTCAGGGTTGCTGTCTGTCTGAGTGACATTCAGAGAATTTTCTTGAGGCATCAGGAGGTAGGCGTATGATAAAAGTCAGTGTCCGTGCTGGTGACATCAAAGCTCAGTGGGGAAACAGTGACCTCATATTAACAGGGACAGGGACGGTTTCCCCCAAGCTATGCACCATACCAATGCTATGGGAAAGGGGGTGCCACTAAAGTGTAGGCACCAAAGAAGGCTTTCTAAGAAAGAGGATAGGAATCTGGACACTCAGGGTTAAACCCTCAGCAGTACATTGGATAGGCAGGAAAAAGGAAAAAGAAAAAAAAAAAAAATGTGTGCCTTAGCCCTCCTAGAACTTCTGTCTACTTCCAAGTTCAAGGGTTTGTAACTGATTGATTTTGATCAGAGACAATATTGGCAACAGATATAAGCATTGACTTAGAGCCTCCCTTTGACTAATTAGGTCAAGATGCTAATTATCTCAAATAAAAGTGAAGTAGAAAAGCCAAACATCACTCATCCTCCTTCTTAGGAAGGAAATCAAGATGTGTGTAAAGATTTAACTTGATATTACTTTAAACAGTGAAAATCAACAGACTTGAGGAGCCCATGATCAGAACCACCATGGCTGGGTGGTTGAATGGCCAGAGTTCTGCACTGAAAGTCAGAAAACCTGGGTGCCCATATGACTCAGCCCCTTCTGAGCTATGGGTCCTCAGGGAAATCAATTCACTTCTCCAGTTTTCATTTCCCTCATAGACGTTAGGGTTTGAATGACTAGGGAACTCTCTGGTTCAATCCAATTGTAGGATTCTATTTCATTTCATTTCTAAAAACTATGACTCCTTCTTCATCCATTCCTTCTGAATAGTAACAGTCCTTCCAATTGATTATAAGATTTTCAGCCTCTGACCTATCCCAAATTCATGCCTCTAGGTCCGGACATCTTGACTCTGGTGGTAGGATCTGACATCAGCCGCTGTCCCAACACCCCTTGGCCCACCTGCCGCGGCTACCTGCATAAGAGGACTCACTCCGGGTTCATGAAGGGTTGGAGGAAACGGTGGTTTGTGCTGAAGCATGATGGCTGCCTCCAGTATTACAAACATAAAAAGGTAAACTGAGGGAGGGGTAAAGGTGGGCACAGGTCAGGAACTTTGGAAAGTGCAGTCACATGGACCATTTTGTGACCAAAATAGTGTCTCCTATGGTACTGTGTTCTAAGATTCAGGAAACAGTGTTCTCTCCTGTGACTTCTGAGAAATTTTTTCTTCTTCAGAAGCTCAGAGAACTATAATCTATTTTTCTCTGCTGATGCATAAATCAAGGCTGGCATAAGTTTCTATCTTATTTATTCCTATTTTCAGATCGTCTGTGAAAACTTCCTTATCAAAGTCAAAAAATAAGAACCAAACCATATACCTAACACCCTAGAGAAATCCAGGTGGGCCGGAGGCAGAGCAGATCTCCCCAGGATGGTGGTGTCTGCCTCTGTTCTCTAAGTGGCAGGGCTAGGGTGTGATTAAGGCTTCAGAAGCAGAGTACCAGACAAGTGGCCTGGAATAACTTGTTTCATTTCCCAGATTTCACGAGAGCAGTGATTTCTAACTATAAGTAAAGGCTGGAATCTTTGGGGGAATATTTTCAAAACATGCAGACTCAGTCCTCCTCCCAGCTGTTTCTCATTTGGCAAGTCTGGGAGGGGGCTTAGGCCTGTGTGTTTGGAGAAAGCTCTTCAGGTGAATCAGATGCAAACATCGTAAAAAACAGATTTCACGTAGAAATCCCAATTTCCACCTTCTCTTGAAAAATCCCCTGGCACTAGTTGGTGGGAGCTGAATAGACTCCCTCTTCCAGTTAGTGCATGAACTCTCTCACCTAACAACTACTGAACGGATTTGCAACCCACCTTTCACAAGTGTTCAAAGCAGGAGTTTGGATTGTTTACCTCATTCATGACCCAATCTTATTTTTTCTGCCTTTTTTTTACATTGCTCTGGTTTCTTAATTTAATTTTCAGCTGTAGATAGATGTATAGATATATAAATAAACACATAGAAATGCACATGTATATACATATATACCTGTATATAAACAACCTTAATTCCTTTCTGGAGCAAGGGAAGAAACATATCAATAAAGAAATCAATACAGTAAAAATGAGGAATAATTTTGCATGTTGAATTATTATGAAGACTTTCTATTCCTAGATCATGAGTCACTGATTTGTGATACAGACCCGGAAATGCTCTACCTTTCGTGGCGATGTGAGCCATACAGCTACTTTGAAAAACTTTGTCTCCCTCCAGTGCAGGAAAATAGGATTCTCTCTCATCAGGATGAGAAAGGATAGTCTGTCCTTGCTTTCTGTATTCTGAGTATGAAAGTGGAACAGGCCAGAAGTTTTCAGGCTGGATATGCCTTAGAAGCCCCTGAGGAGTTTTCCAAAGTACACTACACATGCAAACCGTCTGCTTCCCCCTAATCTCCTGAATCTCCAAGCACAGGGGGCCTGGAAATGATACGGTTTTTTTCAAGCTTTCAAGGTAATTCTGATTTGTAACCTGAGTGAGTATCATAACAAAGCTTTTTCTCATCTAGAGTCAAAAGGCAAAAATAAAAACAACTAATGTAAATTTGCCAATTGTTCTTTCTTAGGATGAGTTTTTATTTATCCTGAGGTTGTATCCTTCCTACCTTTTAGTGATAATTTTTGTTTCCTCTTGTGAAACAGTGACTGTAGTAGATGTAACCTTTTAATGCCCTTCCTCAGCAAGATAGATATATAAAGCAACTTTATGTCAAGCAGCCCATGTTTTAAGATTCCTGGTTCTTGAGATTCAGAATTGTTCCTGAAGCCAGTATTTGAAGTCTGGATTTGCCAGGTGGCAGTCATGGGACTGGTGCTGCCTGCAGATGTTATGTTTGGCTTGCGCAGTGTTTTTATAAATTTTTAAATTAAATGCATTCAGGTGAAGCATGTGCTGTCCAATTTGCCATAATCCTTGCTAGTCTTCATTTCCTTATACTGAGCCTAGTCATTTAAATTACCCACCAGGCCCTTAAGGATTGCAGTGTATGACTCCTGGGGTGGAATTTATGTGAAAAATTAGAACTGTAGTGGTAATAGTAGCTGGAATTAAAATATATTTTTTAACTACTTCTAATTTTTTTGGAAAAGAAATGTGTGTCTTATGATTTGGATACAGCTAAGAAAAAACTATCATGAGTAACTACAATTAAGACCATCATTGCCACAATAAGTTTTACTGTGGAGATGGTAAGATATAAAAATACCGTTTTATTTTGTTTATAAAGAGCCAAAACCAGATCCCTTGTGGGACTACAGATTCCAGAATACATTATGTCTGATCTTTAGAATAGATAGCAGTAACTGAGAAGAGTTAATGGGGCATAAAAAGAACATAACAGAATAAATTAGCAAAAAATGAACTCAGCCATAGAGTATTCATTCATGCAACAGATATGTATTGAGTACTTTTCATAAGTCAGGCATTATGCTAAGCACTAAGAAGGCAGCAAAACAGACATAGTGCCTGCCCTGTTTGTGCTTATAGTTCCATGAAAGAGACTGATATTAAGAAATAGATTCACAAATAAAATATGCAATTGTGATTAATATTATAAGTAAAATCACAGAGAGGGAGAAACTTTTAGCAGTCTGGATCCAATCAAGAGATTGAATCACACAGAGGAGCTTTAAACAGAGGAAGTTTAATATAAAGCATTATTAAACTGTGATAAAATAATAACTATGGGACACAGTACCAAGGGAGCATATGCAAGGAAGGACAAACTGTGAAGACGGACCCCTCTCCAAGAGTGGGGATTCAGATCTCACTGGAAAGATGTAGCTGAATCCACTAGATAGATGGCCAACCAGCCAGTTGGTCAGGCCAGAGTTAGTATGCAGTCACAGGGCAAACACGAAGCAACCCTTCTGGGCACAGATGGGGCAAGCGAACCTCAGCTGCTGGCTGGTGCATGAGTTAGTAACAGGGATGAGGACGCCCGTGTAGAAGGAGGCCTGGAACATGAGGTGTCCCTGTTGGAAAGGCCCTTTGAGAGGTGGTGGTGTGGAGAGGACTGCAAGAGACAAACCCAGGGGAAGAGGGAAGTGACCAGAGAGAATCAGGGCTGGCAGGCAGGAGACCTGAAGCGTGGGATGTCCATATCATGTCCATATCGAGAGAGTCACAGGAAGGTGATTACTAGGCCATGCTAGGGCTCAAGGGACAGTGCCTTCTGGGTGCATGGCTGGGATAAAACACCAACTGATGTCCATGTACCCACACTGTCGACCCACCCTACAGCAGCTGGAGGGAGCAGTAGCGCTTCTTCCCCCTTGCAATGTTCCTCTAGCATCATCTGCTGAGAAATCTGAGTAGGAGAACTTTACAGAAAGGAATTCTGTCCATTACTGCAGAGCATATACTGAGGGGTAAATTTGGAGCTGAGAAGCAACAAGTTGAAAATTGGCACAAGAGTAAAACAGAGGGTCTAGTATAAATTAGAAGAGGGGGCGAGTATGTAATGCATTCCTTTTTGAAGATATAACACTTTATGCTTTTATGTTTTCTAAATTTTTTAATAATTTTTATTTCAAAATATTAAGGAGGGATACAAGTGTTTTTGTTATATGGATGAATTGGGCTTTTAGTGTGTCCATCACCAGAATAGGGTACATTGGACCCAAAAGGTAAGTTTTTATCCCTCGCCCCCCTCCTTACCTCCCCCTTCTTAGTTTCAATGTCCTTTACACAAATTAATGATCATGTGCACCCATTGTCTGGCTCCCACTTATTAGTGAAAACATATGGTATTTGTTTTTTCACTCCTGAGATACATCACTTGGGATAATGGCCTCCAGTTCCATCCAAATTGCTGCAAATGACATTATTTCATTCCTTTTTATGGCTGAATAGTGCTCCATTATATATCTGCTCCATTTTACATATATATATTTATTTGGCTATTGTAAATGGTATTGTGTTCTTGATTTGACTCTCAGCTTGCTGTTATTTGTATATAGATATGCTACTGATTTGCATACATCAATTTTGTAAACTGAGACTTTGCTGAGTTTTTTAATCAATTCTAGGAGTCCTTGGTGGAGCCTTTAGAGTTTTCTAGATATAAGAGCATATCATCAGCAAACAGGAATAGTTTGACCTCCTCTTTCCCAGTCTGGATATCCTTTATTTATTTCTCTTGCTTGATTGCTCTGGCAAGGACTTCCAGTACCATATTGAATAGAAATGGTGACAGCAGCACCCTTGTCTTGTTCCAGTTCTTAGGGGCAATGCTTTCAACTTTTCCCCATTCAGTGTGATGTTGGCTGTAGGTTTGTCATATACGGCTTTTGTTATTTTGAGGTATGTTCCTTCTATGCCTAGTTTGTTGAGGGTTTTTATCATGAAGGGGTTCTGGATTTTATTGAATGCCTTTTCTGCATCTATTGAAATGATCATATGTTTCTGCTTTATTTCTGTTTATATTGTGAATCACATTTATTGATTTGCATATATTGAACCATCCCATCCTTGCATCCCTAGGATGAGACCCACTTGATCATGGTGGATTATCTTTTTGATGTGCTGTTGAATTCAGTTTGCTAGTAATTTGTTGAGGATTTTTACATCTATGTTCATAAAGGATATTGATCTGTAGTTTTCCTTTTCTGTTGTGTCCTTTCCTGGCTTTGGTATCAAGGTGATATTTGCATCATAGAATGAGTTAGGGAAGGTTTCCTCCTTCTCAATGTTATGGAACAGTTTCAGTCAGATCGATGCCAGTTCCTTATAGGTCTGGTAGAATTCATCTGTGAATCCATGTGGGCCAGGACTGTTTTTGGTTGGGAGATTTTTTATTACTGTTTCAATCTCACTGCTTATTTACTAGTCTGTTCAGGATTTTTATTTCTTCCCGATTCAGGCTTGGGAGGTCATGTGTTTCCAAGAATTTATCCATCCCTCTAGGTTTTCTTGTCATGTATTTTAATTTTATACAGATTGCAAATCCTATGAGATATTATTAGTGTTTCTTTATATAATCAACATTCTTTTATATTTACCCATATTTACCTCCTCCTATTAGTATTCATCTGTTTGTTCATCTTCAAACTTTTCACCTGGGATCATTTTCCTTCTTCCAGCAGAAAACTATTTAGTCAAAGGTCTGCTGGTGATGAATTTTTCAGTTATTTTTGGCAAATATCTTTATCTTTCATTAATATGTCAAGAATTCTTTTACTAGACATAAAATTCTAGAGGTGGTAGTATTTTTCTTTCAGAACCTGGATGCATCTTTCCATTTTCTTTTGGCTGTCACTATAACAATAAGATCATCAGCTAACTCCTCAATAGAAACAACCAAAACCAAAAGAATGTTCTTTGTCTCTCTGTGCTTCATGCTGCATATATTCTTCTGACATACTTCCAACTGAATAATTTAATAGCAAATTAACTCCACAAAATTTTAATTCCAATAACATTTTCATTTCTGGTTTCCATTTTATTCTTTTTTAATAGTTTCCTGTTTATCCTGAGATTCTCAAGCTTGCCTTTTATTTTCCTTGAACATATTAGTCATAGTCATGTTAAAGCCCACGTCTAATGGTTTCTTTGTCTGGATCCCCTATACATCTCTTTCTGTCACCTGCCATTTCTGCAACTTTGTTTCTGTTAGAAAGAGAAAAGTATATTATCTATTAATCCAAGGTTATTTTAATCTAATCATTGTTAAAATAATTGTAGATCAACCTTCAGTCCCTGTGAGGTTGGTCTTTTTCCCATTTCCCTAATTTCCAGGACTATTCTCCAGGGTTCTAACTCAGAGCCTGGTTTATCGGGGCCACCTCCTTGATGGGGTCTTGACTCCATAAGTCTATTGCAAGCTCTGCTCAGCCTCTCAGCCTCTTGAGGTAGAAGTCATCCCAATGTTGAACTTGTCTTTTGCTGAATTTTAGCCCCATTAGTCTTCACTGTCTTACTAGCTCTCCAATGTATTCAAAAAGACATTTATATGCTTCAGCTTTTCCATTTTTCTCAGCAATACAGTTGGCTACTCTTTAACTAGTCTGCCATTACCAAAAGGAGAACTCTAATGAGAGCTAAAAAGGAAGGTGGTAGAAGGGAAAAATTGTTTTGTCATAATTTTTAAGGTGTAAGTTATGAAATTAAGTGTGGATGCTATGGGGGTAGAATCAAGCAGAGAGGAAAAAGTTGAAGATACAAAAAAAGAAGAACTGATGGATACATTTACATTACAGGCCACCTATCCTAAAAGTCATATATATCTAGCCCATGGGTGCCAGCTGTGAAAACGAACTTTATGAGGGATAAGACTGAATGTTCAACTAGGTTAAAAACAAAAGGAGACATTCCCTGTACATTGTGGCAGAACAACCAGCTTTTGTTGTGACTCTGTGCATGCAAGAACCCAAATGTGGGTGTGTGTGGGACTGGGAGGCACTTTACACACTGGGCTTTACAGATGCTCAAAGAAAAAAGCAGTGTTATGCTTGAAATACTTGTCTCTCTTTCAGGAATTCTGATCATCATAGCATATTTACTCTGCTTGCAGGAGGAGTCCAAGGGACAGGATGGCACACAATAGTGAGAGGAGACTCCATTTTGAAGGAAGAGTAAAATTTGGAGCATGAAATAGGATTAAATATTTTATTCGTATATCTTGAATGTCCCTTGTAACCAAGGCCAGTTAATCTTTATTTCCTTTTATCAAAGGAAATTGAGTGATATTCCCTTCCAAAATTGCCAAGAGGCCAAAAATTCACTTTTAAAAACTGTAAAGCTCTAAAACTAAATGGAGACAGGGTGGAGACATGAAATAGAATGTGGATTTTGAAGGTCAGTTTGTCTCTCCAGCCTACAATCTTAGAATAATGATTTTATACTACAACTTTTAGTGAACCAAGAATTACCAGAAAATGGGTAACTCTTGGGACTTACTCTGGAATCAATCCAAGAGGCAGAGAAAAAACAGACCCAAAGAATTGGTTTGAATAGAGAGTGGAAGGAAACAATATAGCTTATTTCTGGTTATACTTTATGGTCCTACTTGTTACCCAAATGACTCCATGCCTATTAGACACCCAGGTGACTACGTGGTGGAGACAGAATGCTAGAGCTCTGGGAGAAATCTGGAAAGAGATTCAACTGTGCTCATTATTTGCATAAGAGATGGTATTATATGCCATGAAGGCACCTAGGAAGAATATAGATTGCTAGAGAAGAGCTGAGGACAAAGCCCTTGGGTAGAGAACAGAGCCAGTCAGAAGTCTGGTGCAGGGAGGAAGATCAAGCAACCGAGGCTGAGCAGGAATAGCCAATGGGGCAGGAGAAAAACCAAAGGATCTTGTATTCCAAGAGCCCAGAGAGGAATGTGTTTCAAGAAGATGGAAGGGGTCAATAGAGCCAAATGCAGCTGTGAAATAATTGGCTGCTAGACAAAAGCCTCTTAGCAAGAGAGTGGGCCTGTCTTGCTATGGCTGGCCTTGCCTTGTCTGGACTTAACTTGCCTATATCTTTGATCTCACTTTTCCTGGATCTAGGAATTCAAGGGGGGAACTCCCTTGAATGCACATTTCTTTTAATTAACTTTCCATCTCTCTTCTCCCTTCTAATGCAAAATTTTTGAAAGAACTGTCTAACTCTGTCTTTCTCTACTTTCTTTTCTAACCCATTGCATTCGAGGGTCTGTTTGAGCCGTATAGGTTGTTGTTGAAATTACAAGCATGCCCAGTTTATCCAGGAAGAGTACGAAGGATGAGAAAAGCAATAAGCTACCAATATTAAATAGGAAATTATGTCTGATAAGGCTGTTATGCAGATTAAATTAAGTAACATATGTAAGCCAATTATTACAGGGTCTGGTACATGGTCTCAAATACTACATTCCATTCCTTTCACCCACTTTATCCCATTATCAGTACACTGCCTGTGTTCACGTAACTAATAAGTAAGTACAGATTCAAACTCAGGTCTGCTCGGCTAAAAAGATCATGTTCTTTCTTTCCAGTAGGCCTAGCTTCTTCTTTCCTAATGCCTTTGTCCCCAGTTTTGTGCCTACCTGCAGACCACCTACCCCCGGAGACCACAGCCCTGACCCAGCTCCCAGGTTCGCACCTTGGGGCTTTGCCTCACCCTGCCAGTCTGCTCCTACTCCAGATCTCAGCCTTCTCAGCTTGCCCAGCTCACCTGTCCCCATGTCCGGATTGTGTCAGCCCCTAGAGAAAGGTGTGAGGCCACAGAGAAGAAAGCATAGGAAGTAGTAAGTAAGATTTGTGAGTGTCATTTGCTTAGCTCACAGGAATAAATCAAAGAAATACCCAATCAATGGAGGAATGCTTGCAGCATTCAGAAAGAAGGGAACAAGTCAATATATGTATGTGAGCAATATAATAAGGATCTTAAGGTCCTTCCCACACCTCATTGGAACTTTATTTGTAATTTGAGAGATGCCCAGTAGGTGGCGTAGCTCACTCACGGATGGTTTTACAGACATGACAGCGGATAGTAGTTTGAATCATGAAATTCTTGTTAATACTGGAAGGGACAGGAGAAATAATTTAGACCAATCTCTTTCTTTTCCAAAATAGAAAAATGAGGACTAAATATTTTACAATTTACAGCAGACGATCCAGCACTTAAGCAAGGTAGCTGACGTTCACCTGAAATCCGCTTATTGATACCGATTACCAGCCTCCAACTTTGGGTAATTCCCCTAAGCCCACACAGTGGCACTAAACAGTTTGTTCCAGGTTAGGAGGGTGTTAGGGTATGTGGAGGATGTTGTCTTTCATAGGATGACCACATTTTTTAGGATGATTCCTTGTTGGAGCTATTGGTACAGTATTAAGAAGGACACGCCCCCGCACCCCCCCCAAAAGAAGGCCATTTTTGAATGGGAAGAAACACACCTCTTTCCCTTTCTTTCTCTCACTACCTTCTGCTCTCCCCCCTACAACAAAATTCCACTTGCCAGCTGTATGTTCTGGGTGTAAACTAGAATAAGGCTAGTTTCCCAAAATAGCTTTCTTCCCAGACTATCCAGTACCTGAAAATCCCCGGGGGGATAAAAGCAAGGCTATCGCTCCATGTCCATTTTTAAAAGCTATTCGTGACAGAAATGCACATCCATTCAGTTATTCACCAAATGCTTATTGAGAACTTACTATGTGCTGGGGCTAGAGCTGTAAAATGGTAGACAAGGCTGACAGTTCTCATGGAGTTAGGCTTCACTGCAGGAAGAGACAGAAAAGAAACAAGACAATTTTAGATACTGATAAGTATTTGGATTTGAGAGTGGCTGAAAGGTGGGATGAGTTTGGGAGGCTATTTTCAAGGGATAATCAAGGAAGCTTGTCTAGGGAGATAATATATAAGGTAAAAAAAATCATCTAGGAGAATTATTTAGGCAGAGGAAATAACTAAAACAAAAGACCTGAGGGGAGAGCATTAAACTGTTTCCCGTCCTTATATTCTTAATAAATATTAGGTAGTTATCAGGCTGCTTCTTAAGTGCCACTACCTGTTATAAAGAAAGATACCGGAGGAAATAAAGTTTAAATGAGGAAAGGGAAAGGGATCTTTCTGGAACTCATGAGGTGTGTCTCTGTTCCCCATTGAGAAGGAGTAGGCAATTGAGCCCAACAGTGGGGCACTGGTAAGTGGAGTAGTCCCAGCTGGAAGGGGAGGCAGACATCACAAGAAAGCAGAAAGATTCACTAAAGGGACAAACTGAGGGCTTCAAATACAAACTGCAGGTACTTAAAAGGAGCTCTTGAAAGAGCTCTTAAAATAACCTGCCTATCTCTACCTCTCGATCTCAGTCTTTCTCAAAATGTGGTCTGAGAACCACAAATTACAAATACCCAGGGACTTGTCACATGGGGTCTACCAAATCTGAATTTATAGGATGAGGCTCAAGAATGCAGATTTTCATAAGCACACACACACCATGAATGTCATGTGCAGGAGGCTCAGGAATATGGATTTTAATAAATATGTACATACACACCACACACACACACACACACACACACACACCATGAATGTCATGTGCACTAAAGTTGAGAACTAATGTTCTGTAGAACTGGTATTTTTATCAGTGCTTCAGCTCTTCAAATAGTATGGCCTTCTTCTTTCTCCTTGCACAGGGTCAGTTCTTCAAAGTAGGAAGAGGCTAAAACACCTCAGAGAGAAAAAGAGAAGATTAATGCATGACCAAAAAAAAGAAAAAAAGAACCTAAAAAACACTAGAGAGTTTTTAAGAGATCTTTCGTATTTCTTTTTATTAAAAAAAAGACTTAGGTCTTTGGTAATTTATGATATTTTATTTATAATATATAAAGGACCACTTTTCTTTCTAAATTTGAATAAAGAAAGGACATTAGGCATTCTCCTAGTGTACAATATTGTTTGTCCTGGAGATGGTGTAATTTTGTGGGCAGTAATGTGGTCTCCTTAAATCTCAAGAGCATTGAGCCCTCACCTCATCCTGTTCTTGGGACACGATGGAGAGGAAGTTCCATTGGTGAAATTGTGGGTTGGGAGGATGCAATTTCAACTCCTGCAGCAGACAACAATGATGATGGCAAATGCATTTGGATTCATGAAGAAAATCAGTATGTTCCTCATGTGTACTGGCATCTTTGTGTTCAATTTAGAAAACCATGCCCAAAAAAGCAAGAGTAAATTTGGATTCCTGACTTACCTCTCATCCTTAATTAGGTCTTGGGTTTTTTACTAACCCTTCCACTGATCCAACTCCAATAACCAAACAGAACAGCAGGGTTATCTGGCTGCCTTATACATTTTACACACATATCTAAAATAGCCAGATAAATTGAATGCTTGATTTCTTTCTTATATTTTATCCTCAAAAATTTGAAAAAAAAAATATGACTTTTTTCTTCCACAGAGTTTTCTAGTAGGCCATAATGCCTAACATTAGCAACAGTAGCAGCAGCAGTGGTGGCAGCAGGGCCTATAAAAAAGATGTTCCAGAAGGCTGACAACCTTTGATCAAAGACTGTGAAACCACTATTCACATTTCTTCGAATGCTTTAGCCAAAATTTCAGAGTCTTCATCAGGGTATAAATTATTTTATGGTCCCATAGTATGTTATTTTTTTCCTGAAATAATCTTATTTCAGTAAAATAACTGCTAGAGTAGCAAAAGGAGACTCAGTCAATTAAAGTTTGTGTCTTTGTTCTTCACAAGAAATTCTTGGGGTACAAGTTCAAGAATGGACAATTATGACAAATTATTCATGAGGTACATATTCCATTTGCATTTTTCCCTTTAGGATAAGTTTGTTATCATAATTTACATGAAGGGTATTTGCTTGCAGAGCTTCCCTTTTACCTCAGAGCTAAGATAATGTTTCTATTTAAACTGAGTCATCCTCATCCTAAATATTGCATAAAGGCACAGACTGCTATCTCCTGTTTCCTTGGGCCAAACACAATGACAAGGCAACCTAGGCTATGGTCCCCGAATCTCTT